>OX392531.1:35569566-36835280 GCA_947623455.1 Mimachlamys varia | reverse complement strand
TTATAGATTTAGTTAAGATTAACTGATATCAGCAATATTCAAGGTGAATTCTTTCGCGGTTACCGGTACAGCAGCAGTTGAAACACGCTATTTGTAAACACGCGTCCATTTCGAACCGTCTTCTACCTTCGGTTTGTTGATGAAGTGGGCCCCACCTGAATTATTTTAAATTCTTTGGATTTTTTCGTCCAGAGTTTCTTGTTAGTTACCGCACAGTTTTACTTCGTTTAAGGTTTATTTTTGCATGGTTATCAACTGGATTTTTTTTCAGAATTTTTCAGAATCACGAAAATTTCCCTGAAGTTACGTATATTGGGCCTTTAAGGGTCATCAAAAAAGTGATATTGCATTTTAAAACAACAGAAAACAACAAATTATGGTACAAACATAGTCAAATATAATATACCAAAATATTTGTCATCACATGAACTTTCTTAATATATTTTAAGAAATTCTTGAATAAAGTGACTAGTAGCAAGATGCAGCATGGGATAATTTTAAGCTACACAATAAATGAAACCAGAAAAATAACCATACCCTGTACTCTCCATTGCTCAAACCACACGATCGGAACATTTGTTTGACTAGATTTGGCTCTTTCAATGTGTGCAACTTAATTCTGTTTTGACCTCTTCACATGCAAATGGCGGTTGTGAATAATATCGCACCAAAAGAGCATACAGGGAGACATTTCGATCATCAAAATTACTCTTATTAGAGGCTTATCAGACTTCTGAACATAACTAGAAGAATGTTTTAGAAAAAATTCCTAAAACCGCTAAATTTAAGGTAAAACATGCATATTTCATGAAAAAGCTTTAATCTCTACATCTTTAACAGTTGCCTTGACAATAGTCTTCTCACTTTGTTCAGAAGTCTTAATAGTATCAAATGGGAACTTTGTTAATGATTAAAATACCTTCATGTATGCATATTTGAGTAAAACGTTTCATAATCGCCATTTGCAATTCAATGTCAAAACAGAATCAATGCGTACGCTTTGATAGAGCCATATCCAGTCGAAAAATGTCCCTATCGTGTGCTACAAACACTTGAGAATAAACGTCATTGTTGTTTTGTGTAACATGTATGATCCACATGAACTAATTGTCTCGCCCTAGGACCATGCATTTTTCGCTTGTTTTGCCAAAATCAACAAACACCCTGGTAAATTACATGTAAAAAGAAGGTCCATGGTTAGCAATGCTACGTACCGACAATTGATTGAGTTACTTTTGTTAACTGTGCCCGAAATAGTGATAAAGCTTTTTAAATAGCTATAGAAATGTTATATAGATGACCCTTAACTACATCTAAATGTTTGATACTTACGATGGTCTTACGTTATTCGAGGCGGAAGGAGAAGAGTATATGTAGTGTCTAGTGGTATGTGTCAATTTCCAATAGCAAGCAGCTTGATTGTATTGGGACGATGCGGATCAGTAGATTACACTACCCACTTTATCTACAATGATTTTGATACCCAGGTCATATGCGGCCAAATAAAATCAGGAAATATAGTCAATAAGAAGGCAATATTTGCACTTTTCAATTATCTTCCATGTACCAGGTTTTTAATCTTTTATCGACCAGTTCAGTGTAGCCATCAATCAAAAACCTCAGATCGTTTAAGAATGTATTTTAGAAATATATCAACAAATGCATTTCTATCTTTAAATTTGAATTGCATTCCGTAAGACTTTATTTCCCTTTCCGCTTATCGTCTAGTTTGCTCTTCTGACTAAGGCGAGTTCGATATGGAGCTGTCACAAATCACAAATAACGTGCCGTAAATGGACGTGATTCCTATATATCAAAACTTCATATAAAAAGGCAAATTCCATCTAGGGCATCGATGACTCAACGATGATTTGTCTTGGGGAAAGAGTGAATCATCCGTTATACCATAACAAGTGAAACCCCTACAGTCAACAAGTTCGCTGTGTCAAACACAGTATCGCAAACCTATATTGACGGCTGAATCCTACATTAGGTATTATATACATACTACAGGGTATGTAGAGTATGGGCAGTGGTCGTTAGATATGTCTGCAAAGTCAAGTAGGGACATGTGTACTTAAAGTGCACCATGCATGGTTGCAACGCTTCGTGGTTATGAATAAAATAAACATGAAAATGTGTAAATTGTTTCCAATAAGATTTTTATGTAAAAAAATATAATCATAAAAGTCCAAATTGCAACGCCCTACTAATCAAAGTTCAATTTCAATGATGGAGAAAATTAGTGTTTCTTGTATATAATACGGTACACTTTGTATTGTTGTGTAGCCACATCGGCCGCTATTGTTTCAGAACATGCGCGACTTTAACATTTGAATTAGAGGGTATTATTTTTATTTAAAAGCCAAATAAATAGAGGGAAAATAAACCTTTTAAGGCATACTCAAGGAAATATCATTTTACAAAATTTGCCAACAGTCTCGGAAAATATCATCAATGTTTAATTAAATCCCCGTTTCACTTGAAACAGGACAATAATTGTACAATACAATACGGAATGATAAAGCAGAGAAATCATTTTGGAGCTGAGTGTAAAACAGATAAATCATTATGGAGCTGAGTGTAAAACAGAAAAATCATTATGGAGCTGAGTGTAAAACAGAAAAATCATTATGGAGCTGAGTGTAAAACAGAAAAATCATTATGGAGCTGAGTGTAAAACAGAGAAAGCACTACGGAGCTGAGTGTAAAACAGAGAAAACACTACAGTTGAGAAAACAACACAGACTTAAAAGTATAAGAGTCTAAGAATAAAAAGTATAATGGATAAACTTAGCATAATAAAATAAATTCACTTTATCCTAGCTCCTATATATGTATATTGCATATGTTATTGGAACATTGAATAGTATAAACATTATCCACCGCTCGCTGAATGCTGTAAGAAACTGAATCGCCTAAAAGCCAAGTAGATATTTTTTCTGACATTCTGCTATCACTAGCACTCCACCCCTGGGTCGAGATGGCCAAGTGGTTAAGGTGTCTGACATTCTGCTAACAATACCCATCCACCACTGGTTCACGTGTCTGATGCCAACGTAGGGCAGTCGCCGGGTGCTGACCGTTGGTCGTTGGTTCTACTTCGGGAACTCTGGCTTTCCTCCACTACGTGACCTTGTACGTCTTTTAATTACTATTTCTGTTAATAGATAAACTAAGTCGTACGTATATGGATCTTATAGGAGTTGACAGCACTAGTAACATACACCATTTTAAACAACACAGTGATAGTGCTACTACTGGAAGTATAACCTATATGTGGTGAGGTCAGTCTGACGTTATTATTCAGCCGATGGATGCCTCTGACATTTTAATAAAGATGGATGTTCTATTGTAATGGAACAAAATGCTGAATTTTTATATTTCATTCAATCCTCTGAATATTTTATATAATGTGATAACTTCTATAGCTGGTAATCGTAGTTATTAGGAATATCAATCAGCCGGAAAGGATAAATTCAATATTACATTGACAATGGGTGCTTACTAAATAGTTCAGTAGCCCACAACCTAAAGGGCAGACAATTAATTCATGTATGTAAGAATATGAGCAAAATTGAACCTGTGTCATTTCCACGACTCGTCTCCAACAAATCAGTTACATCCTTATGTTATCATGAATCCAATGCTGTAAGCATACAAATGTTCTATCCCTTGATTAATATAGTACAATTCAACTTTCAATGATAAAGCTATAATTAACGTGTATGTAGTGACGTCATAAAGTAATAAAAGTGATTAGTCATCACGCCAACAAGTTGGATGATATGAAAATTGAAATCTTTTTCGATGAGTACCCCCTAATTATATCAAAGTAAATGGCGTTGATCACTCTTGGCTTCCGTACAAATGTACAGGGTTACAAAGCTAGACGGCACATCAACATACTTTGTATACATACGTGTTAATTAAATTACGTACGGCGATGACACACGATATTACATGTGAATGATTTATGAATATCACTAATAAATATAATGGTAGGTCATATATTTTACCCATATGGTACCAGTGTAATTATAACGTAACTACACGGGTGATGAACTTATGACAACTTACAAGTCCCTTAGTGCACAGAGTCTGTACCGAACGGCACCCGCCCTTACCTCTATAGACAATGTAGGTGTAAATACTCGCACAGTTCCTCTTCCAATCCCTGTCTAACAAACATAAACTCATTTCAAACTCAAGCCAAACTAACAATGTTTTCCACATAAATTGATAAATATATTTGTGCGCTTAGAAACTCATTTTTATCGTACTTAGAAATAGAACACCTACTTACAGAACATTAGAATAAAAAGCTTCAAAATATAAATCATAACAATTTTTCAAAGAGCTATAAATTTATTTGGACCTCAACTAATTGTTTAGAGTTAATTTTAGACATTTTTGGAGTTAAGTTCCATTTCGGGGGATGACATTTTTACCGGAAGTCGACACAAACCCATAGAACAAGGTAAATCACTCTGAACTCCTTAGTTTAGGTCCATATCTAGACGTTACAGTCTGCCAGGTACAGGTGTCACAAGCTAACCATGCGGCCAGCACCCCCAGACACCAACTGCAGACACGTATACACTCACTGTACACATTGGGTGCAGCATTAATATTGCTGCAAGGTGATTGGACGATATGTAGAACGCAACACAATATCACAAATATCAATGGATTTTCCTGAACAAGCATCTTCACTCGATGACAGAATACTTACTTAACCGTCTATCGCACGGGATATATTGCTGTAGTCTTCCTCTCTGAGGTTTCGGATGGTATTTACTTCAAACATACTTGTTTCTGTTCAGATAATTTGATTAGGATGACATTTTCTTAAAACAAATTAATAAAAACACAACAGAAAACATTGTACAAAAAGGAACTCAATTAGAAAGAGCCCGCATGTCCAGTAAACAATAAGCAAGTGACTGTTCGGTGTGATCCGGGTACTTTTTAAAAGTCATTGGGTGGACATTTGAAACATTTTATTTCTAATTGGGGAATGTCTCTAATATACGATGCGTTCTCCGTGTATGTGTTGGTTCGAAATGCATGTACACGAACCTTTTAGCATGTTTTAATCAATCATGTAACGTGTTTATCTGTTTAGGAAACCTTATAAATTCTTGAAGAATGTTTTAATGCACGATTCGAGGAGAAAATCAATACCATGCCATTCGATTCCAATGTTCTGCTTGGACTTGGTGACCGGCCTCCTCTGAATCTCGACTTCCGATTCGTATAGACGGCTTCTATAGGCCTTATTACATTTGTATCAACCCGAACATTTATTTTCTATAAATATTAGTTTTATTGCAGAATACTTAATTGTCTCGTTAAAGACGTACAAGTATTGAACCAAGCCAGCTAAGCGATATGCAAGAATGAGAAAATATCTTCTTTTTCTGATAACCCCGAATATCCGTGGTGCCAGACGGAGTATTAATATTCATACATGTATTGTACATGTACGTACGGTAGTGGTTTACCCAGACTTAACGTGTGTGTAAGAGCAGGTTTTAAATCTACCTAGGTGTAGCACTTCTCGTTTTCCTTGAGATGAACCAAGCCACCGGGAGGTCGCTCCAGTTCGTGTTGGCTCCCCGGCGGTATTGTACGTCGGAGAGAAGAAACAATTATCTATCACACAAACTAAGCTCCAAGAAATTCCCGACTCGTTCCCATCCGAAGCCACATGCACCTACAACTAATAGATAAGTAATCGCATAATTTCATTATGATATTTATAATAGTTCATATTTTTTGGGTCGATCTTTTGCCAAGTTTTTTGTTCGTATAACGGGATGATGTTAATGTTGAAAGTATAACATCATGTCATTAAGAGTCACAAGGTCTATAAAACACTTGTCACACCTCCTCTACCATTCTCATCACATTGATCATCTACCTCATCTCCCGTAGTCAGTTTTATTGTATATTTGACGTGGAATGGGTTTTCGTCGCCAACGATTCTTCATCTCTCCCTATTTATTATAATTATAATAACTCGAGGTTTTTGTATACCGCTTCATCACTACCTTAAAGATCGCCTCAAAGCGGTTAGGTGCAATACCTCCACTTCCCTTCTTGTTCAGCTTCAGCCAGTTCGATTCCGCATCCCTTCAACTTCACGTCCCTCCTTCTTCATCATTTCAGCACCTTGTTCCCAATAATTCACGTTTTCTCGTCCTTTTCAATTCCAAACCCCTCCCTATTCCTTCCCGTCTCCATTTCCAATCACTCATCGTTCCTTTCCTATCCACCTACAGTCTATCCCCCGTTCCAAATCCTCCTTTTTAATAACGAGCTGTACACTGTATGTACACTAACGTGACGTTTTAAGACTTGATGTAGGAACTACAGATGTAAATAACGGCTACAATAATCAACAGAGTCAATATTACAGCATGACCTCGGAACATCCGGGTTATCAATCCGACCCTAACACGACTGACACGTGACATCTAATGACTTAATATTATCTACGCAGTCGATCGGATAGAATTAACAGATCTTTGGAAGAAATGTACGTTTCAATCAAAGACATGTCAAATAAATATAGCTGTTAATATGAAGCATTTAAAGTAAGTAAATGTCTTGAAAGCAATGCTCGGTGAGCAATACATTGTGCTCTATCACTTGAGACGACTTCACATCGATTCGTCCGTTCAAGCCGGCGGTATATACCCAGGACACCCATTACATCTCCACCCTTACAACGTCAAAATATTACACATACTGATTTCTAACGTCGACTCCGGCGCTAATACAATAAAGTGTTTGGGACAGCCGTTCTGATAGTTTCCAGTTGTGGTCGAAGCGGTTTTGTCTGCAGACGCCAAGTGGTCGGTCGTATTTGTCGGCCATCAGACCAACCATTGTTTAGCGGGACCCACGGGGGTCATTTCATTTATACTTATTATCGACAATCTGCATTGGACATAACAGGCGCTTTGGGTCCGGTCGGACGACGCCGGTCTCGTTTTAAACTAGACAGTGTCGGCGTTAGTTTTTGCATTATTATATTCAACATTGTCTGACTCATACAAAATAATTCCATATACTTTTCGAACTGTATTTGAATATCTTATGAAATCGCCTTGTCACTGATCGCGTTAAACTACGCCACAGTAGATCGTTCACGGACACGGTACCACGGGAGACCAACAGGCTACAAGAACTGCTGCTAAAAAAAGAGAACTAATCCTCGACTTTTGTACATACATTTTCACCAAATGGAAAGTAGGTGCTAGACGGTTTTGCACCTTGTATATGAATATCTAGCGCAACCTGCCATACATCAGAGCTGTGTCTCTCACTGCCGTGTATAGACCAGTCGAGGAGTGGGAAGCAATCAGTATACATATTCAGTTTCGCACTCAGTTTTTTTTAATTGAAAGTAAAAAGATAGAAATACTTCAGCGTCAAAACGTAAGGTTAAAATAGAAATGAGGATGTAGAGAGAGCAAAAGGGACAACAAAATGACCCAAGGACTGAACAAAATAGTAACCAAGAACTCAGCTACAGGAACCAAGGACACAACAACAGGAACCAAGGACCCACCAACAGGAACCAAGGACCCAACAATAGGAACCAAGGACTCAACAACAGGAACCAAGGACTCAACAACAGGAACCAAGGACTCAACAACAGGAACCAAGGACCCAACAATAGGAACCAAGGACTCAACAACAGAAACCAAGGACCCAACAACAGGAACCAATGACTCAACAACAGGAACCAAGGACAAAACAATAGGAACCAAGGACTCAACAACAGGAACCAAGGACTCAACAACAGGAACCAAGGACTCAACAACAGGAACCAAGGACTCAACAACAGGAACCAATGACCCAACAACAGGAACCAAGGACCCAACAACAGCAACCAAGGACTCAACAACAGGAACCAAGGACCCAACAACAGCAACCAAGGACTCAACAACAGCAACCAAGGACCCAACAACAGAAACCAAGGACTCAACAACAGGAACCAAGGACTCAACAACAGGAACCAAGGACCCAACAACAGGGTCCAAGGGCTCAACAACAGGAACCAAGGACCCAACTACAGTAACAAATAACTCAACAACAGGACCCAAGGACCGAACAACACGAACCAAGGACTCAACAATAGTAACAAATAACTCAACAACAGGAACCAGGGGCTTAACAATAGTAACAAATGACTCAACAACAGGAACCAAGGGCTCAAAAACAGGAACCAGAGGCTCAACAATAGTAAACAAGGGCTCAACAACAGGAACCAAGGGCTCAACAATAGTTACAAAGTACTCAACAACATGAACCAAGGGCTCAACAATAGTAAACAAGGGCTCAACAACAGGAACCAAAGGCTCAACAATAGTAAACAAGGGCTCAACAATAGTAAACAGAGCTCAACAACAGGAACCAATGGCTCAACAATAGTAAACAAGGGCTCAACAACAGGAACAAAGTACTCAACAACATGAACCAAGGGCTCAACAATAGTAAACAAGGGCTCAACAACAGGAACCAAGGGCTCAACAACAGGAACCAAGGGCTCAACAACAGGAACAAAGTACTCAACAACATGAACCAAGGGCTCAACAATAGTAAACAGGGGCTCAACAACAGGAACCAAGGGCTCAACAATAGTAAACAGGGGCTCAACAACAGGAACAAAGAACTCAACAACAGGAACCAGGGGCTCAACAACAGGAACCAAGGGCTCAACAATAGTAAACAGGGGCTCAACAACAGGAACCAAGGGCTCAACAATAGTAAACAAGGGCTCAACAACAGGAACAAAGAACTCAACAACAGGAACCAGGGGCTCAACAATAGTAAACAGGGGCTCAACAACAGGAACCAAGGGCTCAACAATAGTAAACAAGGGCTCAACAATAGTAAACAAGGGCTCAACAACAGGAACCAAGGGCTCAACAATAGTAAACAGGGGCTCAACAACAGGAACCAAGGGCTCAACAATAGTAAACAAGGGCTCAACAACAGGAACCAAGGGCTCAACAATAGTAAACAAGGGCTCAACAATAGTAAACAAGGGCTCAACAACAGGAACCAAGGGCTCAACAGTAGTAAACAAGGGCTCAACAACAGGAACCAAGGGCTCAACAACAGGAACCAAGGGCTCAACAATAGTAAACAGGGGCTCAACAACAGGAACCAAGGGCTCAACAATAGTAAACAAGGGCTCAACAACAGAAACCAGGGGCTCAACAACAGGAACCAAGGGCTCAACAACAGGAACCAAGGGCTCAACAATAGTAAACAGGGGCTCAACAACAGGAACCAAGGGCTCAACAATAGTAAACAAGGGCTCAACAACAGGAACCAGGGGCTCAACAATAGTAAACAGGGGCTCAACAACAGGAACCAGGGGCTCAACAATAGTAAACAAGGGCTCAACAACAGGAACCAGGGGCTCAACAATAGTAACAAAGTACTCAACAACAGGAACCAGGGGCTCAACAATAGTAACAAAGTACTCAACAACAGGAACCAGGGGCTCAACAATAGTAACAAAGTACTCAACAACAGTAACCAAAGGCTCAACAATAGTAACAAAGTAATCAACAACAGAAACCAGGGGCTCAACAATAGTAACCAAGGGCTCAACAACAGGAACCAGGGGCTCAACAATAGTAACAAAGACCTATACAACAGGAACCAGGGACCCAACAACAGGAACCAAGGACACAACAACAGGAACCAGGGACACAACAACAGGAACCAAGGACTCAACAACAGGAACTAAGGGCCCAACTACAGGAACCAAGGACCCAACAACAGGAACCAAGGGCTCAACAACAGGAATCAAGGACTCAACAACAGGAACCAAGGACTCAACAACAGGAACCAAGGACCCGACAACAGGAACCAAGGACTCAACAATAGTAACAAATAACTCAACAACAGGAAACAATGGCTCATTTAAATTGTAATTAAGCACTCAACATAAGTAGTCCAGTACTTATCAACAGACACCAGGGTATAGGGGAGCGATAACCAAGGATTCAACAACAGGACTCCAGAACTCAACAACAGGAACCAAGGACTCAACAACAGGAATCAAGGACTCAACAACAGGAACCAGGGGCTCAACAATAGTAACAAAAAACTCAACAACAGGAACCAAGGACCCAACAACAGGAACCAAGGACCCAACAACAGGAATCAAGGACTCAACAACAGGAACCAGGGGCTCAACAATAGTAACAAAAAACTCAACAACAGGACCCAAGGACCGAACAACACGAACCAAGGACTAAACAATAGTAACAAAGTACTCAACAACAGAAACCAGGGGCTCAACAATAATAACCAAGGGGTCAACAACAGGAACCAAAGGCTCAACAATAGAAACAAAGTACTCAACAACAGGAACCAAAGGCTCAACAATAGTAACAAAGTAATCAACAACAGAAACCAGGGGCTCAACAATAGTAACAAAGTACTCAACAACAGGAACAGAAGGCTCAACAATAGTTACAAAGAACTCAACAACAGGAACCAGGGGCTCAACAATAGTAACAAAGTACTGAACAACAGGAACCAGGGGCTCAACAATAGTAACAAAGTACTCAACAACAGAAACCAGGGGCTCAACAATAGTAACAAAAATCTCAACAACAGGAACCAAAGGCTCAACAATAGTAACAAAGTACTCAACAACAGGAACCAAAGGCTCATCAATAGTAACAAAGTACTCAACAACAGAAACCAGGGGCTCAACAATAGTAACCAAGGGATCAACAACAGGAACCAAGGACTCAACAACAGGAACCAGGGGCTCAACAATAGAAACAAAGTACTCAACAACAGGAACCAAGGGCTCAACAACAGGAACCAGGGGCTCAACAATAGTAACAAAGAACTCAACAACAGAAACCAAGGGCTCAACAACATTATCAAAGTGCAGGTATTCTACGTACAAATGTACCACAGTAACCAGGGGTTCAGCAATAATAAAAAAGCACTCAATATCACAGTGTAGTAGTCCAGTACTCTTTAACAGAAACCAGGTTTTCGGGCGCGGGAACCAAGGACTCAACAACAGGAACCAGGGGCTCAACAATAGTAACAAAGTACTGAACAACAGGAACCAGGGGCTCAACAATAGTAACAAAGTACTCAACAACAGAAACCAGGGGCTCAACAATAGTAACAAAAATCTCAACAACAGGAACCAAAGGCTCAACAATAGTAACAAAGTACTCAACAACAGGAACCAAAGGCTCATCAATAGTAACAAAGTACTCAACAACAGAAACCAGGGGCTCAACAATAGTAACCAAGGGATCAACAACAGGAACCAAGGACTCAACAACAGGAACCAGGGGCTCAACAATAGAAACAAAGTACTCAACAACAGGAACCAAGGGCTCAACAACAGGAACCAGGGGCTCAACAATAGTAACAAAGAACTCAACAACAGAAACCAAGGGCTCAACAACATTATCAAAGTGCAGGTATTCTACGTACAAATGTACCACAGTAACCAGGGGTTCAGCAATAATAAAAAAGCACTCAATATCACAGTGTAGTAGTCCAGTACTCTTTAACAGAAACCAGGTTTTCGGGCGCGGGAACCAAGGACTCAACAACAGGAAACAAGGGCTCAACAACAGGAACCAAGGACACAACAACGGGAATCAAGGACTCAACTACAGGAACCAAGGACACAACAACAGGGTCCAAGGACTCAACAACAGGAACCAAGGACCCAACAACAGAAACCAAGGACACAACAACAGGTCCAAGGGCTCAACAACAGGAACCAAGGACCCAACAACTGGAACCAAGGACCCAACAATAGGAACCAAGGACACAACAACAGAAACCAAGGACACAACAACAGGAACCAAGGGCCCAACTACAGGGTCCAAGGACCCAACAACAGGAACCAAGGACACAACAACAGGAACCAGAGACCCAACAACAGGAACCAAGGACACAACAACAGGAACCAGGGACACAACAACAGGAACCAAGGACTCAACAACAGGAATCAAGGACTCAACAACAGGAACTAAGGGCCCAACTACAGGAACCAAGGACCCAACAACAGGAACCAAGGGCTCAACAACAGGAATCAAGGACTCAACAACAGGAACCAAGGACTCAACAACAGGAACCAAGGACCCGACAACAGGAACCAAGGACTCAACAATAGTAACAAATAACTCAACAACAGTAAACAATGGCTCATGTAAATTGTAATTAAGCACTCAACATAAGTAGTCCAGTACTTATCAACAGACACCAGCGTATAGGGGAGCGATAACCAAGTACTCAACAACAGGAACAGAAGGCTCAACAATAGTTACAAAGAACTCAACAACAGGAACCAGGGGCTCAACAATAGTAACAAAGTACTGAACAACAGGAACCAGGGGCTCAACAATAGTAACAAAGTACTCAACAACAGAAACCAGGGGCTCAACAATAGTAACAAAAATCTCAACAACAGGAACCAAAGGCTCAACAATAGTAACAAAGTACTCAACAACAGGAACCAAAGGCTCATCAATAGTAACAAAGTACTCAACAACAGAAACCAGGGGCTCAACAATAGTAACCAAGGGATCAACAACAGGAACCAAGGACTCAACAACAGGAACCAGGGGCTCAACAATAGAAACAAAGTACTCAACAACAGGAACCAAGGGCTCAACAACAGGAACCAGGGGCTCAACAATAGTAACAAAGAACTCAACAACAGAAACCAAGGGCTCAACAACATTATCAAAGTGCAGGTATTCTACGTACAAATGTACCACAGTAACCAGGGGTTCAGCAATAATAAAAAAGCACTCAATATCACAGTGTAGTAGTCCAGTACTCTTTAACAGAAACCAGGTTTTCGGGCGCGGGAACCAAGGACTCAACAACAGGAACCAGGGGCTCAACAATAGTAACAAAGTACTGAACAACAGGAACCAGGGGCTCAACAATAGTAACAAAGTACTCAACAACAGAAACCAGGGGCTCAACAATAGTAACAAAAATCTCAACAACAGGAACCAAAGGCTCAACAATAGTAACAAAGTACTCAACAACAGGAACCAAAGGCTCATCAATAGTAACAAAGTACTCAACAACAGAAACCAGGGGCTCAACAATAGTAACCAAGGGATCAACAACAGGAACCAAGGACTCAACAACAGGAACCAGGGGCTCAACAATAGAAACAAAGTACTTAACAACAGGAACCAAGGGCTCAACAACAGGAACCAGGGGCTCAACAATAGTAACAAAGAACTCAACAACAGAAACCAAGGGCTCAACAACATTATCAAAGTGCAGGTATTCTACGTACAAATGTACCACAGTAACCAGGGGTTCAGCAATAATAAAAAAGCACTCAATATCACAGTGTAGTAGTCCAGTACTCTTTAACAGAAACCAGGTTTTCGGGCGCGGGAACCAAGGACTCAACAACAGGAAACAAGGGCTCAACAACAGGAACCAAGGACACAACAACAGGAATCAAGGACTCAACTACAGGAACCAAGGACACAACAACAGGGTCCAAGGACTCAACAACAGGAACCAAGGACCCAACAACAGAAACCAAGGACACAACAACAGGTCCAAGGGCTCAACAACAGGAACCAAGGACCCAACAACTGGAACCAAGGACCCAACAATAGGAACCAAGGACACAACAACAGAAACCAAGGACACAACAACAGGAACCAAGGGCCCAACTACAGGGTCCAAGGACCCAACAACAGGAACCAAGGACACAACAACAGGAACCAGAGACCCAACAACAGGAACCAAGGACACAACAACAGGAACCAGGGACACAACAACAGGAACCAAGGACTCAACAACAGGAATCAAGGACTCAACAACAGGAACTAAGGGCCCAACTACAGGAACCAAGGACCCAACAACAGGAACCAAGGGCTCAACAACAGGAATCAAGGACTCAACAACAGGAACCAAGGACTCAACAACAGGAACCAAGGACCCGACAACAGGAACCAAGGACTCAACAATAGTAACAAATAACTCAACAACAGTAAACAATGGCTCATGTAAATTGTAATTAAGCACTCAACATAAGTAGTCCAGTACTTATCAACAGACACCAGGGTATAGGGGAGCGATAACCAAGGATTCAACAACAGGACTCAAGAACTCAGCAACATGAGAAAAGCGTCAACAATAGTAACCACCAAAGACACCACAACGAAGGTTAAAGACACAAACAGGAACTTCAGAAGACTCAATGAAAGAAACACATGACTAACACTATTAATCAGGGACACAATAGGGACGAAGATCTCGTCTTCGGATCGAATTCAAATACGCACAATGGAAAACAATTACTTATCTACAGAAACGAAAGACAAAATGTGGACAAAGTATATAACAGACTTTCCAGGGGCACAAACACATTCACCAATTAAACATGACAAAACAACAGGAGCAAATGACATATCAAAAGAAGCCCAAAATTACAAGCCGTGACAAGGTGGGAAAAGATACATCAATATACATCTAGTAACTACAAACTCTGAGTAGTTAGGTAACCTATGATACACCAACATACACCTGTAGTGACACCAAACTCCGCGTAATTAGGT
This sequence comes from Mimachlamys varia, assembly GCA_947623455.1. Lineage (NCBI taxonomy): Eukaryota > Metazoa > Mollusca > Bivalvia > Pectinida > Pectinidae > Mimachlamys > Mimachlamys varia. The sequence continues at coordinate 36,820,659 of OX392531.1, read as the reverse complement.
AACCAATGATACACCAACATACACCTGTAGTGACACCAAACTCCGCGTAATTAGGTAACCAATGATACACCAACATACACCTGTAGTGACACCAAACTCCGCGTAATTAGGTAACCTATGATACACCAACATACACCTGTAGTGACACCAAACTCCGCGTAATTAGGTAACCAATGATACACCAACATACACCTGTAGTGACACCAAACTCTGAGTAGTTAGGTAACCTATGATATACCAACATACACCTGCAGTGACACCGAGCTAAGACTTAGTACACATTCTAAACATCCCATGTATAGCATCAAAACTCCTCCGTGTGATGTTGTTGACCTCAGTTGACCTGGTATCGTGTCCTTGACCTTCGGTTAGCATTACAAGAGGACTACCTGGGGGAGGATACCTACTTATACACTTAGCTCTGGTCCTACACTCTTATCTTCTCGAGTGGTGGCACTGCTGGTAATTCTACACAAATACATATATCCAATTATCAATCTTAAAAAAAACGACATGCTTGTCAGAAAAAGTACACGTGAACATACCAGACGTACGTCTTGTTCCATTCCGTATGCAGACATAAGCGTCACCACAAGAGTTGTATTGCGAAAAGAAATGAAGCAATCACGAGAAGTAATGTATGTGTTTGAATTTTAACTCAAGAATTAGTACAAACTTCAGTTGTCTTTTGCTTCAAACTGATGTTGCTTCGAAAGCAATTAGGACATTCAATTTAATTTGAAAAAAAAAAGATTGCTATGGTAACTGCAAGCATCATACATTGTTTCCTTATTAGCACTGAAAACTTAGCAGATACGTCCACACTTAGATCGATAACGCGATATTTCCACAGACAGACTCCAGCTTCAGTTTAACAACACCCAGTATCTACTTGGTATTTTACTCCATAAACCTCAAAGCTCTAAAGGGAACTCTTTGGTACGCACTTTCTTTTTCCGTTTCCTATGCATAGTTTAAGCTAGAAAAAAAAAGGAAAATTTATTGAATTTTTTTGTTTCCTATTGTGTTTCATTTTAAGAATTAAGGAAGCATTTCTTGTAAAACTGGTTTAACCTCCTTAAAGATGCAAAATACATTTGATTTCGTACAGCTGCGGCCTACTAAATCAGGATAAAAGGTCTAAGTTCGCGTTTTCTTGGCTTTTCTCTTACTGCAATCTGCAATGCGGCATATGTACAATTTTTTAAACATACGAACTCGTTTTGACAAATTTGCCCTTTTGCCCTCCAGGGCCCTCTTTTATATCTTGTAATCTCCCATCTACTTCTCGCGGTATTTCATTTAATTTTCCTAGCAGCTATATGCTCTTCTGGAAGTGAACATTTGCCTAGATCAGATTAAGCCGATTTGTTCTTATCAGATGCAGAGCTTCCATTTTCGATTAAATATGCATCGATCGGTGGTTGCTCGCTTTTCAGTCTGCTTAGACCGAGATGGGCTTACCGTAAACCCTCGGATTACGCCGACGTATCTACGTTCTCAATTCTATATTGTTCGGGTCGTCTCGTACCTATTCACTCAGTGACACTGTGGGTGTCTAGACCTGTAGAGATTACATGTTTTATGGACTATACAAGCTAAAGGTGCGGCAGACAAATGTTAAGTTGGTAAAATGAGTAGGTTGTTCTAGCATTATATTATGTTTTACTAAATAATGTCTATGGTTAAACCGTTCTAGACTAGGCTTACAATTCACACAAAGCACTGACTGTGATTACTTTGTCAGTATTGTGTGACCAGGTGGATCAATATACCTGGTACCTTTCTACATTTCAGTAAGTTAGCACCCCAGGGAGGCAAAAACCCGAACATACCATTTCTAAAACACGCACACCAACATACCACTTCTAGCACACGTACACCAAAATACCATCTCTAACACAACACCAACATACCACCTCTAACACACGTACACCAATATACCACCTCTTACACACGCACACCAACATACCACCTCTAACACACGTTCACCAACAAACCACCCCTAACTCACGTACACCAATATACCACCTCTAACACACGTACACCAACATACCACCTCTAACACACGTACACCAACATGCCACCTCTAACACATGGATCCATATCATTATATTACTAGACATATTAATAAAACGACACTACCCTATAAATAAATAATTTACGAGTAGGACCGAGTTTTAAACCTAGTATGTATACGCAATAGAGCGTCTTTCACAAAGATTTTTTATAGTGGTATTTTCTGCCATAATGTTCTTGTTTTGGCACACTCTTGGCCTTATTGCATGTACTTCGTTTCAGAAACCTTGATCTTGTTGTGTTTCACTATCAATCAAGTTTACCTCGAAACTGTTTGGTGTACCCCGGCAAAGAATTATTATTTCCACGTGTTAGATCCTTACTTTGATATGTTTTACATTGATCTTCTTAGTTCTTTTCGACCTTGGTATGTTTATTGCGACTTTGTCGGGTTTAATCTTGATGTTATAGTGCGCGCATTGTCATTGAACAATTTGACCACCACTATCTTTACTGTGACCTTTACATATTAAGCTTTGACCTTGAAATGACAATCCTGACATTCATTGGCTGTTTTGCAAGCTTAGTAAAACGCCTTGTTGATCAGTTTACTTCTCGATGTCATCGTTTCCGCAATATCAATCTTCACTGACGTATCAGTGATTGGTTGGTTTCAACATTAAGATATTTGAAATTAATCAAAATGGAGATACAACGGTTCCCGATAAGTTCACACCTCATAGCATACGTGGTACACGTATAAGGAATAGTCCACAGATGAAAGGGGCATTTAAAAGATATTTTCAAGAAATGCATGAGAAATCCTCAGAAATGTCCCAGCATGAATGATTACTATTAAGGATTTCGATGTTAAAAGTCATTTCTTAAATGAAATGTACACCACCAAACTAAATTTAGACATCAGTAACGTGGTAGATATCTTTGTTCGATGGGATAAGTTTAGTACATAACGACACAGACAGTTAGAATCCCAGTCCGAGCCCCACAATGTTTACGACTTCCATCATCACCGAAGTCGGGAATATCGAACAACCAACGGCCAATATAGTAATGTGGACATATAGAGATTGTCTTATAAACATAGTGTAGAAACACTGGTACAACATCGATTTGGTATGATTCACACCTCTATCTTGTTTTATGTCTATATAATGACGACAGGATGATGTATATCATCAGATCGTAACCATCTAATGGAATATATCTCGGCCATACTGGTCAACCGGTCAGTGGTACCGTACCCCGTGTTATAGACTGGCTACCAGCCCCTTAGTTTGTACGGAGAATTTCTCTACTGATTTTTACTACATGTACTAGCTTATCTTCCCCTTGTTTCAAAGATGACGTGAAACACATATGCTGTACCTTGTAAATTAAATAATAGATCAAGTATGCCGAAAAAAATAATCAAACTGTATAATATAGCTGTTTCGTCCTCCTAGGACTCTTCAGTGATGCTAAGGGAATCATATATTCAAGTGATCAAAATTATTGGACTTAATATCTGTGTACTATTCTATAGACGGGAGCTAGTCTACCCATGTTATGGTGGTACGCAAGTTAGATTTTAGTATTATTTGTGGACATAACAAATTATATAGTTTTTATTTCAAACCGACATATTCCATTCATTCATTAAGTCACACTAACGTGTATATCAAGAGGCACTAGCAAATCCAGAGGGGGGAGGGGGGATCAGGACACACACCTCCCCCTTTTCGGAGGAGGAATTTTTCTATAGACTTAAAAATGGAAGTTAGTGAATAAAACTTAACAAAACAAAAAAATGCTAGCTGGAACCCCTCTTTTCGAAAATCCTGCATCCGCGTCTGAGAGGTCACCATATCAAGTCGGACCTCGTTATCTCGAAGTCGACGGCACCATAGGAAACGTTCGAGATATCCGAATTAAGTGAGATCGGACGTTTAGAGTGACGATTGGTTTGGACATATTCCGAATTAAACAGGATTTTCATTTTATATGAGTTCGGGACAACTTGGGTTGACTTCATCACAAACTTGTGATTGGCAGATTCTAACACTAAACATATCTACAGATTATCGTCTTAGGGAGATACAAAGCTTCAGAGTAACCCGCAATTAGTTTTTTATAACAATGCTAATGAAAAATCTATAATTACATTTCGACAAAATTCGAAGGTGAAATTATTCTGTACGACAGTTGCAAAAGTACATGGTTTCAAAGCAAACAACCATTTGGATGGAATTATATACCTCCGCATTAATGTCATACTGATCTCTGTGGAGTATAACATAGGTAGAAATACATTTTTCCATTGGTATCAAATGTTTTGTGGAGACACACCAAGAAACTATCAAACACACGTTGTAACATGGAATATATTTTCGAATTACTCAGACAGTCTCATTAACAGCCTTATAATTGTCCAGCGTATAGTATAAAGTATAAACCTACTTTATTAACGGGATACAGCCGACAGCCATCAATAAACACCAGAGTTTATCCTTATTTAAGGGGTGATGTTGACCTAATTGTAAAAATGTAACACTTTAACATGAAAAGCTAATTTCATCTCAGCTCCTATTTCTAGAAACTGCAGTACAGACATCGACGATAATTCACATATACGGGTATTCCTTCTTGTTTAAACAGGGACCAACACCGATCTCCTCCAAGGAGCAACAAGAACATAATCTACTTTAACAACAGCAGCAAAGCCAAACGATTAATTACTCCCAACACCTGATTGACATAAACACTGTACACGATTAAAAACAAAAGCATTGACAGCAACAATAATACCGAAAAGTAAATAGTAGTAACGATATCATTAGCACAAATCAGGAGATTATTACATACATCAATATGCACACATCAACCATAACACTAACAAACATCAACTATTACACTAACAAACATCAACTATAACACTAACAAACATCAACTATTACACTAACAAACATCAACTATTACACTAACAAACATCAACTATAACACTAACAAACATCAACTATAACACTAACAAACATCAACTATAACACTAACAAACATCAACTATAACACTGACAAACATCAACTATAACACTAACAAACATCAACTATTACACTAACAAACATCAACTATAACACTAACAAACATCAACTATAACACTAATAAACATCAACTATAACACTAAAACACATCAACTATAACACTTACAAACATCAACTATAACACTAACAAACATCAATTATAACACTAACAAACATCAACTATAACACTAACAAACATCAACTATAACACTATATTTACCATTCAATGGCATTGCAACTATAAAACCCTACCAAATTCGGTTGACATTAATCAGGCCATGAATGCAAATGACCGATTGTTGACGTCATCATTGTTATAAAGTCATAATTGTTTCGTTGGATACCATTGACCGTCCCCGGGCGATGGCTGTTCTTTTCATTGAACAAGCATTTGCGACAAATACATTATTTGAGCTAAATGCTGAGAATGAACACACATCAACTATAACACTAACAAACATCAACTATAACACTAACAAACATCAACTATTACACTAACAAACATCAACTATAACACTAACAAACATCAACGATAACACTAACAAACATCAACTATAACACTAACAAACATCAACTTTAACACTAACAAACATCAACTATAACACTAACAAACATCAACTATAACACTAACAAACATCAACGATAACACGAGCAAACATCAACTATAACACTAACAAACATCAACGATAACTCTAACAAACATCAACTATAACACTAACAAACATCAACTATAACACTAACAAACATCAACGATTACACTAACAATCATCAACTATATCACTAACACACATCAACGATTACACTAACAAACATCAACTATAACACTAACAAACATCAACGATAACACTAACAAACATAAACTATAACACTAACAAACATCAACGATAACACGAGCAAACATCAACTATAACACTAACAAACATCAACGATAACACTAACAAACATCAACTATAACACTAACAAACATCAACGATAACACGAGCAAACATCAACTATAACACTAACAAACATCAACGATAACACTAACAAACATCAACTATAACACTAACAAACATCAACTATAACACTAACAAACATCAACGATTACACTAACAAACATCAACGATAACACGAGCAAACATCAACTATAACACTAACAAACATCAACGATAAACTAACAAACATCAACTATAACACTAACAAACATCAACGATTACACGAGCAAACATCAACTATAACACTAACACACATCAACGATTACACGAGCAAACATCAACTATAACACTAACACACATCAACGATTACACGAGCAAACATCAACTATAACACTAACAAACATCAACGATTACACGAGCAAACATCAACTATAACACTAACACACATCAACGATTACACGAGCAAACATCAACTATATAGAGGATATTCAATGGTTTGCCGTTTAATATCAAATATATTTCACGAGTATGGCAGATTTTTTTATATTTTCACGAGTACGTAGCACGAGTTAAAATATAAAAAAAAATCTGCCATACAAGTGAAATTTATTTGATATTAAACGGCAAACCATTGAATTTTCTTTTCATTACATTTCGAAAGAGGACTTAAGATACTTTCATGATTTGTTTTCTTTACTTGCCTGCTAGAAAGTAACTAGACTTATGGTAGTCCTTATCCGTCGAAATCACAACCGATCGGGTCCAGTACACAGCTGATTGGGATAAGATGATCGGAAAAGTTGAACCATTCTCATCTTCCAATTCATTACATATTAAATCCTGCAGCAGTTTCTTATCAATATTTATTATTGATGCCATTTCTTCAAGACCATCTTTCCACAATAGACAAGTTCTAGCAGACGACAACAATATACCGAGCCTCCAATGTCATGTTCGATTCCGATCAAGGGGAACAACTAATACAAAAGTTCCGGTGTAACGTGAAAAAATTACCCAGTTTAAAACTACCCACCGTTGAAGTCTACGGCGGGTCACTTTCTCAAGGGGACGAACTAAAGAAATATCGAGTGGGGTCATTTTTCTACAGAAGGCTGAGTAAGATTTCTACTGTAAAATAACGACCCGGGTAACTTTTGCAACGTAGAATAATGACCCCGGGTAGTTTCTTATTTGCGGGTCACTTTTTCACGTTACACTGAAAAAGCCTTATATTTTCACTGCAAAATCTTATATTTTCACGGCAAAATCTTATATTTTCACGGCAAAATCTTATATTTTCACTGCTCATCACAACAGTGAAAATATCAGTTTTATCAGTTTGATAATTTTCTATATTTCACAGGCAAAAATGTAATAAAACACTAACAAACATCAACGATTACACGAGCAAACATCAACTATAACACTAACAAACATCAACGATAACACGAGCACACATCAACGACAACTCTAGTGCGAATGTATTTGGAAAGCTGGCGGCTCTTAAATTCAGAATTCTTTCATAAATATGCGAATTTTAACTGTGTTGTTAAGGATTAACCTTTGATTTTGTTTAGTTTATGAGATCATAAATCCAATGGAGCACGAGGTAAATTGCGTAAACGCGAAGCGTTTACGTTAAATTTACCGACTGCTCCATTGGATTTATGATCTCATAAACTAAACAAAATCAAAGGTTAATCCTTATATTTACAGTATTTTTCTGTAAATGGGTCATAACTTTTCTGTTCAATTTAGACCCATCTGCGGACATATATTTCATTTCAAAACTTACAAACGTGAAAACGGTTCAATAAATGTAACAGCATGAAGTTTGCACAAGCCGTAGCTAGCTCCGCCCATGTCAACTGTTAATGACGTCATACAATTGTGATTCGAACGGGATAATTTGCATAGCTCCGCCCACATGTATTGTTGTCGACGTCATAGAATTTTTGCACGTTCTCAAGTATAGTTATTGGAAAATAACTCTAGTTTGCAGTGCAATGGTTATCGAGTGAATGTCAGTGTAGACTGTAAATATTACATGATATGCAACATTTTCTTTTAACATGTGCAAATAAGGTTTCGAAAGAACATATTTATCTACATGTACTTACCTACGCAATTAATCAATTCATCACAGCTAGAAGGTCGCTAACTCTAGACATCTGTTTGAAAATTGACACCGTCTAACGTCACGTGATCCGAAATAGATAGTTCAAAAAGAAACTCGCAAAATCTCGCGCCCATTTTCAAACAGATGTCTGGAATCGTCAATGCAACCATTCTATAAATACTTAATTTACCAAAACCGGATATAGATAGTGTCCGTTTAGAAAAATGTCAGTGTTTTATCTGACAACGTTATACCACATGAAAAGGAAGTACAACATACATGTGTGTGTATCTATAAATTCTGTTCACCACTGATGACTTGAACAGAGTGTTTGTGGGCGGGAAGTATGCGAACAAGGGGTGTTCAAACGCGCCCATTCATGTCTGCGCGCGAACTGTGAACCTAATTGGAGCGACAATAACATGTTAGCGTGTGTAGAGCAGTACGTTTGAAGGGGATTCATTGATATGTCCAGGTTAATAGACTCCCACAGAGTGACCGGTGCACCCTAACAGCTCCCTACCTAGGGAGTGACCCGGCAGCGATGACCATCAATCGATGACCTCCAACAAAGTTAAGGTCAATGAAAATACGCTAATAGGTTCTTGAACCCCACGTGACCTGGTGTAAACTCTGACCACATCAAACGTGAATATCTACAAGCTGCTTCGTCGTCATTGGCATGGCACGAGGGCAGAAGGAGAAACAATGTGACAACAGGCCCCCGACAACGTACTAAAGAAACGGAAAAAGGGGGGAAATGTCAAAAATGCAACACAAACATCGAATTTTGTGTTGATACAAATTACTGATCTTACTCTGAAAACCTTCGTTTTACCAGGAACAGTCTGAGGCTGAATTGAAAATTTCAAATATTGGAAAAATAAATATTTTAATTTGAAATCGAACTTTTCATGAAATAATCTAATTTCTGAAATTAAAACTTTTCATTCTGCCACAATAATGAAACAGGTGATCTATTTCTGTTTATCATGTGTTGACCCGGATGGCAGTATCCTTGTTGTATATCTAAACTTATATATAAACATAACAATGTAGCTTTTGTACATTACGTATGCGTTTAAACTTTTTACGGGTGATAGCACTCCGACTAGATTTGTTGAGCGTATTTGTTAAAGCAATTTACCGCTTTAAGAGTTTCCGTGTTCCATGGCATAAATATTGTCACATGTAATGTGCCTTAAAATAGAAAGTGTTATCCAATATACTTCGTTTTGTGATGGCTGACAAACGGCTGTTCAGTTCCAGCCAATCAAAACAAGACAGGTTATCTTGCACTGCATGTCATTTAATAATGCTTCCCTGTTCATCTCTAATGCAGACTGATGAAAAAAAATCTTGTTTCTTGAATTCGTATCAATTTATGTAAATTCTTATTGTTTTATTTGCATTTGCATATCAGTGTACAGTAAAAAAGCATTAGGCTGGCTTATTCACGATTCTTTCCCGATAAAAGCTCAATATATCAAATGTTGTATATTAGTATTATCATTATTTATTTGTAAAACCTTAATTATTTTAAGCCCGAGACGGAAAGACATTAATATACTCATCATTATAAATTATTCCACTGAAAACACAATAACAGCAAATTGTTAAGATTCCGAAGTGGTTTTTGGTCAATTGAACAATCTATACCAGACAGGGTTTAGCTGACAGTGCATTCACTGCTTGGGATGATGGCAAAGTCTGCAATGCAGCTTTCGAACGGTCACATTTTAGACGTTACTTACCTCGCATGCAATATCCTATGTCCAATATTCCCTTTTATCAGGCAAACTAATCGCAAAGTGCTATAAGTTGCCAAGAAGATATACAATGATGGACGCCGTTTTAGGGAGGCATTGTAAATAATTCATATTCATCACGTAGTCTGTACTTATATACATATATGTATTTTTTCTATTTATTCAATACATGTTGCATTGAGTAAAAAGAAAATATTTGAAATGAAACCATATCGAAAGACAAAGAGCTATAATGATCCATTGTGGCATAGGTAGCTGATCTCGGAATGGATTCAGATCCTGTGATATGTATGTTTAATTTTGGTCGTTTGAGAGTGTGTACGTAATGGACATGGAAAATACCGTTTAAGCATAAGTGTATACACACTTGCATCAATTAAGGACGGTGCTGCAAGGAAAATATTAAATGATGAAAATAAAATATTAATTGTAGCAATATTTTGGTCTATGAAGTTTATCAATTAAGGTGCTGCAAGGAAAATATTAAATGATGACAATAGAAAATAAAATATATATGGTAGTCATATTTTGGTCTATATAGCTTATCAATTAAGGTGCTCCAATTAAGGAAATATTAAATGATGAAAATAAAAATAAAATATATATGGTAGCCATATTTTGGTCTATGTAGTTTATCAATTAAGGTGCTGCAAGGAAAATATTAAATGATGAAAATAAAAATAAAATATATGTTGTTGCCATATTTTGGTCTATGTAATTGACTGTTGCGGTTTACTATATACATCGCTATATAGATTACCTATCTACACTGGGAAGGGTGGTCATTCTGCCCAGGAGTTAGCGGTCTGTAATTAACAAGTGGGGGCGATGTCCCTGTGTAATCGCCTTCCTGGCGGGACACAGCCGAACGGCGATCATCTCCTAATGCTTCCCCAGATATCGTCACTGTGCCGATAAGATAAGGTGGACATTACATTAAATTTCAAAAGATTTATCATAATTGTCATAATAAGTACTGGTATGAGATGACCGTGGGATGTTTTGATACTGGACTAAGTGTTCATCATAACATGTAAACACGGTCAAGTTTATTAATAGAAATGTACATGCTAAAAACAAATGCGAAATGAACGCCTCGGCGACAGGTCTGAAGTACCACATTTTGTAGGGAGATATGTATTTTAATGGGAAACTGTTACTGTTTACCGCCTTCAAATCGGAACTCTAGGATATTGGCGAGCAATCCCACTGCAGCATCAACGTATACCAATGGACGCCCAAGCTACCCGGTGTGCACGCTTTAATATCACACTGTATATATCTCTAAGCTAAAAACCCCATCTTCGTTTTCCATTTTTGGACAACCGTCTGAACATCTGCGTCGAAAAATTAGAAGTGGACGTTATTAATCCTTTTAGACTGATCATAAGATTACGCCATTTTAATGCAGTCGGGATGCCATATCCGTACCATAATTAAAAATTAAAAACAACAACATCATTATATATAATATTTGAAGTTCTACATCAGTACAAAATCAGGAATCGGGGTGTATACGGTTAAATACATGTACATCATCACTTTCCGCTACTATAAAGGTGGGTACATCCTGTTTAAAATGTTTAACAAGCGTTCTTTAGAACCAGTTCATTTTGAAAAAAAATCTAGTTGGTACTTAACTAAATATTCTTCATATTTCTTTCTTTATAATTATAACGACAAAAAGATAAGTCGATATTAGCGTGTGCATTTTTGTAAATGCTTAATGCTCAAACAGCTTACATAACATGCAACACATGCCCCCTGGAATATTTTTCAGGGTCATAAATTTCTGTTTGCTTTCATTCCGGTAGCACGTAACATTGTATAATTTGTGGGTAATTTATGTGGCGTATCTCCTAGCCATGATGCCGATAATTTTATGTGACTTTTACAATAAATTGATTGCACTCGCCAGCAGCTGAGGAAACTTAACTCGAGTGGAGACGCTTGTTTCTCGCATAGTTCCTGCATAGCGCTACCCACCTAGCTAATATGCATTTTGCCGGTGCATAAGCGACAGTTGTTCTACAGGTATACATTATACCAATACTTCACCTGCATAGAGATTCACGTGCAAACAACACGTGACTCAAACTCTTACATTTCATTACGAACATGGTTAGCCGTAAAAGTCTGACGCAACCTTTAACTGAAAAGCTGACACCGGAAGTAGATAGTGTTATGTATTTGTTAAAATATCAAAACATTTCACGAACACAAGCCGTACCTCCCGAGCTTCTTCATTTCGTATGGAGCATGTTCGTGAAATATTAGTGTACTTTTCCAATAATCGCGCTTTCAAAATATCATGCAAAATCACTAGTTAAAGACTATTATTATACTAGCTTTAGTAAAATAAATAATTCTGTGTTTTGTCCTCCGTTTTTTTTTCCAACCATTCATTTGCTACAATCTTGAATTTAATTTTAGAATATTTACGACACACGCCAGCCATCTGTTTGACCTAGTCCCGGCCCTTCCTGTCAAAACTGAAGCGCTATGTCATAACAACTGAAGCAGTACCCCCTCTCTGAAATTACCAGCACACTGCTGTTAATCTGAAATGTGGAGTAACAGGGACCATCGCCATTAACTTCATGTCAGACTTCTACTTTTAATACTTATGGTTTTCGTTAAAGGTTGTTGTTTTTGTTTTCCAATTTATGAACGTCAAGAATTAAGATTTCAAATCCCCAAAACAGTGCTGGCAATTATTTCTAGTTTAATACGGTTGACAATTTTATAAAACGAGGTGAAGTAATATAAAAGAAATAGTCAGCGCTTACTCAAAGCTATTCAGTTGTTAAATGTTTGAAATATAACAGAACTATGTACATCAGAGAAATAATTGTATGTGTCACATATAACGTTAATTACACACATTAATTGCCTATGTTAATGAGAATCACTGTCTTTACATTTTTGTATCAATGTCCAAAAGTTTTGAATAAAACTACAAACTTTAGGGACTATTTTGTACCCTAACAACCATTTCACGGTTACTTAAGTTAAGTCCACAATAAAAAATCTGTTTTAGCTGACTAAGTAAAACACTTGTATTTTTGGCTTGATGTTAATGTACATGTATGTACCTATGAATACTTTTATGATAAGGCTTATCACAAAAACAGTTTACGCGTGTCGGACCGTCATCGCTTTAGACTACTACAATATTTTGTCACAGACATAGTACCCTATAACTTATAAATATTGATTCGATTCGATATTTTAAGAGAACACCATTACCTTGTCTTCAAAACGTTGAACATTTCGTTGATGTATCTAACAAACAAAAATGCCAATCATTAGTACTGTCTTGCAGTTCTATTTCTGTGACAACGTGAACAGTGTTGTAATGGTATGAAATCTGGAACAGAATGCTTCAACAAAATATAAACCAAACTCGCCTACTGAGGCAGAGATGGTGTAGAAAACTTCAGACGCACACACACAACGAATATGATCTAGAATTTTCAGTTATAGTTACAGAAAAAACACTACGAGTGCGAGTGCGTGTGCCCATACATGTTCGAACAAGTTTGGAATGCTGTTATGCACCGGAAGTTGTCTGAGGCACACGTGTGATGTGAAGGGGAACCCCCCACGAATTTTTCTCTATACATACTTACTGTCATGGCGACTTGTTAAAGTATCGCATTTCATCACCACAGCAACCGAATTTACGTCTGGTGCTACTATTGTTGGGTATGACGAAATCTCATACATCAGTTCTATTCTTAGGAACCATTTTAAGTGATTTCCAATTCAGACGAAACAGCAGTAAGTACGGAGTGAGACGGTAAATGACTGGAGTCTGATTCTTACCTATATCTCTACGACAGTTCACGGATCTATATACCTTCATTTAGTAGTAAGTATGTTATATGTACAAATCTTTAATTCAAACACCAATCTGTATGTACATTTGTATGCTTATGTCATCACTGAAATGTATGTACGAAGCTTTATGTTATCAGACCGGCGTATGTATACGTGTATACCTGGCACTATAACATACGTATCAGCTGATTCTTACTTCTGACGTGCAAAGTGTATTTATAGAAATATGTGACAGTTGTAAACGAAGTGGGCGGTGCCTCACACACTACATCAGCGCCTAGCAGCCAAGTGATACAAGACAGGTATGACAGTGTACCACCGACGGCAGGACAGACCTCTACTATAGAAAATTATATATAGTTTGACAATATACCACAGATAAGACAGAAATCTACGACAAAATGTCGTGGACAGTTTGACAGTTTACCACAGACAGGACAGAAGTATACGGCATAATGTCATGGACAGTTTGACAGTTTACCACAGACAGAACAGAAGTATATGACAGAATTTCATGGACAACTCGACAGTATACCACAGACAGGGCAGAAATCTTCGACATAATGTCATGGACAGTTTGACAGTATACCACAGACAGGACAGAAATCTTCGACATAATGTCATTGATAGATTTACAGTTTACCACAGACAGGACAGAAGTATATGACAGAATTTCATGGACAACTCGACAGGATACCACAAACAGGACAGAAATCATGCCATGGACAGTTTGACATTATGCCAGAGACAGGACAGAAATCTTCGACATAATGTCATGGAAAGTTTGACAGTATACCACAGACAGGACAGAAGTATACGGCATAATGCCATGGACAGTTTGACAGTTTACCACAGACAGGACAGAAACCTACGACATAATGCCATGGACAGCTCGACAGAATACCACAGATCAGACAGAAATCTACGACATAATGTTATGGACTTTGACAGTATACCACAGACAGGACAGAAATCTACGACATAATGTCATTGACAGTTTGACCGTTTACCACAGACAGGGCAGAAATCTACGACATAATGTTATGGACAGTTTGACAGTTTACAACAGACAGGACAGAAACCTACGACATAATGTAATTGACAGTTTGACCGTTTACCACAGACAGGGCAGAAATCTACGACATAATGTTATGGACAGTTTGACAGTTTACAACAGACAGGACAGAAACCTACGACATAATGTCATTGACAGTTTGACCGTTTACCACAGACAGGGCAGAAATCTACGACATAATGTTATGGACAGTTTGACAGTTTACAACAGACAGGACAGAAATCTACGACATAATGTTATGGACAGTTTGACAGTTTACAACAGACAGGACAGAAACCTACGACATAATGTTATGGACTTTGACAGTATACCACAGACAGGGCAGAAACCTACGACATAATGCCATGGACAGTTTACCACAGACAGGACAGAAATCTACGACATAATGCCATGGACAGTTCGACAGTATACCACAGATAGGCAGAAATCTATGACCGAGTTTGACCGAGGCCATCTGTCCATGAACGCATAGTGACGACAGAAATAAAATAACTTTTGGCAGAAATAGATAGGGTTTGACAGAATAGCATTAGTAGAGTTAGGCAAATTCAAGCCTAGTATTTACGAAAGTTTCGGGGAATTGAGCGTACTTAGTTTTACAAATGTGAGAAAAGATCGGTTGGATAATTTGGTAGAAACAAACCAATGACATTTTGACAGACGTCTATACTGAATCGGTATTATCCAATACTCCGTGCAACTAGCCACTGCTTAGACACTAGGTATATGAAGCAAGTTTTTATTTACTTTTAATCTCTGGTAATGCTATCACCCAGTGACTGACAGACATAATCTATACATGTATATAGACATCATGATGTAGAGGCGGATGATTCACTGGGACAAAATAGCATCTGTGCTGTAAAACTGGGTCAAACGGGATATATGATGCAAATCGAATACCCTAAATATAAATCAGAATCTAGGTAAAATCTAAAAACTAACAAGTGACATGAAAAACTATTTTTAGCTCATCTGCGAGAAAATGACGCAGTTGGCGGCCGCGTTGACATGATTCCATTGGACATCGCTGTCATCTGGGTTTTTTTTCAACTTTTCCTTTTTCTGTTTGAGTGAATTAGGACAATTTCTGCATTGAGACGACTTTCTGTTATATGTGACAGACTTAAAGGTTTTATATAGGCTGTGTCCTATTATGCCTGAATTTTGTGGTGCAGGAAAACCGGAGTACCTGTAGAACCACCACTGACTGGTTTGTGACCAACGATTACCCCCAGTAGGCCACAACAGCCATACAATCACCGCGTACATAAGACGCGTGTCTTGTTTTAACTTTAATATGATAAACCCAAAGGTCTATGCTGACCATTATTATTGATCATAGCTCTTAGACATATTCTATTCCGAATATTGTTCCATATTTTCCGGAAATACAAATACAAGATTTGCCTTTAGGTTAGTGAGTGTATAGAGTGCAGTGTTAAAGGCACCAAGGACAGATTAATTTAAAAACAAAAGAAAGTTCCAATTTCTGTTTAATATGGGATAAAAATATGGCATCTGGATTCTCACATATACTAATAGATATTTTCCGTAAGAAGTCCGTCCGCCCCCGATCCTCGACAACTCGATCACCTGGCACTCTGTACATTGTACCTGTGGTAGTGGGAGGAACACCGGTGACCTGTACCGGCATTGTCGGGCTCATCCTTTGTGATTAACGCTTGCCACGGGCCTGTGGGTAGGGCGGGAGGGGGAGGCATCACCTACCCATCCTTTATTTCGATATACGAAATATATAATGACGGAAGGATGTGCCAACGTTTTGATCTCATACATGAAATGTGGCTTACCACACCTTAACCTTTCATTAAAAAGAATAGTTAGAATTGAAAACACATGTTTGAACTAATTATGATTTATTTGCTTGGCATATCTTTTTATATTTCATGCTGTTTCAGAAATTTAAATTATACCCATATAATATAATAAAAAAATAAGCTAAAGGTAATGATTGTGAAATACCAATACAAATGATTGAATCCACATCCTTAGGAAAACTACATTCGAACTGCATGTGTAATAACAATACTTTCGATAACTTCTCTTCAAAAGCTGAAAACCAGAGACACGATAGAGAAACGTGTATACGGTGATGAACATGACGAGGGTGTGATGGTTTTAGGGGTCGTCTTTTAGTTTGAAAAGGTTCATCAGGGTTCGGTACATGTATGTATCTCCATTATCCAGCGCGTGAGCACGTGTGCCAGGTATTGAGGGGAGGCCCGGACTAGCCCATCGTGAGTCCGACGAACGGTGTCTGTGTTTGAGTTCCTTTAAATGTTAAAATTCATTCTGCATCAGAGATAAGGTAGATGAGACACTTACGTTGCTGGAAAAAAGGGGTACGTAACTCGGGCAGGAACTGATGATACATAAAGTGCACATCATGCTAATTAATCAAAACGTACCTAGCCGACTCCACACAAAGCTGTTAATTGTTAATCATATACACATGTAGTGAATCTTCATTCACTTCTAAAATGATGCAATATACGTACAGATCTGTAACACATAAATACCTAAATACCGCTTAATATGTAAAACTAGGCCCCATGCAGTGTATTTACACGCGTACATGTAATCCTTATTATCAGTTATATTGATTACAGACAGGTAATAATTATCTTTATCTGAAATTCCATATGTAAACAATATAAATTGTATATAATGACCCTTTGGTATGAACATTGCGCCCCCGATAAGACGAATTTAAACTCTAGTAATAACCGCGCAACTAATCTTTCAAATATGTGTTTCATGATTGTGAACTCATCGCTGTTTCGATTCAGTAAAACAATTCAACCTCACCTAGCACTGTTAATAAAATTGTACTTTTGAATATTTTCATATATGTACGTTTCTGAAACTGTTTTGAAAAGCATATTTTGAAAATTAATGAAATGTTACCAAAATCGATCATTCATAAGATGAGCAAACCTGGTTGGGATTTCAAAGAAAACAGGTACAGTTTGAAACGTATAATACCTATGATTCCAACCAACGTACGTGTCGGTATAGTGTATAATGTAGGAGTTCTCAGTGTGTAGTTGTGAAGGCGAGACTGATGTAGACTGGCTAGACCTCATCATTGAGGAGTGGAACATCGGAACATCGTCTTGATGCGGGTGATCTGCCTCGGTGTCTATTGAATCAGCCACAGTATGGCAAGCAGACGACTCCGCCGATCACACCAACAGAGAGCGCGTGATGCTATGGGATGCACGCGATCGTAGCTGCATCCCTCCTGCTCACTGACAGCCGGTCGTCTGCTCGTGCGACAGGGGATAGATCTTATTGTTACCGGCCTCTCTCGCTACTCACTTCAATTGGAATCTATACTCGGTCCGATCAGCACCAGGCCAGTAGTTCAAGTGATTTTGAAGGATCTAAATGAATAGAATTTTGTCGGTATTGTGTTGGGTACGGGCCCCGATGGTTTTGCTGTGTCCAATACACACTGTTACTGCAGATGCTGAACAAAAAATCCATTCTTACAATGCACAGGTAGCTCGCGACTCGTGCATTCCGCCACTTTATGAATGAAGACGCTGGCAGGCCTATCAGAAATCATTGCCGATCTGTGATTATCATATATGGCTCCGAAACATTTGATAGTTGAAGGGTCATACTGATTTGTTCTCGGATTCTTCTTCTCCAGGAATAGTCTTTGTCGTCCGTTCATTGTCTCTTTAAATGGTTATTAATTTATTATTTTCATATAGTGCGTAGATATAGTTACGTATCGGAATTTAGCGCCAATTAGCTAAGTGGTCAATCGGGCTAACAGTGGTTATCTCAACCGTATAGTGACCATAAAACTTATATAATACTCCAGCCCATCAACGTCCGGAATTTGACGGGGTTCGCACGGAAACTTACCTGTTGGGGAGGTATCCCCCGAAACACCTGTCACCCATCAACACGTGCTGCAACGTTACCAAAATTGTGCTAATCTTATTCACGTCGACGATCTACCATTTGGAGTTGGATTTTTAAAGATATTGTCTTGTCTTTCACCTGTACGAATTTTACCTGTGGTGTTGATTTGTTTATTTTTCTTGAGGTTGCCTTCCGGTGTGATGATCGTCCCTCGATCAGGGGCCGTGACAACATTGCGCTCCAGATATCGGAGTCCAGCCGTCAACGGTCACCAAACTGGGCATCATTTTCCAGAAGAATGTGTGTTGTAAGGTGCTTTTCGCCAGACAAACTCTTGTACTGTGAAAAGGCATGGGACCATTTAGGTACGATAACATCGCGCATAGCTTGGTGCTTTTGTTTGGATTAATACTATACGGTAAGTACATTGAACAATTCTACAAACATTTATTTTCTCTCATTCTTTATTTTCAGATGTAATATGGTATCTTTTAATATTTTTTTATTTTTATTATGTTTTTAACACTTAAATTATGTATATGCATGCACGATGTTTTCATTTTATTCAAGTTAATATTAAACAATACCTCAATTAAAAATGACCGGGAGCTATTGCCTTACAATGCATATGTGGGCGTCGTCTATTGTACAAATATATTTATTATTTTACTATAACCCCAGTTTTAAGACCAGAAACAAAAACATCCTTATTTCACAATTTGGAGTTATTATTTTATTAGACAGCAAATCATTGCATTTCATTTATTTATTTATTTTTTGTTTTGTTTTATAGTAATTCTGAACTTGAAAAACCTGCGTCTTTCCTCATTGCAATACGTAATTAATTATTTGTTTTGAATGCAAATGAAAATATTTCAATATATGTGTACGTACAATCAATAACATATGGGAATGTTTGTCAAAGAAAAGTTCGTTGATAGTTTTCACTTGTCCTTATAATATATTGGAGGGACTGGTGTTATCTGTATGTGTTTACTATGGTGCGTTGTTTATGTGATTTAAATGGTTATATTGATGTTGTTGCACTGATATTATACTATAGAAGTTGTACAGATTTTATACTATAGAAAAAAATCAATTTTCGTGTTTGCTACTCAGAAAAAAATATCAATATTTCATCAATAGCACTTTGTGCCCATTTCATTCTGGAGGTCAATATTTATTGTTTCTGAGAGTTTCACTCTAAAGCGCTGTAGTTCCAACCAGACATTAAGTTCTACAAACGGCTCCGGTTTTATAATAGGCACTGGAATAGCTGTTTGTCTTCTGAAGTAAAACTTAAAATATTATTGGAATTTTATAATAATCTCATATACGGGCTACCATTTCTCAAAGACAACCTGAGCGGCTTAAAACATAAAATCTAAGCAGTTAAATCTGAGAGTAGCCGGGGATACAGATTGTAGTAAGGGAGAAACACCACACGGAGCCTATAGTACCAGCTAGATTACGACATCCGTGACCCAAGATTCCACATATCGATCGCCCACAGACAACACAAGTGTATGTAAAACATATATCCTGGCCGCAAAGTGGTCGACAGGCTTTACGTCAGGTCTGGCCTCGTTAAAGCGAGCCGGGTCTCCAGAGGTTCACTTCCAGGTAGTCGACGTTGACATGGTAACAGCTGGATAGTACTGTGTGAAACTGGGATCATTTTAGAATCAATGTGAATTTCGTCACAGTTGAAGGGTCTACTGGTTTAATACACGTTTAGTTATAATTATTAAAACGTAACAGTCTCTAGAGACACGGTTCCAGGGAAATGTTCAATCCTCGCATTGATAATCGCTACTTGCAATGACACCGAACAATGCTATGTGACGTTAGGGAATTACATTGACACTCACGCACTGTAACAGAAAAAAACTGTATTATAATTAACATAGAGAGTTTCTTTGTCTCTGTTACAAATATCGTGCAATTGGAAATTAATCAAAACGAAATCTACAAATATATTCTACATTGTATCTGTTAAAGTTTGTATACAGTTAACGAATATGCCAAGTTTGGAATATATCATGGACCAGGTTGTATGAATATGTACTGTTAGCGGTCCCCTATAATGTTGTATTTGATAGTTGACTGGTATCCTTTTTAATGCTATAAAACGGCTATGGGTTTTAGTGATATACCCCTATCGGTCAGATGGTCGTTGGACTTGTAACCATGACGGAAATCTGGCACGCGACCAGACTTCTCATTGCTCTGTGATTGAGGGCTGGATTCTTGTATATCAGTGACGATAGGACATGGTCGTTAGAAAGAGTTTTCCTCGCATGGAACGTCAAAGTATGGGAGTATCTAATGTAACATTGTTTTATTCCGTCTCAGACAAAACGTACCATGGTTATATATTTAGACTGTTCAGTGTTGTTTACGTGATTTAAACGCAGCTTTAAGTTTGTATAGACCATTAAAATTATGTCTACTTTCTTCTGAAGCCAAATGAACTTGTCTACATACGAACCTACTAAATACTTACCATAACTTTCATAAAAATGACTCCAGTATCAGTTCTTTGGTTTATCCACGCCCGTCAATAAATAAATGTGTTTCAAATATCAATATAACGCTACGTTTATCACTTTCCGGATCTTTGAAGACAATACTCGCTGATCCAATTTCTTGTTTCAATTTACCATACTTGCAGTATTTCCGGTCCCAGATGCCACACGCACTTCCCATCAAGAAGGAAGGCACAGAGTGCGTTCTCAATCTTTTGATTTGCCACTAATTATAGTCTTTCCAATACTAAATTTTCATAAAACTAAGAATTGAAGATTTTCGTCATATATCCTAACTCTTCCTTTGATATCTGTTTAGTTTATGGTATCATTAGCAGGGTATTAACTGGTAACCTAGCCACCGTCATGATTTAATTTTCCATTGCTTTGATACACAGCCAGACAGTGTATTTCACAGTACCCACAATGCCATTGTTTAACGGTCGGCTATTGGGTGCACAAGCCGTACAGCTCCCTTCTTTGCTTAATTAACTAAAATCATTTTCTTCCTGAGGTAATGTGTTTTAAACTAGATTAAACACGTTTATGATCTTGATAGTTTTATTCATACATATCATCCTTTATGTCATTAGTTTTAGAATCAAAGCTTAAGAAAAAAGTTGAATTTGGAAATAGATATTTGTGCTTTATACCTTATCCATGTCGTTATAACATTTAAACATAATCAGTTAACATTATTTTTTTAACAATTTGGAGTTTTGTCGATATTTGATGAAAATTGTACCGGAGAACACAAAAGTTTTTCTTAATTGAAACTTTAACATAGGAAGAGTGGGGTTAAAACTAGGTATAAGTTGCAATGTTCTGTGCTAGGCAGGTTCCATCCGTGCTGTACACATCAATGAAAGGAAGTTTGAGAGTCTACAATATATAATAGAGAATTTCTAACAAGCTAATATGTACAATATGCTGGAGAATTTGCTTGAATTTTGATATCTGAAGAGATATGTTCCATACCCACCCCACATGTACATCTGAACATTATATCCCGTAATTGAGTTTCCGGAAGTCTCACTTACGAGATCAGACATATGGTTTTACACTCACGGCTGGTTGTAGTGTTTTATCCCCCAGAGGACGTCACGGAGTAGTGGAGGTGTAGCACCCCCTCCCCCGGGATATATATGGAGACACCTGTGATCAAAACGTGTAAAGCACCATGTGAAGCATATAGGCCCAATCGTGTGTATGGCAGTTAAGCCGTCTACATCAGTACGTAACGTTTAATATATTGCCAATTTGCAATTAGAAACTGTTCATGGGTTAGTTTATCTACACTACATCCATGTCTGTATTGATGTTTATCTCGCCAACAGAGGGATGATGTAAGATGGCAAATCTTTCCCGTTACCACAGCCACTTCCCGATTTACTACTTTATAGATAGCTTGTTCCAGTAACTGTTCACTATATAGCTACAGTTGTACCGTATAAAGGATTTCCTATTATTGCTACCTCGCAAGTAGTAGTTTTCGATTCTTTAACAACATTTATTACTAATTCCGTTAGCATTAGAACATTTGTTATTTAATTCGCCCTACTATAACATTGTTGCGAAATTTATTCCTTTTAGTTCCAGTTACAATATTCATTACTATACATTGTAGTTCCCGTTAGTATTACAACATGTATTACTAGTTCCCGTTGCCATTAGAACATTTCTCACTAGATTTCCCTTTACAATTAAAACTGATTTCTGATTCCCGTTAACATTACAACACGTATCACTAGTTCCGGTTACCATTACAACACGTATCACTAGTTCCCGTTACCATTACAACACGTATCACTAGTTCCCGTTACCATTACAACACGTATCACTAGTTCCCGTTACCATTACAACACGTATCACTAGTTCCGGTTACCATTACAACACGTATCACTAGTTCCCGTTACCATTACAACACGTATCACTAGTTCCCGTTACCATTACAACACGTATCACTAGTTCCCGTTACCATTACAACACGTATCACTAGTTCCCGTTACCATTACAACACGTATCACTAGTTCCCGTTACCATTACAACACGTATCACTAGTTCCGGTTACCATTACAACACGTATCACTAGTTCCGGTTACCATTACAACACGTATCACTAGTTCCCTTTACCATTACAACACGTATCACTAGTTCCCTTTACCATTACAACACGTATCACTAGTTCCCTTTACCATTACAACACGTATCACTAGTTCCGGTTACCATTACAACACGTATCACTAGTTCCCTTTACCATTACAACACGTATCACTAGTTCCGGTTACCATTACAACATTTACCAATAATTCCCGTTTCCATTACAACATCAATACTAAGTTTCGATACTTCTACCGTATAAATAAGTGTGTAATATTATCAAGCTTTTGTAACCAATACCACATGATCTATTTATTTTGCTACCACTACCACAGCGAGAGCTTTATTTTCCACCACTCTACCACATACTTCCGGCTAGTTTCCACCACTCTACCACATACATGTATTTATAGCTAGTTTCCACCACTCAACCACATACTTACAGCGGGTTTCCACCACACTATCACATACTTATGGCTAGTTTCCACCACTCTACCACATACTTACAACCAGTTTCCACCACTCTACCACATATACTTAAGGCTAGTTTCCACCACTCTACCACATACTTACAGCGGGTTTCCACAACTCTACCACATACTTATGGCTAGTTTCCACCACTCTACCACATACTTACAACCAGTTTCCACCACTCTACCACATACTTACAGCTAGTTTCCACCACTCCACCACATACTTATGACTAGTTTCTACCACTCTACCACATATAGCTAGTTTCCCACTCTACCACATACATGTATTTATGGCTATTTTCCACCACTCTACCACATACTTACGGCTAGTTTCCACCACTCTACCACATATAGCTAGTTTCCCACTCTATCACATACATGTACTTGTGGCTAGTTTCCACCACTCTACCACATACTTATGATTCGAAACATAAGCATATATTATTTACTATTTCAATTCAACCGGTTGGTGTTAAGTTGACAGTGTTGCCAACATCAAGTTTTAACTAGTTTTTGCTTGTCTACACATGTCAGCGGTTCGTCAGCAAATTCTCTACGGAAATAAATATGAATTTCTGTTTATAAAACAACAACCTGTTGCATAAGTAGGTACTTTCGTGTTTTATCTTCGACAAAAAAAGAGAGATCTCCACCAAACCTGGTGCATTAACCCGTCGATTCAGCTGTTCGTGGCACACGTGTCCTTCTAAATGATATCAAACGTTATATCACTGCACGATAAAAGGTCAAGGCCATTCGTCTGGTACATCTCCATCAGGTCAAGGTCACTTACAAATATTTTAGAGATGATTTTCCTCCAAACACATGTGTTCTTTATATAGTGACACTGTGTACGGGTTCATATAGTGATATCTGAGAAGAAGGGGGAAATACGCCATTTTTCATGTTTATTTTTTTCTTCCCAGATACTTATCTTGGTTGATAATGAAATTCTTTATGAAAAGAACGTATTAAATTTTGTTTTAATGTTTTTCAGATTTATGTTAAATTTTTTAATATAATTGACGCTGATCTTCTGTATTAATTCCATACTCGGTTTGTAAGTTATGACTGTCTCATCTGCAGGAAAACGTAACTTCAACCTTTTAAGTTGAGCAATCTTGAATACACCCCCCCCCCCCCCCTCCCCCGAGAACTATTCTTTACCGTAATATAGGTACCACAGACTGCACGTTTGACTAAGCTTCTACATCTCAAAGGATTATGGATTAAAATGATTTTAAATCTATATATACATTTTCTAGCTCTGTGCATATAAAAGATATGATATCTTTATCAATCCTGGTGTACGTTTCTAAGAGCACATCCGTCATCACATAATATATTCCGTCATCACTGCTCTCTGCCAATGAGAGGCTTGGTTTTCCACGACCTGCTCGTTCTGGTAATCTAGAACGTTCCTGATTGTGAAAACTAGAGCATAATTTGTACCAAATCTACTTTTTTACATATGTTTTATTTCACCGATTTACTATGATAACGGCTGCTATAGTACTGTACTGTAGCAGGGACTATATTGGCCTCGCTTTACCCAAACCAAGTCGCGTGAATCATAGATCTTAGAATGCACGTGCATTACACTAACCTTGTATACTATAGAGTAAGACGGCAGCTATCTACTAGGTCTACACTTGTATCACATAAATGTTGGAAATATATTATCTACACGTAATGTTTCAACCTGAATATTACATTAGTAAGACTTAACAGTACTCGCCATATAGTGATCATGAATGTCATCAAACTAAAGCGTTGTCGTATTTTAGCACCATTTATAATACGAAGGGGATGTAGGGATTGAATATTTACGTCGAATTTACAAGAATCATAAATGAAATGAAATCCATTAAACATTTATGACATTAATGTACATTTCAAGTATTACGGCGCGCTTGTAAAATGTTGGAAAATATACTTGAATCTCCAAACTAATAATAAATTCCGAGTCCAATGCGTATACACAGCTGTATGTATTATTGTGGTACGTAATTGGAGGTAAAACTGCGATGGGCTGATAGTATGTAGGTTATGGGATTTATCACGAAGGTTCCTTCCATTGTGAAATCTAAACAGTTTCGAGTTTGGTTAGCCGTTTCTATTCCGTTTTTCATTTTCATTCGTTTTTCAATATTGATGACCGTTTTAATCCATTTAAAGATTCACGAATTGGACTCATCTCGGACATTATTTGTGAACAACTATCAGTATATATTTGATTGGTGTAGGGTTTTAAGTCGGCTAATTTCAAAGTTCACTGTTTTAAATCAATATAATTGGTCCTATTTTGCCATGGCTTAACACGTACACTCCGGATAGATGCCCGGGATCCCGGGGATACACTCAAAATATACCCCCGGGATCCCGGGGATTTACACGTGTTGTTCATCGTGTACCTTCCGTCTGGTACATACAGAACGCCCCACTGTCTTATCCTCGTCAGTAAAGCGCATAGAACTTCATTCCAAACACCGGGAAACCACATTTTATTTGGAGTTTGTATCCTTGAAACGTGAAAACACACATAAGTATAATATTTCTGGTCAAAAGGTGCATTCGAATAGAACTTGTATGAACGATGACATATGGCGATATGTTTCTTTGTAGCTCAAACTTTACCGTTTTGTACTCGAACCCTCCCATTTAGATGCCCCTTCATCTCAACTTGAGCTATTTGTGGTATGCAAACGTTTTGCTTGATTTGGTATTACCCAATAATCGTTAACCTATTTTCTGTTTGCTGTTTATCACATTAGTTGTAATAAATATGACACCTTATGTATGATGTATTTTTTTAATAGGATGAAAGCATCACCCGGGAGTGGAAGCTTCATCCGGAAGTGGAAGCTTCACCCGGAGTTTTTTCTGTGTATTGGATGTCAACGGTCCATATATTTTAATATGTATTGGGTAGCTAAAAACAACGACTGATATCGAAAGTAATTGTGTAATTCAAAACAAATGAGCTACAACTTTTTTAATTTCATTGAGATTTGAAATAATTTAATCAGCCTATCTCACAAATATTGAAACTTGTCGCCATAAATTGCTTGTGATTGGTTTACCGTGATGGCTGTGATGTTTGTTGTACCGAAATGTTGTTACCAAGATGAACATTGTGATAAATTTAAATATCGAATCTATCGAAAGTTTCAAAATTGGTCAGCTGAATACGAGTCTTTGGGGAGGATAGTATAATTGTTGCTAAGTAAAGAAGCAGGTTTAATTTTATGTCGTCAGTTTCAAGATATTTAGTATTGCGGCTTTATAAAGCTCCCCATCACCTTACATAACTCAGTATAGAAGCTGCCTGAAAACACAAGAGGGGTTTTTGGCGGCATTAGCGGATATTCTATATTTAACTATAAAAACTTGTTAATGTGAAAATGGCATACATCGATTGGTTAACAGTAAAATAAGGGACATTATCGCTCCATATCTGTCTATGCTAGCATGACGAAACTTAATTCAATTTTAAATATTTTATTATGTACGCTGCTTTCAAACTAAGATGCATCGATATGCATTATACTAATTAACTAAGAGATAAATAGCTGTGTATAGTTTATCCTACATTTGAAATAAGGCATCGACATCTTTGTACTCAGTGGGCACGTGTTGATATTGCAGATTTATATATTTAGGTGTGTATTATTATATAATTTACCCAATGATGCGTATTATGTTAGCGCAGATACATGGACATGTAATAAGTTATTTTCACATAAACATGATTTCATCTTACAAAAATGTTGCACTTGATATCGGTTCGGCATAGGTACATAAGCTGAAAGATAAATTTAGTTACATTATATTATGTTAGTTTTTTTCCAGTTTTTTAATGGGAAGCATTTTGTGAATTATTGTACGGTCTGGGTATTACGAGATAGGAGGGTAGTATTTATATAACAGTTGCTATATTTTGAGTGTTTGGGTGAGGTCCAATACAGCCAACCTCTACACTGGCTAATATTTCTTCTTATCGTGATACGCGTTTTCCGTGTACATATTCGCGTGCCTTTCGTGTGTGTTTCCGGTCTTTCAGGATTTCCCCCATTACCTGTAGAACTCTCTCTGTCTTGTTTGGTAACGAGAGAACGTGCATGCATTTCGACCTGCCATTTTGTTTTGTATAACAAATTATTGAGTACAAATATGCAGGCGGTCGTACAGTACACTCCCCGTCTCCCCCCTCCGTTTCCTCCTTCTCCTACCTACATTCCCCTTCTCGGCGCTGGAGAACCCCTACATTACCGTCCTTGATACATATAAACTTCGTACCTTTCCCGTAAACTTCCTCCCCGAAATTAAGCTATGTAAACGGTCTTTAATCCTTTGAGTCGCACAGTGTCTAAAAACCAATCCCAGGCCCCTGTGTGACCCGGGAAACAGAAGGTTCGGATTGCGGAATAAGTAGCAATATGCAACTAGATCGTAACAACATCTACTGTTTCTGAATCAAGGTTACGAACTGAAAATTATTTTTAGAAACTGTTACAGACTAAACTTCTCGAATACACAACCTCGTCAAACGTCAAACAATACCGGAAACCTCTTCTACACAAAGTAATTAGATTAACAATCTAAATTCTTACATACAACTCAACATTTTTGGAACATGGATCTGTGTTTTGAAAAGGATTATTTTATTATCAGAGAGACTTGGCATTATAACTTGCAGACTAAAACATTGGTACCATGCGGACATTAACCGAATGCAACATGTTCGACCCCAAGTGTTACTGAGATATTTTATATACGCTCCGTTAAGTTTGTGGCTTCTTTTCAGAATTGCTTACATATATCGAGCGGAAAAAGGGTTATGATATTGAAGTAATTCTCTGTTTTGAAAATTAAAAAGTTGCGAATTTGTTTTAAACGGACCATACCGTACAGTGTTAGGCGTCGGACCATAAATTACAGTGTGAGCGTCGAAGTTCCTGTGTGCATATATAACAGGTTTCCAACAAGGCGATATCCACGGTACTCTTTTCTGCTTAATTTCCACTCGACTTTCCCAACTGACATTTCTACGAGATCGCGACATTAGATCGACTTTGATGACAGAGCCAGCACTCCCCGGCATAGTCGTGCATATTATCTTATTATGTTACATGTATGTATTTCAGACAGACACGGCGAAGTTTTATTTTTGTTTGTCGTGAACATATCATCTTTAAACTCTCGTTAAATCTCGCTTTAAATACCCCCACCGTGTATCACGACATTGCTAACGTCTATAAAATAGTTTTTGACATTTCCCAAATAATTGATATAACTGATTGCATTTGAAATGAGTAAAAATCATATTTTGTTAGCTGTCACTTCTCTTAAAGGGAAAATAATACACACCTTCGTCAGGAAGTCCTTGTTGTCTTTATATGTCACGTCCCTTTTATTCTCTTCGTTACTATATGTCACCTAACCAAAGAACAAGAAGAAACGGTTCCCCCTTTCCTACAGCATCGCTCGTGGTCTCGGAGCTATGGCGGTGTTTGATGGGTGCTACAATGATTGGGTAACGAGTGTGATTACTGGTTCGTTAGCGAGTTGATAGCTTCAGACAACTGCCAGGCCCAATTAGTCGATACCACAACTCACACATCGGTGTCCAACAACAAGGAACAATATACTTCCATCCGTATTACCAGGACTGAGTTGGGGCCCATGTCACGAAACTCTTCTCATACTCAAGACTTATTTCTGTTTCCGGTTATCAAATATTGATTTTGAAATTTAAAGCAGAATACTGTTTCCGGTGTTTTGTTTGTCTGACATGAGTAAGCGACTTACAAGAAAGCTGGTTTAAGTAAAGATTTCGTGCTTTAGCTAACGGTTCGTAAATACCGAACAAGGTTTTTAAAAATGGGAGATTAGTTATCTATGATACGGAGTTTGGTGAGTATTTAGGTTAAAAAGGTATGTTAGTTTGCTAGAATAAACTCGGACGCCACAGGCGATGATTCATTGTAACTAGATGGTCATGGTTTTCTTTCTCCGAATTTAGGTGTCCGCACTTTACCCGATATTGACTTTGCTCTAATCATAGGGGTTGATCTTAACAATGTGAAGCATTAGCGCAGTTAAAAGTATTTAGGAAGAAAACACATTCTTAAAATGTGTGTTTACTGTCAAAACGTCAACCCCTGTAATAATTTCCCTGTAAACTTCCCTTCCTTACCGCTGGTATGATGTGCCGGAACGGTTCTGATTGTGAAATCCTGTCACTTTTATTACAATAAAGACTATGACAGTTTGTTGGCTTTCATCTCAAGGTGCTTCAGTCTCAGCAATACACCGTACACGCGTGTTTCCCTTTCTCACGGATGCGTTGGCATTGTATCCGGCTAATTAAATCGAGTGTGCTTCCCTGCGTTGCCAAGAAACTTCAATTTCAGTTTTGAAAATCTGTCATCAATCTCTTGTATTTGGGGGATGGTTCGTTGTTTTGAGTGGCCGGCTTATTTTGAATACCCCGATTTACATCAACGTTTATTTAAAAAATAATGAAATAATGACATAATATATTTATGTAATAGAAAACCCCTTATGATCATAGTTTTATCCTGTGTTTATGGTTGTTCGGGTTAAAATCCACAGAGAGGTGTTTATTACCAAATAAAAGTAGTTCTTGGAAGGAAGGGTATCATTTTGATGTGCCTTTCTTATTTTACTGAATCCGTGTTGATGCTGTTGCATTTAATTTGGAAAACTAAATTAAATTAATTTTAAAGTCATTCCAAATATCCATAATATAGTGTTTGTAGAAAATCTTACGCCTGATCAGTTGTCGTTAAATGAAATTTCGCGTGAATTTCGTGTGAAATAATCCATGTGAATCTCACATTAAAACATTCACGTGAGGAAGCAGTGGCTGTGTAGATTGAGCTGTCGCGCGAGTCTCCACAACTTGGATATTAATTATTATCTTTATCGTCACAATAATGAAAGTTTTATACACTGTTTTGGGTGTTGTTGTTTTCTGTTGTTGTTGTTTTTTTTTTTATTCCTGGGGCCTATATATCTGTACAAGCCGCACAAGATCTGTCTAAATATATCCACGAATATCATACAGTCACGATTTTTGATAAATTCGAAATAATAAATCTCTCTCGCGTATATACGGTGTTACATAATACAATGATTTGATATGTATTCTGCATTAGTTTCGTACCACGTGATGACATCGTACCTAATGCCGTAGACTGTTGCCGGTGTTATTATATAAACCCATCAATGATGGTTTGTACAAATTTCTCGGTAAGGTCTGTTCGACAACGGCTAGATTTCTGATAAAATCTCAGTCTATGTAAACACGTTTTAATCCAAGTGCCCTACTGTGAAAGTTTGTCTTGTGTGAAATATCAAAAATATTGAAATAGACCGAAGTCAACAGTTCGCGTGATAACAAACGAAGATTGTCGATAACAGCCGAGGTTGAGGTAATCAAAACGAGGCTTTATAACGTATTTGGTGCGGTTACCGTGTACGATCTGTGTAATCGCGGTCATCGGGACTCGTAAATTGAGTAATTCAAGGCGTACGTTATCAGTTATATATTTACAAAGTAGGGAGGATTTTGTTTACCGATTACTTTAGACAACGGGTTGTAAATATTTGAATATTTACTACGCCGACATCAAAATAAATATGAGCGGGACTTCCTGATACGTGTGGGTGTTTCCGGTGTGTTATTCGTCATGCCTGGTGCATGTCGGTATTGTGCAAGGATTACCTCCTGGCGCAGCGGTGCACCTCGACAAATTGGCAGGTATATTATTAGTGTGACAAGAAGCAACCAATAAATGTTTAAAATTGCCTCCACGCCCAAAACACTCCGACGTCAGCCTCTTCCCTTCATCACAAAGTTTATTGTCCTAAAGTCCTGCGGCTCATACATCAACCATGGCATTGTTACGTACGCAGGGACCTGATGATTTGTGACAGATACTTTTGGACCTAAACTAGGGTGTTTCGAGTAATTTTACACGTTACGGGGGTTTAGATCAATTTTCGATAAAAATGCCCCCTCAATTGTCATATAAAGGGTGGAAAGCTTTCGAGGTCGAAAAATCGACTCCAACATTTCTTCCATCAAAAATCACGTTTCTGGTTGAGGTACGAAAAAAACGCTTGGTGCCGTTGGAATCAAAGATGGATAATTTTTATTTTAAAAACCTCCTAAATGCACTTCAAATGTAGCCTTCCGCGGCAATACTTTCGATTTTCTCAAAAAACTCGCAAAATTTCCGCGTCTCTCAATTTTCTTCAGCTATCGTGCCACTTCTTGCATAGCAATGAGTTTTGACGTCACTGCACGCGCTGGGCCTTATTGGAAGGTGGTCTTCCTCTAAACTTGTAAAATTACTCTAAACACCCTAGCCTATGTCCAAAACTAGCTGAAACAAATTCTCAGGTCCCTGTGGTTACGTATACCTCAAATAAGCCGGAAAGAAATGACGGTTTTACATCAATCAAAACATACGTCTTGCATTGTATATTACGAAGAATGGGACTACTAACTTTATGAAGGGTTATAATTTCCCAACTCCTTAAACTTTTTTCTATTAATCTGATTTGTTTTAATTACGTTGAGGTCCTTTTAAAGTGTCTGATGTTAAGCTGGACCTGTCTTCCTCAATCATATCGTATGCCCTGTGTTGTTCTTCCTCCCCTTTAACACACCTTGGTACACGTGTTATCAATACTTCTGCCCGTATAAACAAGCTGCCTACGGCGAGCAGTACACACGCTGGACAGTGGGCTGTTTTATTAGATTAGCCGTATTCTCAGTGGAGTAAGATCTTTTAACGGAAGGACAAGCCCTTCTGATCCTCGGCTCAGTATCCTCTCCGGCCTCGTCAACTTTTCACCATATCCAGCCGATTTCTATTTCGGCATTTGCCCCCAATGCTAGCAATATTCCCAATATTATACGTTTTTATTATCAAAATTCAATTCTTTACATACCCGTCAGAAATGGTTATATGCTTCTATTTGTTATTTTATATAAGGAAGTTTTTGTTTTGTTATTATTGTAAAGCTGCGAGATTTGTTCGTTTATTCCAAGGGCTGGGTTTGTTGTAATTGGCCCCCCTGTAGGATGTCGGTCTAAATTAGTGTTATAATTCAGACTAAAACAACTCCCCTCAAACTCGGCCTCTCATTCCCTGTCATAGATATGTTTACATGGAACCTTTAAAACATGAGCATCTTTTTCCTAGTCAAGGTAACATTGAAGAAATTATATTACAGCAGTTTCACTCTCGTTGTCGTTCACCAAGGACGAGCTGGGCAGCACTGGTTCCGGCGCTAATTTCATTAACTGGGGAATATGCTACACATTTCTCTGCTAATTTGATTGGCATAGGAAGCTGTCAGATTTACGGATATATGTTAGTTGATAGCAAGCGTAGATTACACCACATATTGTATAGTGGCTTGTGTGTGGTACAACGTTTTAGCTGGGGCAATAAACTGTTTATGCAATGATACTTATATGACAGACGCGGGGTCAAACAGGTACACACTTATGACAGATTCCCATCACCCATTAACCCACCAATAACGCCACTCCGGGTGTAATAAATATCAATAAAAACTTCCACCATGTACACGGTTATGTAGAATGAGAGCCTATCTAGTATCTACCAGGTTTTGTGTGTCATTGTTCTGTTTCTTTTGATATTTTGGTAAGTTACACCTTGCCTTACTCCACAGTACCGACTTTACCGTCTTATCCTGGAGCCACCTGCGGGGACATTACACTGCCCTTCACCGACATGTACAGACACTGAGTCATCCTCCTAACGACATTGTTACCTGGTTAATATTTGTCTGAACGTGCTGTTGGAGACCTGTAATATGAATTCGACTTTGCTGCATGAGTCCGTCCTATTGTTTAGATATATTCATGGATAACAAAACTGCTATTTTGTCATGAATAACATGATTGATTTGGTCGTAGTGACATACAACAAAAGCAGTCGTTGACACATTCTTCGGGATCGTTAGATTAATACAAAACAGTTGCCTATCATTTCAGATCTGAACATTCATATCAATGTCGAAGAGCCACCGGCGCCTTTCATTTTCTAATTTCAGTAATCACGCTTCGTGTCTGTGAACACATGTTTCTAACAAGGCGAAGATGGATGGCCATGGCCACGCGTCTAGTAGGGTCAATAATGGTCATCTGGTCATTATACAAACGGCCATTAAGAGTGTCTAAAGTATCAAGACCTCCTATGAAATGTTGAGAATCTCGCTGCTTGACCGTCTCCTCTCATCCAAAATATGTATTTCGTTACCGCTGGCATCCGTGAGCTTGGACAATAATTTTTAACTAACTGGCCACTGTACTTGCTGGGGTCATTTTCTTCGGCCATTCACTGTTGTCCTGAGCATGAGGTCTCTAAATCGCATAGAGTCAATTAGTGAAACGTCTTTTGCCCCACGTGCGCTTTCAAGTGCACGTGCTTTGTGTGGACAGCGCGGTGATGTATTTAGCCCTCCTGTTGACAGGTGAGTGTAACCATCTCGCCGGCCAGAATGGTTTTTGGATTGATTAGTGGACCTCCCCCATTCCAGAGCCACTACGGATACTAAGTATCCCTACTCCAGTAACTAAACACACGGCCAATCAATCAGTAGCCGTAGTCAACGTGGCCTGAACGCATGATCCGCTAACTAGGGTCACCAGTACAAGGGAAATGGACGTCAACGTGGCTTTAACGCTGGGTCTGCTAACTAGGGTCACAAATACAAGACCCAAAATCAACGTGGCCTGAACGCTTGATCTGCGATCTAGGGTCACAAGTACAAAGGAAACGAAAACGGTAGTCAACGTGGCCTGAACGCTTGATCCGCGAACTAGGGTCACCAGTACAAGGGAAACGGAAGTCAGCGTGACCTGAACGCTTGATCTGCTAACTAGGGTCCCCAGGACAAGGGAAACGGAAGTCAACGTGACCTGAACGCTTGATCCGCGAACAAAGGTCACAAGTACAAGGGAAACAAAACGGAAGCGTTAAACAGTTTTTAAAAAAGCCAGAACAGAACTGCTGTTTCACAATATTTCTACAATTACATATCTAGTTTTTGGGTGGGTACAATATGACCGGGAATTCCGATTTCTTTCCTGTTAAAGGAAAACCACTCGTTTGCAAGTGAAAGTAACACCACACCATACTGTGCGAACATCGATATCGGCGTGCACGCACGTGTGTTAAAGAATACTTCAAACGGTTGCATTATCATACCAAGGTAGTTGATGCAGATCACGTATCATAATGTATAGGCAGGTTACATGCTTATCAGACATGTTATTTCATCTTGGGAGATTCTTGAGGAAGGTTTCAAGATATCAAAACAGTGCTATTATAGATATCTTTATGTTTTGGTTGGGGGTGGGGAGTGGAAAGTTTTGGTTGGGGAGCGGAGAGAGACAACATTAAAGCCAGACGAGAAATGCCAGGTTAGTGGACGGAACATTCTGGTACGCCTCTCTACTTAAAATAGAATGCACATTTGTTGTTGAAGTGTGCACACTTGAAAATCTTAAAAACTCCGTACACAGTCTTCATCTTCGTGTTCTACCAGTAGTTGTCTACACGACGGTGTAGCTTGTTAAGCTCAACTTTCAAATTATTTTTCCCCTCTGCTGAAAATAAACCTGGTCATATAACGTGTTAAGAATATTTTTGTCAGATATTAATTTCATTTTTATTTTTTCAACGTCGATACAAAGGCATTTATTCACTAAATTAATATTAAAGGAATTGTCTAATAGCCATTGTTGAAAAGGAACGGCATGTATGTCGTCACGTATCGGTAGGATTTTTGTAATTTTAAATTATTGCCAATGATAAAGTTCAAAATTTCAAATATCAACCGATAATTCACATTTTGTATTGCTCTGATATAGAACTAACCCAGATTAAAACAAGCGTAGACGGGTGAACAATTATGTATGGATATCGGTACAGAACAATTAAGTATAAGTTGTTTTAATTATCAATATAGATTGAACATTAAAGGAGGGATACAGTAATATTATACACGGTACCATAACATATCGAAGCTCACACCTGCTCTTCCGAACAGCACCAACTAAAATGTCATGTGTTTTAATCACATCATTGATAATTATATATGATTGGTCTCCCCGATCCCAGTTCGACAGATACTTATAAGAGGGGGAGGACATGGACTAGTTGATGGGGCAATTATAATTCATCCCTCCCCGCACGCTCCTTAAAGTCCTGTTTTTTGCAAAGTGCCTGTATCTACAAGACCACTTGCACAGAAGATGGACCGAGTTTAAGCAATTACGGAATGCCCTCCCCATTTCATGTTCTGATGGGCCCCGTACTATACCATATTGCTTCAATTAACAAACATGTGTTTTGACATGAAACACTACTTGAGGATCTCGTATGGTCGGGTTTGAGGCAGGCTCCACCTATTAACAGAGACATCGGTTTCCTTGTTTCCATGATAAATGCCATGGAATGAAGAGGACCTACAACTGAAACACGATGAAAGTAAAACTGAAATATTTGTAACGTGTATGCTGATTGGCTATGAGGAGAATTAACGTAGAACGGGCTACACTGATAGGACTTACTCATACACTGCGAAGTCTTTCTCCATTCCGTACTTAAAATTGTACTGTATATTTATGACAGGAAACTACATTGATGATGAAAAAAAATGTAACACTGAGCTGTTTTTATTATGACGAAATGAATTATTTCATTTTTATTACTCTTTGGGTTCCGTTTAATATACATATTTGACCACCGAATAAAATTTTGGGATATTGTTATCACATTAATCGTCAAGAAATATTGACAGGAAAACAACAACAGTATATATAGCTGCTGTAGACATTATACACACAACTCTTGTGGTGGTTTTTGCATCTTTTGGAAGCAAGAATATTGAATTACCATCGCAGAATGCATTTTTTGAAATCATGAATTTTAAACCGTCCAAAATTTGGAAATGTTTCAAAGTCGTATATATGATTAATATATCAATCTTACTCTTTATCTCCGGTGTGGAACCTACAGATATGACCAAGCTTGTAAAACTAAGTAGTTCCCGCTGATTTTTCGTACTTCAGATTAATCCGCGGTGTCTGAGCTATCCATGTTAGTGCCGTTCCGCACTCCGAGGTTTAACTGCTGACGGTAGAGATTCTGTGTGAATCACGAGGTAGGAACGCGAGGTGTCCGGACAGATCCCGTGTGTAATTGAGTTCTTTACGAAAGAAATCCGAGATACAACATTTATTATTACAATAATTATAGTATAGTTTTACTTGAAAATAGCTCTAGTGGAGCTGAATTCATCAAGTCATTTACTAAAACTTTCGGAATAACGGATTTATATATAAATGAGATTGTTTTCCCGGTTTTATGTTGATTCTTCCATTTTTCCAGACAATGTTGATTATGTACACTGAAATACAAGTGTTAGCAAATACTGGGTACAATATATACCTCTGTCACCTAATTTAGAATTTTCATTTTTTCACACTTTGATAAAGTATAAAACATTATCAAACAAAACAATTGAACTCTAAAACCTATTTTGCATTATTTTGCAAGGTTGCTGTACGGCTAACGATCCCCCGACTCCCCGACTCCGCATATTTTAGATGAGAGTAAGTTATAAAAACACAACTGGGTTTACAAAGATATAAAAAGTATATTTCAACTTTAAAACTCCCACGTAGTACCCGGAAAATCTCTACGTGGTCGCGCAAAGGTGACTCAATGACTTAACATCCGATTATGGAGTCGAACTAGGGTTTTCTCGGTGAAAATCCAATGCGCTATCCTTTGCGCCTCCCGTTTACAATTAGGGTTAACAACAATTGTCCGGGCCATTTCTGAACCAGTGTTATCTGCTAGATCCAGATTCGGATTCGGTGAAACCTTTAATGATACCTCAGTGATATCGTCAGATGACCTTACAAGATTGGAAACTACAGTGGATGTTTAACATTGATAGATAAAACATTTCTTCTGTGTACTGATTCGTCAAGTCAGGTGTCCCATATTTAATTAACACTGCAAGCTTTAGCGAAAATTAAACTTGTAGGGTTTTCTGTTTTCGCAAATATAGAGTATTTGACCTAAAGTCAAGGTTTTCATTTTTGGCAAATCATTCTGCCAACTCACACAAGCGTCACATTGACACCGACTTTTAAACATTATCTTGACCATGCTTTGCCAAAATCGCATCATTATTTTACGGATTGTTAGGGGTAGAGTTTTACTGTTTACCGGGATAATAAACCGATGGAGGGAAATGGTAAAGGAGCTCGACAGTGATAGGAAGCTATGATCTATGAGTCAGCATACCGAGAACAGGAACAGCGTGAATTTTATACAAAAATGTTTATGCTGTAAGTAAAACTTCTGTCTAAATTTATGCAAGTACTTCAAAGACATTGATTGCAGTGTACATAGCATTTCCTCGTTACATGGGACTGGTTTAGCTGAGCTGGCATTATTTTGGATTGGAAATCGGCTTGTATTTAGTCTACACGTTTCCACACTGACGAGTTTACGTTGTTCTGTTGAACGCCGCTAAGCTTGTGGACCGAACATTTCCTATACCCCATACATTACACAAGAGAGACTGAAGTCTATACACACTGAAACATAACGCATCCTACAGGTTGCTGTAAGGCCTGTCTGGTGTTCGTATCTCTCGCCCGTCGCTCGCGCGTACAAACAGACGTGTATTACTCGTCTGCATAATCTATGAACAGAGGCTAGCACTATGGACGCTATGTATAATGTCTGGAGAGTTTTTCAACAAACCGAAAGTAAAATGCCGAAGTTTACATTACAAATACCTAGGTTCGAAATGCTCCACATATCCGGTTGATTACACCAAAACGTTTGCCATTCGGCGAACTTTGCCTTTTAGTTTAACCCATTCGTCCCTTAAATATCATCATGAACTATTCCAACATTTGAACTAGAAGAGTTCAAATGTATTGTCAGTGTTGAATGAGTTCGAGTTTGATGGTCATTCTCTCCCTATATAGTATCTAATCTATCCATGTTTTTAAAAATTATGTTCAAGAATATGAAAATTAACAACATAAACAATTTACTGATGTTTGATACCATCTAAGTTGTTGAAAAAAATGGGATTGGAGGATTTTTCTTCTTATTTTTACGATTTTATAGAAGAAATAAAATAAATAAATGTTTGAAATGAAAAGTGTTAGTACTGCCACGAAATTCTTTTAAGAGAATTGCAGTGTTCCCGGCGATTTCGTCATTTTCACAATGTCTTCCAATTGCAAACGAAAACATAACTATAATATGAGAAAGGACCTTCGTAAGTTTCCGGAATCTTCTATCTACATTGTAAAACCAGGAAGTTGATGCCAGTTCTCATGCAAATTACTTCTAAAATATTACATACAAATATTCGCCCCCTGTTGGCCCCCGCCCACTCCACAATACGGCCCTGTTCCTATACCCCCGTGGCCCACCTCGAAATGTCAGAGGAGAGCTCAATCTGAAAAGTACAGTAAAACTCTTATAGCATTCCTTAGAAAAATCGCGCAAATGTATTATCTGTATATATACATTGTGTGTGACCGCTCTACATTACATAACTTTGGGCTACAGAAATAGGTGCCTGGCCTACATCCTGGAACTATTTTTATCGTAAATTGTTATATAATGGCGAAGGTTTGTTTCTTACATACAATTAACATTCTCAGGCGGTAACTCGCCGCCACGCTTTATCTATCAACGCTCACAGCACACATTCACACTCTCGTTATAAATGCATTTTGAAAATTGGCTGGAGATTAGTTTTAATGCTTACCTGGAACCTGGTTTGTTCATTAAATTGAATGTTTTAAATTGTCGTCATCAGCTTAGACGAGACGACGTACTGCTTCCTTGTGGCGTGTTCCTGGTGATTATTTTCCGGAATTTGATGACTACCGGAGCATTCATTGGTTAGGACCTAGTATCACTGAGAAAGAGAATATCAACTCCACCACCTGTGGGGTATAAAAATGCCGATTTGTCTAAATTGTTTTTCGTATCTTTCATCAAGGTGAAACTAAAATAAATTTGAGATTCAATTTAATAAGGTACTGTTTTTTTCTTGCAATT
The DNA here is from genome assembly GCA_947623455.1 of Mimachlamys varia. Taxonomy (NCBI): domain Eukaryota; kingdom Metazoa; phylum Mollusca; class Bivalvia; order Pectinida; family Pectinidae; genus Mimachlamys; species Mimachlamys varia. The sequence continues at coordinate 36,780,660 of OX392531.1, read as the reverse complement.
TTTTTGTATTACTTATGTGTTTCTCATCGCGTCAGCCTCGGGTAAAATAAACAAAACGTGAAAAACCCGAGTAACTCCTGCCAAATATTCATGACATCCGCCGCGCCCGTTTCTTCTTTTCTTTTTATAATTAATTACGTATTGTGCTTAAGGATTTCGTGAATACAGTGCTGCTCATTTGTCAGACATCAATTCTGGGAGCTTTACAACGTGTAAATATTCTACGTTTTCGATGATATACCAAACTATGCTGCTTTCCATTTCAAGCGTCTGGGATTACCGCCAAGCGCTCTGATGAACCAGCACGCCACAATTCAGAGCAGGCGCTATAATTCGTTAAATTTCCTCCTGACACGTAATGCGCGTGCTGCATTTCCTACTTCATTAATATATATTCGGTGTCAATTTATGTTGCTCTTTGCTGTTCAGAAGTTCACGAAGCCGTTTGTATTACATTGTTAAAATGCTTGAATCTATTTTCCCATAAACCCTATCGTCTAACATTACGATATCTAGCCGTCTTTGATAATGTCCTGAATGAACCTCCGGCATCACCTCTCTCAATCAGAACTCTCGTGTGAGGAGGCGTAAGAAGCGTCTGTGGTGTAGCCACAGATACTAACGTCAATTTTAAGCCGTTATTAACAGTGAAAAGGCCCTATGGAATAGCATTATTGCTGATTAAGCATTTTTTAGGTCGTCTGATGGTAGCATCTAAACGCTGTAGGTCACAGGTACGTGGTACACTAAGCTTGATATTCCGTGTGCTGCTGCTACAACCAATCAATGAGTATTTCTATCCTGCATTGCACGCTATTGTATACTTAGTTTTCTCGCTAAACCTTGATTTCTTTTTTATAACATCAAATAAAGCTATAACTTGTTTTTGTACGTTTCAAATACAAAAATTGATATACATAATTGTTAAGTGATTTTTTCACGTCAGCCTACTGGCTAATAAATTTAAATGATAGTCATTTCATAAACTTTGTTCAAAATATTTTTTCATACAAAGACAAGTACGCTAATAGGTTATTCGAATTTCCTTTGCATACATGTACTGCTGATGCAATTGTACAGACCTAAAGTGTGTTTCCTAGATATACTTGACATTATTGAAATGATAAGGATTGACATAGGTAGCATCGTGATGGTGACTTCGGCTTATTGTGTGTCTATATATTTCACTCGGACTTCCGGTTGGTATCAGTTTGCTATTTATAAGCTCTATTGTTCTATTTTTGGGAGGGGGAGGGGGGAGAAAAAAGAGAGACGGCACAGCCACATTGCAGCTTCTTTTTCAATCTGCCGATTTTGACTTGCTTATTATTATTGGTTTATGATGAACCCAACAATCTGTTGGGTCAACCAAATGCGTTTCGCGAAGCCTCGCGTAAAATCAGAATTTATATGATATATTTTTTCCTACTTGTTGACAAAGAGGTACAACTTGTTTAGTGTATTGGGGATTTGGTTTGGTTTGATTTTTTTTACAATATCAACTGCTATAAGCAGCTAATGTGATTTAAGAACGGCCCTCCGTGAAACCGATGTGGAAGCGTGTGTTGAATGCGTGTGTATTTGGGAAGCCGCGGTATGTTTGTGTAATCCTCCTTACGATGGTCGGAATATTTTGCCGATTTTAAGTGTTTCCACACTGAAGTATACTGCCGAAGACCACAATCAGGACACCCCACCCGATCACAGTATACTGACAATGGGTAGACTGGCGTTCCACTCTGGTAATGTTGGTTGTGGTTTGTCTTTGCCAGGAAGCAGAACTAATAGCCTTCCTCACAGAGGCGAACGCTCAACTAAAGGCCGAAAGTGATGTTGTGTCAAGGGGGACATTAGGAAGGAGAAAGTTGTTTAGAAAGAAGGAAAAGACAAGATCCCAAATTTAGTCGCCTCTTACGATCATGCAATGGTGGCAGCAGGTACCATTCTTATGACCTACCTGCAGGCCAGTTGTATTGACAAAGTGGTATGATTTGTTTTGTCTGTTGGTAATGCGGAATATTTTGTAATGTGTTTTGGGATAAATAGAGGATATCGCTTGAGTGAAAAATATTAAAATAGATGACATAACACACACACATGCTGAACCTTTTAAATTTAGTAATAGATACAGTATGCCGAAAAATGAATTAAACTTCAACATACAGCTGTTTCGTCCTCCTAGGACTCTTCAGTGATGCTTTGGGCCAAAAGGTGGGATTTCGAAATGTCTAAACTAATATAGAAGTAGAGGGGTCTGGTGCGTATAAACCTTTCAATTTATGAATTTAGAAGTAAGATTAAACTAGTGCTGTATAATTTCAAATCATGTACTACGAAAATGTGTATATTATGTATCGTGCCACTACTCAAGTGAGATAGATGTGGCTATGGAGGCTCTAGTAAACCCCGGGGACAAAAACATACACCAGCAGAGTCTGCCATCCCCTATCATGAAAGATGACATAACGTTTGTAAACAGTGTTTTGATTGGTCAATTCACAAAAGTGATATTTGTGAAACATATCATATTTCACACTAGTAAAACAAGTGTGATGATGCTGTGCTACATTTTACCCTTTTGTGTTGACAATGGTATACTTTGTCCTTGTGTTGAAGCTGTGGTATATTTCGTCCCTGTGTGTTGACACTGGAATATTTCGTCCCTGTGTGTTGACACTGGTATTTTTTCGTCCCTTTGTGTTGAAATTAGTAAATTTCGCCCCAGTGTGTTGACGCTGTTGTATAATTTGTCCCTTTGTGTTGACACTGGTATATTTCGTCCCTGTGTGTTGACACTGGTAAATTTCATCCCTGTGTGTTGGCACTGGTATATTTCGTCCCTTTGTGTTGACACTGGTATTTTTCGTCCCTGTGTGTTGACACTGGTATATTTCGTCCCTGTATGTTTATGTTTTACGTTACCTTCCTATCGACTTGATAAGCCATGTAGGCCTGGTTTGTCCGGGAAAGGTTTCTCTCGGGTCAAAGCGCCTTCCTATACTTTGTATCGATCTGAATGTCTGTGTGGGGACGACTGGTGGTGTATGGGAATGACACAACACTGTACGTCTCTCTGTCTCGGTGAGAATTGTTATTTATTCCGCATTTTAACAAATGCTCCCAAGAAACATGCATAATTAATTTGCATCGTTTTATCAAACTCCGCATGTTTCGACAAAAAAAGTTGGAAAATGCAGCCATTCGTTTCATTTGGGATATTGCGTGTTAAAATTCCATTACACTTAGTTGAGTTGGAGCATAATAGGATTGATACTGCTAGCTGATCTGTCTACTCTCTGATGAATATGGAATTATTTTGAAAAAAAAAACATCTCAATAAAAGTTTCTGACATGTGAGGCATTTAAGAGCTGGTTGTTATGATACTTTTGAATTAGAAAATAAAACCGAAAAGAACTGTCACGTGAGCCTGACCTTGCTCGTACTTAAAAGTACACAAGTCTAAGTGGAATAAATCACCCGTTACAGACAGTGGGACCTGGGTATTGCCCTCAGCTGGGACATTAATATCGAGTTATATACGCCATAGGACGCCAAATCAAGTCAATAACGACAGTTCCTGGAGATGTAATACCGGTTAAGACAGCTTGGCCCACAGGCATTCATTTTCAAAATGTCAAGGTCACAGCGCTGTAACATGGAATTCCAATGAGATCGGTTGTCAATACTAGCGTAGACTCTACCGACACTGTGACGTGGTCGCCAGCCAATCATTGTCGCTTACGGCGAGAGCAGCAAGCAGGCTTACAACCGAACCATTTGTCTTTTAGTGGTGCCGTCTCTAGGGACGTCTCTTGTACTCCATAATACCGTTTTCCATAATACCGTACTCCAAAATACCGTACTCCGTACTCCATAATACCGTACTCCATAATACCACCAGGCTTATTTTATATACAGCATGGACCTAGTATGTTAGTTACTCGCCTTCTGCTGACCGTGGTAACAGATAACTGAACTGACAAAGTTTTATTATATTGTATCGATAACATTGGAGGAAATTGCAGGACAATGGTGCAAAGTGTTTGAAAATGTTTTACATTCATTTATCAGAACGTTTTTCATCCATAAAGACTAGTTGTAAATGATAACATTGGAGGATATTGCAGGACAATGGTGCAAAGTATTTGAACATGATTTACATTCATTTATAAGAAAGTTCTTCATCCATACAGACTAGTTGTACATGAAGTTGGTCGGGTTCAGATACTTGACCTATACGATCTGCCCGGTTATTGGCATTGTGTTAGACTAACCTGGCAGAGAGGATGGTACTACTAAACACAGCCTCCAATTCGGTACCACATCCTAGTCTATCATTTATTTTGATTAATCGGTTCAAGGAGAACGTAATTGACTTAACCTACACAGCATAATATTTGACTGGAGGCTGACGTCACGGGGTCTCCCAGAATCTATTTTGCAGTCATGTGTTCAAGAATGAGTTCGCTGTCCCTTCGACCTGACGTATTCAGCCGATCCACGTGTGTAAAACGAATATAAACATTCTAGACTACTCCATTGAACTGTACACACAGTTTATAAGGATTTACTATTGGTAAGAGCAACGAAATGAACATAGCCGACTCACCTGTAGAATCATTAATGATATACGGCAGAGGTGTGTATTGTGTAGAGCGTGTCTGAAATTTAGAAAAACTATTTATAGTGCAGCAGTGTTTGAAGTCATACCGTATACATTGTAGAATATCATAATCTATCCATATGAAATTGGAGTCATCATTTGTTTATTAATGTTTATCATATTTCACCACCTTCGACTAAGGCGTTAATGTATTCTTTAAAAACACACACACTTAAAAACATGCCACATACAAAGTTAATTTTACCGTAAATTGGCCATAGCACGGATTCATGAGAACGTGCTCATGCTCGAGCATGAATTTTGTGATCAAAAATGTTCAAAATTATTCGAATAAACAAAACTTCAAAGTGTTGGAAAAAAATTGCAGAACCTTGAAAACTAGCCTTGTTTTCAGTGTTAACAAAACACATTTAATGTTTAAATGGAAAATGTCGTAATGTAATATGAAAATTGTGGGTTTTATTGTATGTTCTGTCCGTTTAAGTAGAAATATTTTGATTATGTTATCAACCAAACCAACACAGAACCTTATTTAGAAAATATATGCTGAAAAATGAACTGATTTGGTTCATGAACTGATGATTTACCAATATATCTTTTGTTATAAAATTAGAAATAAAGTATTTACACGACATATTGTCAGATGACTTTTACTCATTATTTTCATTTTTCTTCTTTTCTTGGAATATAAATAATAAGAAGATGTTATTGTAATATAACTGATAACTTTGATTATTTTTAAAACACCAACTCCTCGGTTTCATCAACGTCCCGTAACATCGCCCTTACTTTCTGTCATGCTTTCCTATGGATATTTTTAAGTTGAAGAATTTCCAAAAGTTGAAGATTGTTGATGAAACCGGGCTAGATATTGAAGCATGCTTTATGGACTTTGTGTGGAGAGAACAAGCAATACCTCCTAGGTTTTGAAGGAAATACATTGAAATAATGTAGAGTTATGACAATAAAATAAGACATATTAATCAGTTTTTTCATAGTTCATCTTCCTTTTGAAGATGTTTCAAGATTGTTCCACGCCTGTACTTCTGCTTGTTGTACTAACAACTCTGAACACACGTTAGTACAAATCATATTACGTTGAAGAGCGTTTGAGAACAAATAATGTGTATTTATATTACACCGTATTGGTTACGGGAAACAAATATGTAATACCTGATAAGGCCAAACAACTATGCTTAATCGCAATTCAACTGCAAGATTTCAAAAATTTCTTTGGGTTTTAAACGGTTTCTCTGATAATCAAGGTTTGACGAGAAGCAACTTAGCAATTTGTAAACTTGAATACCTTCCAGCTAAACCGTAAAAACACACCAAGAGCCGTGTGCAGCTCATTGCGAATTATCAGGAAATATACAAGTTTTATCTTAAGAAATCTTGGCTGCTTGAATATTTGTTAAAATCAGAAATATATAATATAGCACTTAACTGATAATGATCATGATTAAGATAACAACTTGCACTGAACTAGCAACCATTTGGCAATGTGTTACGTGATCACTCTCATTTTCACTGTAGCTGCATCTCAGTCCAGACAAAAAGGATTATGCGTCATTGTTTACTAGAGCTTTCCCAAAACGTAAACCGAAATGTGCATGCCCAGACAAACATAACAAATGCAACGGAATGGTTCAATATTGATGTAATTGGTTATCTGTGTAGTTTGTAAATGTGCTGAGTTTTGTTCCTATGCTATCACTGCGCTGACAATGTGTAAGATCATAGGGGTGATGGATGCCTGAGATATGTAGTAACACTACGTCAACAGGTCGATAGAACGTCTGTAACACAATGAAAGAAGTAGATGATGTCGACACCAATCACACGACGCCCGTGTGTCTGTAGCAACCAGAGTACAGTGTTCAAGGGAGGTTAGCAATACCTTATGTTTAAGTAAGAAAACAAATGTTAATTCATTCTTTTAGTAAAAATGATTAGGATTCTTTTTTGTTTTATTTAGTTTTTGTTTTTTATTTCAGTAATAATTAGCATAACTTTAGTATGCATATCGTTTCCACTATTCCCATTGATAATTGTTTGGGGTTTTTATTTTACGAATTTGTGCTGAAATGATGTGGCATTCTTTGGAGTTTCGATTTTAGAATGTGACGTTACTGGCGGGTGAGGTCACTGCGGCAGAATACGCTCATCCTTCCGAAACATATGGTCTTCCTTTCCTTGTACTGATGCAAGAGTCTCCATGTAAATCTTTGCTTTTTTACAGCAATTATTGACTTTGAGTTTTTTGCGGACACTTCACTAGTCTCTTGTTTTATTGTGCTATGATATTGATACATAATTATATAATTTTGAAGCGGTAATGGAATTTGGCGGAGACAATGCTAGTGTTAATTACAGTAATAGTGAAAGATGTGTTTATGGTGAAGATGCTTTGCACGTTTATTTGATCTTTATACCATGGGAAATATCGGTATATGTTTTGTATGCGTTTGGTCAGAACCGTCTCCACAATTGGTGGTATCCATTTCGTGTGTATGGGTTACCAAAGGTTCGTTTTTAATGACCATTTGTTACATTGTCTGGCTGGCAATCCCTCGTGAGATCTGTAGTGTTGTCTATGTATACGACAATAACATGGACAACTTGGCGGTCATGCTGTTCTCTGATGGATTGTATTGTGTCTGAAATGCCCGGCACGCCTGCCTCTAGTCTAGATTTGACTGCAGTGTTTACACTTGTCTGGTGTGAATATTAACGGTTGGTTATACAATGAGATCAGTACACCTGTCTGTCTAGGTCTACCAAATTACCTACCTGCCCAGACGGATTTGCCAATCCGCGTGCCTGTCTATGCCTGCCAATTTATATGCTTTTAGAGATTTACCAATGTACTTGTCTGTTTACCATTCCACCTATCCGTCTAGGTTTAGCAAAGTCACTCACTATTACAGATCCAGCTGTCTAGGTTTATTATACTTCTTTAGATTTACTCATTTATCGTCTGTCTATTGTAATTAATCTCTCCGACCGTTTGTGTTTAAAGCACAGTTCTTTTGGGTTTGTTGGATATATTACTGCATGTAAAATGTAACAATCAGCACATATTTTACTGACACTTTATTTATCAAGAATGCTAGCGTCAAATATTAACCAACTTGATGTCATGTAATGACCCTTTCTAGAACTTCAAATGTCGTAATTATTCAGTTGAAACATGTATCCGTACGGTCGACAATTTCATATCCAACAGGACATGTTTTATATTGAGTTAATGGGTATGAAATCCCGAAATAGTATTTTTCCTGCAGGATGGTATGTATTCAAATTAATGTGAATCTAAACTATTCTTGGGCGTTCTCCGATAGTGTAACCTCTCAATCCTGTTTTTATTTCTCACACAAACTAGCATGCCAACAAGTTTTTAATTGTTTGATAAACTGCAACCTCTGCAATGGTTCATCAGAAACAACGAGGCGTACAACCCTACAGTCTGTGCACCTTCACGTAATTAGTCTGAGAGGTGCATATGGAGGTTGTTCTACCTCACATTGGGTAGACAAACAGTCACTGGTATGGCTAATACGATTCATGTCAAATGAATATACATGTTGTTTCATTGTTTCCTAATATTTGGCCATGCTATCTGATTACTTTCAGAAGAGACACTAGAATGAAATATGTTAATCGATGTTTCTTACCGAGTATCCTGCACTGGCCCCTGATTTTAAAGACAACATTTGCTGTAGTTCAATCATCGAATGGTATATGTTAATATATGACATAAAAAGGGGAAAAGCTTATTGCAACGTTATATATCAAAATAACATAAATGATTTCGTTTCGTATAGACATTTTAGTCGAGCTCTCGAGATAAAAAGTCGAGTGTTCGTCTTAAATAAAATATTTTTTCTGTCTTAAATACCTGGTATGCCAACGTTGAAAATACCTCCATGCAAAGATTCAACTAATTAAAAAAAATACATAGGTTCCAATTATATTTGATATCGATATTTGTTACCATATCCATTAAATGTGTTATTAATAGGTGATCATATTAAAAGTTACTGCTGCAGTATTTGACCATTATTAATATATGTATTAGTAATATATTGCAACCAAGGCAAAATGACTCCCGATTTCACACGAAGTGTTTCTCCAAATCTTTGTCGATCATGATTTTGCAACAGCAGGAGTCTTCCGATAAAAGCATCAACTATTGGTTTGGAGTGATTCGGTACAGACCTATTTTCTCTCGTCCATACTTACAGTAAATGACGGCACACCTTCCTGGCTGTGTGTTAGAGAATATGCTTAGTCTACTCTAGGTATACTAACAGGTGGTTTTACTCTCTGTTTCGGCTTTAAAACAGAAGAAAAAAACACCAGTATAACATCGTGGTGGGGCAGCTATAACTAGTCATCTATCGGGCCTAATTGGAACGGTAAATAGATACCTTTGATGGTGCACTTGTAAATTTCCAATGTCCAATAAATCGGGTGTTTTTTCTATTTCGTTTGTATCTATTTTAAACATTTTCAACAAATGATGCATAATAAACACATCAATAAAACGTGAAAAAGCGAGACGTACGAGTGTGGTTTATACAGTTCTATGTGGATCTCACAGTTGAACAGATTCCCTAGACTTTTCAACGGAAGTTGAACGTAAGCCGACACCCAATGGCTCGGTATATCTCGTGAAAATATTCCGAATTTGTTGATTATCACAAACTCCCCTACTGATATCACGTCCCATCTCACCTGGAGCTGATAAACAAAATGTCAGAATGGAATTGTTCCAGAAAAGTCATTATCCTTAATGCTAACGTTTTTAGGTATAGATATGTAACGTTTAACTTTTGTCAATGTTGTGGTGGTTATAGGTATTGTTTTGAATCCCATATCATGTTTCAAGACGCTATTTCAATTGCATGTTTGTAATTATGTTTCAAATGTCACTATTGTTTATTTATTGAGATATATCAATGTCTACAACTTTTATCAGTTTTGTTTTAGCACTCAGTATTTGGTGTATTGTCTAACACATCGTTTCAAACCTAAAGAACAATGTTTTAATACGATAAACGTGACGATTTCAATTTTCCGATTGTGAACTTTCCATTTCTTGATAGGGATTTGAGAGATGCAGGTTGATTAAAACTATGAGCTAGTTTTATGGTCGCCATTTTTGCCTTATTGAGAAATACGTTTTGAGGACTTGATATTTATTTGGATGTGACCAAGATTTACATGGCAGGTTTCGTCGATGAAACAGAATACACTTACTCTTCCGGAACACCTGGTCTTATTATTTTATACGTTTGCAGGTGTTTCCATGTAAATCTTTCCCTTTTGTTCATATTTTGTCCCTACTTCAATCGATTTTGAGTTCGGATTATGGCTTTGCTGACGCTTCGGTATTCTCTAATTATGTTTAGTCTATTACTCGATTTGTTAACCTGCTACACCATGAGCTGTCTATTTGCTACCGTATAAATTGCTAGTTTGCCCTTTTGGCTACAAGTGGTCTGCCATACATCTGTTTACTAAACTCATCGAGTCGTTTAAAAGAAAAGCGGACAATTAATATATATGACGTGTTTCAACATTTATACTGAATTGCTTGATTTCGAAATGTTGACGTCGTTGCTGACGGATGGATTTAATCGAGCTTTTCTTCAGAAAAAGAACAAAAATACAAATGATGTTTTAATAGTGAACCCTCTACTTTTTTCGGATAAGGAAAATCCGAAAAATTAAAGGGTTCAAATTTGAAAAAAAGTATAATACCCAACAAGCATTATTATTGATAGACATGGCAATATAACGAAAGTTTGATATTCTAAAGTGCACCTGATGATTATTACAGAATACCTATAAGTATTGAAAAGTTACAACCAACCAACAGAAAGAAATGGGGTTCTTTTTACTTATTTTACTAAATTCTGGAACAACTTTGTCTCTATTTTAACCACTTTTATCAGCCGACAGATTGGGCCCTAATTAATTGGACAGCCCGACGGAAATACCAGATATTTTCCCATTTGAAAATATTCATCCGTAAAAGTTTCAGTGCTATATTTCAGAAGTACGTGTTGGGAATATTTAAAGATATGTACAACCTTGATATGACACGGAAGTTAGTTATTGGCGTTGTCATGTCACGAGAAAGATTCATGAATAATTTAATAGTTATGTCTTCGCAGTAGTCTCTCGTTGAGTTGAGATCGATGTGAACGTTTATCTAATTATCTTTCCGCGTGTAAGCAACAAAACAACACGGTCAACAGTCTTGACGTCACTACAGAAAGAAAAGTATTGAAAAACGTCACTGAACTACGTAAGAGATGCGTATGCATGTACTCGTCATATGCTTTGCTCTTCATGCTTTTTCTGTCATTTTTATCTTTACTTGGAACAGTGTTACTGAGATATTGTCAGAACAAAGGGACGATATGCAGTTCCTAAATCACAAAGTCCTGCTTTTGTAGTAAACTAGTGGATTTATGTTGTATGCAGATGTGCTGACATGATATGGCGAGACAGTTCCTGTGCTATCCGGAAGGTGCTGCAAAACACCGCCTAGCGATAGGCATTCCATGTGCATAAAAATCTCAATAGGTCTAGACGTCGCTTCACTAAAAAATAGCATGTCGTATACACGTTGAAACAGGTAGACATGGCGGACCATCTGCAGCTAAGTCAAGGTGTCTCGACTGAGAATAGATATGGGTGATGACTTGTACCCTGTTGACTTAATGTTCAACTACAAATGTCCCAGCACTGATCGAGATTAAATCGAATGCCGTTGACATATGGGTGTGGGCACAGTATTGAACTACCCTCTTTGCAGGGGCAACTCAGTCGGTGACGTTTCTGCCTGGAATTCGTACTACCACACAAAGCCGTCAACATTTACCATAATTGTCATATGTTCAGCAGACGACATGAATTCTTACGTCACATCGTTTGTCGAGCGGAATGTAAATATCTCTGGCCATGCACGAGGTTGCTGGCAGGTTGCCCCCTCCGCCATGACGATGTAACAATTCCAAGCACGTGCTCGTAGGGGGTCTATAATGTTGAGCGGGTCATGTAACGCACACAGAATAAAAGCACGCGAAAATTGATGTGACAAAGACGAAGTGCTGCTTTGCACAGTGACGTCACTTCCGCTACCACCAAATGTACAGTAAGATGGATTTGCTTTTCGACGGGAATGCGGAAGCACCTTTCCAGAAGACATAAAATTGTACATTGATGCTCATTTTTGCGTGCACGTAAGTCGAGTAGGGAGAATGCAAATATGACATCGAGACAAGAAGTTTTTCTATTGTGACGTAAAATGTTATAAACACGTGTGATACTACTTGGTACCATCGCATCCAACATTCCGAGACTCTTCATATACAACCTTTGACACGAAACTGTAAGACCTTGACCCCAACTGTTATTTCTATGACGATTATGTCTAGATGAGTGTTGTGCAGGGATCTGTGGCTGTCAGTATGCCTGCGGACGAAACATTTATTGTTGAAATGATTGCAGCATGACGAACCTCGTGGTTCTCTACTCTAAGCCTGCGTATACCATATATAAAACACTGGCTTTGATCTGTCGTTGTTCAACATTAAGGGTATTATGCGTGATCCCGCCGGAATGTGTAAATGTCAGGTCAGACTGGTCGGGAAGTTATATCCCGGGTAACATACGTATAGCAAGCGTTATATCCACTTCTACGGCACTAATACTTGACATATATCCAACACGCTGTCCGGAAAATAATTCTCTAGGTCGATACCTGTTTCTGTGTGTAACGCTGGCTGGTACCTATATCTACATAGATAGGCATCTGTAGTCTTTGTGGACGTACACCCATGTGGTGGGGGAAATATTTTCTCGTGAAACCACCTTTCAATGTCTGTATATACGTAGTCAGGTGTGCTAAATGTATATTTAACTTTATTGGAAATCAAGAAATAAATATGGAAGTTTTAAATGATCCATATTTGCATTTACTGTAAGCATTGTCCTTATTGTAGGAACGGAGCAACAACTTATTTTACTCCGCAAAATTTACATTTATATTTAAACCTGAAGAATATTTCTATTTCAAACATGTTGTTCTCTTCATAATTCAAGGGAACTTTAGATATCAGTAAAAGGGATGCATATCCTAACACATTAAGGGGAAAAGTCTGAAAATACCGAAGCGTCAACTGAATCATAATCCAAATATAAAATCGATTAAAAATAAACAAAGGACTTGAAGACCCTTGAAAAGGTACAAGAGAATACGATCAGGAGGTCCGGTAGCATAAACCTAGATATTAAATGTTACAATATCACTGTGTCTAAATGGGAGACCTTTACGAACATATCCACATACAGGCAGATATTCATATTTCACTTCTTGGTAAAGTAAGCCGTTATGAACCTTTAAGGTTTATCTTCCTGCCCAACCGGCTGGATAGGAACGTCAACCTCTGCAATACAATGTAAACCTCATTGAAGACAAGGAATGGCTGTAAACATTGGCTCCCAGTTAAAGCTTGCACGTGAGGCGCCTGTGAGACATCAGAAATGGAAGCGTTATAGTTACAGTTCATTGTGGCAGAGTCCTATCAAGGATAAGAGGTGAAAAACCAGGAGAAATTGACGGAAACAAAACCACATCGGCATGCTTTAGGGCTAATGCATTGTCACTGATGCATTTCTGGCTAATAACATGATACGTCTTCCGGTATTTAACGCACGCGTCTGTCTCGGTGGTCCGTACTCTCGATTTACCCATCTTATAATATCATTGTCTGCACATCCTTGACATTGCTTGCAAATAGTTTGATAAGTACATGATTGCGGAAGCCGATTTGTGACATCACTTCTAGGCAAACGTGGAGAGGTCCTTCCTAATTTAGATAAGAATTGGTGGTTGTTTGATAATAGAGTGTTTTTCTTCCTGTCATTGCCCGTGCTGCACGTGAATTAGTCGATCATTACACTCAGTGACCTGCCATAAGTGTCCTCTTTCTTTCTCATCACTTGTGTTCTGGTGAGAAGATGGATGCCCTCGTTAAGGAGACAGATTGCACTGAAGCTATTTACACAATATACATAGTCCTACAGTTCCTCTCTACATACGTTACTTGATTAAAACGGTTGCAAGGCCGGTAATACAGAATGAACATTGCTTTTGCTCATTGAATATTAGTAGTGAAATACAGGTAAACAAAGTACATTGAATATACTATTGATCTGCAAACTAAAATACAGAGAACATATTATGCGTTGACAACAGGCATTGATGAAAACGTTTGCCGGAAATGTCGTTCGGACCATATGACGAGGCATAGTTTCTTAACTGTCTTGCAAATTGTTTCGACTACAAGACAATATGTGTGTTTATCTTAAAGAAGCTTTCGCTTTAATAGTCTGAATGCAAAATCCAATTCAAAATTTAATAATGTTTCACGTTTCATGTATATAGATATGTTTGATTTAAGCCTACAGCATGCACGTCCCGTCTCTCTCACGCGTCCGCATGTGCATCAACGTGCATTGTATCTGCCCGTATCGGTTGTCTGGACGGCTTGTCTCGACCGATCGTATCGTCGCTAGATGCACCCTCTGGAACAGTTCAGGCCCTCTCTTTACGTACTAGTTTTCATCCCCAGGCGCACCATGTTTACAACCCGTCCATCAAATATGAAAAAATCTTAATATAAACAGTGTTTTGTCTTTCGACAACCATTTTGTAATCAACGTTACATAAATATTTGCCGTTTTCCCGTAATTGCTTGTAATAAAAAGCAGGAACCTTTGACCAGACCTTACTACAGTGGTATTTATAAAACGGCATCAGCGAATCCGACACCCCAGGAATGTACCACTGACACGGTCTATATCTTAACCAACCGAGTAATCATATATTAACTCGATATATATGTATACATGAAGGATAGGTTCAATTTGATGTGTGATATATATCTATAAACTAGGCTGAATCTTACCAGTTAAAGAGTATATAAAAAACGTCGCTGAAACTACTACTGGTGCGGACATAACATGGATACGTCTTACAGGGTGTCGAGCGGAAGCTGCTCCTGGTGAACGGTCTATTTGACATTTCTGAGAGGTGTTTAATCTTAAAGGCAGACAGTAAAGAGAGAAGGAAGAGTACGCAGCTATAAATAATATCGTTATGTATGAAATCAAAACTGGAACAGGTGTCATTGGCATTCATCGCTCCTCAATCCGAAAATAAATTCTTAATGTCCATTAGCGTTGTATCATGGGTAACGGGTTTATGGTTGCCGGGGTTTTTGTGTGTTCGCAACGTTTGTTCCTTGCAATTTGGTATATACAAATACTTCATTGGTGAATGTGATACGCAAGGTGGTTAAGTGCTACCATCTATATGTAGTACTTTTCATGGTATCCACTTCCGGTGGTACCCTTATAAATGTCTAATTATAAATATTTTGGTAATTGATGTGTGTGTCGTGTGGTTTGACATAATCAACAGGATCAGCGTCCATGGTAGTTATAACAAAAAATGTTTAAAATATCATATGATCATACATGTCGACATTTATGCATTCGTAAACAACGGAGCATGTACTTTTAAATCAGAATTCGTAATATGCACAAAACATATAGCTCGTTACTTGTATGAGCATTAACGCATTGTACTATGAGAAACAATAGTTATGATATGTCGTGTGATTTTGATACTTGCATGTTACACGAAGCACATGCTAGCAGCTACTCTGATAAATCCAAAACTCAGTAATTGGAAGTACGAATCAGAACCTAAACGCCATGAATGAGTTCCATCTGTCATTGAATGGCGCGGGGCCGTAAGATCATCTTGTCCTCTGTGTTATGAGTTCAAATCTCCCACGAAGTCGTGATTGGCGTTCCGTGCATATCTATCAGCATGTTAGACGTCGGGTAGCGCCATTCCTCACCTCGTAAGCACGTGAGGTCCCGACCCGCCAGGAGGATTATCAGATTAGCACCGTTAGCTGCACAAAGATCATGTAGATCCACGGGAGATGTGCGAACAGGGTAATGGTAATGATGGGAAGTACTCGGACACGTGGGAATGAGGAAATGCGGCTCGACTAGTAAGTAGGGGATAATTACACAAGGTAAAGACATTAAAATCTTCAGGGAAATATCCTATTTGTAATTAATACAAGTAGCGTGCAATTTTAGTGTTGTTTGTGAGATGCAAATTAGACTTCGGGGATCTTATTTTATTGTAAGGCTTATTTTCTAGATCTATGCGTCATCAGTAAATTATGGTTCCATTTCTCTGCATAACTCTCACATCGTCTAGCATCGGCGGTTTCAAACCGACAGAGTGGTTGAGCTATTCTCCAACAAAAGTCATGAAGTCTAATTTAAAGCTGCTGTTTGTTACAAAAACATATTTGCACAACGTACAATGTTATCGAACTCTGGAACAAAAACTCAATGATTGCTGTGTGGTTTCAATTATCTCTCGGCTAAATATTTCCAAAAACAGATGTCTGTCACGTGATAAAGGTCAAGGTAAAGACTTTGTTGAAATATATTTTTGAAACTTCCAATAAAACAATATCTTCTCATCTTTACCTGAGCATTTGCTACTTCTTCGCGAAAAAGCCGTGGGAAATTAAATTACAGCCACTAATAATGGTCTCGACCGACCCTTGTGCACAAGGGTATTGTTTCAGGTACCGCACTTGTATGACCTCTGTACAACTAATTATTAAAAAAATGAAATTCTAAAGAAAAGAATTGGTGTTTTTGTGATGGGATGCGTACCACATGGCAGTGAGCCTGCGTCTGATTAATATGGCCAGTATTGTTATTTCTCTAGTCGAACGTCAGGGTCAATTAAATGTTACTGAAGATGAACCAAGGATTGGATTGAAATCATATGTTGTTGATACAGCCCTCTCTAATGAGACTGTCTACCTGCGGCAATTAATGTTGGCTAAACCCAAACCTGTCTTACATCAATATAGCACTGGCAAGTCTCAGCCTTGTCTTGTATTCAGTTGTAAAATAGTGTTAATGCCGAGACAGAGTGTGCATTGAAGGACAATAGTCTATAGGTTTTTTGTTTTTTTTCTTTTGTATGTTTTTAGTACAAAAAAATATAGAAAAAGTTAAAGCATACCGAGGTGTCAACAGAACTATAATCCAGACTCCAAATCTATTAAGCTAGGGACAAAATATGAACAACGGCAAAATTTACACGGCTAGCGTCGACAAAGCATAAGAGTATAAGACCAGGTTTGCCTGTATAGTAAGCGTAATGGACGACACCCACGTGTAAATCTAGGTCACATCTAAGTAAATACCACTTACTCGGAGCAAACCTTTAAGCATCCTTTTTAATCACAACAAATAGGTATACCATGAAATCGTTTATAAATCGCACTGCTCCTGTCCAATAACCTCCCACAAAGACGTCCAGAACTGGATTACCTGGATTACTAAATAGTGATACAAAAGCGCAATAAAATCACTAAGGAGCAGAATTCGGTTTCATGAAATATCCTTTACTGATGCAGAATTTGTATTCACAAAATACACACAAATAAGACGTTGTAATATAAACTCTTGTTTCATAAGGCGGTATAATCTCATTTACTGAAACAAAGAAACAAAACTATTTGTCAGTGGTCCTTAATGGGTGCTGCGTGTTCGAATATGTACTTCCGGTTGATAACAAGACAAAGCGTTGTACTGCCGTGGATCAGATTGGTATAGGGTATCGGAGGGTTCCCAGTGGAAGCACTTGTCTGTGGTAGATAAAGGCTATCATTATATCACATCTTACGGAATCTGGCGTATTTAGATCACGCTAGTGTCGATATTTACAAGGATCCGTGCCGTGTACCATTCTCACAGTAAGAGACCAAAGAGTATCACTCAGTTACAGCAAGTTATTAAGTTCAGAATGCTCCTAACGTTAACATCCAATGTTTTCAGTCTGGTTCTCTAAGGTTCACTGAGGTTACCGATCGTTCTATGGATATTTGATAAATTTACTCTGAATCTGCCAAATAATATGATTAAAATATTCAATTAAAGATAATGAACGATATTGTGTGTATTTGTCTGTGGGCTTATAAATCTGCAAAATTGTATAAATAGTCCTTAAAGTAACATTTATTTAAGGCTTAAGTTATGCAAAGGTTTACTCAACTCACTTCTTTATAATATCAAATGAGAGATGAGCCAGGATAATGTTTTTCATCACTAGACATCGCACGTGTAGACCCCGGATATATGCCTGTATCGCTCCATCATATACCGTGATCCCTTCACGCGCAGCGCGTTACACGGAATGGTCGTACGTCTAAACCGTTAGCGATAGCATCAGGAGATGACCAAGAATCATCTCTTTTACCCCTACCTCAATTAATATCAAAGCCAGTAGCAATCTTGTTGTGTTTACAAGGTATGCAACATGTGTCCAGAAGAGTTCTCTTTTAAAGACCAATTCCTTTCATATCAAACGTTTATAGGCCCTTCGTTATGAATGAGAGGAACATTATTGGGCTGTAGGGCAGCTGCCTAATTTGATGGCTTCTTTATATAAAACACTACAGTATAAATACTTCTCAATGGGTCCACTCAGGACAAGTGACTGTGTTTGATAATATACTTCCATCTGACACCAATACTAAATAGAGAAATTATTCTCCCAAGGAAGCGTTTCTCCGACTCCTTCCTTCCATTGTAATCAAATACTCTTCAAGTTTCAACTGAAAAGTTCTTCGTTTCTTTTTCAAGTGAACGGTATGTTTTGCGGTGATTTGTAGCAAACATATATGTGTGTATTACCTTCATTCATCTAATAAATATCATTTAACTTCTCGTTGGTTAGGAGCAACGTTCTACATCTATGACATCAAGACGTGTTTGATCGCTGTTCGAATGAATCAAACCGTTCTCTTTGTAGTAAAATATAGTAGCAAGACTTTTTGTTTTATTTGTGCTGGAATGCACTCCCAAGAGCATGTGTACTTTTCCTATCACCATGTAACCGTTCCATAGGGACGAGACTGCTCTACGGCCTGTTTGCGTTATTTTACATCCAAGATTTGGGATCAATCACAACTGTTCTTTATAGTATTTCTTAGTAGTAACGCTTACACGCTATTTCCTATTCCGCTTTCCCAGGTAAACATGCATTTAATAATTCTGTAAGACAGACACTGTTTCATCTGCATGTATTGTAGAGCTAGTGATATCGTCGAAAACTTCATCGTTTTAAGAGCTGCAACACAAGAAGACGAGGTTCATTTCTTATTTTATTGCACGTATATCTCTGATATTTGGATTATTAAAAAAAGTATACCATATCAACTTGAAAGTAAAATTTACAAAAGATATTATCATTTTAAGTATCGGAACTTGAAAAACGAAAATATCTGATGAACCCAAAACGTGCTGTAGTAGATAATGTTTTTAATATTTTAAATGAAGGTCCTTTATATTAAATAATCATAACTTAATCTCAATAAAACGGCTTTCGTTTAGCATACAACCTTTAATCAATACGTACAGACAATTGATTGATTTATAATCATACTTGAAGAAAACGCTCGTCCATCTTTTATGTTTTCGTGTGCATTGAACTTAGAAAAATATCGTTTAGAAATTTGGTCAGTGTATATGTATAATCACAATCTGGTGTGCCCCTTCATTGATATTTGTTCATATTTGTTTCGAATGTTTTTTTTTTTTTTTAATTAGGACGATAATTGATATTGTTGAGTACAAGAAGATGTTGACGGAAAATTAAAAAAAAAAATTATAATAAAATGAACACCACCGATCAATGTATTATTCAAAAGACCTGTAAAGATAATCTTATTCAAAGCAAGAACCGAATGAAACTTTAACCGAAAGCACTAGAACCGGAAGTTATTTCAAACAACGAAGATAATCTTGAAATCTGCACCAAAGCCAATTTTCAATCTTGTCGATGTTCACTTTTCTGTAGAGAGCGAGATTTCGAGCGCTACACGACTTTACGTAATAACGATAGACCCCCACTGACTGACCCAGAGGAAACCGTTAATCTTACTTAAGTTTCACAATAAAGTCAGTAAATCTGTGCCCCTTTTAAAGACAGGTCGAACGATATGGATCCAGTTTGAAAGGTTTTGGTGGAGAAGACATTTGTATGGGTGATTAAGACAAACATCTCTATAACTTCCGTTGCACTTCGTGCCTTTGTAGTCTATCTAATGTGAGTTGTAAGATAGGCTCTAACAGGTCTCTACTACCTGTCTATATTGGTCCTGGCTGCTGTGGTGTAAACATTCTCACCACAAACAAACTTTCGGTCTTTGTAAGGAAATGTATAGACATCCGCATCTTTTCTCCACATAGACGTCTTACAAATTACCACTGAGCAAAATTCTGGTTTGGTTTTACGTTACAATACAAAATGTTTACTCCATTTAAAAATAAAGATAACGCGGACATCTTTTAAAAGTACTAGATAATAAGACCAGGTGTTCTGGAATGGTAAGCGTCTTCTGCTTTCTCGGCACCCGTCATGTGAATCTTGGTCACGTCCGAGTTAATGGCATGTCCTCAAAATATAATCTGAGTCATTTGGAATGTCAGTATTACATTGCTATTGTCCTTCAACACTGCAATAAAGTGACTGGTCTCGTTATCATCTTATTGTCATACAATACAGAGATTAATTGAGATGTTGATGATATGTAATAGCCCAAGCATATCGTCTCCATAATACTGAGTTATTTTTTCATGAGACGGTTTCGTCACGTCGTGGTGTTATACCTTCATGAACAATGACAATATTAAGTCTTCAATCATTAACATGTATTATACAGTTCAATTTGACCAGTTTGACGGACACGTCATTCAAACAATGATATATGAAGGTTAATTACTTGTATAAAGTGAAATTAACTTTTATCATATTGATTGAGTATTTATATTGTACTTTCAATTCTGTTCGATTGATATTATACTTAGTTGTATGGGGACCGGAGGGCTAGTAGCAATATAACATCAATCGGAGCAGTTCACAATATACCAGCTCAACTGGAAATACGCTTATACTCATCAGTTCTAGTTCAATAAATACGCTCATATCACCAAGAGAGCGTCTATCACCTGAAAACAAAATCGTCTAGAATGTCTTTAATAATTAGTATCGGGCAGATCGGCTATAATGTGTAAGGCCTTCCAGTGATATCCGTAGTCCCACAGTAGGGTGGTCCAGGTCGGTCTCGGATTTAACGCGACTAGACCTTGTGTTTGTCAAACTAAAACTGCTTTAAGTTCTTCTGATAACTTTTATTGAAAACTAGATAACAAAACTAGTTATATCTCTAAGAGGAACATTATGTACGAACTGGAGCCAAGCAATCCATCAAAGAAAACGAAAGTACTCTGCTTCAAAACATCTCTGTGGGAATTGTTTTATTCATTTCATGTTCAATATCATCAGAATTATTCGCGTCACAAGATAGTTTGATTGGATCCTGTCGTTGATATACGAGTGTCACCTGGTGAAGGGCACGTTGACAATGACGGATATATGGTTTCTATGGAGATCCATTATGTAGACTTCTGTTTTATTATTTTCGTCTTGTATTGTTTATTTTCGTTTGTAAGTTTAAGTTGTTGTTTTGTCCTTGTTTGTTGACACATCGTACGTTTTATTCTATCCTCAATCATTCACATATTCTCATAGAAGTCAACATGTATGATATATTTTCGTGACCCTTTTGTTTGTTGTACCCTACGCATCTTGAATTGAATTTAATTTGTTGAAGGCATCAAAAGTACATAACACCCTCTGTGAAGTACCTTCTGAGTTTGTCTCTGGTACTACTGGACTTTCTTAATGCAATGACGCAGACACCTGCCGAGCTACGTAGTGTCTGGCTGAACTTGGGGGGTGGCGGCCGACTGAGGTATGCAAGAAACCTCTTATAAATCTGCGATAGAGTCTTCTCGGCTCATTGTATATACGGGAATATACTGATTGTATATAATGATATATACAGAAACCATATTTTCACTACTTCCATTATTTTGGTTTACGTACACACCCATATTAAAAATAAGCCGAGTTAGAAGAAATGTTGTGTGGCATGATTTTCCCCTGCTTTGTCCGACTAAAAAAACGTAAATATAATTTCGTTAATTGTTGGTTTCTCATAATATCAAATGTATGAAAATGATTGTCTTGCACTGGAAAATGATCGTCTTATAAGGAGCAAAATGTCCCTTGTCTCTCGTGACAGAAACGTAGGAGCTTGTAACGATATTTCCGAACAGACCTTGTTGGGACTGTCACATTTATTCTGACATAGATTTTTTACAACTGAATGATGTAAGGTGATAAGGCAAAAATAACTCATTTTGGAGAACGAGTTTGTTTGTTTCTTAAATTGGTTATTACTCTTAAACAAACCTGCCACCCTTTAAGTGATTACAACTTTATAAACGAACATCAACCTCATTCTGACGTTTTATCCGTTATAACAATCAACATGTTTTCCCTGTCGTCAGAATGTCTCAGTCTTAAACACGGAAATGATAAAAATTCAACACAGAACAATCAGGACGGAGATTGAAATGTGTTCCTTTAACACTGACATGGGGCTCGTTTCTCTCAGTTATTGGTTTCTGTAAATTGACCATTGTAGTGCCCATGTTCCTATTGAATGCCTGTCAATTTCCGGCGATTTACTAACGTGATTTCTTTGTCTGCGATAAACGACACCACAGATGTACTTATGCGCTACACGCATTACCCCAGCGGTCAAAATTGACCGTTACATGCGAGGTTTGACCATAACCATTTGTAGTTGACCATTAGCAATTGCAGTTGACGTATACATGTCTTTTTCATCTCAGGGAAAATCGATTTCTGATTCCGTGAGATTTGCAGTAAACGTCCATCCCTTTAACGGTAGATTGTATTCCTAAAGATAATTGAACAAATTCATGCCTCATTTATCGTTAAAACGGGAATTTTAGGCATGTTTACGACTTTGTAATTGTTTCATTACCTCCTTTAATTTGACGATTAACGTCTTTTTTCACCATTAAATGGCATTTGAGGTTGTAGCTCACAGAGAATTCCGGAAAATGTATGTCTCACCTTTGCATGTTTGCTTCACATTCTTGTCAAAATGCTCCAAGTTAAACCCGCCATTAAATGGCCAAACACTATTCAGTGTAAAATTACGATTGATATGAATATCAGTGCCACATTTCTATTGTTGTTTTGTGGAATACCGTAATCAACGTGTGACGTCATTCTAAGACCTTTCTCCGTGTGGTAATTGAAATATTTGTATTTGTTCCGCAATATCCGCATTCTCACTCCTAAGTAAAACATTTATCCCTTTAGATGTATGTCTCAGGGACAATGTGAAATTCACGTCGTTTAAATGCATTTATCGATTGAGATTGGCAGTGATAGCGAGTACCATTCAAAAACATTTAATTAAGGAGCAAAATGTGTTGAAAGTTAGGAGAAAATATTTCAATTTTACCAATGCATTATGTTATAATCGCAATGTATTGCTTTTAGGAAATTGCGATTTCGTTAATAATTTTTTTAAATTTCGGAATCGATTCATTTTTCATGAAACATTGGTGTAGCGGTCTTTATTATTTTTGGTCATAATAAGCTTTGTCTGGCCATATGGGCGTTAGATTATCTTCTGCTGGTTTAGCCTATCAGCTCGCTGAAGTTGTGATGCACCGGCCAGAATATAATAAACGCCCCCGATGCCGGTCAGTTTGCTCCAGTGGTAATCATGGGTCATTTAGTGCAAACAGCAGACGTCGAGCGCCTGCCAAACCGGAAGTACCATCCAAATACACAATGGCAACTCTCATTATCTTTGTTTTGTCTTCTTTTCCCCAGTAATGACACTTCCAGATTTGCCCTCGCGTACCACTCCACTGATATTGGGATAAGGTAGTGAGCCAGGCCCCCGACGTTAATCCAGTTTACCAATGATCAGATAGAATATTGGATGAAGCTGTTTTGTCATAATGATTTTTTTAGAATACTCAAATATAATTAAAGATTCACAATATGATATTGGAGCAGCTGTGTTACGCATGGGTAGACAAGCAATACATTAGCCTTGTCTTAGATTAGGCTTTTATATCTCACGACATTATACATATTAATTTCAATATTATAATGCATTTGATTTACCGTCTCGAATACTTAATATGATAAATTTACATTACATTTTTCGGGTCTGCATGCTTTGGTACAGTAGTAGTTGTATGCATATGTTCGTTTAGTCTGGCTCCCGTCTCTAGAATAGTATACCGATATTGAAAAACATAGTAAAATCATTTTGATCACTTGAATGTCTTATCCTAAGTTTGAAGCAAGGGGGAATTAAGCTAGTAGTAAAATTCAATAGAGAAATTCTCTATAGAACTTAGGGACTGGTAACCTGTCTAATATTCGTTATGTGGCAAAATACGACATGCTATACTGTTGATATAATTCCTAACAAACCGTTTTTTAACGAATCGATCAATTTAACCCTTTGCGGCTTTCGTGTATTTAACTTATCGATCACTTTCGGGTGTTTTATTATTATTTTATTTTCTACTGTAATTTCTTTGTGTATGTTTCATGTTATTGCCTAGCAAAACACTAATCTAAAATTCTCTTTTCGTGTTTTTCAGGTGTAAGTTTAGACCTCAAATCAAGACATGTTTTGGATCTTTTACAATTCCTCAATACGACCACCAACAGTGGAAGGTTCACGGTCGTGGCAGGCAAGGGTGACAACACATCAGCTATTCTACTGGAAGGTAAGCCATTCTGTTTAATCCAGAAAGGAACAGGAGAATCGGTACCATCTGTTTCCATGTACAATGGTTTAGTATATTAATGGGCCGTCCAAGTCGTATTCAATCAATTAATATTCACAAAGCAATACTCTTATCTAATATGTCTTTGCGTAAAGCACTTGCCTTGCTGTAACGGAAAATGTTCAGAGAATAACAAAAACACATGCATCCAAAACATTTCCTATACAGGATGAGGATGGCGGCTATGCGGGTGACAGATAAACGTTACGTATACGTTGTTATTGGGTATACAGTAAGTGCATGTACTTATCAACAAGTACTGAAGTGAACATTATAATAAAGTCATACCGAGATGGCCTCCTGGGGTCGGAACCACTTTTTTTGCTTTAAAAAACCTTTATGTAATTGTGTTCATACCTAGGAATGAGATCAGTTTTTCGATACACGCCATGCATGCCGTTCAGTAGTTGATGTTGACCTCCCGTAAAACATGATAAGGGAATTGCATTATATGCAATTATTTCAACTATATCGTAAAAGTCAAGGACGATTTTGTCCCTTTTCTCCTGATGGAATTTGTTATCTGGAGTTATCTTTTCTTAACTTCCTGTACGATAAGTGAATTCAGTCGTGTATAAATTATACAGATACATAACTGCCTTTTAATATCTCAAAACATGTACCACAACGAAACACACTGCCCAGACAGACCTTCTCTAATCTAGAGTTATCTGCCCTTGGGCCCCTCCCCGTTGGTTTTATTGTCTAGGGTTTTGCCCTATTAACCTATGTCGGAAAAGATTAATATATTTGTATAAGTAATATTGTAACGAAGGGCCTTACGAATAACCGTGAGACGATGATGGTACTTGTAATGTAATGGGTCCCTATGGTGTTTGGTCTGTTCGCCTTCTAACTGCTGCAGACGCGATTGTAGCGCATACCGCTGTGTCATAAAGTGTTTCTCATCAAGCTCTACCCGAGTCTGCGAGCTCCCGGCGATTCCTTCCACCACACACACCCCTGCCGATAACTAACCTTATCTGCCCTTCCCCTGACCCTAAAATACCTCCCACTTTTTTTCCGGGTTTCCTGTGGACTTTCCTTTATCTCGAGTTTCCCGTGGACTTTCCTTTATCTCGAGTTTCCCGTGGACTTTCCTTTATCTCGAAACTATATTCCATTTATCATTCACCAAAGAAAAAAATAATCTTTTCTTTTTCTCGATTAAACACCCATCAGAAATCTCATTCATGATGATGTACTTGTCTTATTTTCATTTCGGTGTAGGGTACACTAGGACTGCATTCCAGTGCACCAGTTCAGGTGTGATGGTGATAACACTGTTACTTTTTGCTTACCTCGTACAACTCCCCTTACACAAATCTATCATATCTACCAATCTTGGTCTCACCTGTCAATCCCTTCCTCCCTCCACCAAAACTTCAGATATCCGAATAAACCTACACTCGTATCATAGGTAGGTAATTAAGTGATTGATTAGATATAAGTTGTGAGCTTTTTACCATCCCTCTAATCATATTTTCAGATTAAAATATCAAATGTAAATTAATCAGAATATCAGTTAATGTTTGCAATAGTCTTGTACATTGTTTGAACCACCTAAACTGAGCTCAGAATTAGTAGCTTTGTATTGCCCCCCCCCCCCCCCCCCCCCCCTTTCTTTGGTCTTGTCTATGCTTACAGTAAGAATCTGTTTTGTCGTATACAACTTTGTATATCTGCGTATTGAGGAATAGGAATACTGTTTTCTGTTTAGTTATACGAACCCCTAATAGCTGCATTTTCAAAGCTATTTAAGAAAACGTATACAATATAGTCGTGCCGAAAATCTGAATCGTTCGTGAACGTCAAATGTGGACATTACTTTTTTTGGGCTAACCATGATTCCGAGAAGGTTAACTTATAACTTTTGATAGGTATCGGAGAACACGTAGTTAATTTCAGCTTTACAATGTTGCATCTATAGATATACTGGCGGGTCTGTTTAATGGACTTTAATAGAAGTGATAGCATTGCGCTGGAAAGCTCATTAGATATGTTAGATTAATATGATGCAGTTATGTTTAATCCTAACTTTGTGAAGATCAAAAAGGTGAAAACACAACGGATGGTCGTTTATGAACACCGTACACGCGACTGTTTAATTTCATTAGTTGTAATGCTGTTTACCAGCCAGCTTATTAGGAAACGAAGCCCTTTGAACGTTTTCATGACAATCATTCAACTTTAATCAGCATTAAATACGTGTCTAGGCTAATGAATTCCTGTTTGTTCCCTTTTAGAGCTAGAACCGTAACCTAATCACACGGCATTAGCCACGTGTATCGATAGCACGGTTCTTCTCTCCAGTTACTACAGGGAAAATACGCGGAAGCAGAAAGTAAGTTCGGGATGATTTAATTCGTATGCCCCACCGATTCCAATCGTCATCCATATTTTGTTCGAAAAAAAAATCCTAGTTTTGCATTTCATCACTGTCTAGTTATAAAATAAAATAAAAACAACTTGTTTTGGTGATGTTAATCAGGTGCCTGTGGATCGTCCCAATTGGATAAAGAATAAACAGTCTGTAGCTTAATTATAGTATATACGATAGCTGAGGAGTTATAGTTCTTTGATAATATTTGACCTGGTTTTGTAAAATAAAAAAACTATTACATAAGATGAGCATGTCATTGTAGACCGACCGGAAACGGGGATATATCATAAAAGTACTAAGAAATCAAATTATTTTCTGAAGTTCAGCAGGGATTTCGAAATGAATAAGGTAAATTTATAAAATCAAAAATTTGAAGTGTGCCAGTAATTTATGAGTTTTTTATGTCATTTTAATCTCAAGTCCGACTATGGTTTCTGCGTGATGGCAGACTTCGTCGTGTCTATAAAGACGGTGGATTTGAGACCGTAGCCAGAACATACTGAGAATAGCCGTTGTATTGGCACGGAAAGGAGTTCAAACAACGAAGGAAATTTACTCTAAATCTACCCATTAGAGAAAACCTGTATATTCTTCATACGATAGGTACAGATTATAAACTCTCTGAAATGAATGTCGGTTACGATCAAAGCCAAGTGTTGCTATAACAATCGGACATTCACTAAGACAATAGTGACGTTTTATAGGACACAAAGTAGATCGCTGTCGTTAACACGTGTTTGTTGTCATGACAATAATATATTTTTTATATATAATCCTATATAAAATGTATAATTATACCTATCAGGTAGCCACAATGCCAGGACTACTTGAACACCTAATGTTATGTTGATAACGGTAAAATAAGGTACTGGAATACATAATACTGTAACAGTATTTGCAAGATTTTGTTTTATTTTAATGAAGACTAAGATTGGATACGAAAATGTTCTTTTTAACGCATCACATGCGGATTTTTTTTTCACTTAACTGTTTTCCTACTAAAACTCTGCATAGGACTGTTCCTGCCATGGAAACATTCTTGTTTTGACATCATATTCCAGAAAAATGTCTATTCCCGGTTTTAGTGAAATGATTTCTTTAAAACGTATCACAAATTAAAAAAAAATATTGATTGAAATGTTGATTGAAATATTGCAGCGAAGTGCGAGGTGTTATTAAATGAAATTTTGAATGAAAATGCCAAAAAGTTCAAACGAACGGGGAAATTTTACTCTAAAGCAATCGCCATTAATGGTTTCTGCAACGTAATCGGGTATATATATATATTGCTGTGAGCCATCATAACAAGCTCACTCCCGATCATGTAATACATATACGGCTATAGTCAGCTGATTCCGTTTCCGTGCAATCATGCTGGAAATACTGATATCAAAGTTTTGCATGTAAAATTTGGAAATGTCTTTTCAGTAAAGACTTTTCCCAGATTGATATCTTTGAACTTGCGATATATCTCTGAAAAAATATATTTGAACTTGTGAAAGGATTTCTCTGAACTTAACAAATTGACAGCCTTCAGATCAGCCATAGCAAAAAACCAATAAAATTGTAATCAACATCCCCATCTATTTACAAATATTTTATTTACTTGTATAAGTAAATATTTATTCTTCTCCTTCTCGTACTTCAGCCTGTTGAAGGTGGTTATTATATAGTTGAAGTTGAAGATTGTAATTATCGTGTTCCGTAGAGCATACCATATGCTCTGCATTCTCTGATATCGGTCACGCATGACTCGTTTGGATCACGACCGATATCTTTCACTTCCTCTTTATCAACTTCCGGTTTAGATGACATTTCTGTCACCTTCAAGAGCGCTGATGTTCGCATATAGAAATCTTATCTTAAAATTAATAATCGTAAAGTTTGTTTTTTATCGTTAAATCCCACCTACTGCAATATTTTCACCTACTTTTGTGAACTTTTTGGGAAGATTTAGGTACACCCTTCCCGGGCCTGTATAATTATCAATGGATGGGTGAGTATTCCCGTTCTGCACCGTCTGTCTGTTGATAAATCAATTATGTAACAGGAAATGGTTTATCTTCGAATGAACTTATCGAATACCTGTACATACGATTAAAAAAATCACAAATTGCAAAACATCACAAATGGATTGGAAATATTTGCTTTTAACACAAAGAGGGATTGTTAAATAATGGTTCTTGTAGATCTTATTAAAGCTCCTGTGATTATCAAAATGAATTAGTGATTAATTCTGCTTGATATTTTACACAAATAAATATGCATGTACACCTCAAAAAATGATATCTCAAACATTTCTCAGATCTGTATATGACATAGTCCAAAGCAAAATTTCTGTTCTGACTATCCAAAATTTTATTTCACAAATGTATGAATGCACATAAAACAAACTGTCTGTAAAAGACCACGTCTGTAGTAACAGGGCTCACTGTGTGAAAATGAATACGTGACCGGGTACTCCATTCCTATACTGACACTACTATATAACCAATGATTCCGTCGATCGGGTAACATCGTAAGGCAATTTGCGATGTCTACGAATGAAATCATTTTGTTCGTTGGTAATATGTAATTGGGTTGTAATCTTTCTATATATATAAGCTTACAGTGCAAGGCCAAGGTGAAGCCGACATTGACTTGCCCCCATTGAGACCACTTCCGGTGACCTTTCACACGACGGACATGTTTGTACTATTTAGATCAGCACGTGGTCGTCATACATTCGAGTGAAAAAGGAAATGGTCGCCATAGCGAACAGTTGTTGGCTGAAATAATGTCAGCTGTTAACACAATTCAAAATAGAAACTGAGGAATCTGCTAAAAATATATGTATGGCATACGGATGTGATTACATCCCCTCATTTAGACTCAAACGAACACAGTTTCACAAGAGTTTAAGCCAGTGTATATAACAAAGAATCCTTTTAGTGGGAACTATATATAAGAGCACCAATACAAAAAATATGTTAGGTATGTCTTGATAAAAGGACTTAAACAAAAAAAGGTAGATATTGATGCTATTACGATTTAAACCGTCATAGACCGAGCATTCAAGATATAGCGCATCCATCACATTATGTCTGAAAACGAGAAACTCTCTACTTGTAGGATTTTTTAAGGGGGTGGGGAGGGGGGGACTATGTGTGTATGAACATTTTTGAAACCTCTATAACATCTGCTTCAGTAATTTTGGACAATGGTATTTTTACCTTCTGCAAAACTTGTGACCTCATTTGTCTCATTACACATTTTCAGCGTTTACCAATTTCCTATTGTTTGGCCTTGTAACGTGATGTGTTGATCGAACGTTGATCAGATCAGATGTTCTAACTGTGTCGTAGATGTGAATTGTCAGACAGTAAGATATTGTCAGCTAACCTCGCCGATCTGTCATTGAACTGTATGCATTATCTAGGGATACAGATGTCTGGGAATGATAAACCCCTCTGTGTGCAGCATCGCTTTTAGATGTTTATCTCAGCCTTTTGATTTGCCGGAATGCAAATAATTTATGAAAACAACACACATATTTGCATTCTTTGAAATAGAAATGTCGCGTGCCTTCATCATATAATGCATTGTGTTGACAGCGTGTTTAGATAGGAACTGGCAGACGACTTTGTTGCGAGTATCTTTAGCAATTAAACTTGTGGTTTGTGTATGTTGGTCACGTTACAGTGTGCACGATCGCGAACTCTCCCGTTTGGAGCACATGCATAAATATAAATGATTCAGTTCTTTTCAAAATAATCGATTACGTCCTGATTAAAAGAATCATGGGAATGGATTGGTTTGGCTTTGTTAAATATCATATTGGCAGCTAAGATAATTTAAGGCCGTTCCTGCGTATGGGCCGAAGACACGCTATACGCTGTCGAATTGGTAGTGCTATAATCCTGATACATTCTACCCAGTCACACTGTACGGTTAGACCAACTAATGCCATTTTTCTAAATGCGGAGATTTAGCAAAGAATAAGCAACTGGGGACATTTCGGGACTTAAGGAAGTGGCAGCCAGGATGAGCAAACGCTCAGCATGTCGCAGAAACATTGAACAAACGTTCTGCATTGAAACCAACAGTGAGGTGTCACCAAACATTTCATAAGGAAATAAAAGATATTTAGAAGAAGAGATGATATTCAAACCCCAAATATTGTAATCGGCGCAGCAAGTTTATTTTGGCAGAGGGCACAAAAGCGGATATCTAAATCCAGTGACGGTTCCCACATTAGTCCCCTCTTTGGAGTCTTTGGAAATATGCAACATGTCTCGATCCCAGCCTGTTGTCGTGCATGCCACTGCGTGCTGTAGGGTACTCCTCTTTCCCGTAAGAGTTCTAAGTCAGTATGTAACGAAACATTCGCAGCTATGTATGCGCAGACACCAATTAATCCAGCCCTTGTTTTTGGTAGTGAGTGTTTTCTCGTAAACGTGGTTATTTATTTTTTATAATAACATAAATATATGGCCAGTCACACAAGCCGTGACCAGGTAGAGTGGGTAGCGAGTTATGTCAATCATATACCTGTTTTTATGTATATGAAGGGAGCATGATGGCATGCTTTTGTCATGATTCAGATCACGCGAATGCACGTGGAATTCAGACAAGAATGTGTCTCTTGATATACTCAGATATGTCTATTATCGATCGACGCCATTTTTTTTTCTGTGCCTCGTTCTGATTTGGCCTCGATCTCTAGTCTGAGCACACTTGATGGTAATGAACAAAAGCTATTATACCGCTCTGGACTGTTGGTTCTTATAATGTATTTTTGGAATGACATATTATATATATATATGAGTGTGTGTATGTATACGCACCTGTGTTTGAACATTGCCATCACCCACCTCCCCAGTTGTCGGCGGTTAGAGGATAATTACCCGTGATAAACTGCTATCAGATTGGTGTGGGAGCGTCATTAGACCAGACCCCGTAAACAGACCTTTGTATTTCAGCAGGCATGACAATCTTATCAAAGAAATGGAATAACCAACCTCCAAAAGATTTTTTTTAAAGTAATCCCATTCCGATGCAAGGTGGTTTAATGCCTCGACTCCGTTTTGTTTTAAGAAACAAGCAGTACATTTCCTATCTACATGTCGTTAAAATCACATCCAGTCCTATTATAGAAACTACTCGTGTACTCACTAGTGCGATAATGAGCGTACTTCTAAAGCCAAGTTGCCTCAGCTTATTTTTGTTACTAGACTTCACCATGATCTAAAAACAGGGATATGTTGTTTAGTGGTATTTAAATATTATTTATCAAATACAAATACCAGGAAAAGGATTTGGATAATTGGATATCATTAACGGTATAAGAGCTGTTTCGGTGGATGTTCCATCTGGAAATGTTTTATGGGACCCTTCCCCAATCTTTATATTGATGAGGAGGTGGGGAAGGGGGGGGGGGGCTGGATCAAAACAATTGATAGACAAAATACGTTGTCTTGTAAAACAAAATCGTTTACTTTTTCTAGAAAATGTAATTGTGGTGTATAATCGGCAAAAAACCTATTGACTTGGCTGGTAAAGAAGTCTAGAACAATGCTGGTCATGCCGCTTTTGCCAATTAACGGAAGGTGGTCCAGATCTCGCGAGATTACACGAGTGTAGACAGGAGAAATATGATGCTATCCAAACTGTACTTTAAATACATATCAATTTATGAATGTCTGGAAGAGGAAACTATTTCGGGGATCCATGCTTTTTATACGCTTGTAGCAACATGTATACATACCTATAGGCCTATATTTACCCTAATGTAACATGGCAAACGAGATTTTGACATAAGATAAGTTATACGCCGTCTTTTTATAGCTGTGAAATCAACGCTCTGCATGAACACTAGATACTTTCATTTTGGGGTGCCATAATTAATTAAATTAATAATGTGTTTAATAAGTGGCTTGTCTTGTGTTTTTGTTGAAATCGGGGAAATGTTAAGCAGTGTTGGGGTGAGAAGAGCTTCAGATCGTGTACTATAAATACCTCTCCACGGTGTAACAGTCTCTAACCGCCACCGCTGTGTTAACGACTGATAAGCGAAAACCAGATTTTCATTCATGGCTGAATGTATGATGTAACTTGGCCCAGACACAGACAACCCAAAAATAAACGAGTAATTACCAATAACATTTAATTGAAACTCTGGAATCTTTACCTGATTTTATTAAAATTCATTATAACATATTCTTTCTATTATCAGTTGATTTCACATCCTAATTGTTGTTGATTTTTTAACTATTTATTTTATTTTCATAAAATATCATTATTGTAAACGCAAACATTTCAAACCTGTTAGATCACGAAAAGTCGAAATGCATCGACCCACTTTACTCATGTTCATGAAATAAGTGAAAATTACAACCTAGCAATAGAAACAAAAAATAAACTTTTATTCCTTGAACTTTCCGTTTACTGTTATACACTTTGCTCGTTTTCGTGTATTTTATACCTGAACCCGTGATTACCGATTAGAGCGAGTTTCCATACGTTTGACTCATTGAGCTACTATCCTGGGAATTTATAGAGTACCACCCCCATTCAAAAAAAGGTCCAGATAAACTTGAGAAGACATGGCGAACAAGTGTTTTACTCGGAATAGCACAACCCTCCGGTAATCATAACCCGCGTTTAATGTCGGCCCGTATCATCCCGGGACGAGCGATACTGCATACAACATTTCCGGGTTATAATGAAATTTTCCTCTCTCTTCTGATAATGTTCTAAAAGAAAACTTTTCTGGTGTTATAGCTTATCCAAAGTCACCTCTACCTATTTGATATCATGTACGCTGTTCAGGTGTAGCTTAGAACCCTTGGAGGCCATTGGTGTAGCATGGCCCAGTTATGACTAACAGCCAACATTTCTGATTATATTTGCAGTAAACACAAGTTTGACAAAAATAGAAAGAAAAAAAAATAAATGAATAAATAAATAACAAACAATTACAGGTTTTTATGTACCAGACATTGAGTTTTTACTTCATTAAGCCATCTCTGTCAGGCCTCATTTCATAAAACGTCTTACCTTAATCTCTTTTTCAATCTAAATTGTGCAAATGAACAAAAGTACTTATTTAACTGAAGCTGAGGAACATTCGTGAAACAAGAGCTATTTCATAAAAAAAATTACAGACATCTGACCCTGGCAAAGGATCGGTGATCAAATATTTACTTGTGCTGATTGCACTCGACGTTTATCAGTAATGCTACATAAAATACTTTTATTTATCAGTTAAAGTATACAATAATTACTATGCAAGACCAATATCTAACGACGTGCTTTGTTTCCTTTTTTTACAGATCCAAGTCGGAACTTAGCTTTACCGAATACTGTGTTGAGAGAAGCTTTTCATATTTTACGTGAGAATAGTGAAGTAACTTTTTTAGCTACGGTGAAACAGGAAGTTGGAGATGCTGGAAGTATCATAGCATTTTCTTCAGACGTTATAAGGTAAGTACCGGATATTCCGTTTTGTACGGATGGCCATGCATTACCACTGGTAAAATAGGTTAATATGGTATTTACGCCCCTGACTTGTTGCATATGACGTCATCAGATGTCGTGCATTGTCACATCATATTCTCTCCTGACATTTATCGTTTGTGTAATTTCAGCTCTTTCACCCTGATTTATATAAAATTGAAAGGCCGTTGAAATCAAGTGAAAACAGTTTCTCCTAGACAGATCCAGGGCTAGTCCTCGGTCATGTACATTGTATGTAGGAGGTAGCCAACACGTGAAGCTAGCTAGTCTGACATCCTGTAACCGGAAATAGGGTCACGGTCATTCACAAATACATCTGGGGTATATATAAATCTGGAATTCAATTCATTGACGTTATGTTTTATGGTTCGTTATGATATAGCTTAGTTTGGTAAGCAACGGATACATATATGTGTTCTGCACAACCTATAAGTATGTACGAAACAACATTGGGCATGGCATCACGTCCACTGACCGTGTTCTGTGATGCTGAGCATGCAAGGAATCCTTTGTTCTGATGTCAAGTGTCATTTTCATCTCGGCTAGCATTGCCTAATCTATGAATAGATTAAAGTCCATAGCCATCGTTGTTTAAAGTTAAATGCAGCATTTAGAATTTTTGAAAATAGATTTCCCTGAATTAAAGAAGTTCTTTGAACAATAATCAACGTTGACACGAAGCAAAAACCACGGCGATCGGCGTCTGATCGGCGCTTGCACTTGTGTCTGAACGGTCATTCGGAAGACGGCCAACACCGATTTCCTCGATGCACAACATTGTATATTGGCCAGGTCAAGACCAAGCTTCATTCCGTGTTTCTAATATAACTAAAAACCCCAATATCGTCTGGCTGTTTATATTAAGGTCATGGCTAAACTGACTTCCATGTTGATATAGGTACAGTATACAATATATTCTTGACCTAATTGCTGGCATGCTTGGTCCAGACGCCCAGGTATAGAATAGGCACACTATCCGCATAATATTAATGAGTGTTCATCAATGAATGGAAATAGCATGACTAAACATAAGATTTGTCCCCGAGCCAAGTATCACATCCACTGTTCATAGTGACCTGGCACCATTTCATGGTCAGTGGTCTTGTATCCCTAATTCGCCGTCAGTCAATGTTTCCAGGTCAGCTAGGTTGGATAAGATGTACCAAGTGCGACTTATGAAGCATTTGTTAGACGGTCTAAACATACTTAATATACGTACGTCTTGATATTTTGTTACATTGAATAATGAAGGTACATAATATACACATTTTCGTAGAACACGATTTAAAATTATACATCAGAGCTTGTTTAATTTTACTTTCATGAATAAAAGGGGTTTTACGTTTTTTTCTGCTTCTACATTAGTTAAGAAATTTTGGATTCCCACTTTTTGGCTCCTAGCACCACTGAATAGTCCTATGAGGACGAAATAGCTGTAAGATGCAGTTTAATTCAGCATACTTCGGCATAGTGTATCTATTACTAAAATTTGAAAGGTCCAGCATATATGTGTGTTACGTCATCTTTGAAACACATTTAAAAGTGTTTAGAAATAAGATATACTAGCATCGATTAAACACTAGAGCATAGCTGTGATCATATTTAGTAACGGCTACGTTTTAGAACTGATAAATGCTGATTTACAACACCTTAACAAGATTTTAAAACAATATCCAGTAATAGGCGTATTTGTGAACTCTTGATTTTATGAAAGTTTACATTTAAAAGGCAACTTTCCCAGATGTTTTCAAGTTTTTTCGACAGCAATATTATCTTGTCGGTCAACTTTAATAATGGCTGCGAAAACTTACTAAACAGTCATCCAAGGACATAAAGTTCTTATAGCACTTTTAACACAACTGTCATTGAATTGGTTTGTACGATCGTTATACTAGGTTTTGTTATAGTAGTATATATATTATGAAAAGTTTACGGCATTTATTCTAAGTTTTACGACATCAATACTAGGATTTTCAACATGTATAGGACTCAGTTTCACTGCAACTATGCTTAGTTTTACAACAGTTATAATATTTTTGCGACACCTACACAAGGGTATTACAAGTATGATAAGATTTACGACAACTATGCTAGCCTTTTTGACATATATATTAAGTTTAACGACATATTTCCTGGGTTTACGACATCCATATAAAGGTTTACTGCAAGCATTATATGCTAGGTTAACGACAGTAATACAAAATTTTGCGACATCTGTACTAGGGTTTACGCCAAGTATAATACGCTTTACGACATCTCTGCTTGGTTTACGACAGCATTGGAAGAGCTCTTTATAAAGTTCAATCTACGCTCTATTCTGTTTAACACTTTTACGGTAAATTGGGAGATTGTAGAAAGATATAACACTGCATTTAAATGTTTTTTTCCTCGAGAAAACTATATACATAATCGACGTCAAACTGTTTCTCAAGAGATAGGGTACTGTCCTTTACTTAATATCGCTATAGCACGGAATATGAATCAATCAAATCTCGAAATAAAAAGCCGAGATAATTGGAGAAGTGTGAACTACACAGGAAAGGTGGTGGAAGCATTTCAAATATGAATGAAAAGTCATTAGTTTGTGAAAGCCATCCCAGCTATTTCTAGAGCCTATTTACAGCACACTTAAGATTATAAACTTTGCAGTGCCAAAATATTATCCCGATTGAAATCAAACATATATAACTTAATACATAAAAAGGCAGTAAGACGGGCATCATACAGTTCTGTAAGGCCATCTCTGTCAGGACCAACTCCAATATATTTCCCGTACAAAATGACATGGGGAAGTCAATGATTCGAAGGGGCGGGTTAAAAGCGGGGTTCTTATCAGTACCGTCTGATTGACATTTTGTATATGTACGTAAGATACGAGAGCGATCGGGAAATAAACAGACACACAGAATGGATTTTAAACAGTTCTGGTGTTAAACGTGTTAAATATCGCAACTTTGGGGGTCGATTCTTGTACATGAAGATGGTTAGTGTTTTATTGTCAAATGAGAATCGAAATGAATTTTTTGCGATTTTTAAAAATAATTTGGCAAAAAAGGACACAGCAAGACAAAATCGAAACAAGAATGTTATAGGAACCAACAGTCTTAAACCAAGAATAGGCATAGAACATACACAGTTAAGGAAACCTGGTGCTTAGGAATTGCGACTGTTTAAACCTCTGATTTAATTCCAACTATAATAACAGACATCACCTCAGAAAAGCAGATCGTTGATAAACGAAGTGAGCAAGCTTTTCAATTCATAATCCGGTTGAAATAGGGATCCTATTAGAAAATCGTGGTTTGCTGTTTTACCTGTCCTGAAATAGCTCTTAATAGTTAGTAATATAGAAGGAAGACGCAGAAAACATTTTTATCATGATGCATAAAATATTGATGTATGGTTAAAAACATAATTACCACCTGCCGTCAAAATATAAAAATGGAGAGAAACGATGCAATGATAATGTGTGAAAATTACCGTAATTGAATTTTTCAGGACAATTTTAATTGTACAATTAGCATCTCTGGGTGTTCTTCTCAACTCGATGTGTGACTGGATAAAAATTTTAAAGCGGTATGACTAATAACGAGGTTTACAAAGTTTCAGTGGAGCTGAATAATTATATTACCACGCCAAGCGGTAATTATAACTGATGCTGAGACGTTTGTTTACAGAAAATCCTAAAGGTTAAGGTTGGAGTTACGTAATACTTCTCATCTATTGATGGAAATAAAAAATATGTTTCTTTAGTTCTAGAAGCGAGGCATACCAAACACAAACGCTACCAGATATGGTAGGAAGGCAGATTGTAAAGATATTTTCTTAGGTTGATTTTCTTTCAACTGAAAATACATAACAATGCCTCTAGAAGTTTAAGATTTTAACATTGGGAGCGTTAATGATGGACACTAATGTAGTATGTAGAACGAGAGTCGTGCCAATCGTTTGTTACAGTATAAAGTTTAGTTGAAAAGTCTTAAGACAATGCAGGCAATGCGTGACAACAAAACAGATGTTGATGTTCGGTTATTATTTGCCGATTTCCATATTATCTCGCTTCAGTTTATACCCTCACTAAACGATGTGATAAACACAGTTCAGTTTCAAGCCATATTTTTGAGTAAGTCCACCTCGAGACCTGACAAATATTTCAGGTTACACTATCATAAAGCAGTCCATTCCCAGGCCACAACAGAAAACAATGCCCTTTAGATTATATGGATGTGTATAGTGTCTTCTATGATAAATTGAGTAATTCAACCTCCAGGCCGAGCATAGTCCACTATCAGGTCACAACAGAAAACAATGTCATTCAGATCATGTGGATATGTATTGTGATAGTGTCTTCTATGTTAAATTGAATAATTCCAAAGCAGGCTCGACATGAACTGATTCACAGTCATCTACACATTAATATGGTCATATCAAAAGAACATTTCGACAGAGAATCATCACAGAAAAAACAATAAACAAAAACTGGAGTTTGACAAACTCGCCGTAGCTTGTGATGAAAGACTGGGATGTGGATATAGATGTATTTTATCGCCTAAGGGACATCTGGAAATAGCAGTTAGACCTAGGAAATGGAAGAGGCGATCCTGTGTGATTGCACATATCTTGTTTAATGGAATGTGTAGCGAGTACGTAGA
Source organism: Mimachlamys varia (assembly GCA_947623455.1). Lineage (NCBI taxonomy): Eukaryota > Metazoa > Mollusca > Bivalvia > Pectinida > Pectinidae > Mimachlamys > Mimachlamys varia. The sequence continues at coordinate 36,741,607 of OX392531.1, read as the reverse complement.
GGTAATGATATTGAATGTAATCGGGCTTGATAATGGATTGTCTAGTGACTGGGAGAGTAAATCCGGTAAATTTTGTAAAGATTGGGTCATAAAATGGGCATTATACTCTGGAAAAAACACCTTCGTCAGCGCTTTCCATCCATCCACTCTCGTCGGCGTTGGTAATGTTTAGCTCGAAATGAGTAATAAAATTGGGACGTATCGTATAAAATTATACGCAGTAAAGAAATTCAGCTAGCATAGGTTCTTTGACATATCGACTTTTTGGAGATTAAAAATGATAAAGATTTGTTTTTGCTATTGAAACAATAAAGATTGGGTTTTTTTCTCAAAGTGTTCTTTCTTGCTTTTGAAACAAGGCAGGTAAAAATTCAAAAAAGAAAAAAAAAAGTTGCGCAAAATGTTATGTACATCGGAAAAAGTCAACACCAGTCTCAATGAGACAGTTTATTTTATCTCTATTTGTGCACATGGTGGTAAGATTATGCCGAGATTGTGATTCTTTTCTTATATATTTTTGAAACTATTTAAGTTTTAAGTTATCAATATTAGAGTCGTGATTTTGACTCTTTTTGAAATGTAAGAATCTCAAAAAGACAGAGAACATTATTTGTCAGCATTACAACTCTGTCGGGTGATACATATATGCCTTCTCACTGTTTGTTGAAAGAGTGTGTATTTTTCTCAGTGTGTTGTTCTAAGGTCGAATAATCTCTTGTAGAAATATAAAAACAAAGAAATATTGTGTTGTAGTATGTATATAGGCTTCGACTCACATGATTTTCATTGGTTTCGTATGGTATTTCTGTATATTTATCTATAATATTTGGTCTTCCTCAATTTCAGATTTTTAGAAATCGAGAGCAGTGGACGGAGGGATGAAATCCGCTTCCATTACACTCATGACCAAAACACACTTGTCGAAACATTCCCATACCGACTTGCCGACAATCAGTGGCATAAACTCGCACTCTCTTTGTCGGGGACTCATGTCAAACTATTTGTGGATTGCAATAGGATATACGAAAGAGTGATAAAAACGGTGGACAGGAGTTCTACGGCAGGGACACTAAAGCTTTATGTTGGCCAGAGGAACGGTCAGCATGCGTTGTTTAGGGTGAGTTGTTTCAGCCATGGATGGTTTGTTTTTCGTTGGATCAAGCAAATGTCAACTTGTCTACTTACCACAAGGGTAAGTATAATGTCAGATTGGCTGAACAACGTTGAACATGGGTTGTTTAGAACACCACATAACACGGATGAGTTTTCAAACATGGTCGAATGCTTAAGTCCGACGTTCAATATGTAGTAAAGAAGATAACAATGAACGAACATGCGCATTTTATCAGGGTAGGTATGAGAAAGTATTGGGTAAACGAAAATATTGTTTATCATGAACTTAAAGGCACAACATATCCATGACTTGTTCCGACAATTATTTTGAAATCATTTCAGTTGGTATAATGCTATTATAGTGCTTTACAGTATTTGATACATTGCACAATGTAGCTAGTAAGGCGTTTTACAGTACACAGATAATTATACAATTCATACAGTCAATACAAACAGGACGGTGCAAAGACAATTAGGCTTACGAGTCAACATATTTTGTGACCTTCAATATGCCAGATTCACAAACTGAAGACGTCTGGTACAGACATTATATTAGACCGTACGGAATAAAACCGTAGGGAGTAAAAAACATATTATGCATTCTTATGTAACACATTGAGATATGCGGATTGTTAACGAAGTGTTAAATGTTTATATGTGGTATATCCCGCCATTAGGCCCAGTCATCACGTTGGTACGTTACATATAACGCGACCTTTTTATCCTAGCTGGATTTAACGACCACTGTTTCCGACCTACCACACATGAATATTTTTACACAGTTTTTACGGCTTGTTTTATGATAAAACATTCTTCCGGGCTCGTCTTTAGTGCGTCTTAAAGCGTTATATCTCCAGCAGACTTAATGATGACAAAGTCACTGGTATATTAGATATACTGCTGTCTGTATTGTCGACGTGGTATGGTGTTGAAGGTCGTTTATCGCTTATGATATTATTGTTAAACACTTTTTTGTCTAATTAATTCACAATAACATCCTTCTCTCTTTGAAAAAAAACCGAACGTAGTCGTTCTCATTGGGTTGTTCTTGTTCTAGTAACACATAGCTAGAGGCCAAAAAACTTTTATTTATGACACCTGTTAAAACGAGAAAATAAAACATACATAGAAATGTCTTGGATTCCTGAGAATATACCGGTCCTTTCATCCAAACATTACAGACATGCCCGGTACCTCATAAAGCCGAGGTCGGCCGGCGGTTGGGCATTGTTCGCACTCACAGACGGGCGAGTGACATGCCATCTCGGGAGGTTTTACCAGAAACGTTCACTCGAATCGTCCTTCTCTACGATATTGACGCCGTTTTCTTTGCTGGCGTGCGTATAACGCTGATGCGAAGTGGCATTGTGATCTGCTTGGTGTAGGAGCACCCGTTGAGCAAGGGGGTCACACACAGAGGTGTTATTGTGACTGCCATTCACGTGTTTACACGTGTATATAACCCGCTCCGTCTTCACTGGCTACACATACTTCTCCATAGGGCATAGACGTTAGATTAAGTTAGGTATACGATTCAATTTAATCATTAATTATCCTGGTATAAAATATTGTCGCCATGCATTTTTGCTGTGGCCCAGTCTGGACTGAAGGATGATAAAATATCAAAGTGTAAATTGTAGCTGGGGAAATATCAAGTCGTTATACATGTTACTACAAATCAGAAAACATCTACAGTGAATATTTCCTGATGTTATACAAGAAACGCTTACCCGTTTGGAAAGGTCCTATTTGTTGTCTTCTTTTGGTAGAGTTTAACTTTGGCTTTACGGCTGGAAGCAGTTGTATAGAACATCAAGGATATTTAACTTTTGTCTTTAAGAATTTAAGCATTGTATAGAACATCAAGGATATTTAACTTTTGTCTTTGAGGATGAAAGCATTGTATAGAACATCATGGGTATTTAACTTTTGTCTTTAAGGATAGAAGCAGTTGTATTGAACATCATGGATATTTAACTTTTGTCTTTAAGGCTGAAAACAGTCGTATAGAACATCATGGATATTTAACTTTTGTCTTTAAATGGAAACAGTTGTATAGAACATCATGGATGTTTAACTTTTGTCTTTATATGTAAACAGTTGTATAAAACATCATGGATATTTAACTTTTGTCTTTAAATGGAAACAGTTGTATAGAACATCATGGATATTTAACTTTTGTCTTTAAATGGAAACAGTTGTATTGAACATCATGGATATTTAACTTTTGTCTTTAAATGGAAACAGTTGTATAGAACATCATGGATATTTAACTTTTGTCTTTATATGGAAACAGTTGTATAGAACATCATGGATATTTAACTTTTGTCTTTAAATGGAAACAGTAGTATAGAACATCATATATATTTAAGTTTTGTCTTTACGCATAGAAGCAGTTGTATAAAACATCATGGATATTTAACTTTTGTCTTTAAGGCTGAAAGCAGTTGTATAGAACATCATGGATATTTAACTTTTGTCTTTGAGGCTTCAAGCAGTTGTATAAAACATCATGGATATCTAACTTTTGTCTGTACGGATAGAAGCAGTTGTAAAGCACATCATGGGTATTCAACTTTTGTCTTTAAGAATGGAAGCATTGTATAGAACATCATGGATATTTAACTTTTGATCTACTTTTGATGTGACTGCTGTTCAAAAGTACGCTTTACTTTTGGCACAGGATAGAATAGTTTTCCTTAATTTACATATGTCTGCGTGCTTTTGCCAAACGTCTACCATTTTTATAATACTAACCGTGAAGTTAATCTTTATTCAAATGGAGTATAAGCACTACCGTTATATATACGATGGCTTGTCTTTATAATAAATTCCCTCCAGGGACCATTAATGACTCGGACAGCGGCTCACCAGCGTATCAGCGATCAATATCAGATACCTTGTAAAAAGAATAGAATAAGACCCCCTGCATAGAACCGTCCGGATCATATCGGGCGCGTGCAGACAACACACATATAGAGCAGCTCACATACCAAATGAATAATTGACGCACTACGGAATATTCGGTGTGAAGAATGGATTTGTTCCGAGGACGGACAGACCGTGACAGTCAGACATCTCTAAACCTTCATCGCACAATCAATCATAAGTCTTAATACAAAGCAGGAACACAAACTCAGATTCTAATATATAAAACACTCTTCGGGTTCGCTTGTCTTCGTTTCTAACAGTAAGATCTTTTTTGGCGAAAATAAATCTAAATTTGCCATTTTTCCATTAATGTGAAGTTTGATGGCAAATGCAAGCCTCTTAAATCGATATTTTATCTGCATCGACGTAAACACGAATATAATTGTACCATAAATTACATAAATCTATATGGATGCTTGATCAAGACGGTTTTGAGCTAGTAAGTTTGATTTACGTTTTCAAGCAGCTTTTGTAAGGTATTCGATACTGAATGTTCAAAGCATAATATACGTTCGGAAATCTCAAATAAAATGACTGCCCTGTAAACACATGCAACCTTTAACATTGGTGCTGAAATGAAAAACAAAAACCAGATAGGGCTGGATACGGTTTACACGTCTTCCTGATTTAGTTTGGGTATTCCATGAATAAAAAAATGTCTTTAACCTCCAAAGTAGAAAAATAGGTTTCTTAATCTTATTAATATTGCGCGCGCATTCACAGAACACAATACACGTGCAACTAATGATTTTTTTAAAACATAAATTAAGATTCTTATCTGTTGACCTGCTATACAAAATCTCAGAATTGACACATATTTATGTCGATTGCTCCCTCGGAAAATAACACTCATATAGAACCAAGTGAAACAGAAACAGTTTAAATTAAGCATCCCAAAGCAGATACACAAAGCTTATCTGTTCACCTTCACCGCCACATTGCATACGTGTTGCACCTATCTTTTTTCATCGGGAAGGGAACAGTGGGATAACCGACATTTCTCTATGCAGTGTGTTGAGTGGGTACGAGGTGAACAGTGTAGGTGAAGACCCCACACCAATATTGATGCCGACGCCAGATTCTAATTTGACATTAAAACATTGAGTTTCAATAATGGTAGACCAAACATTACCTTTGCTGCGACAAGAAATACATTTAACATGCATTAATTCCACTGTCGATACTCGACCTGTTACATAACGCTGGTGTTACCACATGCTCAAACCTATATTCTGTATCCCATTAGATCCCTATCTTAATTACAGCCTTAAATTTCTAGATAATCAAATGCTATTATGATAATATCTATCACTGGTTCTCTATATTCAAAATACCACACATTGTGTTGCAGACAAAACATGTACGTGGGTGTCAGTCTGCACGTGAAATTCGGACTAATTGGAACTCAAGTTATCACACGAACAGGATCCCGTTATAACTTAAAAATATCAAAATATATACGCAGCGAATCTGTTTTTTTGTATTTTACAAATACTGATATTTTTACCGTCATAGAAAGGTGAAAAACTATTCTTCTATTTTAAAACTAGCATCAATTTATTAAACAAATCACAAGTTGAGTTCTTTTTCCGTTCAAACACAAGAAGCTTAACTGTTTGAAATCTTAAATAATTGTAACATCCAATATATTTCGTTACCTAACATCTATCACCTTACTTTTTTTATTAGACAATATTAGACAGGAATAACTTTTTATGTATTAATTATTTTTAAAAAAAAAGTATTTTGAAGGAACATGAAGCAGGAACTTTGAAAATCATTGATTCAATACACATCTGTAACGTGTGTCCAGGCCCTCTGCCATCTCAGCCACATCCCATTTAACGTAAATGACCCGACAGACAACACGATTCTTCAGTCACAAATGACCAGTTCTTCGTTAATGTCATAGTGCATTCTTTTTGTTCGAGGGCTGGCATCAGATGTTGGCCGGTCACTGGGTTCTACCAGTCATTTCCACGGACAATTTAAACTTAATCGTATTCGTCTGTGTTCTAAACAATGTTCCATGACTGTACATTTCTTCAAAAGGATTTTAGCGTTGCACATTGTCCATATTTCTTGCACTCGTGAAGTACAACTGAACTGTAGAAATGTGATGGTCATCATCTCTTTCTTTCCCAAGCCGTTGAACACAATTTAGAATAATTTGAAAGTTAGCGATCAGACAGTGACAACCTGGATACAGAAATAATCTCACCAATATAATATTTATCTTCCTGTCTTCATAAAAAAATGTAATGTATCAAAAACATTAATATGAAGGACGATAAATTTCCATTGCGAATTAAAATGAAAAGCAAAGGAATAACAAGACGTATAAATGAATTAGAGATATTTGTAGTAATTATATTGGCATTACTTGAAAAATGCATTTCCTATTTTGGGTCATAAGTTTCCTGTTTCATGACATGATATTTTGAGATACGTTGATAAATATATGTGAAAGGGCTTGGTTTCATTCATTCATATCTGCCTTACCTTAAAGGTGAATAGATATGTACTGGATATGCTGGTTCAGCGCGGTAGCAGAGGTCTAACAGTACGGGAAATGGTTTGCCCATTGTAGCGGTAACCTGGGCGTTCGTTGGGGGTGTCTTGAATTGATAGGAGTACATCATCGGTCTGACAGAGGTTTATTGATGGGCACAGACATCAAACGCTGGTCGGAAACCCGATTCCAACTTTGTTTATTTCCATCTTTTTACCTCTTGGTAGCACCCTTTCCATTGGATACAAGAGTGGCACTCGGCTATTGCCAATCTGATCAGCTTAGTTATAAAAACTATTGATGATATTTCTGCTAGATTAGCGGCGTTTATATGATAACATTTATTAAATAAAACTGACTGGAAGTTCTAAAAATCAAATTAAGGAACTTCTTAGAGATTAATTTCCATCTGGTTGGCAGTTCGTTTTAATTTGACATTTTAAATATGCTTTTTAAACTGCCAATGCTTGTAACCTGCCAATGGTAAGACAACGTTTAACCAACTACTGTTCGCCGAGAGAGAGGTTTGATAAAGAAACATGTTCGTATACACTGATTTGTTTGAAAGACACCTGTAATCTGTTTTGAAAAGAGTTTGTAAGCTCAGTATCAGCGGCAGAATCAGTCAGAGAAAACAGCCTCCTGTCGTCGCGTGCTCTCACGTGCATTCATGGTCTAATGGAGGAGTATGTAAAGCGCGAGTTAATCTCTATAACGTAGATAATGCTTCGTCTAATTCTAAAATGATGTCATACCCCGTCAACACCCACACTTAACACTACTACCAGGTAATAAAAGAAGAGGAATTCAAAATTCCAATTTTCCCATCCACTCGTGTTTATTGGAGTTGAAGCACATGATGTGTTGTAAATAGGACAGAGCATCCCTGCTGATCTGTATCTCTTCTGTCTTCTCATATAAATGTAAAGTTTTAAACCATTTTAATGCCAATCACTGACGGTGCCTATCCACTTCCGATACCAAATATGTGCACTCGGTGACCTCCATTGTCGATCATTTCAGTTCAGCTTAGTTTGATTTGATTTCGTTTGCAAATGTCCGCCTCTCGGGAAATGCAAATATCTGCCTCCATCACAGATAATTATTTTTTCATACATTTCTCTTTTTTTCTTTCCTTATCTTGAAACTATTTTTATGCTAAGGTGAAATCTAATCCTAAAAGTAAAATGTGTTTGTTATTAAATGATAAAACTGCTTGGTTCATTATTTTTTTCTCAAAAGCAGGAATTAAGAAATTCAATAATTCCATTCTCTTCCTCTGACGCTTTTAGCAATCACAGTGTAAAACTTTCCAAACAGATTAAATAATGTTGTGCACTTTGTGAGGTCGACCTGTATAATACATACTCTCAGGTGTACTAGTCTGTCAATCATACTAGAGACTCGGATGGGTTCTCAGGGAGCGGTTCATGCATCAATCACCGAAAAGATGTTGCGTGGTTGATTCTATAGACAGTTAGTGAGATGGACGAGATGATTAAGCCACCTTCTGTCATATCACTACCATCATCACCATCACCATCTTTTAACGGGTATATGTTTTTGTTTCCGACAAACATTTGAAAAGTTATAACCATTTTCTTTTAAGGTGTAACATCATATTCCCACGCCTCGCGCTGCTCTGTAGGTACGCCTCTATAAAGAAATGTTAGCTTTTAACGATGTTGGCAAACATGCAGTTTTTTCCGCGCACGAGAAAGAAGTTTGTTAAATAGCTTGTTGATGTTTGCTTTGTTGTTTATCGTATATCAGCGATGATTTGTTAGTAATTAATTGTTATATATGATCATGGTGCATTTTATTGTCTGCACCATTCCAGATAATAAAGTAGTTGTGTACAGTTTAATCAGACGTCACAGAATGAATTGTTAGTCACTGCTTTATTAAAGGATTTTTAATGTCCTGGTTGTCTTGATTTCCCAAAAAGCTTCATTTTCTGAGAACGGAAACGACTTTGTCACCGGGTATCATTGGGCGGTTTCAGATGGTAGCACACACAAATTTGTTTCAAAGATGTGTGATAAAAAATGAGAATACCGGAGCGTCAACAAAACTATGAACAAAGGAAATATTTAGGTATTTCGGAAGAGTAAGCGTCTTCTGATTCATCGACGACACCTGCCATGTAAATCTAGGTCACACTCAAGAAAATAGCATTGCCTCAAAGTGAGAACTGATGCATCATTCTCAATAACAACAAGTAGGCATTCCATTTAGCATATTTTAAATCGTCCACCTTCATAATAAACAAGGATACACATGTTTTCTCAATGATACGACCATAAAACTTACTCATAATCTTCATCAACCTGCCTTCGTCGAATCCCTGTGCCTAAAGTTTATTCGTCAGAAGCCGACATCTATGACGAAATTTCGATATTTAGAGCAAGCTATAGAATCCACTGCGATAAATGCCATGATACAGAAACAATCGCTTTCTGACTGCTATGAAAATACATAATTGGTCCCATCATGTTTGTAATACAGTGCTCATTTCACACCATATTAGGGATGCATTCTTAATTCCAAAAGTGAGCCACATACTTTCGAGAGTGGCGTATAAATGGTAACTCTGTACCCTTTTGATACATGGAGTATATGGTTGGAATGCTTCAAGAATAATACCATGATAGCACCTTTATGTTTTAAACTATTATGTTTAATGAGGGAGGTAATCCATCACACATAAAAGCTATACAGGATACTTTAATCAGCACACATCGTTTATATACTTTAACAAGCACACATCGTTTATATACTTTAACAAGCACACATCGTTTATATACTTTAACCAGCACACATCGTTTATATACTTGAACAAGCACACATCGTTTATATACTTGAACAAGCACACATTTTAAAATGAATGTTATTTTCTTAGTTGTCTTAACTCAAAGCTTAATTTTGCGTGGTATAAGATTAAACACGAGGTCTTTAGATTTAGAATCACGGTACACATGATCAACCTAACGATTTTGTATACATTTTCGTTTGGATGACCTATATGATAATGTGACCATTATTTGTAAATTTGTATTATGTATCAAGTGACCTATATGATAATGTGACCATTATTTGGATATTTCTGTAATATATCAGGTGACCTTTATGATAATGTGACCATTATTTGTATATTTGTATTATGTATCAAGTGACCTATATGATAATATGGCCATTATTTGTATATTTCTGTAATATATCAGGTGACCTATGTGATGAACATCGTTTTTATCATTGTATTATATATCAGATGTAGAAATTGATATTGAGAATTACATATGAGATACAGAGAAATTGGTCAATAAGAACACCTGTATCAAGGCGTCAGTAATACAAAAAAAAACTAGCCCTGTAGGTTTTATCGTGTTTGAATGATTCATCCATTACATTGTTGTCGTTTGACTTATCATGTCTTTTCTCACCCTTTTTGCAGGGGGCTTTGCAAGATGTAAAAATAGTAACACAGGCACACGGTTATCTGTTACAGTGTCCACAACAAGATACTGGTACGTATTGTTTTATACCCCCTATTTAACTGTCGAAGATAAGCACATACCATTCGTCCTCCTTATGTTCAGTTCGGCGCACGAGGAGAGCAAATGTAACACGTCCAACAAGGATAAAGAATGGTTACCTTTCAGCTTCGTTATTTCAATATTGCGTGTACAATTTCGAAGTAAGAGGGATATTTTATCAATCTTGTTTAACCTGATGTATGTTTAACTTATATACAAGACTTTCTTGTATAGATTGTGTCGTAAAGCGTTTCGCAATTATAAGTCTTAAAAATTTATTCTGGAAATTGGAATACGGAATATTGGGAAATATGAAGGGAGACAACTCTCACATACGGGTGGGATGGTACATATAATTAATTGATGACCTTTTTCATGTTTGCCTTTTTTCTATGACTGAAGAAAGATGTCTTTTTTCTGCTTGTGGAAAAAATTATTTTAAGTCCAACTTTCATTTCTGATTAGTTATATTGTACCAACTATTGTTCGCTTTATGATATATGGTTATATACGGTATATATATAATATTTTTTTATTGTGCATATTTGATTTACAGTATTAACATTACCTATTATGGGAGAAAAAACATTGTTAAATACGCGTTGACTTTTTTTTTAATTTGTGAAGATATATTAGAAATGTTCAACACAATAAGAATCCAGACTTGCATATTTCATAATTAAATCATTGCATTATTTTAAATCACGATATGTAAACTTGCATTGATAAATGTATTGCCAAATTCGCGTGGTATGTAACGGTGGAGATGTGGGTCACTTTACCAGATTAGCCTTGCGTTCTTCTGGCAGGTTGCGAAATATCTATGCTACGTTGCAAAACAAGATACATCGTAAATGTAAACCAACCTTGAAGCTATAGTGTTTGTGGATTAGGTTTGGTGAAACATTAAAAGTAGTGTAAAACATAACGCCAAAGGCAGGTTAAGATCAATTGTGAATCAATCTGCTGGTAATAGGTTGCACAAGTGTTATATAACCCAGACACTTTCAGGAACGACGATGATTACGTAGCAATAAAAAAAGACAACAAATTGCATAGAATGCGTACAGAGAAAATCAAGGATAATTGGATTTGCGACTTTAATGTTTTAAAGTTATTAACTTTAGCCAATTCTCTTTCAGCTTGTCCCACATGTGCGCAGTATCAAGCTCTTGAACAACAAGTCAAAAATATGTATTCCTTGTACCAAAATCTATCCCTGAAGGTAAGTGTCTGATTTCAGTAGTTTAGCAATTTTCTTGTGGATTAAAAAAAATCTTATTATTTCCTCAACTTGTTACTATGGGACATTGCCAACAACTAAAGTGTGGCCTTAATTTTCTTCGTGATACCACTTGGTATCTGTTCGCAAGCAGTACGTTTTTTATTGCCATTTCAGCATTAGGTTCTAGAACCATATAGCTTACCATTACAAAACGTAATTGAGAATCATCATGTGTGCGTGTGGTTCTGAGGTGATGGTTCTGGTAAGGAAATATATATACTTTGATAGTTGGTGAAAATCTAGGGAAAGAACATGAAATTGTTATAACGATATATAATACCATGGCTCCTCCGGTCAAATGGCATTACTAAGCAGACACTTAGAACCTCGTGAATGACAGTTTTGTTGGGCTTCACCACTGCTTAACTGCTTATACAAAAGCTGTTATAGGCTGTATTCCAAAGCTCAAGTTATGTTTAAAATTAATCTAGATATTGAGAGTCTAGAGGACTGAGACACATGGTTTACAATACTGTATTTAGAGGTTTCGGGATTCTGGAGTGACAGCTAGCAAACAAGGGGATGTACACATCCTGATAAATATAAAGATATATTAAATGGCACAATGTAACACCGAATTGTAGTTTCATCAATGACATCAATGGGACAATGTCAATAGTACAGATGACATCCTCACAAATGTTAAAGCTTCTTTTTAAGGAAATTACATTAACCTATTTGTCCATGAAATCAGGGATGTCAAATAATTCTTGGCAGTTTTACCGTCGCCAGGAAAATATTAATAATATGCTGCAAACAACAAAACTGTCATTGTTGGAAATCAAACAAAAATATTTATACTTTCACTTAACACAGATCTTACATATACAGTATGTATCAGGTTATCCATTGCCATGTTATTCCTTTGTCTTCAGTCACAGATCTTACATATACAGTATGTATCAGGTTATCCATTGCCATGTTATTCCTTTGTCTTCAGTCATGTTGATATTTTATATGTTTCATCCTAATTAGCTTCTGCGGGCAGAAGAGAAAATCTTTGGTTTGGAACAGTGCGAGTGCCTAAAAAGTTGTTCCCAGAATGGAACGTTACGAAAGGAGGGTGAGGTGTGGCAGCTAGACCAATGTACAGTGTGCCGATGCGCGGTAAGTTAAATAAATCATGTCTTTTCCCCATGAACATATTTTCTTTAATTGCCTTGCAGGGAGTATGTTTCACCATTCACTTATCAGCTATTATGTAGGTACATTGAACGGCCAACTGCATTGCCGATACGGCCTGTTCTTATTTTTAAAATTGAAAAAAAACATCTATTAAAAAGAACCTTCTTTAAATTTCTGGCCACTGCTTGTTTAGAAAATACTGATGATAGCATTATAAGATTGTCTTGAAAATAAAGTCCGTCCATTGATGTATTATTTCATCGATTTAGTATTGTTTATGTACAGCTAGTTTATGTAACCATATACATACCATGTAATTGCTGATTTCTAGACGTAAAGAGTAAGACAATCTGCTACTTTTTTTCCAGAATGGAACTGTTGAATGTCAGAAGGTGGATTGTCCGCCCGTCCAGTGTGAGAATCCTATCTACCGAGACGGAGAGTGCTGCCCTGTTTGTCTCAGTGAGTCATACCTTTTTTCCTGCCTATGTTTGCATTTGAATCGACCACACAACCTTGTCATTCTGTTTCCTCAGCTGAATTAGACTTTCTACAAAAATTGTTTTTTATTTGTTTTCGACAACCGAATAAACATTATATATTGATGTTGATGTAATGGAAGCACCTTATTAAATGCACTTTTATTTAAACGTTTACTTATCACTTTCGTTGTCTTGTTGGCCCGAATGTTAGTGCGCAGGGTCTAAATATGGCAGGAAACCGGGGTTCCTTGAGAAAATCAAAGTAGTATGAGACCCCATACCTTTATTATGTTCTATCAAGAAATCGAACACTCGGCTGCCTTTTGGAAACTGTACTACACGACCAACCTCATTATATTTTATAATCAAATTAACTTTGGTGATTTTTCCAACTTTTTAAAGCAATAAACTGTCGAAAATGTATCTTAGAAATGTAAATGTTTTTCAATAAATGCTTAGCTATTCTTTTCGTGAAGTAAAACCCAGACACCTTTTCCAAGTCAATTTGCATTTTGGTCGTTCTTGGCAAACACAAGTAGTATAATTGTCAGGAAAATCGATATAGTCCTCATTGTAGAAGCACTAAACAACATTTCTGAAAGTGAAACGATCGGTAACCCTTGTTTTACATATCACTGTTGCATATTGTTGTAAAGGTTTTGGCACACGTGGTCCCGTTTTAAACGCTGCGTCACCTTGCCTGCCAAGTCTCATTGAATGCCACTGCCCGTTAGATTTCGGATGTAGAAATGTAAACCGATTGTAGGAGTTTTAATCTATTCCGATTGTTAAAGCAGGTTTTAAAACGTATATAAATATAAACTTACTGTATCCGATGCAAACTTTTACATAGATTTGAAAAAAGTTTTGCAAGTTAAAAACATGAATATTGATAATGAAAGTTACGCAAATAAAAATATTGTTAATGAAGATTGCATTCAGTGTGGAAACAAATATTGTAAAATGTCAAAATATTGACTCATTAATTCAAATAACTTTTCATTTAGAAGAAAAGAAAAGCGCAATGATATTTCAATAAAAATGTTTCTTGAACGTATAACATATGAACAAGATCAGAACTTATTTGGAATTTGCCAAAGGTGTTTTATATACTTTCACTCAGCAGATTTCATCAAAATTATTAAGGTGTCTTATTTAAAACTATATGGTGTTTTTGTTTCGTTTTGAAGTCTTTAATTACATTTTCGATGCCCTATTTCGGATTGTGTCTTTTTATGAAGACTGTTTGGCTGATTATAATTGTATTCATTTTACTTAAAAGAGTCTATAAAACTTTTTTCAATTTTAAATATCTTCATATATAAGGCATGTGTAGAATCAACCTGATAAACCGTTTCAACATTACAAATTTTACTGTCCATGACGTTTGAGGATAAAAACAAAACAAGCTTGCAACACGCTTTGCATACAAACATATTCAAATATTTAAATAGTTACAAAAAGATAGTACCGACCCCGATGCGAATGTATTTATTATCATTTAGGAAAACAAAATATACAATGGGTTGGGAGACTCCCAAGTTCCTTGGAGATAAACCCATTATCATCTACAGACTCAGCGTTACGTTGCTGCGGTATCCAGCTGCCGGTTCCTAGAGCTTGCCGCAGTCTGATTTATTACAAAGTCCATGTGTCTCCCTATATCAAATCCGTAACTGGAAAAATCATATTGCCAATAAACTCAATAGGAATAATTTGTAACAGACTGTTTGTTCATTAGATGCTGTATTGAATCCATATGTTGATAACCTGTTAGTGAAATGAAAGAATCCCGAGGTCGGCTTGTTTGCTGTGTATTGTTAAAAACAGCAAGAATAGAACATTTTTTAACAAACAAATCCACATCTTTTCATAATCCGCTTCATCTGAAGTATTCGTCAGCATTTAAAATACAAATGACACCTGCCTGAAAGTTAGCTCAGATTTAGATTTTTTCATATTTTTGTACGTGTCCTGTACATATCTGCTAATTAGATTAGAAACACATTGCATCAAGTTTGTCAAAACAGAAACAAAGCAATACAAGTATTGGATATTATGTATGGATATTTATGCTTAAAACTGTAATCGCCTGTCTTCGCTTTGGCATGACTCATCGTTTGGTTATCCAATAATGGCTTCTCATTGTTGTGACTTTTTGCTGAAAGACAGGAACGAAACGTGCAATTCCAATAACGCCCTAGTTGGTAACCCATTACTATTATGTTTAATACAATATATACTTATAAGTAGTTTCTGGACACGTGAGCTGTGATTAAGGAGAACAATGCTGTCACTTTTTAAGAATATTGTCCACTTAACATTTCTGTGTAACGTTGTGCATTTCACTTTCAGCCAACTGTTTCTACAGCGGGAAGTATTACGACCATGGCCAATCTATCAACCCGCGTATGTGTGTCACATGTACATGTGATGTAAGTATATTTCATTTATCTTTGAACTTCGATGCATTTCATTGTTATACTTGTACTTGATTCGTGTAAGCTGGAAATCGATTTTCCAAAACGGATAGAAGAAATAAGCACGTTTAACGACTGAAAACAAAATATTGCTTCTCGTCCAAATAATATTCCAAGTCTAAATTAATCTTTTGTTGTCTTGGATCAGCAATATGATTAAGAAGCCTAAAACATGTTTCTATGTAGATGCCGCTTATCATGAGATAAGTTCATTCATAAAAATAACAAGTTCAGGATCACCCGTTTAACCATTTAATTAAAAGTCTATCAGCCTATATACCTTTGTTCTGAAAACATATCTTCTTAAAGTACGGATATTATAAAAGACGGTGTATTAATGTTAATGGTCACATATGTGAATGCGAATCTGGTTTTATTCAGGCTAGCAATTCTGTTTACGAAACCCTGTGGCTTCAAAGGATTATTTGACTGAAGTTAATTAAAACAGACATTTGCTAATGCGGGGACACACTGTCTCACTGCATGTAAATAGCCTTAATTATTTTATGTGTTTGCCTTACACGTGGTACTGAGGTCTTGTAAATAGATTTGTAAAAAGTACAACTGGCCCCCGATATTACTGCTAATAATACGAAACGTTTGGAACCCTAACTCAATCTGAGTAAATGCATAAACAACATATAAAAGCTCACCAGGAATGTTCATTGACGGCCTCAAAGTAGCTGCTCAAACTTGCCATTTCAGCAAGTTTCGTCCAGGTATTTTAGGGTATTCACCAGTATACTAGCTCAATGCCATACCGACGTTGTCGAGATTTCCATTGTGAAGACTCTATCAATGCATCTGAGATATTCAAAGGAAAACTAGTAGTACTACTTTCTCGCATTGAATATGTTCATCGCACACATAGCATATCATTTCAGTTGAATGGGGACATAAGCTTTCAGAAATATTGTTGTGAATCCAATTATAGTTGAAATGATTTTGGAACCAAACCAGAATTTGCATGTTACACGGCGAAAAGACATAAAAATTATGTTGACGATGACATGTTACACAACGAAACAAAGCATAAAAATAACACGGCCTATGTCGAATATAGCAATTAATACGAGTATGCGGAAAAGGCTATTTGATTAAATATCAAATTAACTTCGCGTTTTAGGAATAAAGGTAGTGTCGAAGGCAATATGTAACAAAAAGGGAACATGTAAAGTAAAATTTTCTTGTTGGCAAAAAAACAAATATCAAATGTTTGAATGACATTGAGTTGAACGGTGCTATGTATAAGTCAAGATGTAACATGTCAGAAAATCAAAACATTTAAAAATTATTTTGTCGAAGTCAGTCCATGATATGTGGTGAAAACTTGTAAAAGTAAAACATTGCTGTGTCGAAGTCAGAATAATATATTTTGACAAAATAGACTACGTAATCTCGTCCAAATAGTGTAATAAGGCTGAATTATATCAAAGTAAACCGTGCGTGTTTCTACACGTTATCACACAGTTAATTGCATCACAGAGATATAAAACAGCAAAATATCATTTTGTGGAGATCGGCATACGACATACTGGAAGGTTATAACTGTTACGTGGTAGTTTGTATGTAAGTTCCTAAAGATAATATTGAAACATACCCTAATCATGTCAGCATGTTACATGTCAAAAAGAAATATAGTCAACCCATGCAACCCGAAATGATAGAGAACGTGAATTCTTTATTTTTTTCAACAAAAATATTATATTATCCAACTTCTAATGGTCACTCCGAATATTTATCAGAGACGCTTGTTTTTATACGTTAAAACGAATTATATCATTTCTAATATCTATCTTTGTGGTATATTTTACAGAATTAGCTTTGCCCCTGGTTTAATCGATTTTGAGTTTGGATTATGATTATGTTAACGCTTCGGTATTCTCTTTTTTATTTTTGTAATGGTTTGCACATTAAAATACATACCGGCGAGAAACGTTCAAAACAATATTCTTCCTATCATAACAAAACGATTTCTAGAATAGTATATGCAACCCGTAGGACTACTAGTATATTGTTGGCAGAAATATCACGAATCTCGTTAAACCCTGACTCGCTGTCTGTGTGTAGTAATGTATGTGGTTTTACGGATATCGTCTTGAAAGTTCATTTCTGTTTAAACATTGACCATTGTATACGGTAAATTGATTAAGCACAAACAGACGGGGTAAATGAAAAGAATACACATTTGTGTTACTGCATCAGCGTTCCGTCATAAATTGCGGAATGCCGGTGGTTATTCTTGAAGAAGTCATAAGTTAGCCCGACATTACCGCCATAGCCTGAGAGCCCAGACGCTCCAGTTCTATGTTCCCGACTATGAAGGAAAGGCAGTAGCGGAATGGTTTTGGACTTTAAAGATTACTTAACTGAAGTCGTAATACTTAAAGGATATAATCATTAGTCTAACATGAACAAAAAATGTCAATTGTTCATCAAATGTGTTTAAAATGGAGTATGTTTGAAGTGTTGGTATGTACAAATATTCCCCTAAGTGAAATGTGGTAGGGCCTACCGGTGTTGCTGAAGTAGCAGGAATATTTTTTTGTATAGTTTTTTTAACAATAACGTTTTTTTATAATATAAATTGGGGAGAGAAAATAGATTAAAGAAATCTCAAGACTTGTTTATAGACTTAAATAAAATCATTTTGTTATCAATGATAAAGAGACAACATAGGCTGGCTTGAATATTATATTGACGTATTTTAATGTACAAAATCAATGTCATGAGGGCAGAGAGGATGTCAAAAGCCCTCCGCTTTTGTCGGCAACTAGTTGCATTTATGCTGAAGTTAGAATTTAGCATTTTGCTTACCAAAGGAAAGTGTTATTTGTATGGCCAGGATGATGTCATATTTTCACATTTCGTCATTCTTTACGTTATATGTATTTCATATTGACATTGTTTGAAGAATTTTATTTTATAAATTCCCATGAACATTCGCCTATAGACTACTATCCATCCTTATAATAAGAAACACTAACACAAGAACTCATATTCTAATGCAAATAATGAAAATGGGGGAGGGGGGCTGAAATCGTTTTAAAATCAGTAACCTCTGATCTTGGACTTTATCATCCGTTTAAACATAGCCAGTTTTACACTTACTCCTCCGGACAGAAGACGCTTACTCTTCCGGAACACATGGTCTTATTCCCTCGAGAGTCTCCATGTAAATCTTTCTTTTGTTCCTATTTTGCCTCTTGTTTAATCGATTGTGAGTTCGGATTATGGTGCTGTTGACGCTTTGGTTTTTCGGAAATAGATATATGGATCACCAGTGCGTTAAATCTAAATTTTATTGTGTTTAGCTAACAGTATATACGATATTGATGAAGATTTAATCATTTCTTTACAGGACGGGCGGATGGCATGTACTAAAGTAGACCCCGAGACAAGCTGTGAAGTTTTAAACTGCCCCGTAGAAAAACAACTGCATATCAAAGATGAGTGCTGTCCCGTGTGTGAAGGTGAGCACATTTTCTGTCGACATTTTTACGAGGACTATACCACATTAAGGAAGCTACGGCTACCAATGTTATAACTAGCAATTCCGATAATCAATTAGAATTGAAGATTCAAATCGAAAGGTCATATTGTATTAAAATACGATGAAAAAAACTATCTTTGCGATCAATAAAGTAGTTAATAGATGTAACTGCTGTAAGTTGCCGTGGTTAAGTATTGGTGGTTTGTTTTGTTTATTTGTATGTATGGTACAATGTATATTTTGTCTTTTAGGAACTGATTTCTGCTCCAAGGGACACGAATGTCACGAAAACGCCGTGTGCGTTAATATGGCCACCCGTTATGGCTGTCAATGTAAAATTGGTTTTAATGGTGATGGACATCATTGCGAAGGTAGCTATCTTTATTATTATTACCATGTTTAACATGTTTTTTCTTTTTACAAAAAAATATCTCACACTCACATTCGCACCGTCAACATAATGCATACAATAAAAATATCACCTTATTTCATCATCATCATCATCATCATCATCATTTGAGATGCATTAACATCAGCATCATCATTTTGTTAGCACTTCATCATACTGTATTGGAGGAAATGTATTGTTAACTATCGATACGTTTTTCGCATTTTTATTAATATCTTGTATTTTTAAGTGTCGCTGTATAACGAATACTTACTACTTATTATCTTTTTGAAATGTTTATAATCAGCTTCCTAACACTGCTTTACTTTTACTTTCAGATGTTGATGAATGTCAGGTAAAAGGTGGAAAAACTGGCCATCATTGTAATGGGAACACAAAATGCGTCAATACGATTGGATCGTACACGTGTAAATGCCCGTCAGGCGAAACCCCATCAGACCCCTACAAGTGTGAAGGTATTCACACTTCCTCCTCACCTACAATCCCAAACACGTCACTATCATCAATGGCCGTGGCTCTCCTGCTACATCTGTGCCTTACATATTACCATCTACATGTTTCCTAACAATAGCTCTGTCGCCATGTTTCTATGTGAACAATGCCCTGTTTCCGTTTTCTTCGTTCGGCACTTCTTTCCTCTCTTTACGTCAATTAATTATTCCTGTTCGACTTTAAAAATGAATATACTTACATTTTCTTTAGTTATCACTAGGTGAAATATTCAATTTTGTTTGAAATTAATTCTTTTTCTTAAGTCCAATGTGCCAATATATTGCCTTGCTTGCTGACGTGGATTGTTTTTACCATCTCGTTGTCCATTTAAGTAATTATTTTCTATAAATGTGATTTATTGAGGTTGAACAACACAATTTAAGCGTAGATATTACCCTTCAACATATCTCACAATTGTTCGTCTTCTTGTCGATGTCTACATTTTAATATAAATTTTGCAAGCAAGCAAATGTACATCTTGGTAAAAGTCGTCGATGTGAACGACAGTCTCTTTGCGGTTCATTAAGGTATGAACTGCTACTTATTTATATTGTCTTGTGATGGTGTTACAGAGGCATTGTTCCATTCATCAACTTTCCATTACAGTAGTTCGCTTGATGGCGAATTATAAAATATAATATTCCAATTGAAATGAAAATAGAAATATATATATATTGAGTCACTATGTCATTATTGATTGATATGTTGCCGATGTGGTTTTTAAGATGAAAGAATTGGTTAAAATAGAGAGCGAGACAGAGAGACAGACAGAGAGCGAGACAGGGAGAAAGATAGAGAACGGTGTAAATTTTATTTGTAAATATCAAATTCGTTGTTGTTAAAATGTTGGTTAATGTGAATGGTTGATTAGAATAAAGTGATCAAGTGATTATTCATGTACCACAAAATCAAAATTATCATGGTGACATGGGGAGGATGATGTTATGAATGATTGTGATAATTGTGATTAAGATGTTTAATTTCATGTGATAATTTAAATGTAGTGTAAAAGGACTTATCATACTCGTGCTAGGATGGAAAAGAACAGAAATATATGTGTATATTTATTTACATGTATAATTATGGTGAGAGAGAAAGATAAAACGGTATAGTCATGAAAATTATCAAATGAGAAAATACTTTTTCTACCTCTGGAAAATCGGCTGTAGGTTTTATTACAAAATTGGTTAATAAATCCCATTTCCTACAATCTGAATTGGTATCGTTGTCTATTTATAGTAACATTGTTAGGAGAGCTCTTTACTAAGACTGGTCAGGCATACCTTACTGGTGGCATGACGGCGTTCACCGAGTACTGGTCGAAATACTGTAAAACAAAAGTTACACTGACAAAACTATATGTATATCTTACTATTTTGTTGATTTACATATTTCAAACGATTGGGAATCTTATAAAAATTAATCTCGATGCAAAATAGATATGCCTGATCTGTCGGAGTAAGGACAGTTATGACGCATAATTCTGTTTTCAGAATAATGATAGCAAAAATGTTAAACCCATGTTAGAAGTGAGAACTCGAAAGTAACAATTTTATCAAAACCAGAATATATGAACCCCCTATATTACTCTTGTTAAATTCCGTTTCACACCATGTTACTATTTTGACTCAATTTCTTGCGATGAAGGGACATGCATAGTTTTGCCATTTGGAAGAAGAAAAGCGCAATTATCACCTTTTTAAATTTTCTCCTTTAGCTTAATTCTTTTTTGCATATTTCGGTTTGTGAATATAAACGGTCCCACAGCGGTGTATCAAAATTATATAATTGCCTTACTTCAAAAGAATAATTCATAACATGCATTATTATGCAAATAACATGTAGGAAATTGGATTATTTTTCAATTTACAGTTGATTTTCCAGAGATGATTGGAAAACATATGATATATTACAGTAATTCAAAACATTTCCTATTGTTTTATAAAAGGTGATAAAAAACGTCTCCATTTCCGGCTCTGCATGTCGAACTTTCATCTTTCGAAATCTTGAATCAATATTATACTTTGAGATTCAGTTGACTTCAAAGTAACTTCAGTATAACCCAAGGCACTGTTCTGACGTGGGAAAGTCAGAAACCAATTAAGTCCACGTGCATGTTCCATTACTTTAATGATCTGTAGCAATGGAATATTTGCTGTACTGTAACAAAAAGTCTAAATTGAAACAGAAACAAACAGTATATGTTGTATCCGTACGTGATATGATGGTGGACGTTTTTCAATGGGCTCACTATAGATGTTGTTATTTATATGTTGTATCCGTACGTGATATGATGGTGGACGTTTTTTAATGGGCTCACTATAGATGTTGTTATTTATATGTTGTATCCGTACGTGATATGATGGTGGACGTTTTTTAATGGGCTCACTATAGATGTTGTTATTTATATGTTCTCTCTTTGAGGACGAGGCATTCGCTTTGACATGGCGGGTGTCGTCATTGGAACAAAAGACGCTTACTATTCCAGAACAACTGGTATTGTAATGTTTTTCAAGGGTCTCGCCATAACCAGCACAATTAAAGTGTTATTCTTATAAAAAAAAATTATCAATAACAACGATTATCACCTCTTTCTCCAATTTTACAGTGATTTTACTTTGAAGCGCTTTTGCATAACTCATTATCCCATTTCCAACGAACGTGCACTATACAATCGATGTGACCCTGAGAAGTCTGAATCTCAATCGGATAATCGTACAATTCGCGGGAGCCTGGAATTGTGAAATAGTAGTATACCTCACCTTCTTTATCGCCCGACAGGCGTGCACAGTCGGTTTGGGAATCAATTACAAAAACGCCAGACTTTCACATCGATAAATAAAGCCCGGTTAACATCATTACCTTCTGCAAGTGACTCTACATGAAAGACATTCCAAACGTTATATAACGATGCAGGCTTGTTCTCACTCTCCGATAACAAGTATCGCATTTTAATATTATTTCTGGATACCCGACCGGAATCGGTATAATTAAGGAATTAAATGTTAACGGGAACTGATAGGACATGCCTCGCTGGAAAGCATTTAATGAAGTTCACCTGTGCTTGAATAAAATAAAAAGGCCATTAAACTCGTCTCACTACGTTACGTATTAGATATGGTTAGACTCTCATAGATTTTGTTGGCACATTTTATATCTGAGCATAATTGAGTATAGTAGTTGGCTGGCCAGGTGAATGAAAGCCAACATGGTGAAACATTTCATTGCTTCACCCCAAGCCTGCTGTGTAACGTCCGCCATTTCATGGTCTCGGCAACATTGGCAAGGAGACTAGACGCTGTTGGACACGGCATTGTTCAGCCGCAATACGCAAACGTGTATCAATTATGAATTATATCTCCAGATGAACAGACGACATACTGAATGGACGGCTGCTATTTGACTTGAACAATGAAGGCGAAATGGAAAGCCTTGATAGACACATACTGCAATCATTTGTTTTTAAATTCTTCATGCAATTTACCTTCACCTTCTCAGACTTTCCAATCGTCATTATAAGGACTTACCAATGGGTCATGGAATACACAAAACAGGAGAAATATGAGAAATGACAAACTGGGAATTTGAAACATTTCTTCTCAAACACAGCTTAGGCACTGTTTTTAATAACGGAAATGTGTGCATAATTTAAACCGTCATCTTAGAGGGTTTTCCAACAAAATCCATTCTACAGACTGATAAATCAGCTTACTTACTGGAAGTAAATATCTGCATTTCCATACAAGCTGCTTCTCTATCAAATCATGTGTAAATAGAAAGACGTGCATTTGGCTTTAAGCCTCGTAATCATACCATCGTTATTTATATGTTAGTTTCAAGTATTTCTGAAAGTTAAGTGTCTTGGTGTTATTCAAGATAAAGATGATAGCCAACAACTGAAATTGAAGGTAATTATAACATGTATATTATTTAAAGTGCATGAAATTAATGTACAATTCGAGAACGGTTCTCGTGCTGATCATGTTGATAATTAGTATCGCCAATTAGTTAAAAACGGTATAGCAGCTTGTCGTAACACTTACGATGGTACCTAACAGAATACTAAGAGTACTTTGGCTGTGTTAATTATATTAATCATATACGCCCATGTCCAATCACTTTTGTACCTTATGACATCGAGTACCTTTTTATAAGCTATGCAACTTGTTTCAAGCGTATGAAGACATATTCAACAAGGGCAGAGAAAAACTGGAGATGTTACCTGGGGAGGCCATTACGTGGATGTTTTAAGAAGGAAAACGCTTTCAACTTTGAAGGACTGGGTTCTATTATAAGTCGACACTTAGTTATGGGATTACCTAGTTTCTGTTTTCGTGCCGGTAAACAGTACGTCTGGATTTAGCCCAGGTTTCCCCTCACGCTCCAGTCTTACACTAACCATTGACATCGCTACTTAGGAGGCACACGCAATATATTCGAGCCTGCGTAACACGTGGATCGCCTTGTATGAAGTCCTCTAGACTACGCCATTCGTTTCAGTGGTATATTACTTGTTTCCTGGCATTGATGAGTCCTTGACATGATTCGCCCGGACGCTAATCGACCTTTTCTGTCCGTAGATTTCCTCGTCATTGATCTGTACGAGGTTAAGCAAAGTCATGATAACTAAGATCTAAGTGGAACACCATAAACAATTCAGGAAACGGCTATTAGAAATTAGTAACGCATTTGCCTCTCAGTCTTCATCGATGTTTCTCCGATCATTTTTGTCTACAATTCGTTAAGTTAATTGAAATGTTTTCCTAACGGTACATCTACTTTTAATTACTGAAAGGAAATGTTACTCAACCATCATTATAAGATATTGGGCCAGTATTCGTTCTCATGTTCAAGCACGGATTTTGTGCTAAAACCTAATTTCTTATTTTGGCTTTAACTTACTCAGAAAAACCATATTTAGTCAAAGGTCAAAGTTTTGCTTAAAAAATGAAGACCGTTAAGTCCAATAATGTTTGCAATATTTACAATTGACTTTTGGATCTTTGACAAAATTTAGATGAGTTTCAAGAAAGCTAGCTTGAGCACGTAATTCATGCTTAAGCACGAGAACGGTTTCATGAATACGGGTCCAGGTGTTCCGGAAGGGTAAGCGAATTCTCCTTCAACGACGATACCCGTCATGTAAATCTAAGTCAAAACCAAGGCCCAGTTGTTCAAAAGATGATTAGCTTAATCACTATTTAACGATTTTTTTTAAACTTTAATAATTCTGTCAATATACAGGGTAAAATCTTCCAATTTTGCATGTAAATTGTCACTATAAGATATTTGATATCTGCAAAGTTGTAACTAAATATATGGCTTCATGTCAAAGTTGCAGGATAATTGAAATTTTCGCTCATCACTGATTAAGCTAATCACCTTTTGAACAACCGGGCCCAAGTAAATGTCATGGCATCAAAATGAGAACTGAGGCATAATTCTCAATCACAACAAGCAGGCATATTTATGAGCATATATAAAAGCGTCCATCTTCATATCATGCAAGGATGTAGAATATTTCTCAATGACGAAGATGGCGATGTGTTAGCATATCTAACGTAATACATATATAATGAATCATAGCGTGCAAATTACATGACAATATTGTTCTACAAATCGTTATCGATGTCAACATCAAAATTTCTATCTTTGGTATAAATCAATTAAAAATTTCTCTCGTTGTGGTATATATTGACATATCTTATATAATTGGTAGTTGAAATTTTGAGTTAATTATAAGTGATTTCTCTGAAAGGTACACACACAAAAAACAAAAAACACGTGCATCATTCACACACACGCGATCATTTATTAAGGCCATTATGACCAACAGATTGAATTATTATTGTAAAATATCGAATGGTGATAACTGTTAAACAAAACACATGTTATAGTGTAAGCTAACCTTTAAATACAAATTCAAATCCGTCAAAATTAAACTAACGTGTAACATTTAATTAAACCCGAGACCTGTATTCCAATTTGTGTCGGATTTATTGCAAACGTTTATTACCTGAAATAGTAAAACAGGCATTTCCAGTTGGAATGATTGGGCTGTGTTTATTCAAAGCACATGCGAACCCTGCCTGGTTAACGCATGTGTAGGACCGGCCATGCCACACGCACGTTTTACGGGTACAGTTGATCACACAGTTCCTTATTAGAATAGTGCCTTGATATATATCAAACTTATATACTACTACCTATATATAGTTTAGCATACAGTGCAACTATAGCTTATCATATGAACATGACAAATAGACACTTTACAACTTAGGTAGACTTATCATAACAGCTTTAAATACTTGAAAATATTGCTTTCGTTTTTTAACTCCCGGAAGTAGTTTTTTTAATTTTATATTAACAAGTTGATTTTTTTCTTTTTAATAATTAATGATGTTTAATAATCAATAACATACAAAATTGTGGCATAATCTATAACGGAGACAAATCACCAATATGAACTACAAATAACGCACGCTGATAAAGTATATTTAATGTGATGATACGCAAAAAAAAAACACTTTCCGATGTCACATACATCGAAATACAAGAAAACTATTTTGATCATCTGCAATGAGCAACACCTTTATCGGGTTACCTTTCAACTACTTTAGTACCTTCGCTATAATGAAAAACACAATTTGACTACAAAAGTATTATAATCGTTCACACCTTACGTACTGACTAGTCTCATCGCTAGGCTAATGGGGTATTCAATTACGGCATTAAAATCAGTTATGTTTCAATTGCATTAATTTTAGGAACTTTTATCTCGGAGTAATCGTTCTTTTATCACAAATGTACTCTAAGGGCAGAAAAAAACTAGGACCCATAGAGAGAGAACGCATAATATTTAACCGCATAGGAAATACGAGCATAGGTAAATCGCAGACGTATGCGCACGACTGCTGGGGGTAGAAATACAGGTGAGAGAACAAACGCTGGACTAAGATTAAACGATAACACTGCTATTTTTCTCCATCATAAAGCTGAAGATTTCCTTAATTCTACAACGCTATTGATTTCTAACTTTAAAATCATAAATGTATTCGAACCTATGAACAAAGGTGGTGTTATCACATGTTGTATGGCTTCAGTAGCATAGTGTTGTTTGTATAGTCCTAACGTTAGCATTGAAAATTCTTAGTTTTAGCAACTCTTTTTACACCAGTTTTATCTATAATTTCAAAATGGAATGGAAAATTTCCAAAACATAACATAACAGTAATTTATTTCAGACAAAATAATGACTTCTTTATCTAGATTAGCAGATTTGTTTTACATATTGTTGAATAAAGCTTACCGTGCGTTTTAACAAGTACATCATGAACTGGAAACAGCACATGCTCTTTCTCAAAGTAATGCACATCGGACAGGAAACTGTGAACCTAACTAGACTTCCATCCACTCCTCACAGGTAGAAGATAAAAAGCGCAGGATTTACAGATAACGCATTTTGTTTATTCAAGTTTAATAGTATTTTATTGCCAAAAAGCAAAGGGATTGGGCAAATGTTAAAACAATATGTTGTGCCCCCTCCCGATATTACACTCCAAAGTACTTAAAGCTGTCCTTTCTCAAAACAAGTTTTATCTGTGCTGAAAACTACTTCGATTATGTCGATTAAAATTATCTGAGTATGGAATAGCGCCACCTGTAGATCTACATACAAAAAACTATCTTACCTAAACAGAGTTGATAAGTTTGATGTAGCGAAATACCATGTTCATGTTCATTACTGATTTAACAATAATAGTGACAAAAAGTATGTTTTCTGTCACAAGAATCACGTAACAGTTAGTCTGACTTTCTTCTTATTAAGATGACCCTCACAATAGATTTATAAATATAGATTTTATTTAAGGATTAACTTGATTATATTTTTTATATCATGGGGGTATAACACAAAAAACTGGAATGTACTCTAAATAAACCGTGAAGGGGGTTATGATGAGATCACACTCCTGTTTTTTGTGTTATACCCCCATAATATAAAAAATATAATCAAGTTAATTCTTTTAAATTAATCTTTGCCCTGCGAAATTCACTTTATTCATGGACTCTTTTCTCTTACAAATTCTTAAGCTGCTTCGTCAGCCAATCAAAAGCGACGTTATAACCTTTTTTTTACATTATTGGCTGATAACGTAATTTTTTAAACCAATGGAATTGCTTGTTTCAAACAAGATTAAATTATATAAAATCATAAAAAAAATCTGACGAAATTAGCTTGCTTTGTCACAGAGACTGGATTCATAATATAAGTTATAAGCTTACAGGATAACGAAAACTGAAGTATATCAAATCATTGATGAGTGTTTTTGTTTGATAATAAAGGTAACCTAATGTAAGATAAGTAACAGGTCAAGAGTGGTACGAACATCGTGACGTAGTGACAGGTAATGAGACTATGTGGTACTCAATTTTCAATTTTCAATTTAATTTCAATTTTCTTTATTCCAAATGCAAAATACAGCATATAGGATTTTACAATATGAATACAAGCAGTATTGTAATCCATTTATATCAGATGGCGGACAACATAAAAGTACAAGATGGCATCAATATTGTCAACATACAGAAGAAAACATATAATTATCAGTGACAAAAAGCTGGACCATACATTGTTAATAAAATAGTAAGTAGGGCCTTTTGAGAGGTAGCATGAATTAAATACTTACTCAAGTTTCTTAATTGTTTTACATTTCTACTATGTTTTACAGAGCAGGACGAGTGTACCTCTGGAACACACTCATGTGACACCAACGCAGACTGCGTCGACACATCCGGGAGCTACACCTGTCATTGTCGCCATGGTTACACTGGTGACGGATACACGTGCAGTCGTATGTACTCCCTTTTTATATATTCAGAACAGGGCTCATAGAGATGAGCTCTGTTCGGGCTTTCTTTAAACAAAACAAAATATACTGTCAATTCGTGAAAGCATTTTGTGGGAGAGAACAGCCGTTCCAAAAGAACACATTATAATTTTTTTAGAAACCCAGAGTTTAAATAAAATGTTTTACTTTTACATTTTGAAAATGTAAATATTATTTGCTATATTATATCAGTTTCGATTTGCACTACATTTAACACGCTAACATACGTCCGTTTCTAGTACCATCCATTATAACATGCGTCCATTGTATGTGTACGTTGTTTGTAAGCTGTTCCTTAACATATCCAGAAATGACATTTGTATAGAAAGTCTATTACAGATGCACTAGGATAGAATTAAAGAGATTTCATAGATTTCTTCTTTCCACAAGTTTGTAATTCCTAGCTAAACGTTGTCCTCCATCATCATTACTTACTATGCGCTCTACTAGTAGGACCCAATTAACGTAAAGGACTATGTATGGTTTTTGGCCCCCAAATCCACCAAATTTCGAAATTCATTATTGAACTCTCAAATCATTTTCTTTCAAATATAGAATACATCCCTCATACAATTGTAATAATATGTATGTGTTGTTTGTGCCATGGTTGCCATGGTAACCTTCACAAATATGCATAAATTAATTGGTCAATTTTACATAGTTTTTCCAATCATAGAGAGCATTCTATGTATGGTTTTTGGCCCCCAAATCCACCAAATTTCGAAATTCATTATTGAACTCTCAAATCATTTTCTTTCAAATATAGAATACATCCCTCATACAATTGTAATAATATGTATGTGTTGTTTGTGCCATGGTTGCCATGGTAACCTTCACAAATATGCATAAATTAATTGGTCAATTTTACATAGTTTTTCCAATCATAGAGAGCATTCTATGTATGGTTTTTGGCCCCCAAATCCACTAAATTTCGAAATTCATTATTGAACTCTCAAATCATTTTCTTTCAAATATAGAATACATCCCTCATACAATTGTAATAATATGTATGTGTTGTTTGTGCCATGGTTGCCATGGTAACCTTCACAAATATGCATAAATTAATTGGTCAATTTTACATAGTTTTTCCAATCATAGAGAGCATTCTATGTATGGTTTTTGGCCCCCAACTCCACCAAATTTCGAAATTCATTATTGAACTCTCAAATCATTTTCTTTCAAATATAGAATACATCCCTCATACAATTGTAATAATATGTATGTGTTGTTTGTGCCATGGTTGCCATGGTAACCTTCACAAATATGCATAAATTAATTGGTCAATTTTACATAGTTTTTCCAATCATAGAGAGCATTCTATGTATGGTTTTTGGCCCCCAACTCCACCAAATTTCGAAATTCATTATTGAACTCTCAAATCATTTTCTTTCAAATATAGAATACATCCCTCATACAATTGTAATAATATGTTTGTGTTGTTTGTGCCATGGTTGCCATGGTAACCTTCACAAATATGCATAAATTAATTGGTCAATTTTACATAGTTTTTCCAATCATAGTGAGCATTCTTGAACAAACTTTATATTTTTCCTAAACATGTGGTATTAGTGCCCACATATTCTCATTTGATATTAAGTTTGTTCAAGAATGCGCTCGAAAGTTTCTAATAGAAAAACTATCCAGAAATGTCCAAAATTGACTAAATTGTCAAATTTCCCTAATTATTGCATCTTCGATATGGTTGCCATGACAACAAGAGTTGAAACAATAAATCATTATTGTCTTAGTATTTTCAGGGATGTATTCCATATTTGAAATACATTGATTATAGAGTTTAATCATCAGTTTCAAAATTTGATAATTTGGGGGCCAAAATAGGCCCAAACCATACAAAGTCCTTTCCGAACTTGTTAGATTGTGTCACCACTTGAAATACATGTTCTACAATAACTCGATGTCTGTTAAATGGTATACGGTACTAAGATTAATTATATTGTATGATTCTTATATATAACTTTACAGACAGTAGTACGTTGTTAATGACAGCAATATGAAATAATAATTGATTATTGATAATTTATGTTATTAAATAATTGCTTTCATACATTATTGGTAATATGTAGTACTGCTTTAGAATTGTATTGGCCAATATCATTCAGACCCAATTTATAATATTTTTATCGATTTCATCAATACATTTATTTCTTCTTCTTTCGTCATATTTTGTTATATAGACGTGTCTTTTTGGTATGAATGATATATACTGAGTTTGTTTTGTACACAAACATTGTAAATTGAAAACTTAATTTGAGACGAGGGGGGACACCAGTTGAGTCATCTTTATGACCCTATTTTAACATCCAATAAGGGGGCGAAATGGGAGAATCTTACCCGTCCCCCCGTCTACCAGTAGTACTAGAGAACATTTGGACGAAATGTCGCGCTACGTTTTTGACAGCCGACTTTTCTAACTCGCCCTATTTTGGGTAGTGAGTTGATTTCAGCGGTCAGAACACGGGCACTCGGCTATTGAACTCTTTGCTTGACAAAGGAAACAGACGTTTTCGAAAGCTCGCAAATTAAGTTTTCAATTCCTGTTTGTGTACAAAACAAATTCAGTATATAGACGTGTCTAGTTTATAAATCTGTAAACATAGGTTAGCATTTGAAAATGTTCATGACACATAACTGTGAAAGAAAGCCATTTTATGATTATATACAAAAAAATCAAAATGTGAAAGGGTATTTTACTGGAATAAAGATGTCTTCTCATTTTACACAGACAGAACTCATTTTTTTATTATTCTTATTATTATCATTATCGACATTCAATTTCAGATAATCGGACTGTTTGGAAGTTAAAAGTGAAAAGTTATTTTCAACCTTTTTCAACTACCCTTTTCAATCAGCCTTTAAACCATCATTTCTATCATCATACAAAGATGCATAACTTTGTGGTCTCCAAACGATCAATGACATATTTGCAGTTTTTCAAAATAAGGAAAATTTACACTTTTCCTCAGAGATATTTGCTTCGAAAGATAATAACAATACATAGATGTTTGTATAAAGGAAACTGTAGAGAAATACTGTAGGTAAATATATCAATATATGAGAGGATAAACTCTTTCCTGCAAAATAAATGTTGCCGTTTTCCCTGCAGCTGTTTGTGATGGTAGCTGTCTCAATGGCGGAGTGTGTATAGCACCAAGTGTGTGTGAATGTCGCCATGGATATATCGGCATGAACTGCGAGCTGGGTAAGTCACGTCGGCATGAACTCCGAGCTGGGTAAGTCACGTCGGCATGAACTGCGAGCTGGGTAAGTCACGTCGGCATGAACTGCGAGCTGGGTAAGTCACGTCGGCATTAACTGCGAGCTGGGTAAGTCACGTCGGCATGAACTGCGAGCTGGGTAAGCCACGTCGGCATGAACTGCGAGCTGGGTAAGTCACGTCGGCATGAACTGCGAGCTGGGTAAGTCACGTCGGCATGAACTGCGAGCTGGGTAAGTCACGTCGGCATGAACTGCGAGCTGGGTAAGTCACGTCGGCATGAACTGCGAGCTGGGTAAGTCACGTCGGCATGAACTGCGAGCTGGGTAAGTCACGCCGGCATGAACTGCGAGCTGGGTAAGTCACGCCGGCATGAACTGCGAGCTGGGTAAGTCACATCGGCATGAGCTGCGAGCTGGGTATGGCACGTCGGTATGACTGAGGATGATAAGTCATGTCAACCTTTCTTCTAGATGACAAAGGTATGTGTTATTGATCGAAGCACAATATATTAGAAATTAATATGACTTTTCGAGTAAAATTATATATCATAAATGCGAAGCTTAACTTCCAGAAGCTAGAATCAGCGTAATAATACTACACATATAATGCAATGTTTATAAATGGTATAAGGAGTAGGCAATATAAATGCGTAATCCTGTTTTTGTATTTTCCTAAATTTCGGCATTCTCTTTTTTATTTTTATATCTAATTAATGAAAACACTGATAACACAAAACATTAACTGTCACCAATACAAAGTATAATATTGCCATCAGAAATGACGGTTGTAATATAAGAAATTTGACGGAAGCAATCTGTGTCAGTACAGTGCTTTAGCCGTTTGTCTGCCCCTAAGACGAGGTCGCAGACAAGTATCGTGACAAAGGTCTGATGGGATTGTATGTTGTGTGCGGTGCTGAACAGGATATCGCCTAATTACTGTCAGGATTGACCACACACTGTCTATCAGGGCTAATTGTGATTGCTTTGGCGAGACTTCAAAGGTAGCGTTGATGGTCCCGCTGTACTTCATCTGACAAGTTAGGAATCATAGAAGTAATTATCCTTCCATAGACAGCTTAGGCTTTCTGCATCGGGAAATTTCTGATGGACAGAGTTTGTTGGGTACAGAACCACACAAAGAATAAGTAATTGGCGTCAGAAAGCCCTCCGGTCAATGTGCAATTTCTTTTTAAATGTAGTTGAACGTTTTCGAACTCTCGTTATGATCGCTTTCTTTTCCAAAGAAACCGCAGTGAGCTATCTTGAAACACAACAAAACCTAAGATTTAATATACGGAAAAAGAAAATAGTACAAACGATTGAATTCCTGGTTGACAATATTTTGTTGAGTTTTGAGGAAAGATTTTCCAGCAGACTGTAGGCAATCCCATAGGGACAAACTGTGCCCAACCCTAAGCTGGCTTGTTTTTGTTTACATACGATGCTGAATTTGTAGAAGATCTAATCAGGATAGGTAACAAAAACCTTGCCAATTTTTTTAATTTCACATTTAGATATATCGACGATGTGTTTGCTGACCACGAAGAAGTTTGCTAATCACGCCGATCTTGTATACGCTTCTGAACTTGAAATAAAGAACACAATAGATTCTCTCTACTTAAACTAATACCAACATTGACAGCTTACTACTAAGCTATACGATAGACGTGACTATTTAATTTTCCGATAGGGAACTTTCAATTTCTTGCTGGTAACATCCCTGCTTCTCCAACCTATGGTGTTTACATGTCGTAGTTGGTTCGTTATTCTCAGGGGTTGCTCTAAATATCGAGATTTCCGTGATCGATGTCGACTGCTAACAGGCAAACTTATCACACAGGGATTCGAGATATGCAAGTTGATCAGAAATATGACAAGTTTTATGGTCGCTATCTTTGTCTCATTGAGAAACATTTTGTATCTGCGAGTAATATAAAGATGGGCGTTTTTGAGAATGCTTAAAAGTGTGCTTACTTGTTGTGATTGAGAATAATGACTCGGTTCTCACTTTGAGTACTTGATGTTTATAATTGATGTGACCACCATTTACATGGCGGGTGTCGTTGATGAAGCAGAAGACGCTTTCTCTTCCGGAACACCTCGTCTCATTCTTATTTACAAGGGTTTCCATGTAAAAATATCAGAGAATACCAAAGCGTCCTCAAAACCATAATCCGACCCCAATATCGATTAAACTAGAGGCAAAATAGGAACAAAGGCAAGATTTACATGGAGACCCTCGTAAAAGCACAAGAGAATAAGACCATGTGTTCCGTAAGAGTAAGCGTCTTCTGCTTCATCGACGACACCCGTCAAGTAAATCTTTGTCACATCCAAGTAAACATCAAGTTCCCAAAACGAAAACCGAGTATCATTGTCAATCACAATACGTAAACACACTAATGAGCATACTCAAAAACTTCATATCACTTAAAGATAAAGAATATTTCTCAATGACACAAAGATGGCGACCATAAAACTTGCCCATAGTTCTGATCAACTTGCATCTCTCGAAAAAAAATCAGAGAATACCAAAGCGTTAACAAAACCATAATCCGAACTCAAAATCGATTAAACTAGGAGCAAATAGGAACAAAGGCAAGATTTACATGGAGACTCTCGTAAAAGCACAAGAGAATAAGACCAGGTGTTCCGGAAGAGTAAGCGTTTTCTGCTTCATCGACGACACCACCATGTAAATCTTGGCACATCCAAGTAAGCATCAATCCTCAAAATGAGAACCGAGTATCATTGTCATCACAACAGGTAAACACACTAACAAGCAAACTAAAAAACGTCCATCTTCATATCACACAAAGATACAGAATATTTCTCGATGATATCAAGATGGCGACCATAAAACTTGCCCATAGTCATCATCAACCTTCATTCTCGAATCCCTGTGCCGTAAGTTTGTTCGTCAGCAGTTGACATCTATCACGAAAATCGCGATTTTCAGGTCAAGCCCTAGAATATCGAATCAACTGCGACATGTAAACGCCATAAGTTGGAGAAACAGGATGTTACTATCGAGAAATGAAAAGTCCACGATTGAAAAATTGAAATCATTACGTTTTTAATATGTAAATTTTTCATTTTTTCATTTTTTTCCCTAGTTTAATTGATTTTGAGTTCGGATTATGGTTTTAATGACGTTTCGATATTCTCTAATTGTATTTATTTATTACATTATAAGTGTATTAAGTTACTATTCGTTTTAATTCATAAACACTACATTATATGTTACAGATATAGACGAGTGTGCTATTGAGATTTCGGCATGTCACAGGAACAGTATCTGTGTGGACACTCCTGGCTGGTACCATTGTGACTGTGTAGAGGGATTCCACAGCAGCTGGCCTGACAATCGCTACGGCAGTCTGTGTATGGGTATGTCGCGTGTTGTCTCCCCTTTTACTACGGCAGTCTGTGTATGGGTATGTCGCGTGTTGTCTCCCCTTTCACTACGGCAGTCTGTGTATGGGTATGTCGCGTGTTGTCTCCCCTTTCACTACGGCAGTCTGTGAATGGGTATGTCGCGTGTTGTCTCCCCTTTCACTACGACAGTCTGTGTATGGGTATGTCGCGTGTTGTCTCCCCTTTCACTACGGCAGTTTGTGTATGGGTATGTCGTGTGTTGTCTCCCCTTTCACTACGGCAGTCTGTGTATGGGTATGTCGCGTGTTGTCTCCCATTTCACTACGGCAGTCTGTGTATGGGTATGTCGCATGTTATCTCCCCTTTCACTACGGCAGTCTGTGTATGGGTATGTCGTGTGTTGTCTCCCCTTTCACTACGGCAGTCTGTATATGGGTATGTCGTGTGTTTTCTCCCATTTCACTACGGCAGTCTGTGTATTGGTATGTCACATGTTGTCTCCCCTTTCACTACGCCGATCTGTGTATGGGTATGTCGTGTGTTGTCTCCCCTTTCACTACGGCGATCCTCGTATGGGTATGTCGTGTGTTGTCTCCCCTTTCACTACGGCGATCTGTGTATGGGTATGTCGTGTGTTGTCTCCCCTTTCACTACGGCAGTCTGTGTATGGGTATGTCGTGTGTTGTCTCCCCTTTCACTACGGCGATCTGTGTATGGGTATGTCGTGTGTTGTCTCCCCTTTAACTTTGATGCAATTACTGTGCTGTGCGCTTCTTTAGTTACGTATGTTATTAAAATCATCAATGCATTCGCTGTGACATCTCATGTTGTTCGCCTTGTGTCGATATTTTACTGGAACATTTTGCGGTTTATTACATTTTTACCAGTTAAACATCAAAAATCGCCCGTTCTATGAAAGTGATATTTTTCACTAGTGAAAAGATAGACTAGTGAAAAATATCACTTTTTTCTTATTTGACCAATCAAAGCATTGCTTACAAACAACAATGGAAGATTTGAAAGGATGCCCCGATAGCTTTTGCTATAGAAATGTTATAAACAGAATTTCTAACATTATCTCCATAATACCAAATATATTTCACTCGTGAGGCTAATATATTCATATTTTTCACTAAAATAAATTTCATGAAATGTGCAAATGAGCTAGAGTTTGTTTTCCCTCTTTTCAGATATAAATGAGTGTGCAGGGGAGGGAAATGGCCATACCTGTCACCCCAGTACCAAGTGTCACAACCTGGAGGGGAGTTACGAGTGTCGCTGTCAACCAGGGATATCGTGTAGCAAACGTAAGTCTGATAGTGACAGTCCTCAGTTGTCGATGATTTATATATTTGTATTACGGTTTATGTTGTCGTGTGAACATGGATTTCGACTTCTGTTGTTTGATAAAAAATGGTATGATTTCTCAAAAACTGGATCTTTTTCAGAATGTCGTGATAAAGACAGTTACCATGACGATGACAGTGTTTGGACGCCATCTCATGACAAGTGTATGGAATGCTCCTGTAAGGTATGTAATATGTTACGTAATTAAACGAATAAATGTATGCAGCTTCCGGGACACATGTGAAATATGCTTTATTTCGGTAACGAGACAACCCGACAAACTTCGGGCATCATGGTTTTCATACTTAATATCTTTCCCCACCACTGCATATCCAGGAAGCGCATGTCCTATTTTGAATACCAACTCTATCTATCATTACCTGCTGACTTTCAGTTTAAGAGGCTGATCTTAATGCAGAATCTGGTTTAGTTCTACTGATGAGTGATGACACTACGGCGATCTGTGTATGGGTATGTCACATGTTGTCTCCCCTTTCACTACGGCAGTCTGTGTATGGGTATGTCGCGTGTTGTCTCCCCTTTCACTACGGCAGTCTGTGAATGGGTATGTCGCGTGTTGTCTCCCCTTTCACTACGACAGTCTGTGTATGGGTATGTCGCGTGTTGTCTCCCCTTTCACTACGACAGTCTGTGTATGGGTATGTCGCGTGTTGTCTCCCCTTTCACTACGACAGTCTGTGTATGGGTATGTCGCGTGTTGTCTCCCCTTTCACTACGGCGACATACCCGCCAACAGACAACACGCGACATACCCATTCACAGACTGCCGTAGTGAAAGGGGAGACAACACGCGACATACCCATACCCATATATTTCATGCAAAATGTACATGCATACACACACGCACATATACACGCATGCACAGGTCGTACATTCACACATACCCACGTATACACACATACATATGCATAGCCACATGTATACACACATGTATGCACCCACACACATGCATACACATGTCGCACCAGCACACATACATACATACATACGTGCATGCATACACACCAGTAAGACACATATAAACACAACCGAACATGCATGATTCAAAATCTATTAGTTGATTCTATGTATCTCTGAATCTTGTGTTACAGTCGGGGATGACGACGTGTCACAAACGTCAGTGTGACTGTTCCAACCCACACACCGACTACGAGTGCTGCCTCCACTGTGACAAGTCGTCTCAGTGTCGACACCAGGAGGTACCGCTCATGTTCGACAACGGCGAGCGATGGATCTACCAGTGCCAGACCTGCGAGTGTCTCGTACGTCTCCCCTTAGTCTCTCCTTAGCCAGCAATGTTGTCGTGTCGTCTTTTAATAGTTTCATATCCGACGTTATATTCACCAAGGTCTTAACGTTTTAACAAGGCAATGTACTGAAACGTTGTGACATTTATCTCACTATGGTCGTCATTACTTTATCAAAGATCTTCATTAGTTATCCAAAATGTAGCGCTTCTCCAGCCTATCGATCTGGTTCATATCTTCAACCATTCGTATGATGACATTACTGCAGTCTTCCATTTATGCTTGATATATATATGTATATAATAATATATTTTGTTATTAATTGTTTAGGAGGGCGAGATTGATTGCTGGCCGCTACAGTGTCCGAAGATAACGTGCCACACGACCGTGTTAGAGCCTGGTGACTGCTGTCCGCGCTGTGTTGAGGATAACCCTTGTGCTAGTCAGGCCTACGTCACAGGAGGGGCAGACAACTCTGCTACCACTTGTCTGTACAAGGGGCGAGCGTACACCCATGGTGACACCTGGGTACTCGGAGCGAAGCCATGTAGCACGTGTGAATGCAGGGTAAGGGTCCTGTAAATGAAAGATTATCTTTAATTGAAGAGATTATTGTTGAATTAGTTTGGATTGGTTTGGTTTTATCATGTTTTACATCCTGTTAACAGCGAGAATAATACGGTGTGTGTTAGCTGCAGGTCTATTTTGGTGGCTGTAGTTTGTGTGTTAGCTGTAGGTCTATTTTGGAGGCTGCAGTATGTTTGTAATAGCTGCAGGTCTATTTTGGAGGCTGTAGTATGTTTGTGTTAGCTGTAGGTCTATTTTGGAGGCTGTAGTGTGTTTGTGTTAGCTGTAGGTCTATTTTGGAGGCTGTGGTATGTTTGTGTTAGCTGTAGGTATATTTTTGGTGTCTGTAGTATGTTTTTGTTAGCTGTAGGTCTATTTTGGAGGTTGTAGTATGTGTGTGTTAGCTGTAGGTCTATTTTGGAGGCTGTAGTATGTTTGTGTTAGCTGAAGGTCTATTTTGGAGGCTGTAGTATGTTTTTGTTAGCTGAAGGTCTATTTTGGAGGCTGTAGTATGTTTGTGTTAGCTGTAGGTCTATTTTGGAGGCTGTAGTATGTTTTTGTTAGCTGTAGGTCTATTTTGGAGGCTGTAGTGTGTTTGTGTTAGCTGAAGGTCTATTTTGGAGGCTGTAGTATGTTTGTGTTAGCTGAAGGTCTATTTTGGAGGCTGTAGTATGTTTTTGTTAGCTGAAGGTCTATTTTGGAGGCTGTAGTATGTGTGTGTTAGCTGAAGGTCTATTTTGGAGGCTGTAGTATGTGTGTGTTAGCTGAAGGTCTATTTTGGAGGCTGTAGTATGTGTGTGTTAGCTGAAGGTCTATTTTGGAGGCTGTAGTGTGTTTGTGTTAGCTGTAGGTCTATTTTGGAGGCTGTAGTATGTGTGTGTTAGCTGAAGGTCTATTTTGGAGGCTGTAGTATGTGTGTGTTAGCTGAAGGTCTATTTTGGAGGCTGTAGTATGTGTGTGTTAGCTGAAGGTCTATTTTGGAGGCTGT
The DNA here is from genome assembly GCA_947623455.1 of Mimachlamys varia. Taxonomy (NCBI): domain Eukaryota; kingdom Metazoa; phylum Mollusca; class Bivalvia; order Pectinida; family Pectinidae; genus Mimachlamys; species Mimachlamys varia. The sequence continues at coordinate 36,702,073 of OX392531.1, read as the reverse complement.
AGTGTGTTTGTGTTAGCTGTAGGTCTATTTTGGAGGCTGTAGTATGTTTGTGTTAGCTGTAGGTCTATTTTGGAGGCTGTAGTGTGTTTGTGTTAGCTGAAGGTCTGTTTTGGAGGCTGCAGTGTGTTTGTGTTAGCTGAAAGTCTATTTTGGAGGCTGTAGTATGTGTGTGTTAGCTGAAGGTCTATTTTGGAGGCTGTAGTATGTGTGTGTTAGCTGAAGGTCTATTTTGGAGGCTGTAGTATGTGTGTGTTAGCTGAAGGTCTATTTTGGAGGCTGTAGTATGTGTGTGTTAGCTGAAGGTCTATTTTGGAGGCTGTAGTATGTGTGTGTTAGCTGAAGGTCTATTTTGGAGGCTGTAGTGTGTTTGTGTTAGCTGTAGGTCTATTTTGGAGGTTGTAGTATGTGTGTGTTAGCTGAAGGTCTATTTTGGAGGCTGTAGTATGTGTGTGTTAGCTGAAGGTCTATTTTGGAGGCTGTAGTATGTGTGTGTTAGCTGAAGGTCTATTTTGGAGGCTGTAGTGTGTTTGTGTTAGCTGTAGGTCTATTTTGGAGGCTGTAGTATGTTTGTGTTAGCTGTAGGTCTATTTTGGAGGCTGTAGTGTGTTTGTGTTAGCTGAAGGTCTGTTTTGGAGGCTGCAGTGTGTTTGTGTTAGCTGAAGGTCTATTTTGGAGGCTGTAGTATGTGTGTGTTAGCTGAAGGTCTATTTTGGAGGCTGTAGTATGTGTGTGTTAGCTGAAGGTCTATTTTGGAGGCTGTAGTATGTTTTTGTTAGCTGAAGGTCTATTTTGGAGGCTGTAGTATGTGTGTGTTAGCTGAAGGTCTATTTTGGAGGCTGTAGTATGTGTGTGTTAGCTGAAGGTCTATTTTGGAGGCTGTAGTATGTTTGTGCGAGTTGTAGGTTTATTTTGGAGGCTGTAGTATGTGTGTGTTAGCTGTAGATCTGTTTTGGAGGCTGTAGTATGTGTGTGTTAGCTGTAGGTCTATTTTGGAGGCTGTAGTATGTTTGTGTTAGCTGTAGGTATATTTTGGAGGCTGTAGTATGTGTGTGTTAGCTGTAGGTATATTTTGGAGGCTGTAGTATGTGTGTGTTAGCTGTAGGTCTATTTTGGAGGCTGTAGTATGTTTGTGTTAGCTGGAGGTCTATTTTGGAGGCTGTAGTATGTGTGTGTTAGCTGTAGGTATATTTTTGGTGTCTGTAGTATGTTTTTGTTAGCTGTAGGTCTATTTTGGAGGCTGTAGTATGTTTGTGTGAGCTGTAGGTTTATTTTGGAGGCTGTAGTATGTGTGTGTTAGCTGTAGGTCTATTTTGGAGGCTGTAGTATGTTTTTGTTAGCTGTAGGTCTATTTTGGAGGCTGTAGTATGTGTGTGTTAGCTGAAGGTCTATTTTGGAGGCTGTAGTATGTGTGTGTTAGCTGTAGATCTGTTTTGGAGGCTGTAGTATGTGTGTGTTAGCTGAAGGTCTATTTTGGAGGCTGTAGTATGTGTGTGTTAGCTGAAGGTCTATTTTGGAGGCTGTAGTATGTGTGTGTTAGCTGAAGGTCTATTTTGGAGGCTGTAGTATGTGTGTGTTAGCTGAAGGTCTATTTTGGAGGCTGTAGTATGTGTGTGTTAGCTGTAGGTCTATTTTGGAGGCTGTAGTATGTGTGTGTTAGCTGAAGGTCTATTTTGGAGGCTGTAGTATGTGTGTGTTAGCTGTAGGTCTATTTTGGAGGCTGTAGTATGTGTGTGTTAGCTGAAGGTCTATTTTGGAGGCTGTAGTATGTGTGTGTTAGCTGAAGGTCTATTTTGGAGGCTGTAGTATGTGTGTGTTAGCTGTAGGTATATTTTTGGTGTCTGTAGTATGTTTGTGTTAGCTGTATGTCTAATTTGGAGGCTGCAGTATGTTTGTGTTAGCTGTAGGTATATTTTTGGTGTCTGTAGTATGTTTTTGTTAGCTGTAGGTCTATTTTGGAGGCTGCAGTATGTTTGTGTTAGCTGTAGGTCTATTTTGGAGGTTGTAGTATGTGTGTGTTAGCTGAAGGTCTATTTTGGAGGCTGTAGTATGTTTTTGTTAGCTGTAGGTCTATTTTGGAGGCTGCAGTATGTTTGTGTTAGCTGAAGGTCTATTTTGGAGGCTGTAGTATGTTTTCGTTAGCTGTAGGTCTATTTTGGAGGTTGTAGTATGTGTGTGTTAGCTGAAGGTCTATTTTGGAGGCTGTAGTATGTGTGTGTTAGCTGTAGGTCTATTTATGAGGCAGTAGTATGTGTGTGTTAGCTGTAGGTCTATTTTGGAGGCTGTAGTATGTGTGTGTGAGCTGTAGATCTATTTTGGAGGCTGTAGTATGTTTGTGTTAGCTGTAGGTCTATTTTGGAGGCTGTAATGGGTTTTTTTTAGCTGTAGGTCTATTTTGGAGGCTGTAGTATGTGTGTGTTAGCTGTAGGTCTAGTTTGGAGGCTGTAGTATGTTTGTGTTAGCTGTAGGTCTAATTTGGAGGCTGTAGTATATTTGTGTGAGCTGTAGGTCTATTTTGGAGGCTGTAGTAAGTTTGTGTTAGCCTCCTTGAGATGCCAACTTTATAGTGCTATAACTAAGTATACTACCGAATATCCCCGGGAAAACACTCCAACCCAATGATGCTGAGCGTCAGGTGTGGAGCTTTAACTACCATATACTTACCCTTTCACACAGTAGGGGCTGCGCTCAAATAAAGGCCAAAAGAGCGTACTATCAAAGGAGACATTTAGTCATTAGGAAATATCAATTAGAAAAACAAATCAGAGAATACCAAAGCGTCGACAAAACCATAATCCAAACTCAAAATCGGTTAAACTAGATATGAAACATAAAGTATGAACAAAGGAGAGATTTACATGGAGACTCTCGTAAAAGTACAAGACCAGGTGCTCCGGAAGAGTAAGTATCTTCTGCTTCATCGACGACACCCGTCATATAATTCTTGGTCACATCAAAGTAAACATCAAGTCCTCAAAATGAGAACTGAGTTATCATTGTCAATCACAACCAGTATACACTAATGAGCATACTCAAAAACGTCCATTTTATATCAGACAAAGATACAAAATATTTCTCAATGAGATGAAGTTGGCGACCAAAGAACTTGTCCATAGTCTTCATTAATATGCATCTCTCGATTCGCTGTGTCGTAAGTTTGTTCGTCAGCAGCTCACATCATGTTGATACTCAGAGCAAACCCTAGAATAACGAATCAACTGTGACAAAGAAAGAAGAGAAAAGATAATATCCCGAATAGCCCCCTCCTACGATTATGCAATGGGGCCTGCAGGGCTGTAGATTGGCATGTTTTCCATATAGACGGTGTATATTCCTGGTGAACTTATTTTTCCTGGTGAGATTGTATATATTTTCCTGGTAGACGTACAGTTATGTGTATGTTTCCTGGTAGACTTAAATAAATAACCCTCGTAGATTTATGTGTATGGATACACACTAATTTGATATTTCTTCATAAAGAGTCCGTACCTTTGCCCATCATTTTTTGGTGTTTCGTGAGATCGCATTGTACCCTCGTTCACAATGAGCATAGAAAACATATACAGGGGGGGCGGCGTTGAGTTTAACTTTCTACATAAACACTTTACAAATAAAACAGACAAAAACAATCGTAAATAGGTTTACATCCATAAATTCTGCTGGAAGCTAATTATTTTATTTTATGTATTTCAGGTGGGTCATATCTGCTGTTTATATAATCAGAACTGTACGGCGATACCTGACCGATGAAAGTGATCACGCATTTCTATGTCATATATATGTAGATGCTTATTGCCTTATTTACATGAAAGTCTTTTTTATTCACATGAAACTTTTACATATATAGCTGTACGTGTATAAACATTTATATAAACACATTCAATTTTGGGTGGTTTCTCTATTTATTATAATTAACATGTTAATGTATTTATATATTTAATCTTAAACATTGTTTCTGTATTTAAATTAATTATTTAATTCATGCCTACTCTATAATCAAATGTAATAGAAGTAAGAATTTTGAAATTGAAAACATATTACGTTAGGTCTTAAAAGTCATATATCAATATTAAACTGGCTGTATTTCGTAGACTGGCTCCCCGATTTTTTTTTATGTCACATTGTACGTAAAGGGGGACAACTCGCAATGGAAATATGATATGTTTTCTCTGTATCATTTTTAAAATGTACTCTATTTGAAAATTGAATATTTAACTGTTGTAAGTATTATTGAGTCACCTGTCAGAAGTTTAGCTATTGTATGATATTTATTTGATGTTTAATTAATGTTACTTTGAAACGTACTATTTTAATCCTGAACAATATTGAAATAGCTTCTTAGCACGTTTTGCTAATGAATGCGACATTTTGTTTTGCTGTAGTTATTTCAATAACCCGTATAGTATTGGTGTATTCACCTGGCGTGTGAACAGATAATGCCACCTGTTTTGGAGGTTGGGCCAAATGGGCCATACACACGTGTTTGATTTGAATTAAATGTGATGAAATTTTCCTGATTACTAGTTAGAGCTTTATCATGTTTAAGATATTGTCATGTTATGTGTACAAACTCTCAACTTTAACTTATGGAGATCCTGGTCCCAGTTTCAAGAATAATCTTTACCTTAAGTAAATTCCTTAACTTAAGAATACCTTTGAAAGCATCACAGAAGTAGAGGAAAATTCCTTAACTTGCGATTGCTTTCTTAACTTCTGTGATGCTTTCGTATGAAGAATTCCAGGTGAAGGAATTTCCTTAAGTTAAGGAACTTTCGAAAATCTAGGACCTGAAGTCTAGATTTTCTCTAGAAGGGTATTCATTGAAATGACTGGTTTCGGTAATTTTAGCCTTGTCCACAATCCCGGCAGTATTAAACTATAGTCAATTTTAAACCAGTGAAGTACAACCTATCAACAGGTTAATTAGAAATTAGGCATATACTTTTTGTCAGTAATATCTAGAGTAATACTTCTATTTGTAAATGAACTACATTTCTATATAGTTAAGATGTGTGTGGCCTTTATACATCTCAATATGGTAAGATATTCGTTAAAAATCAGTTACATGCATGTCTGGTTTAAATATTTGAGTATGCTATTTAAATGTATATTTACGTTAGGTCTGGTTTTACATTTTATCAGTGTACCTGGTCGTTGTTTAATGGCTATTTATGTCAGGACCAATGATTATTACTGTATATGTATAGCATTGCCATGATAGATGAATGTTTTAAATAGCAAATATGTCATTGCTACCTTGTGGTCCTCAGTAAGTGTTGTGATTTTAATGCCTAGAACAGATGTCGTGGTGACGAATACAGGCATGATGTATTTATTCCAAGCATTGTATGATATTTGTTATGATATTAACATCTGATCATTTTCTTTTTCCTTACATCAGTACCTCTTCAGTATGTTCTATTGTCGCGTGTGTAAACTTCGTATTGTATTCTATATATCACCTTGTGTGTGTAAACTTTGTAGTGTATTATGTATCTCAACTTGTGTGTGTAAACTTTGTAGTGTATTATGTACCTCCCCTTGTGTGTGTAAACTTTGTAGTGTATTCTGTATCTCACCTTGTGTGTGTAAACTTTGTAGTGTATTATGTACCTCACCTTGTGTGTGTAAACTTTGTAGTGTACTATGTACCTCACCTTGTATGTGTAAACTTTGTAGTGTATTATGTATCTCACCTTGTGTGTGTAAACTTTGTAGTGTATTCTTTACCTCCCCTTGTGTGTGTAAACTTTGTAGTGTATTATGTACCTCACCTTGTGTGTGTAAACTTTGTAGTGTACTATGTACCTCACCTTGTGTGTGTAAACTTTGAAGTGTATTCTTTACCTCACCTTGTGTGTGTAAACTTTGTAGTGTACTATGTACCTCACCTTGTGTGTGTAAACTTTGTAGTGTATTATGTACCTCACCTTGTGTGTGTAAACTTTGTAGTGTACTATGTACCTCACCTTGTGTGGGTAAACTTTGAAGTGTATTCTTTACCTCACCTTGTGTGTGTAAACTTTGTAGTGTACTATGTACCTCACCTTGTGTGTGTAAACTTTGTAGTGTATTATGTACCTCACCTTGTGTGTGTAAACTTTGTAGTGTACTATGTACCTCACCTTGTGTGTGTAAACTTTGAAGTGTATTCTTTACCTCACCTTGTGTGTGTAAACTTTGAAGTGTATTTCTTTACCTCATATTGTGTGTGTAAACTTTGTAGCGTATTCTTTACCTCACCTTGTGTGTGTAAACTTTGAAGTGTATTCTTTACCTCACCTTGTGTGTGTAAACTTTGTAGTGTATTCTTTACCTCACCTTGTGTGTGTAAACTTTGTAGTGCATTATGTACCTCACCTTGTGTGTGTAAACTTTGTGTAATTCTGTATCTCAACTTATGTCTGTAAACTTTGTAGTGTATTCTGTATCTCACCTTGTGTGTGTAAACTTTGTAGTGTATTCTGTACCTCACCTTGTATCTGTAAACCTCGTAGTGTAATCAGTTTCTCACTTTGTCAACTTTGTAGTATATTCAGTATCTTACCTTGTGTCTGTAACCTTCACTGTACATGCGGTGCCTCACCTTGTCACGTACGTGAACGATCACCTGTATTTAATATTCAGTTTAGTTTTCACATTTAATGTCTGTCCTTTTAACCTGTATTTGTACAGTCAGGTTTTTTTCTGGGCTGTATTAAAATCAATGTTTACATTAACGATGAGCAAATATAAGTTTTGTACCTGATAAAACTGGATCACGCGGGTTCTCTCCGGTGATCAAACAAAATAACAATAGTTCAACACATGAAAAGTTTAAAGACATGTCATATATTTCTGAAACATTATATATTGACATTTCTAAGTATTGAACTAATACAATTGCAAGGTAATGTCTGCTTCTGGAATATCGGGTTGATTAATACTTCCATAAGGTGTGTACATTAAGAAGGAATATACTTCAATTGTTCAATTCGGTTGGGATCATTTATCTTCAAACATGATCTAAAAGTAAGACAAGATGTATGAGGTTCTGTGTTACATGGATATGGTTTGATAAACGTCAACGTTTACTAAGATATTCCACAGGGCTAGATAGGAATACCATGGGTGTAAATAGGGTATACCCTTTGTGTTATCAAAGTGGTCTCGTGGATCATTACCTCGTATTCGACAGACAGTGAACCATATATTTAAAGTTATATAACCAAGAATATACATGCAAATATATCAAACCACCGGAAACGTTTTTGGACGTGTTTCGTATGAATACATATATATGATCAAATGGAACTTCTAATTGACTAATGATAGATTTGATGCATTCATTGCACAAGTTTCGAAGTTTTGAATTAAATATTTTCAAGCAGAAACTTATCTTTATAAAAGCCTTCTGAATACAAAATTACCGTTCAGGTATATATAAAACAGCCAGGTGTGTATGTATTTATAGACATTACGTATTTGCATTGATCGTTTAAATTTTATTCGTGTCATCGAATACACTAGAAGCGCGTCGTATTGGATAGCTGGAGTCCACAAAATGTCATCTGAGAAATGTTTAGCGGCGTCATAGTTTGTTTACGCGTTTTTTTAAACATTATTTGTCATGAATCATATCTACTGAACTGAGAGGCCAAACATGCCGTACCAGAACACAGGAACCTGAGAATTTGTTACAGCTAGTTTTGGACCTAAAATAGGGTGTTTAAGGTAATTTTACACATTTGGGGGTTAAGATCAATTTTCGATAAAAATGCCCCCTCAATGGTTTTATGACCATTGAGGGGGCATTTTTATCGAAAATTGATCTTAACCCCCAAATGTGTAAAATTACTCTAAACACCCTATTTTAGGTCCAAAACTAGCTGTAACAAATTTTCAGGTCCCTGTGTACCAGAACATAACAGGTAGTGTGTAGCACCGTCATTATAACACCATCAGGCACGTTGATATTGATCCGTAATTCACTGTTTTGTTGTGATCGCCAACTTTACGTAATGAAAATAATATGCTGTTCTTATTAAATTAACACATATCGCAACGCCAAAGCCAGTAGTACTGGCACGCTCAGAAATTAGCATATCAAATCGCTCTCGTGTGCCTATATTAAATTAAGTTCAATTTAAAGGTGTTTAATTTGTCTAACATTTCTCGTATAATTCAATGCAGTTATGAATTGTATGCAATTCCCATACAGAAAAGGTTATACGATTTTCCTACAGTATATAGTTGTAAGTAGATTGTGAGGGTGTTGTATCTGGACTATCACGGTAACATTTATCTTGGTGGTATATGACTGTAAGTAATTTATGTAGTTTAAGTAGGTTTAAGTGTTGTAATTAATACATCAAATACTTTAGATATGTTTAGTCTTATTTAACTTTGTTGTAAAATAGTTGGTTCTAGTATATATCAGATTTATTGTAATATTTAATCCAATCCGACAGGTGTACATATAAAATTAGAGACATAACACCAACGTTTGACAAAAGCATAAAAGCATGCCAACAGCATAATATATCGTTCTTACGACAACAGCATGACAATAGCATAATATATCGTTCTAATAACAACAGCATGCGATAGCATAATATATCGTTCTAATAACAACAGCATGCGATAGCATAATATATCGTTCTTACGACAACAGCATGACAATAGCATAATATATCGTTCTAATAACAACAGCATGCGATAGCATAATATATCGTTCTAATAACAACAGCATGCGATACCATAATATATCGTTCTAATAACAACAGCATGCGATAGCATAATATATCGTTCTAATAACAACAGCATGCGATAGCATAATATATCGTTCTAATAACAACAGCATGCGATAGCATAATATATCGTTCTTACGACAACAGCATGACAATAGCATAATATATCGTTCTAATAACAACAGCATGCGATAGCATAATATATCGTTCTAATAACAACAGCATGCGATAGCATAATATATCGTTCTTACGACAACAGCATGACAATAGCATAATATATCGTTCTAATAACAACAGCATGTGATAGCATAATATATCGTTCTAATAACAACAGCATGCGATAGCATAATTTATCGTTCTAATAACAACAGCATGCCAACAGCACAATAGCGTTCTTATGACAACAGCATACCAACAGCATAATATATCGTTATTATGTCAACATTGATGAAAGCATAAAACCGTCCTTATGACAATAGCATAATATTGTTCTTATGACAACACATGATAGCGTTCATATTACAACAGCATCACACCGTTCTATGACATTGGCATATTATACGACGTTTCATTGTAAAAATATGCTGTTCGTTCTGTGGCCATTATGTGTCGCTTCATAAACAGCTGTAGGTAAATAAGTTGGCTAATAATGTTGCTATTACTAATACGAGTCATATATAAACAGTGTACTAATATTTGTATTTTGCCAGATGATGCCAGACTTGTATGTACCTGTGTATTTGTGGTTATTGCACGCTGTATGTAAATACATGTATATGTAATTTGATGAATACCTTAACGTGAAATTTTCTAGTCAGGTTTTACATTTTTGATATCAATACTGTAGTTAGTAACAATATACGATCGTTCAAACGGCCTCACCTCGCCTATCATCTGATCCCGGTTGTCTCCTATCTGGTAAATGTATGCAAACTCTGTCAAGACGGTCGAAACATCACTTGCAATATTCTTTAACTCAAAGATTCCTCCCCTTCATATATTTAGATTTCTGTCAGATTAGCTTCGTTTTATACTACGGAGAGTTTTACGGTCGTTGCCCTGAACTTTTATGTGATATTTTGGTTCCTTTCCTGGATTCTATGATTGACATAACACATATAGATTCGCCTCGAAGTTATGAGAGAAATACTTTGAAATTCGAGGAGGTATAAGAGAAATAACTTAAACTCGAGTGAAAACTGTAGATGTCCATTTGATTGAGTTTCCAGCTTCAGTAATTACCCTACTGATACCCAGGTCAGACCGTTTGAATGAACGAAGGTGTACACTTGTTAAGCTTAGTCACGTGATAGATCTTTCTGCCAATATGCAAATAATTGTGTCGATATAGTGTGCACATATTGGAACTGCTTTACACGATTTTTAATGACATTTTTCATTTTTTTAATTATTGTACTATTTTGGCGCCAACATAAATGTTAATACATTTCGAGTTGTTGTTTTACACGGATAAACCACTGAATATAGACTTGAGGAAACGAAAGTATGTCAACTGCCTTTTGGAGCCGAAAGAATTGTTGCTCAGTGAAACTGATTTTTCTAATAACATTGTATTATTTTTCTTATACAATTAATTAGACTTAAAACATGATTTAAGGTGTTTACAAATTCTTAATTGATGTTATTTTTGCTTTACTTTTGATATAACTTGATGCTAATAATTTAAATGACAACAACTCGTTAGGAATAGGTCTCCCTGTTTACAATATTTAAATGACAACAACTCGTTAGGGATCGGTCTCCCTGCTTACAATATTTAAATGACAACAACTCGTTAGGGATAGGCCTCCCTGCTTACAATATTTAAATGACAACAACTCATTAGGGATCGGTCTCCCTGTTTACAATATTTAAATGACAACAACTCGTTAGGGATCGGTCTCCCTGTTTACAATATTTAAATGACAACGACTCGTTAGGGATCGGTCTCCCTGTTTACAATATTTAAATGACAATAACTATAGGGATTGATCTCCCTGTTTACAATATTTAAATCACAACAACTCAGTTAGAGATTGTTCTCCCTGCTTACAATATTTCACGTGTTAAAAGATAGTTTTCCCAGAACCAAAGAAATGCAGGCTCTGTAAATCTTCAGTAAAAAAGATATACACATGATGAACGTACAGCTTTCACATTTTCTTCTGTTTTATTTCATGAAACTTTAAATCTAATGGTTTCATGAAGTAACAGTATGAATTCGCTTTATCACGCAATACAACTGTGCATGACATATCAGTAATTCTAAAACCAATACAAACATCGCGGGAACCCATCAATAACTATTTGGTAAAGTAACAAATTACTGTTACTCAAAAGGCACAGGAGGAAGTTGTTGTGGAAACCTATATTTATCAATTCAGTCAGCAACGTTGAGAAATGGGACTGTATCCGACCACATTCATTTGGGATGGAAGAAAAGCGGCTAACAGTTCTTTAAAAGTCAAAAGTAATTAAGTAATTAGCAGTTCCGTAATCCGGCTGTAAAGTTTTGAGCAGAGGTCAGCAGTTCATTAATCCGGCCAGTAACGCTTTGGGTAGAGGTTAGCAGTTCAGTAATCCGACCAGTAACGCTTTGGGTAGAGGTCAGCAGTTCAGTAATCCGACCAGTAACATTTTGGGTAGAGGTCAGCAGTTCATTAATCCGGCCAGTAACGCTTTGGGTAGAGGTCAGCATTTCAGTAATCCGACCAGTAACGTTTTGGGTAGAGGTCAGCAGTTCATTAATCCGGCCAGTAACGCATTGGGTAGAGGTAAGCAGTTCAGTAATCCGACCAGTAACGTTTAGGGTAGAGGTCAGCAGTTCATTAATCCGGCCAGTAACGCTTTGGGTAGAGGTCAGCAGTTCAGTAATCTGACCAGTAACGTTTTGTGTAGAGGTGGGCAGTTCAATAATATGACCAGTTACGTTTAGAGTAGAGGTTAGCAGTTCAGTATGCGACCAGTAACGTTTTGTGTAGAGGTGGGCAGTTCATTTATCCGACCAGGATAGGTTTGGTTAGAGGTCAGGAGTTCAGTAATCCGACCAGTAAAACTTTGGGGAGAGGTAAGCAGTCAAGTAATCCGGTGAGTAACGTTTTGGGTAGAGGTTAGCAGTTGAGTTATCCGACCAGTAACATTTTGGGTAGAGGTTAGCAGTTCATTAATCCGGCCAGTAACGCTTTGGGTAGAGGTCAGCAGTTCAGTAATCCGGCCAGTAACGCTTTGGGTAGAGGTAAGCAGTTCAGTAATCCAACCAGTAACGTTTAGGGTTGAGGTCAGCAGTTCATTAATCCGGCCAGTAATGCTTTGGGTAGAGGTCAGCAGTTCAGTAATCCGACCAGTAACGTTTTGGGTAGAGGTGGGCAGTTCAGTAATCCGGCCAGTCACGCTTTGGGTAGAGGTCAGCAGTTCAGTAATCCGACCAGTAACGCTTTGGGTAGAGGTTAGCAGTTCAGTAATCCGACCAGTAACGTTTAGGGTTGAGGTCAGCAGTTCAGTAATCCGACCAGTAACGTTTTGGGTAGAGGTGGGCAGTTCAGTAATCCGGCCAGTCACGCTTTGGGTAGAGGTCAGCAGTTCAGTAATCCGGCCAGTAACGCTTTGGGTAGAGGTAAGCAGTTCAGTAATCCGACCAGTAACGTTTAGGGTTGAGGTCAGCAGTTCATTAATCCGGCCAGTAATGCTTTGGGTAGAGGTCAGCAGTTCAGTAATCCGACCAGTAACGTTTTGGGTAGAGGTGGGCAGTTCAGTAATCCGGCGAGTAACGCTTTGTGTAGAGGAGGGCAGTTCAATAATCCGACCAGTAACGTTTTGTGTAGAGGTGGGCAGTTCATTAATCCGACCAGGAACGGTTTGGGTAGAGGTTAGCAGTTCATTTATCCGACCAGGAACGGTTTGGGTAGAGGTCAGGAGTTCAGTAATCAGGCCAGTAACGCTTTGGGTAGAGGTTAGCAGTTCATTTATCCGACCAGGAACGGTTTGGGTAGAGGTCAGGAGTTCAGTAATCCGACCAATAAAACTTTGGGGAGAGGTAAGCAGTCAAGTAATCCGGCGAGTAACGTTTGGGTAGAGGTTAGCAGTTCAGTAATCCGGCCAGTAACGCTTTGGGTAGAGGTGGGCAGTTCAGTTATCCGGCCAGTAACGCTTTGGGTAGAGGTTAGCAGTTCAGTTATCCGGCCTGTTACGCTTTCGGGTAGAGGTCAGCAGTTCAGTAATCCGGTTGTTATGTTTTTGGTAGAGATCAGCAGTTCAGTAATCCGGCCAGTAATGTTTTGGGTAGAGGTTAGCAGTTCAGTTATTCGACCAGTAACGTTTTGGGTAGAGGTTAGCAGTTCAGTAATCCGGCCAGTAATGCTTTTGGGTAGAGGTTAGCAGTTCAGTAATCCGATAAGTAACGTTTTGGGTAGAGGTCAGCAGTTCATTAATCCGGTTGTAATGTTTTGGGTAGAGATCAGCAGTTCAGTAATCTGACCAGTTACGCTTTTGGGTAGAGGTCAGCAGTTCATTAATCCGGCCAGTCACGCTTTGGGTAGAGGTCAGCAGTTCAGTAATCTGACCAGTAACGCTTTGGGTAGAGGTGGGCAGTTCAGTAATCCGGCCAGTAACGTTTTGGGTAGAGGTTAGCAGTTGAGTTATCCGACCAGTCACGTTTTGGGTAGAGGTGGGCAGTTCAGTAATCCGGCGAGTAACGTTTTGGGTAAAGGTTAGCAGTTGAGTTATCCGACCAGTAACGTTTTGGGTAGAGGTGGGCAGTTCAGTAATCCGACCAGTAACGTTTTGGGTAAAGGTTAGCAGTTGAGTTATCCGACCAGTAACGTTTTGGGTAGAGGTGGGCAGTTCAGTTATCCGACCAGTAACGCTTTGGGTAGAGGTCAGCAGTTCAGTAATCCGACCAGTAACGTTTAGTGTAGAGATTAGCAGCTCAGTAATCCGACCAGTAAGTTTTGTGTGATGATAAGCAATTTACCGATCTTGTCATTTAATGTTCCGGGATGTAACGGTTACTGATCCGACTAGAAAAGCTTTGATAATTGATTTTAGGGAATGGGCACGTTTTAGCTTGTAAATGTCAATACACAAATATGGCCAGTAATGATTTTAATGTTTAATTGTTAAGCAACTAAAATTAAAGATATTTTATTTTAAACGTATATATAAACGAATTGGACATGATTAGTCACCCGGTCTGGGTAACGTTTTGTCGGTTGGTCCGGCCTGAGTAACGTTTTGTCGGTTGGTCCGACCTGAGTAACGTTTTGAATATTGTTTAACGTTTTGTCGCTTTGTCATGCGGCTAAGTAACGTTTTGAGTGTGGACAGGAATAGTAACTCATCCACTAACATCGTGCGACGTGATTAACAGATCCGGCCAGCTACATCTCATGTGGTGGTATGACGTTTTATGTAGTTATTAAGGTATACTTATAAATGATGATAACGAATATGACGTTTTAAGTGGTGGTCATTGGTATGGCGTTCAAAGTGGTGGTAAGGAGTATCACATTTTAAGTGGTGGTAAGGGTATGACGTTTTAAGTAGTGGTCAGGGATATGACGTTTTAAGTTATGGTCAGGGGTATGACGTTTTAAGTAGTGGTCAGGGATATGACGTTTTAAGTTATGGTCAGGGGTATGACGTTTTCAGTGGTGGTCAGGGGTATGACGTTTTCAGTGGTGGTCAGGGGATGACGTTTTAAATGGTGGTAATGGGTATGGCGTTTTAAGTTATGGTAAGGGGTATGACGTTTTAAGTAGTGGTCAGGGATATGACGTTTTAAGTTATGGTCAGGGGAATGACGTTTTCAGTGGTGGTCAGGGGTATGACGTTTTCAGTGGTGGTCAGGGGTATGACGTTTTCAGTGGTGGTCAGGGGTATGACGTTTTCAGTGGTGGTCAGGGGCATGACGTTTTCAGTGGTGGTCAGGGGTATGACGTTTTCAGTGGTGGTCAGGGGTATGACGTTTTCAGTGGTGGTCAGGGGTATGACGTTTTCAGTGGTGGTCAGGGGCATGACGTTTTCAGTGGTGGTCAGGGGTATGATGTTTTCAGTGGTGGTCAGGGGTATGACGTTTTAAGTGGTGATCAGGGGTATGACGTTTTCAGTGGTGGTAAGGGGTATGGCGTTTTCAGTGGTGGTCAGGGGTATGACGTTTTCAGTGGTGGTCAGGGGTATGACGTTTTCAGTGGTGGTCAGGGGTATGGCGTTTTAAGTGGTGGTCAGGGATGGCTTTACAGTGGTTGTAATGGTATGAGGTTTTAGTGGTGATCAACATTTTAGAAATGTATATTGTAAACGCCTTATCATTGTGAATTAAACTTTTAAACTGTGCTGAACGCTTGCTGACTTTTGTTTTATTATTTTTGACAACATTGATATGTCTTCGTAGAATATCAAAGATAATACCAGATCGAACAATAATAGAAGACTATGTCAATATACTAACACAATATCTTAAACCACACAAAATCTACGGGTACTGGGTGATTGTCTCAAACACTGGACTCTACAAAGTCGTGCTCTTAAAAAAATGTATATATCACTGTACAAAGTTATTGTTTTTAAGAAAAGCGTATGTTTTACAGGTACAAATGCATTTCATCTCAAAGCAAAGCACACGGCAGTATTCATGTAGTTATCGTATTCAGTGCCACATCATAGAATACTGATATTGTGCCACAAGACAACAATTCTTAAGACATGGAGTGCTATTTAATTGGAGTCTCTTAACCTTACCCAGATAATATTAGTTAAATTGGCTTGGTCAAGATAAATCAAGAATAGCACATAAAATCTTTTGTTTACAATAGAACATTTAACTGTTAAAATTTAGACTGAATATTAAAAAAGTGTGAGTGATATGGAAGGGAATCACCGCCATAATTGTTTGGTTTTGAATCTTGTTCCACGTACGTTTGTATTATTTCACTTTTTGTTCTATGTAAATTTGTATTATTTCACTCGTTAATAAATGTCTTACTTCTATGTACATTTGTATTGTTGCTCTCGTTTACAAATCTATTACGTGTTCATTCCATAATAAATAATACAAATGTACGTAGAACAAGATTCAAAAACTAAATAATTATTGTGGTGATTCCCTTCCATAGAGTGAAGATACACATATTGATTAAATAGGGCGTTCTTAGTCATAAATCTGCCTCAAAGTCCGCCACGGATAGGACCTTCTACAGTGCTGACCGCCAGCAATCAGTAGTAGAAATAAGTCCATTTATTGTCATACCCCGTTGTATATATGGAATACATTATGGACAAACCTTTCATTATGAAGGAATGAATGCATCACTAACTCGCAATTTACCATATGCCTACTTTCACTAAGTGCGTGATAATAATTGCTAACAAGAGGACCAATGGACATGTATACTCATATTTGGTCCCCTGTTGAATTTTTGAGCAAAAATGACTTCACAAGGTCATTTTTACTCAAAATGTTTGTGCGGCTCTTTCCACGTGAGCTACCATCAAACAAATCATGTCACTAGGTATCTAAGTATTTCAGACAGAAATCGTATGAAGATTTTGACACAATTGACCCCTGTGACTAAATGTATGTCAAGGTCATATTTATTCGCTAACTACTAACTCCATGCTTAGAAGTTACCAGCCAAATATCATGTCACTTATGTCTTTTGGTATTTAAGAAGTCGTTTGAAAGTTTTGATATATTTGACCCCTGTGACCTTGAAAGTAGGTCAATATCATTTTCATTTAAGGAATGGTCGTCATATTTTTGACATTCATTAGTGTGTAACATGCATGAGCGGACACACATATTGAAAACTGCGCGATAGCGCACCATGTTGAATATGTAGGTTAGCCAATATTTATTACACACTAATGAATGTCAAAAATATGACAACAAATACTTCCTTTTTCATACTGTGTTAACCAAAATACTTTTTAGGCAGACATATACAAATAGTATTAGTCAGGGCATGTTTCAACGTCAGGGTAAATTCAGCGAGAGAACAGCTACCAGTTGAGAGTGAAGCATTGCAGTTTGACACGATGACGTCACAATGTCACAGAGCCCACATGTATGCTATTTGGAAATATTTACAGTCTTCTCTGACATTCACTCGATAACCATTGTCCTGCAAACTATGGAGTTATTTTTCCAAAAACTATACTTGATGAGAACGTGCCATATTTCTACGTCGACAACGATCCATGTGGGCGGAGCTATACAAATTTTCCAGTTTGAGTCACAATTGTGTGACGCCATCAACAATGGAGATGGGCGGAGTTAACCAGCGAGCAAAATCAGTGACTTTGCTCTTTCTTCAATGACTTCTCAAAAAAGAAAGTTACGAATGGTTTCCTTGACCTTTGAATCAGTGACCCTGACCTCTTTGATTTTGTGGCTGACATTTGGTCATTTGACTCTTTAGTTTCTGAGAACTTTCTTCATAATGTCATAAAATGTTCATCAGTAAAAAGCTAAGAAATTTTATCTTGACCTTTGACCCGTTTACCTTGACGTTTGGTCAGTTGATAATTTGCTTATTTCCAACCAACTTTGCTTCATAAGGTCATAAAAAAACAGCTACAAAATTTAACCATGACATTTGACAGTTACTTTGATCTTGGTTTTGACCTTAGATAGTTCTGTGATCTGACCATCTTGGCAAACTTCATGTTACTCTGAAAAGGGTCCCAAATTTTACCCCAAAGTTCCTATATAAACAATAGCAAACTTCAACTTCGTCCCCCAGGGGGAAATGTGAAATCCGGGGAGGCATGAAATTCTCAATTTTGATAAAGCACCTAAAGACCTTTCCTATGAAGAGTATTTGATCCCAGCATGTCTGGGTCTTTAGAGGATTGTCGAAATTTTACACAATTTGACCCTTTTTAGCCCCCAACCCTACCCCCTCGGGGGCTCCTGATTTAGAAGAATTTGTTATTTTGGTGTATGTGTATCTTAGGTCATGAAAGGTTCCTGCTAAATTTTATTCAAATTGGTTCTGGGGTTTTGAGAAGTTAAAAATGTTAATTGTTTGACAATGCCAGACCATGGACAAAAGACGATTTGAATAGCTCACTTGAGACATCCATTTCAGGTGACCTAAATATACAAAGTGAAAAGGGAAACAACCATTTAGAAAAGACATGTTTCCATGAGTCTGTATGTGTCCAAGATAAATTTTACTTTAATGAAGATGCTGAAATTCTATTTAAAGTAAGTGACCTAGTTTTTCACCATGAAAAAAATTCAAATGTGAACTTGTACAATGTTTGTGAACATTTGTATGACGTTTTGTCAGTCAACTGAGAACTGCAGCCTGTAAATGGTGGCATCCAATTACTGTCAATTTATATATAGTTAGGTTACCTAGTTTTTTTATTGCAGCAGGTTGAAACACGAACTTGCGGGAAGTCTCATGCCAATCGATCAAGAGATTCAGCCTGTAGAGCGGTGACATCGTTGGGGAACGTATGTAGAGAGTGTTTCCCTATATACCCTCAACGATTAGACGCGAGGTAATAATTAGGGATTGGCAATAAAATTGCAATATCCATGCATCACAACAATGATCTTGATTTTTAGAAAATGACAAGATTAGCCCTTTCGCTCTGATGACTGTCAAGACTACGTAAATTTTCGGGATTTTTTTTCAACTTATCAACAGACACTGACTAGGGTTACTCTCTGTGTAAAAAAAATACACTGGTTTTCAGGAAATGAAATATTTATTTTGATATATCACAATTATATCCCCATTAGTTTGTAATATAATATTATACCCATCAACTCTACAAGTATTCGATCTACAATTTTGTCACGTCAAAAAATACGACAAACATCTTAAATTTCATGAAGGCAATTTATTTATGTTAGTCATTCTCCACGAAAGGTAGCACATATAAAACAAAACCTACATTATGCTACATTTGTGCTGCTCTGCATTGACGATGGACTTTACAATACTGATATCACGTGCCTGTGCACTTAGAAAGAAAACAATCTACCAACACATAATCTATACAGATGTAGACCATAATCTTCATCGTATTGAGCAATGTATAAATAATTTCACCATGGATTGTCCATTATTACCATGCTTATAATCATTAATCTGATAAAAAAATCACAGCGGTTTTCTACTCTTAATACAGATTATCTTTTGATCATAATTGTGAGCGAGAAGAAATTATCCAGATTTCATAATACTCATATTGTTGAAATAATACTTGTTACAGAATAGTTCTTGATTCGAAGGAATTACAGGTTGAAATTTGGCAAATTGCATCATGCCATATACAACATGATATCATAATGCTTTTAATACTTGAAATTGCATCCATACAGACACACACAACATGTGATTCGATAGCATTAGTATATATATCTACAATGTATAAGCCAAGACAGATTGCTGTATACCCACAAGATAAAGAATCTATAAAAAAATGTTTATATACAGAGAACTGAAATAATTAAATATGTAAATAAGCTTTTATAAATACGTTTGCTATCTGAACATCAATAAAGGATCAGGCATAATATACAGATGACTTGATGTGTATGCAGAATGTATGTGTGCAAAACATGACCAGTACTCAAGGGTATCACAATAAGTAAAAGAAGGTCCACGTTACAAACGTGGCAATAAAAACTTCAAAATCATTTTTCCTATCGAAAGAAAAACAGTTCTACACTCGTTGACTACAGTAACATATAAATATATATAGAAATAAATTCTCTTTAAGTTCCAACAAATTTGACCCTGAATGTGATATTTCATTAATACTGACAAAATTTAACCTCACAAGTTCTGAGCTCTGGATTTATTATAGTTACTAACTCCTCAGGAACATTTACCACAAAATCAAAATAAACAACAATTACAGTAACTATCATTCTAAACATAAATAACATCCTGGAAATATCACAGCCAGAGCTATGGACGGAGAGAGTCTATGGAAAGATTCCATCAACAAGAAACAAAAATTTGAATACATTATTTCTGAAATATATTGGCAGGAATGTAAATATATTATCATACAGATTTCAACTGTAGTTTTAAACTGTAGATAAAACAGGTTTTTTTCGTCCAAAATTCATATTATCCAAAATGATGATTCCAATTTCAAAGTTTTAGTCCTGAACCTCAACTATCAATGGTGCCAAGTACTGTGAATGACGGATTCCAAATGAGAATTCTGGCTTCTTTGCCTTATTTATTGTGACCTGTAAATAAAAATAAAAATGGATTTAGTACATAATGAAAAAGTAATGATTTCTAATATAGTATCTCATTTCATTTTAATTTCCCAAAGCTGCTGGGAGAATTTGGAGCTGGAAAATTTAACAAACAGATATTAACCCAATATCCTCAATAAATTTCTAACATTTTGATTTGTTTTTTTTTCAACAATTTACATTTAAGCCATTATGCAGTTAATATAAGATAAAAAAGGTGCTAAATTTTCATATTGAAAGGATTTAACAAGTAAAAAATAACCTTTTAAACTTTTAAATGACACTTTTAAATGTTTAAGCAATACATGTTTTGTATGCCACCTGCTGTGGCATGAACAACTTACATTTTCTGGTGAGTGAGCACCAGGGCCAGGTTTCTGTGTGGTGTCGCCAGGCATCATATTTCTACTTGTCATGCTGTACAGGGCTGCCTTTGACTTGTATGAATTGGGGTCGATGGTGTTATATGTTCCGGGTCCTGGGCACTGTTACCAATCAACACAAAACTTATCAAGTACATGTTAACACAATTTTTTTTTTCAAAATAATTAAACAATTTGTGTGCTTGTTGTAAAATCACTAATATTAAAACACTGAATTAATTTGAATGAAAAACTGTTTCTAGAATGTACTGTATAGCAGGATTATCACAAGGTATAATTTATATAAACAAACATAATTCAGTTAACCCAAACAATCTCAATAATGGACTATAAAGAATAATAAACTAAACAAGCAGAGAAAACTCTTACCTTGGCCAAATCTTCATGGAAGCCTCCTTGTGTCTGGCGCCCCGTGATGGAGAAAATTGGAGACTGTTTCTTTCCACTCTGCACAGTTTTGCCCATCATTTGAGGAAGTGAGTACTTGTTGGCAGCTGAAAGTAAAAATAAGATTTACTTATTGACAAAATGCTAATTAATAATACACCTTATATATATCTTTGACATGAACTAAAATATTGAAGGGATCCTACATATTTGAACATTTCTCCCTACAAGTTAATATTATTAAATTAATCATCAATATGTTCCTGAGATATTTACATAATATTCATATTGAGAATAATTGAAAAATAGAAAGTGTTGCATACATAAGGGTTCTGTTTAATTTTGGTAGACTGTCAATGTAATGATTTGCTTCACAATCAGACAAGGGAAACCATTGCCCATCAGGATGTTCCATTATCTTCACGCAAATCTCTGGTATTATCTAGCTTTTTATAGATAAAGGTCGTTTTTCTTGTTTGCACACAAGAAATTTACTTTTGATTATATTTTTGTTTCGCATTCATCAGAACTCAACACAGAAGTTGATATGATTCAACCATCGGGATTGGACAGCTTTCAATGAATTATGTTGCAAGGGAAAGCATTCTGTTAAGTATGTGTCTTGTTTTTCAGTGTTATGGTTATAAGTTATTTCAAAGAAAAGGTATACATATTTTCATCAAATGTTTGTTGTTAATACCCAGATGGGAATTTAGTCTGTTTAAATCTATAATTGTGTTATATTTGCGTGCAAATTGTATCAGGGTTTTTATGTCCATATTTCATTTGTGTGATATTTTAAGCAAGGAAACTACATCATTACTTGTATCCTTATTTATCTTGTAATACAATACAATTCATCTCAAGGTGTGATAAAAATATCATATAGAAAATAATCATATTGAATGCCTGACAGAACAGTAAAAAAACTTAAAACTGTATTGATCAAATTTTGCATGAATATAAATACCCATTAGCTCTTGGGCGACCATCTAACTTGTGAATTGCACGCTAACGACCACAATGGTGGCTCTATGGAGATATTGATCGGTAAGGGATATCAAATGCCATCTAGAATTTCATTATTAATTTTTTGACAAGCCCCTATACAGTCTTCATGGTAATCATTATTTAACCTCCTCAACATGGGTATTCAGTATCCACCAACACAAGCACATAAATCTGTAAATCACTTGAGATGAGCTTGATGATAGCGGTATATTGGCACTTTCCTTATGTACACTACAGCTTAGCTATAGGGTCTAGGTAAGCAGTCAATACACTTCCATCATTACCTATATATATATATATATGTGGTATCAAGTGTTTGTCTACACCATACTGTTGACACCATACATCTTAGACAAGCTTTGAACAGCTCCTGGTGAAACTCAGATTATATACCAGACAGGTTACAGCCAATAATTGTTCAAGATAATATTTAGTCATTTGCTCTTTTTAGTCTAACACTGAAATAACTTATATTTATTAGAAATTCACATCACGTTTTAGAAAATTAAAAACACCATTTTACTATTCATGAAAATTCTGATAGTTACAGTCCAAAGTCCTACAGTAATTAAGGTTCTAGAGACAGAACACCACCACTGTAAATGTGCACGTCCACCCCCCCCCCCCCCCCCCCAAATCTAAACAACCCTTTCAGTTAAATATTTTTTCATTATTCTCTTTCTTCTGTATTTTTTCATTTTCAAAAACAGGACTTATACAAGTCAGCCTAGTAAATCAACACTGCAAATATATTGATACATTGAAATCAATAATTCCCCCAAACCATACTATTATAGGATTGTAAAAAGGGAGAGTGGGAATACATAAAAATCAATACCATCACATGCAAACATTATCTTACATTGAACGAGTGGATGGTTAGTCACTTAGTGTCACAACATAAGTATGTGCACACATTCTAAACATTCAAATTGTTAAACTAATCGATTTGAAAGAAGTTTTCCTAAAACACAGATCAAACTATTTTTGGTATAAAACATTGCTGATAAAGTCTGGTAAATTCCCACTCGACTTACTGTATGTGTATTATTTTATACAACTAATTTATTACAAACCTGTATGAATTCATGGATGAATAATTTATACATGTATACACTGAATGTAATACAATTTAAATATCTAGTTCAGTTAATGGAATTTTGAAGATGCAATCTGAAATCTATTCCCATTACTGACATTACAATACAGATAAACCTTCCAAACAACCTTTATTGCTTCTCCATACGTTATATTGAGGATTAAACCTTATATATTATATATATTATTATTTATGTCTTACTGGTACTAAAATGCTGTAAAATAAGTGTAACAATATTCCTTATAAAGAATATTCCTTTTTAATTGAAGTATTGTACATAAACCAGAGCGAAATGTACATTTTCAACGAGCGTTAATATGTAATAATTGACACTGTTAACTTACATGGGTGGGAATTTTCTTTACCAAAACATGCATTTATCAAATAAGCAGGTACCTTCTTAATCTTGTTTCTATTCCTTCTCATAAGATTTTAACAAATGTCATACACTAGATTTAATTAAAAACTTCAAATCTATGCAGCAGAATTATCAATGATGGAATTTGGTGTCATTCTAGTAGTAGCAGGGATGATGTACTCATCATGTAGTTATATATAATATAAAATCAATTATAACTGGGCGCTTTGTTTTCAACAACATTTGGATTTTTGTACTTCTTTAATGGTAACAGGCAATGTCATTTTAATACAGGATTATTTTCAAGTGTGTGATTTGCTGCAGGTGGTGCACATATACATATTTTAAAACCATTTTGTATCTTTTCAAAACTTACCTTTTTACCCCCCACCCCTGACTTCGTCAAATCCACTTCAGAAATTATTGGTCCCCACATTTTTATCCCCCTTAATATAATGGATATAACATGGTGTACATCTCAAGCAAAACCATGTGTCACTGTGGTGCACTTTACAGTCAGCAAGTAAATGAAACTGACCTGGTGTGTTATCGGACCTCCTGTTTTTGTGACGTGTGCCAAAGCTGTATGCTGGGTGTCTTTGCTGGGCTGTAGGTCCAGCATTCTCTGGGCTGTATGCTCCGGGCCCGGGCACTTTGAACTGGGTGCCGTCCTTTTGTCTTCCATACAGTGAATAGTGGGGGGTACCATCCATACCATCTTTATACACCTTATTGTTAGGGTAGTAGCACGGGCCGGGACTGCAGTCATCCCTAAATTTTCCATGACGAATTCCAAAGGGATAAGCTGGTCCCTTATTATGCAGACTCCTAGGGTCATGAGAGTTTTGTCCTACTAACCCAGGAAGTCCGTAACATGGACCAGGGCTGCTGTACATGGCAGCAATAGGCCCACGGGGCTTCGTATAATTATACACCATGTTTATTCACTAAGTCTGCACAGTCCTGAAAAAGTAAAGAAACAATTGATCACTTTTCTTGTTTTGAACATTCTATGATTCCTGTTTCTCACAAATGACGGGTAATGGACAAGGAACAAAGGTGAAGGTGTCAAAATTA
The DNA here is from genome assembly GCA_947623455.1 of Mimachlamys varia. Classification (NCBI taxonomy): domain Eukaryota; kingdom Metazoa; phylum Mollusca; class Bivalvia; order Pectinida; family Pectinidae; genus Mimachlamys; species Mimachlamys varia. Next base: position 36,677,802 of record OX392531.1, on the reverse strand, counting down.
GAAAAAAAAACAGCACATGGTACTTAACTTGTCTTATAACCAATTGATTTTTTTGAAGATTAAAATCTAAACAATCAAATTTCTTACATGTACATTCACTTCAGTTCCTTAATTATTTTCCCGAAGAAGACTGCTTAATAACTGGAAGTTTGTTGGTATTTAGCATACTTCTACAGTTAGATTTTATTAGATTAAACTAGAAAAAATTCCGGAGAGTTGACACTGAGTCCTACATACAGTATCTACTATTTCAGATATAAAGAATTTGACTGTGTACATATAAACGGAAGGAAACTACCCCCACCTCTGTTTCTGTGACAGGTCGTTATCTGAGGGTCATACCTATACACACCATTTATATAGATAGGACATACAAGATTTACCACTTCAAAACACTCAGAATGGCTCTATCACTAGGCAAACTCTGATGTAATGAAATGTATGGTGTCATGAATATTTGATACATAGAAACACACCAGCTTAACAATTTACAGTATTTTAGTTATAAACCTGAGGAACATAAATCACTGCTAGGGTATCTAAAATACTTAGTAAAAAAAGTCTTTAACAGCACAACAACATCTAACAAGAATCATGGTGGTCTAATACAAGTAAACAAATTGAAACCTGCTGAGTTTCTGTCCACCGTTAGCACAGTAGTTTTATCAGATATGGAGATGATCTAAATAGACAATATCTTCTATAAAGTAAACAGTCTTACCTTGTGCCCACAAAACAAATATGTCAACAAACTGACTATAGATGAAGGAATAAGTTAGTATCCAACACCATGGGGTAACAAACAACACTGGTGGGCAGCCACACCAATAGCTAACCCGACCCAATACTGTCAGATTGTTTGCCTTATTGTTTGGCTAATGCAACCAGGCAACCAGCTCACAGAGTTCTGTACGTTCATTAGCATACACAGGAACCCTAGCCAGGGCGCTTGGCCTCACTGGTCTATTTAAATATACAAAAGAATAAAATACCTTGCACAAAAGAATTAGGTAGATTAAGTAGATGTATTTTTGCAGTATTGTTTGTTATTTCCAATACACATGTCTTGAAAACAGAACTTAACCATTTCTTTATCCGTATTAGTAATCCCTTCAATGAACCTTTACCTGTATTTTTATGTTGCCATATCACAAATCTTACTTTTTGGCTACCTGTAAATTATTATAATACATTTCAAATAAAATGACAAACTAAAGTAACAATTCTGAACGCTCCTCAAAAAAGGTAGAAATTTCTTGATTGATAACAGGACTACATCGCATTATTCCTATTTCGACCATAAATATTATAGATCTGCTTTAAAAGGGATTTTTTTTTTACCTAAACAATGTAAGTTGAACCTTTGTTCAATCAATCAATGGAATGTGTCTAAAAAGTTAGATTATATACATGTACATTTCATTTCGTCCATGGACTGCCTACTACCTGAGAAATCTGTCTGTACATGTACATAACATGGAAATGAGTTTTCTGATACATTATATGTTTGTATTAAACATTTACAGGTATTAGAATCACTGTGGAGGATTTTATAGCCCATTACTTCCAGAACCCATTAGCCTCAATAAGGTGTTTTACGACACATTAACACGGAATTAATGGATTGAAAATCTTTTCAGTTATAAATATATAATTTATTTCTCTGAATATTATTTACATCAATGATGTCATTGAAAGTAAATCATCTTAAAGACAGATTACTGTCCTGTTAAAAACAATGAAATTATCTTTTTCAAATAAATAAATATTTGAATTTTGTTAAAGTATGGGCCATTGCAGGACAAAGATACTGGCTTTATATAAAAGAATTGAACATTTTTGGGGACAAGAATAGACACTTGTGTGTGTCTAATTGTGGTCAAAATACTGGTCATCACATTCACAGGGGCTAGACATGTGACAAAGTATAGGGATTGTAGTCACATTCACAGGGGCAAGACATGTGACAAAGTTTAGGGATTGTTGTCATATTCAGAGGCCAGACATGTGACAAAAGTTTAGGGATTGTTGTCACATTCACAGAGGCCAGACATGTGACAAAAGTTTAGGGATTGTTGTCACATTCACAGAGGCCAGACATGTGACAAAGTTTAGGGATTGTTGTCACATTCACAGAGGCCAGACAAGTGACAAAGTTTAGGGATTGTTGTCACATTCACAGAGGCCAGACATGTGACAAAAGTTTAGGGATTGTTGTCACATTCACAGAGGCCAGACATGTGACAAAGTTTAGGGATTGTTGTCACATTCACAGGGGCCAGACATGTAACAAAGTAAAGGGATTGTTGTCACATTCACAGGGGCCAGACATGTGACAAAGTTTAGGGATTGTTGTCACATTCACAGGGGCTAGACATGTGACAAATAATTGGGATTGTAGACAAGTGACAGCTGGGCTATACATACACCAAATCAATTCAGAAACTGTTCAGACCCCCTTACCCTATGCTCAGACATCAAGGTAAATCATTACAGTCTGTTATAATGCAATACATATATACATGAATTCATGGAAGATAAACGATATTGAGACTTGAAAATTAATTTAAAGTGCCCCTGATGTAAGTAATTTTGGGAATATATAGATAAGTATATTCTAAACTTATATTTTGAAAAGCTCAACCAACTTGATCAATTACAGTGTGAATTTTAAGGTCGATTTAAAACCAATTGGCTTCCATTTTATAAACGCTGTATTATGGTATATCAATCTTAACCAAGTAATATATGTTGAACTGAAGGACTTTTTGGCACATTACGAGAATGCTCCAGACTCGTATCTTTTAAAAGGATTGTTATGCTCCTCAATATTGATATATTTAACAGAATTAAGAATATAATTTATGATAGGTTTTGCCATTCTAAATTAAAATATTTCTAAAAGCTGAAGGTACCCGAGATAAAGTGTGCAGCAGGAGTGTGGTATTTCACTTATTTAAAGGGCGGATTATCTAGATTTGCAATTAAAACACATACTTAGCTTAAATGCAAATAAAAATGAAAGCATTCCTGTGTTACCACTCCCAAATTGAATACTTTAAATAAATAACAGTTTTGTTTCTTATATTTTAGTCGAAAACTTTAAATTGTCTGTGTCTCTTCAAAAGAGAAAGGGTCAGTGTTTTGGGAGCTAGCTATATTTTAGTATACAATAGAGAAAGGGATCAAAGTGTTTTTAGGATCTAACTGTTTTAGTAACTGTATACAATAGAGAGAGGGTGCAGTGTTTTGAGATCTAGCTACATTTTTTGTTTGTTTTAGTAACTGTATACAAAAGAGAGAGAGTGCACAGTGTTTTGGGGATCTAACTATGTTTTAGTAACTGTATACAAAAGAGAGAGTGCACAGTGTTTTTGGGATCTAACTATGTTTTAGTAACTGTATACAAAAAAGAGAGAGAGTGCACAGTGTTTTGGATCTAGCTGTGTCTTAAATGATTCATGCTTAAATCAATTACTTCAAGCTACTAAGGAGTATTGTGACAAAAACAATACGCAATTATTTTACTCATTTAAATAATTAACTGCAACCCTGGAGCCCTTACCTATTATCTGTCTGGCCGACCCGGGGTCCCCCTTTGCCCCTACCCCCAACCCCCAAACAACATCATCATTAACAACAACTTCATCTGACCACTCCCCCATAAAATAGTGTAGCATAATTAACCACAAGTAAAGATCTCTAATAGTTTTTACTTCACTGCATACACATTACAAACTAAAGTAACAGCACCTGAAATTTTAATGTTACACCAGGTAAAAGGTAACCTACCTTGGTTTAACACTTGGTACAACATCATCACTAATTCATTACCAATGGGAAGATGCTGCGGATCAGAGATCAATGTAGCCTTAGGTTGTCAAACAAACAGTACTAAGTACAACTACACAGGGGACCTTTATCAGCCAGTAAGCCAGTCAATAGAACACTAGCACTGCATGTACTACCAAACAGAGTCAAAGGAACACTAGCACTGTATGTACTACCAAACAGAGTCAATCGAACACTAGCACTGCATGTACTACCAAACAAAGTCAATGGAACACTTGCACTGCATGTACTACCAAACAGAGTCAATGGAACACTTGCACTGCATGTACTATGGAACATTCTGCATGTACTACCAAACAGAGTCAATGGAACACTCTGCATGTACCTACCAAACAGAGTCAATGGAACACTCTGCATGTACCTACCAAACAGAGTCAATGGAGCACTTGCACTGCAGGTTCTACCAAACAGCAGACTCTACACATTGTAATAGTCTGTGTTTCCTGTGACCCCAACACCATTTCTGGTTTGGGGCCAGAGCGCAAATGCCTATAAAAACATTAGAGCTGGGTACCACAAAATCAAAAGTACCACAATATTTAGGCAAATACTGCGGTACATACCGTGGTATACCACCTTGATTGAATTTTTGAGCTAGCTAAAGGTCTATGGCTGTTTTTGTTCTGAAGCAAATACAGTGCTACTTATCTAAATTATGCTTCCGTATAGATTATATAACGCTAATTCTGATTGGTTTAAAATCCCATCGCGAAACTGCACTGGAACCAATCAAATGCTTCGTACATATTAATTACCTACGAGGATTTCTCGGCGAGTTTGCCCACGGGTGATGAGTGAGTTAGCGAAGCGAGATCAACCGTGGGTATCCGACGATGATCAACAAGAGGCTTGTCATAAGTTTCTCTTTGTGTTATCCTCTAATATTGATTGAGTGAAGTTATGTCTATCGATCATAGTTAAGCAAACTTATAAGAAATCAAATTAAACCATATTGGAATTCCAATTGATCTATGTAACAAATATTTCATTGATAAGTTAAATGACAGTCCCCAAAAAACCGGTACAGGACTAATGTACAACGGTATGTACCATCACAACTTAATACCACTGTAAACCAGTAAAACCGCCCAGCCCTAAAAAACATGGAATTCGCCAATACTAAACGGTATTGGGGGAGTGGCTAATTCACCAAAAGTCAAAGATGCGGCCATTCTTAACAAGTATATTATCTTCCCTGTGGCCTACTTATGAGGTAATAACATGGACACTGCCCAGGTGGGAAATTTCTAACAGTTGAAGACCTAGGATTCTACTGACTGAAATTATGAGCTGGTGGTAAAAATCAGAGTGGGTTTGGGTCAATAAATAATCCATTTATCGATATATGTGAGGTATGATGTATATTGTTTCATTGATGGTGCTCTGATCCAACACCAGACATCCATCTGTCAAAATATCAAAGTCTGGTGTTAGGGCCAGAGGAAACTTGGCCCTAACACATTAGAACAATAGCTTATGAAAGTATTCATAATGAGACATTTGTAAAGCCATCACAAGAGTTTCAGTATCAAGTACAGTCTAGATCTATTACCTGAATACCAGCTAGGGGCGAAATAAACATGAAATGTTTTTGGCATTGTAAATAATACTGCATTTTTTCTTTCTGATTTTTCAAAATCCCCTGCTCTGGAAAAAAAATCTAGGAATGTCTTCAAAGCTATTTTACTAAGCAAGTATTGACTAATTTGACCACCCTCCCTAGGTCACCCTTTTTAAAATATTTTTTTTTATAAATCATTAACATATTAACTAGATCTATGCCCCTCCTTATTTTCCAATTAATGTTAAATTAAGAGTTAATCAATGAAATTTGAAAAAAATAACCAACAACACTGCCCAATTAATTATATAATTCGATCAAGATATAATTTAATTAACACATTATAAATCGGCTATTATGATAAGATTTGTCGCTTACAACTTTAGTTGACAATGACAATATACATACTAAACATTCAACATTATGATTTTGACAAGCAGAACAATCCAGTAATCATTTAGTATCGATTACCATACAATATGGTTACCATGCATCGATACATCCTGGATCGCTACCAACACGTGTATTTCACTAACTGAATATTAAACAAATTCCGTTAAAATATCAAGGACTTGTCAAGCAATGAGAGGTTGTCCCATAATCTTATCAGCAAATATAAACACATGAACAGTGTCTTTTTGTTTGCGTTCATCGCCTACTGTCACGATACTTTCTGATCGGCAAATGATACGCTTGATCCAGAGATATGGTGTCGAAATAAGACACCGAACAAAAAATAGGAACTGTTTGGAAAATGCATTGCTTTTAACGACTCCTTACAAATCATGTATCTGATAAAATAAGGTATAACCTTTTACTTACCTTGTTATGGCAGATAAGTGAAGTCAGAATGCAATCTATACGGCTACCTTTCCTTATCTTCCACACCGCGAAAGGTTGTCAAACAAACACGGGGACGTCACGAAGTGCACCTCGTGATCAATTTCTACGAATGTCATTGGTAGAAAGGTATCCAAGAGCGCCCTTAGTAACAAGGGGAGTAATCAAAACGGAAGCAGAAATAGAGTAATGTCCCATTAACAGATTACTAGAGGCCTATGCATACAATGCAAATGTGTAACGTGTACGTGCTCGCTAGTTTGATTGTTGTCGGTGTATTTATAAAAAGTGAACTGTTACTTATTTTCCTTTTTTCCTTTTATCATTTATTCTCTTGGTTATTTTTATTGGATATAAATGCTTGACAGAAAAAGCTGGTAAAACCAGAGACATTTTATCTATTTCAGTCAATATAGATAGAGAAAAAAATGACGATGGTAGGCCTATATATGATAATATTATATGTGGAAAGGTGATCAACAACATGAAGATACATTAAATGCCAACGTATATAAGTTTTAAGACCTCAGAATAATGGAGTGTACTGTATACATATTGCATATTATATCTGTATATCCGGGAGTCTATAACACCCAATAAGTAGACTTGTAAATACATTAAAGACCTGAGCTCAATAAATCTAGATCGTAAATAAAAATCCGTTTCTTCGTAAATCAAATTGACCATAAAACTTTAAAAGTGAAGATGACAATAGCGTTGGATTTAAGAGGATTACATGGTAAACTCGAGACACTTGGTGCCTTGTGTACATATTTACATGTTGACATGGTCTGTCTGAACAATAGCAAATATCATTGGTACTTCAACGTATACTGCAACGCTTGAGCGATATACACATGTAATATCCAGACGGAAAAGTATTAAACTGTCTCAATTTTAAGATGTAATGATTTCAAGGTAAATACAGTTGCTCGTTTGATCAAAAGTATTGTCGCACTTTTTTTCACCAAAAAAAACCCCACAAAATAATAATATTACAAAATCGACCCAATTCTATGGACGCCAAATTAAAAAATATTTAACTAATTGTGCCTATCTTCAAATTCAAATAATTGAAGTTCGATACAATAAATTGAAGATAATTTGAAGATGTGTATAACTAATTGAAGATACATTAATATAGTATCTTTATAGATTCGTATATAAATGACCATATAGGTTCACATTATTTGCACATATCTCCAGTTGTATTTAACTATTAATCTATTATTTCCATGCAATAACAAAATTGTCCCATCTAATCACAATAAATTACGGTAACCGAAGTGGTATGGACAGGAAATTACCATGTATCCAGATAGCTGTAGAAAGGTACATGCCTATGGAATATAGGAACAGTTCAGGTTGAACCTATCACATTTGACTGCACCTAGGCCTATCTTTAATGGAATTACCCAGGTTAACCTCCAATTTTTTTATTTTTTTTTTTTACATTCCGATTGACGTTCTAAACATTTTTTTAATTCCGGTTAATTGTTACTTTCGGGAAAACACATTACATTTTTTGTGAATATCCAGAAGTTACCGTTAATGTAATGCCGATCTATAAATCTTTCTTTATTTTTAATGACACATATAAGTAGATTCTAATATTTAAGATTTAACGCACACATATTTAAAGGCCCAATATATGTAACTTCAGGGAAATTTTCGTGATTCTGAAAAATTCTGAAAAAATAAGTTGGTAACCATGCAAAAATAAGCCTAAAACGAAGTAAATATGAGCGGTAACTAACAAGAAACTCTTGACAAAAAAATCCGAAGAATTGAAAATAATTCAGGTGGGGCCCACTTCAACAACAAACCGAAGGTAGAAGACGGTTCGAAATGGACGCGTGTTTACAAATAATGTGTTTCAACTGCTGCTGTACCGGTAACCGCGAAAGAATTCATCTTGAATATTGCTGATATCAGGTAATCTTAACTAAATCTATAAATATAATAAATTATTAGCCTTGATTTTCGCTTCAAGTTTTGCCGAAAGTTACGTATATTGGGCCTGTGTCGCATGCCGTTTATTATCGTTTCGCGTTTGTAAAAGATGCGAAAGAGATGCAAAGTAAATTATTTACCTATGATTTAAAAAAAAAAAATTGTATTACTTAAATTCAATAACTCCGCTAATTACTCTTCATAAATCATCTAATAGCATAGGCCAAAAGATCCATTCTACATTGCAGGGCGAGCAGATTTTTTTTTGACAATGATATCGGCTTGTTACAATGGACAATTTTGTCTCCGATGCTTTTTTCCGTGTATGTAAATGAGTCATTTTTTAATCTCGAAATGCAGTGACCAAAATGATTTGCGGAATAAGTCTATTTCTGATGCTATATGCAGACGATTTAGTTTTATTCTCAGAGTCTGTTGAAGTTTACAAGAACTTCTGGATAATCTTGCAATTTATTGTGAGCAATGGAAACAGACAAGACAAAGAAAATTAGTAAAGATAAAGTATGCTTTTTATACGGTTAAGCAGTCAGTTGTGTTGATCAATTTAATTATCTTTGTGTTTTGTTTAAGTTCAAGTTAAAATATTTTGGTTTCGTGTCAAACACATATTTCGCATAAAATTACAATACATACCTATACAAGTGGCAATAAAATATGTGTCCAGTCATATTGACTTATTAGACACGTAATTGAAAGATGCATATATAAATAAAAAAAAAATGCATTACGCTGGTTAAAGTGATTATTTATATATAAACATTTGGGCTATTCAACTGCTATATATGCTTACATGTACAGTTTAATTTAGCGCCCGAGAATGTGCGAAGGGAAAAAGTGGTTGGGCCAATCCCTTCCGACCAGTGGCGTTACTAGATGTTAAGGGAAATGCATGTTTGTGGGTCCGGGGGCGAAGGCCTGGTGGGGGTCTGGGGGCGAAGGCCTGGTGGGAGTCTGGGGGCGAAGGCCTGGTGGGAGTCGGGGGGGGGGGGGGGGCGGAGGCCTGGGGGGGGGGGGGGGTCTGGGGGGGGGGGGTCTGGGGGGCGGAGGCCTGGTGGGGGTCTGGAGGGGGGCGGAGGCCTGGTGGGGGTCTGGGGGAGAACCCCTGTGAAGCTGACGGAAAATTATCAGTGTTTATTTTTTGCATATAAAATCACCCATCCCTCATTTATTTGGACTTATTAACAATGAAATGGTTATATATATAAAGTTATCCGTTTAAATACTTAATTACTGTTGTACACACTGATATTGAACGATTAATATGGGAGAAACATGGTTCTTCTCCTCCACATAAGAGAGAGTTGATAGCCAATGATTTTTAATAATAGGTTCATTCATCAAATATCTTAACTGTTCAGGTTTGTTCATAGAATCATACACATGATTTGCTTTGTTTAAGAGTTCATATCTAAGATCATAAAATGTACATTCCATTAGAAAATGATTCCCAGTTTCTACTTAATTATGGCATAATTTACATAGTCTATTATTCAATTTAAATAGTCTATTATTCAATTTACATAGTCTATTATTCAATTTACATAGTCTATTATTCACAGGAATCACAGATTGGGCATGCCTACCTTTTTCAATTTCAAGTGGCAAAGAACAACATCTTAAGTTAAATATTTTTTCTTTTACTGTTGAGCTGAATATATTTTACAGTCACTGGAAACAGGCTCATATTTGTATGTTCTGTATGTACGTAGTTTGTAACCGTTTGCATTATTTGTATCGCCCAACAGAGACAACTGTCACTTATCATCATCCTCCAAACTCAGAGTTCCATGATTTTTTAATATGACATGACCAGTTGTCGGCAGTAGTCTGCTATCATCACTATTCCTTATTCGCAAATAGAATCTAAAAGCATCAGGGTACGAGTTCCAACCCATATCACTTCGAAGGGCGACATTATAGCATTTCTAACAGCGCCCAGAAAATACATACATGCTTTATTTTAGACCATAGCTACTAAGTATAATAACAAGTTCAATTGTATTCAGAAACAATTAGTTGACTAGCGAAATAATGCTTGGTTTGCTTTACAATCAAAATGTTCAAACTTCATTTTAAAACTTTATTGCAATTATTTGATACTTATGTAAGTAGCATAAATTTGTTATACTTGTGAATTATGGGCATCTACAAATGGACTAGATATAGATAATTTTCATCTTAATTTTTGTAAGCGATAACTCAAAGTTAAAAAATCTACATGTAAAGTCATTATATATTTTAAACTTGGCTGTTTGCTTTTAAAGTGAACAAGGAAGTATAAAATCATTAATTGATTCTGAAAACTGTATTTAGAATAGTGTATTTACCTTCTTATCCAAAGGGAGCACAGGAACTTGTTTCAGCAGGATAAACTATGTAGTAGATGACATGTCTGCATTGGGATTTGGAGATGTATGGTTGAGCCAATCATCATCAAAATTAATGTAAATTAAATGATTAATACCACTTTTTTTATCAATCATAATGTTTTTAGAGGTTTATTAGAGTCATCGTCTAAATGCTACTTATACAAACATATTGTTGATAACTTTACCATGCAATATTGTTAAACAAAATTTATTTCTATTAATTATGGAATTAATTTAACAAAGCTACGCTTGTCTGCATACTGGTTAGCAATTAAGACATTGTCAGTCGGACTCAGAGACTATGTACTACTGTAATTCAACTACAGGTACTGAAGTTGAGGATTAATACCATTTCATATTAATATGCAATACCTACAAAAATGTAAGAAATCGATGCATTAAAAGAATAATTTGAAAAGGTAAATTGGTTTAATACATGTGGTAACTGTTGAACTGTTAAGATTGGACATCAAACTTTAACATAACACTGAATGTACTTATAATGACCAACAGTTTGTATTCATTTTAATGTTTCGTAAGCATTACGATTCATTTTTCCAACAGTTGTAATCTTCTTCCACAGAAATTTTGAATAAGTGTACCGTAAACAAAACCTGTCCTTGTTCAAAGTTTGGGACCTATAACTTATAAAACCTTGAGTGAGTTTAAGCTTTCAGATCATAATTTATGAATAGAATGTATTCATGGCTTTAACATTCAATCATGAATATATCAATGTTAATACTAAAATTCAATTCATCTTTGGCTGGATATTGATCACATTTTATGATTATTTATAAATATGTAGATCAATATGTGACACTTAATAAAAATAACTTATTATTCATAAAATACCCCAATATAATATGCTGCTTATCTGAATGCTTTCATAATTTAACTTGTCTGATTATCATCACAGGCACTTGTGGCCAGGAGAATAACCATCTATAAATATAATATATAGAATATAGCGAAATTTAAAAAAATAAAATTAATTAAATAACTAAATTTTCCTTTTTTCTTTTTATGTTATTAATCATCTAAGACCATAATTGCCAAATTTCAGCTTGATATGTCAAGCGGTTAAATTTCACAAAAAATCGACTATCAGACACTGAAAAAGAGAGAAGCTTTGCAACTCCGTGGCAGAAAATACCTCGACCACCGTCAAAATTTGCTTGTCGGATAATCACCGTCAAATTGTACTTGTCCGATAAACAGTCAAATTTTACTTGTTGGATAATCACCGTCAAATTTTACTTGCCCGATAAACAGTCAAATTTTACTTGTCGGATAATCACCATCAAATTTTTGTCTGATAATCACTGTCAAATTTTAATTGTCTGATAATCACTGTCAAATTTTTTTTGTCCGATAATCACTGTCAAATTTTACTTGTTGGAAAATCACCATCAAATTTTTGTCGGATAATCACTGTAAAATTTTACTAGTTGGATAATCACTGTAAAATTTTACTGGTTGGATAATCACTGTAAAATTTTACTGGTTGGATAATCACCATCAAATTTTACTTGTCTGATAATCCCCATCAAATTTTTGTCGGATAATCACTGTAAAATTTTACTGGTTGGATAATCACTGTGAAATCTTACTGGTTGGATAATCACCATCAAATTTTACTTGTCCGATAATCATCCCCAAATTTTCCTTGTTGCATTCTAATCCCCAAAGTTAACTTGTCTGATTGTCACCCCTAAATAATATAGAACATGAGAATTTTGTATACCAACATCAAAGAACATTGGGGAGTTGGTTTTTAAGTATTGTGTGCAATGTTTAACTTAGCTATATGTTGGCAGTTGTATTTAAAAGTACCCTGGCCAAAGTCTCATCAATGTTCCTTAACTTAATGAATTCCTTTTAAAATTCTTCATTTGAAAGCTTTACCAACGACAATTTTTTTGACATATTTTTTCGCCTTAAAATGCTTTGTGATGCTTTCCTTAATGAAATTTTAGAGCAAAGAAATTTCCTTAAAATAAGGAATTCTGATGAAACCAAGACCTGGCAATATAACATCTCCCCAACCCGACCCCCACAATATTTTATATAAGGCATTGTAATATCTTGTTACATTGCAACCATCTGTTATCAAATAGAACTGAAGTATTGACGATACATATCCCTGTAATACAGAGCAAGGTTTGGTTTTACATGTCATTCAAATAAGACTCAGAGATGAAATCAAATTTTGATGTTTTAATCAAGATAAAACATGATTGATATGTACATATTCCACTCATCCATCACCCTCTGAGACACATTATACCACTCACAATACCAAACAACACAATGTTGACAAAATATTCTGTGAGCTTTATATGGTACAGTAAACATTTGGCCTCTCATTATAGGCTGCTCTCATACAAACCAAACAATTCATTTGATTTTTTTCATTCATACAATCTAACATACAATATATACAAATAAATATATTTTGTGAATAAATACTTTAAATATCAACAAATTGAAATGCCTTTTAAAGGCATTGTCTATATACAAATTGAAATTCTGTACAAATAGTATACAAATATCACATTTGGCATGATACCTAATATCAATGTGAAACAGTGACAGATAAGAGACAAAGGAAGGAATAGTGTTACACAGGCGATCTTAGTGTTACCCTCATACTAAAATATTATGCTTTCTTTAAATGGAACTAGTACTTAAATGTGAGACAATAATAGCTTACAATGATCTCGTACTATATCTGTCGTGTAAAAGATGCTGAAAATGACATTCAGTCAATCAAGAAACACCCATTGGTTTTCACATGTCCAGTCATGTCCTGGTTTGCACATATTCCTTATGTCCATTGAGAAAATAAAGTCTTTCAGAATAAGAAGTATTAGGAAATATCACATTAATTGCACTTTATGTAGAGTTGTGTCCCACACAACCCGGAATTATAACAAAGCACCATCTTGTTTTGCTAGTATCAATTGTTTGTCTACAACATGCCAGAGAAGTGAGAGTCGTAGAGGGACGAATGATGTTTCTGGAACTGTCGCAGTTTCTGCTTCTTCTCCTTCAGTGTCATGTCTGTGTTGTCAAGGATACCGTTCATCATGGACACCAGAGCCTCGTTGGTACAGTCTGTGGCCTGCTGTTCATACACCTGGGGTGTCACCTGCTCGCAGTATGTGTTTTCTGAAAGAAAAAAATCAGATATTAGTTTTTTGAAAGATGTCACACAATACTTTTTCATTATATAGAAATTTTGTATATTCATTTATTATATTTTTATATAATTTTAAACATCGAAATAAACAGTGGCAAATTTCTTTTTTTAAACATTAATATAAAATAAAAGAATATCTTTAAAACACTATAAAATCTTCGAGATAGATACTAATAAAATTATTATTTTTTTGTTGAAATTCAACTATCTAAAAATCAAAGGGAAGATTGTGAAAGAACCGCATCTATTTTGCAATTTTAAGAACTGATCAATGTAGTGATATTTACCTCTGACTGGTGAGACCTCTCCAGTACGGAGATCGTCGATGCGGGAGTTGACACGGTCACGGATCTCCTTTGGGATAACGAAGACGTCCTCCACGTTGTGAACCATAAACCCAACAAGAATACGAGCAAGCTTGGGGGCCACAACCTTGTGCTTCATGATGCAGTCAGTGAACTTGTTCAAGAGGAGAGTCTCATTGTCATCCTAGAGTGAAAAAGAATTCCAAGGTTATAGAAATGCATGAGTGAAAAATTCATTATTTTAATTTGATGTTATTCAAACTTTCGACCAAAGGCTATTAAACTTTAATTTACCCTGTACATAATAAATGTACTGATTTACAACTACTTATGAACGTGACCAACAAGAAAATGTTCATTACCTAATATGATATCAGTAATTGCGTTATATAATTAATTACCCGAAATGTTGTTTTTCTCAATGGAAGAATGTTTGTAAAACTTAACCTGCAATCATATACCTGTAATTTCTTCAACAATTTACACATCAGACAAATATTTCAACATGTGAATTGTTTTTCTATTTTTTTTATTTTGTTGGTAGTAATACATTTTTTCAGGTGATGTTTCGATGACCAGAACGCTATGGGTGATAATTACCTTAGCATCAATCTGCATAGACTCATTCTTGACGGCGGCCATGAATCGCAGGAGACGCTGCAGTTCCTCTCTCACGTGCCATGGCAACAGGATCATGTCAAGCTGAAGAGCCTCAAGTGCCTTCTGGTCTGCTTGCTGGAGGATGAAGTTGAGGACAGCAAGGTGAAGGTCGATGAAGCGTTCGGGGAGAAGAGACTCATCAAGCTGACTGGTGTAGTGCTCGCTGATGATGTGGAAGGCCTGTAGTTTGGCAGCAGGGTTGGAATCACGGACAAAGCTGTTCTCCAGGACGCTGATCCCCTTGGGCAGACACTCGATGCAGCTGAGGGCAGACGACATGAAGGGATCCTGGCCAGTAGATGGTGAGGGGATGTTCCAGTGCTTGGCTACTACATTGGAGATGATGAGGTTCTGCTTGATGTACTTCTTGCTGGGCTTCTCGTCCACTAGGAGGCCATCCAGAAAAGGGAGGTCGATCAAGGTCAACAGCTGGCACAGGGCAACTTCCTTCCACAGCTCCTCTAAACCTGATAAACAAAAACAATACTATCAAACATACGGTCTACACACAGTCTACACAGAGGAATGAGAATGGAATCACTGTAAAATTTCAATAGGATGAATACTGTATCATTTAAAGAGGAAAATTCATCCTGTTAAATTGAAATTGATGTTTAACATAATAGGCTTATTTTTTTAAATCTTTAATTGTTTTATTTTGTTTCCAGTTGCCAATATTGTAGCAACTTTTTTCAAGAAATTTATGTTTAAGTATTACATTTATTAAATATAGATATGTTTCCAAACAAAAACAAAAATGTGGCCAGGAGATTGACAGTTTCAACACATTACATGCTAATCGGAATAAAAAAGTGTGGTAATTGTCCATTGTTATCATGCTCTTTGCCAAAATAACTTGTGATATAATATTGTGAAATACATGAGATTATATAAAATATATTTTCAAACAAAATGCTGTCATTTCATTCAATATCATACAATAAATCTATTTCATTTTACATGCAAATTACAGGCATTTCTAAACATTGAACATAAACAACATAGTGGAACTTGCAATACAGGTTTAACAACAAAATTACAAATGCATTCAAATCTGGAAAGCTTAATGTTAAAAATTTCTTCAAATTTAATGTTCTTGTTATTTTTTTCATCCAATATTCTACTTTTTTCAATTTCAAAAGTTTTTTTGTTTTCAATAGTTTTCCAATTTATTTTTGTTTCATTTTTTTGTATAATATAATTTTGTAATTCTACTGTCTAATTTTTGTTTATTAAACAACACAATTTCAAATTGCTAACCAGATTTTAAATGTCATTCATTTAGAGTGCGTTACTACGACAACACGAACCTTCAGGAGATACATCATGCTTCTCCTTCATGCTACGCATCAACATGGAGGTGTTGGCACACTTGAGCGAGCTGCGACTACGTCTACGGCTGTAGGTGTTCTGGAAGGACATGATCTCCTGCAGCACCTGACCTTTCTTGTTGACAGCTATGGGGTTACAGATGACACCATCCTCCATCAGGTCCGGCTCAATGCTGGGGTCGATTCTGTCAAATCAAAAATAAGGTTATAAAACACGGAACTATAAATGATTTATACAACATTAAAGAAGTTAAATGAGTTTTCATTGTATTGTTCGTTTTACATAATATCAATAATTATTTTTGAGTTCTTTGCTTTGCTCCATTGTATATTCAGAAACATGAATTTTTGTTCTATTAAAATGAAAGAAGGCACATTTACAAGATCATACATGTAGTTCCGATCATGAAACATTTAGTATGTACCCTATGCACTTTTTGGAATGAAATGTTTTTTTGTTTTTTTTACTTAAGCAGGAATAGAAAATATGCTTATAATATTATATCAAGTTGGCGTACTAATAATACAACTGATCAAAAGTTTAAAAATGTAAACATCAGAAAAACAGATCGGGCAATGCATCTTATTAGAATTGTTACAACTAGATATTTCTATAACAAAGTTCAAGATAATTGCGAACTATTTTCAAAATACAGGATTTTTGCATACTGGTCCAAGCCAAGGCATACTTTCCTTCGTTTCCTTGTAGTCATTACTAGTATTACCATTGAACACCTACCTCATGTCATCACTCTTGCTGCGGCAGTCCACCACGATGGAGTAGTTCTGGTCCTCGTCAGACTCCTCAGACTCCTCGATACGGTTCTCCTCCTCATGCTCCAGGTCAGGGCCGACAAACCGGTATAACTTGCTGTGGCTATCATCAAACGTCTTCTTGATCTCGCTGGTTCGGGAACTGACGGGGCTGAAGACGTTGCGATCCATCAAAGACTGGCAGAGCTGTAGATTAAATGCAAATTTTTAAATATATGCCAAGAGTATATCCTACTGTTTCATCAGCAAATTAATTGTACACTGTTTTTATCAGTAGATGACCTACAGATACAACAGTAAAGGTATATTTGATGATGCAGGTTCATATAAGCAAGATTTTGTACATAACTTTCTTTTTATGATTGCTCAGTTTGTGTATAAAGAACCGCTATGCATGACTACTACCAGTTTCTCTTAAATACTATATTAATTTTTTTCGAAAATATCACCTCATTTCCTCAGCAAACAAAAGCAAAATACATATGGAAAATTGTTTTGCTTCTATTCATACACCAAATGTTCTATTTCAAGCCAGCAATTTTAATCCAAATTTGTCATGGATTTCTCTGTGGCTTGTTTTTAATGCTGGAAGGTTATCTTATATACTTGTTTAGTGCCTACCTTGATGGCCTTTTCCCGAGACAGGTCACTGCTGAAGGTGTTACGGTCGCTCAGGAGGTAGTGTAAAACAACGTCGACAGCATCAGTACCACAGAAACAGTTGTCATAGTTGCGCATCTTGTAGCGGCGACGCTTCACCTCCACCTTGGTCTTCAGGTGCTCAATGATCTCATTCCATATCTGTGTGGCACGGAAAGGACCTGGAAAAGAAATTATGACATTAGTTTTTTGCAACAGAATTTATCCAGATAAACTTAGCTTAAAGATCAATTTTGCTTAAAGCCCACATCGAAAAAGCAGCAAATTTACATTTATTCTGCTGCCATTTTTAACACACTCACCCCTGAAATTTTATAATGAACTATTCCAACCATTGAATTGGAATGGTTCAAATGTGGCTGCAGGGGTATACAGTTGTAAATGAGAGAATAACCAAAGACTTCAAATTGTACCATATCAAATGAATAGCAAATTGGAAAAACTTGTTCATAATTTGTAACTCTTTTTGTTTTCTGATTAAGCAAGGTAAAAAATTATTATAATAAAATCTGAAGAAATAAAAATAAACCACTTGATTATCATAGATATCTTAAACCAGCGAGTTTTTAAAATTAGGAAAAATCCTATATGGCAATATAACTACATACATTAGGAGTGAACTTATGGAAAATGAATCACACTAAAGTTGTATCCTACCATACAATGTTTATCATGATACAAATTTAAGTTATGGGGGAGAAACCCTTAAAAAGCAAACATTTTCAGAGAAAAAAATCCCAATAAATACATGTAGTATTAAATACCTCTTCTTGTAGAATTAATGGTCATATTGCTTGTATCCAGTGTCCTAGTCATGATGTCTTACTACTACCGGTCAAACTATGACTGCCCTATATCACAACACTGACCACTGACTTATAGCAGTGATAGAAGATGCTCAAACCAATTAGCCAACACAAAGTACAAGTGTCAAAAAGGACTTAATCTTGTTACTGAAATGCTGCACTAATTTGCTAACCAGAAGGATTGTAAAATGTTGAATGACCAGTCTTGATTCTGGCCAGCATATATAGGGTCTAGGTGGTCAGTGTTTGGACAGCAATATCTGCAGAGTCTGAGAACCTGCTGACAGATGTTATTGAGGACTTGTGCTGACCAAAACAACACCTTGCTCTAAGTAAATAACCCCCAATAGCATATCACAACACTGACCACATGCTTGACCTTAGCCTAGACCAATACAGAAAAGCCTTAACACAACATGCTGACCATTGTATTATAACCTTTACATGGTGTACCCTGTAATGTTATCACAACATCTTGACCAGTAATGATAATCTTGAGCTGATATTTCACCTAGGATGAGTATTAGGAGAAGATAATAGCACCTGGCCAATCTACCTGTTTTCCCAGGTACAAGCTGTTTGTACTAGCCTTCCTCAACACCTTTCATCAAACTTTCCAGATGTTGACTTTTCTTTTATTAGTTTTATTGTGACCTGCACTTTCTCAGACACAGTGGAATCTTTCTCATCAATACAGGAAATGCATTAATTGTTATTACCATTAATTCCATGAAAGAGGAAAAAGGTTCCCACGAGGTAAGCAATGGAAGGAATGTCTATATCCTGTCATCATTTATAATTAACTTATAAATTTATTAGAATATTAAGAAAATGAAAGTTAATTATGTACAATTCTCAGTGTTTGATATGATGGATTGACATTTTGAAAATGATTTTTTTTTATTTAATTCTAATCATCTACATGTGGTCATCTGTATTTTAAAACAGATGACCTTAGTAAACAAGAAATTTATTTAGTGTTGTATACATGGTAACAGGAACATTAGCTCTGAAGAGCTATTGTTACAATGTATATAGTTTAAAGTATCATATGTTATAATTTATATCATATAATCATACATAGTGTTGTTTGTTTTCCCTTTATGTTTGAAAACCAGTTTAAATGTTGTGTAGTGGAATGATTTTTATTATTAAACAATATTACTTCAAGAAATTATTCCAGTTTGTTACAGATATATCTATTTGATTTTTTTTTATTCAACAGTTATTATTAATTATAGAGTAACCTGAGACATTTTAATTGGCCAAGCACTATAATCAAATTCTCTGTCACAGGCAGTATATATCTGTCCTACAACATTTGAGACGTTTAAATATAAACCTATAATATAAAATTATGGGTGTGAAATTATAATTCAGTGTCTAGTAACTACTGAACTATTTACTCAAGTGTCATAATTATGAACTACATGTTAATCATTTATAATTTAATTTTAAGTTTATTATTTTTTTTTTGTTAATTTGAATTTTCATCACTCATCAGATATCAACTACAAAATACTATTACAAATTTGGATACAATAGCATGACATGAAATCAAATGCTTTATCAGTAGCAATATATTCAATTCAATGCATAGACATGTACATAATAAAAGCAGTTTTGTTGGTTTATGTACATTGAATCTAATTATTTGTGTATTCTTGCACAAAGGACAAATGTATGTATCAACCAGTTAACCTTAGTATTAGAACAGCTAACTAGTTTTTTTTCCTTGAGCGGTGTAGATCTATAATGCTAGATATCTTTTTGTTTAAATTTATAATAGGCTCCATCAGTACTATTGCCGGTCAATAACATTCATCCTTTACTTCATTTCTTTAGTGATGAGGGTAAAGATGCTTTATTTCCTCATCAGTAAAAATAACTTGCTTTGTAAAATAATGTTCATAATCTTAGGGCTATATTTGAATATGGAATTATTTTAAGCGCTGTATTTAAATATTTTTAATTTAAATATAAAAGCCACAACATACAATTTTAATAATTTTCGCTATGACAAATGTGAGTTTTCTCCATAGCAATTATACACAAATTGATTCTTGAAAAGATATATTGTATTTGTTGTAATTAGCACCCAGGGTTATCTTATATTTATCAATTAGAGCATCCAATTGATTTATGTTTAATTAATTTAATGTTGCAAAGATATTTTCTAGTTTAACGGACCATTTTTGACCCAAGGGTATTATAGTTTGGTACATTGCAGCTTGCAGAATTAAACAAGGTAAAGGAGGTTTATTACTGTATATATCTGATGTTACCAGGAATACAGTCATAAAACTGAAGAAAATTGCTACAAGATTAGGTTAGGAATCCAAAGTTGAAGTAATTCTAGTAGAATGTTTTTTTTTCAAATCTCAACAAACTCAACTCAACAAAAAAATAATATAAAAAGATCACTCATTTTTTGTTTCGTTACCCATTATACAATTACAAATAATTAACCTTTTTAAACCTTTGTTTAATTAACCACCCTTTTCACACTTTGTCTGACAACAATAATGATTAAATAAGCACAAAAACATCATGATGGAAATAAAATGCTCTCTAATTTTCATTAAAATCTATTGCTTTAATAATTAGTCTATGACTCATCATAATTAATGAAATCATTTGAAATTACAATTTTATCAGGCTATTGTTTGAAAATACCAATTCAATTTGTTCAACTGGACTTAACAAAAAAACAATCTTACAATCAGAAAGAGCACCAAATCATTTTTAGAATTAATTTGTTTAATTTAAAGATAGTAGTGTATTCATTTCTTAACACTTATTTTCCTGAACAAGAAGTTTATTAGGATAAATCTGATCATTTAAGTTTCTGAAACAGTTAAATTTTGTGTATATGTCATACCAGAATCAATCACATTTAATTTGAATACAGTGAGGTATATGGATTTGAATTAAGTTGAAGCTAGACTAAAACAAATGAAATCTTTGCAAATGGTGTTTATTTAATGATAATTAAAGATATCAAGAGGATTTTTAAAACTGCCTATATTTTTAGATAGACTAAATTCTAAAAAAAATGTTCTAAATCAACTTAAAAATATCTTACTAAAGAAAAACAATATCACTTAAATGAGTCAATAGCATCTAAATAAGTGTACTAAAAACCTGTTAATATACAAAAAAAAAATATATAATGTACCTCTGATACCTGGAGAGCTGGTTGTCATTGTACTGTGTACAGGTCTGGCTAGTAAACGATCCTTACAGGGGCTATCCCACAGAGAACGACTCCACACAAGCCTCATCCTCACAGTTCTAAAGTAACTAGCAGCTGATCTCTAACAAAGGCTCTAAGTCCTGACACTCTATGTCTAACACTAGTCCTCACTTTATCTGATCTCTAACAAACACTATAGTCCTCACTCTATCTTATCCAGAATCTTTATGGTGCTTATTCAACTTTTACACCTGTATTTAATGAGGGTACCTATCTACCTGTGCTCCACAGGTATGAAATTGACACCAATATGCAAATTTGCATCTTACCCTGACACTCCAGGCAGTTAACAATAGGAGGTCCAAGATGTTGTGTTAGCAATCTGGCGGAGGTCAATATACAGCGCCCTAATGGGATTAGGTCATCTACCTGTTCCCACAGAATCTATTGTTTCCCCATCCAGGTAAAACTGTACAGGTATAATTGAGTCTGGCAGCTACTGTTTCTAATTGGTATTTGGGTGGAGTATTGCCTTAGTATACAGATATCTATATCTTTGTTGTCAATTAAGTAGCATTGGTAGGTACTGCCAATAAGCTTCTGTGTGTAATTGTTATCTGCAATGAGTTTTGCTTTTGTCATTTCCACCTATTGCTAATTTGACAGGTAAACTTGTCATATATTCAAAGAATCCCTATGTCAAATTAAAATCGTAAAGATATCACAAGTTTTGTCTGAAATACTAAAACACACACAATCTAAAATTTTGTTTTAAACTGAAAAAAAATCAATTCAAGAAACTCACCCTAGAGAAATTACCAGTTTCTAATTTAAAAAAAAAACCAACACCTTATGAGCTAATTATTTGTCCAAAATAGCACTTCTTATTATCAAAATGCTATGATAAATAAAATGAAGTGAAACCATATTTGAGTTAAAATAGACACAACTTTCATTTTATTATGCTTTAGAAAATTCATAGTTCACTATAAATGTTGTAGTTTCACCCAAAAAGATTGATTCAGCCTTTGTTTTTATTGATTGTTACTGATAAGGTAGACATTTTCATTCTAAAGTTTGTTCATAGAGGAGTTTTTTATTTCATTATTGATCAATTGTACGCTACAATAAAATACAGTTTTCATGGGTAACATTTGCCTTAACTATTAAAAGGTTTTGCTTTTTTTTTTTCATGATATCAATGTGAATGATTTTAATTGGTGATTCGGAACACACATTTTTTTCTTCTACAAAATAATTTAATACTATTTTATAAAGACCAATCCTGAAGACAGAGTCATTTAAGCTTTAAAATACTTAATATATAACAGAAAATAAATTTGTCACTTATTTGTACATGTTAAGCAGGAACTATTAGTTACAATCAAAATTCACATCTGATATACATTTGTAGAATCATTCAAGTGATATTTTGTTAATTTATATATGAAATTGATTTGCTACTTTCTGTATTTCATTGACAACAGAAAACTATTAAATAAATGAATCGTGAAATGAGAATGCATCCTTATAGCCACTATTTTAATACTATTAAAAACTAAGAAAAAATATGGATATAAAAAATGTGTATGTCTACAAAAATATTTCAATAAAAATCACTTGTGAACAACCTTATAACAGTCTTTTGTAGTAATGAAAATATCAAGATACTTCTTTTTTCATTTGATACTTAACTTCATTTAGGACATGTTTCAATAATTACAATAAGTTATTAATTTATCTGGGGTTTTTTCACATGTGCCAGTATTCCCAAACAAGGAACATATATTTAAAACATGAATGCCATTTTCTAAAATAAAACATTATCTGGTAATTAATATGATTGAATAATTGTTACAAAAATAGTGAAATTTCATATGATAATATGTCTTAATTTGAAAAACAGGAAGATTTAAATTTGACTTGATTTACATTGCAATTTAATTGTTAGTTATACTAAAACAGATATTTAATGATTTTTCTTTTAAAGAAAACCTATCATTATCTACATCAGCATCATTATACAACAAGTGTGAATAGAAATTTATTTGTGACATTCATGTAGACATGACAAAGAAAGCTCAGTTAACTTGTATGGTATTTGGGTTGGATATCTTAGCTTTGATTTACCTGTAATAACTGTATAACAGGTGTTTCCAGCCACAGTAGCAGGTGTCAACCACACCTGGTGCATCATGACACCATAACGAAAACTCCATGTAAATAATACATGTCACAGTTTCAGTCAAAACCAGTTACACTCAATACACATTTAACCAGCATGTTTCATGGTATATGTACACAACATATAATTAAATATAAAAAATACTAAAAACTTTCTTGCATCTTCTTTAAAAAATAAAATAAAAAAGAGCAGAAAGAATAACTGTTATAAAAGAATATTACCACAAGAAGACATATTTTATCATTATGGTGTGCATATTTTGGATATTTCTATCATACCCATTTATATTTATGTTTGCTTGTGATTTGTTTTTAATAAATTGATAGAATAAAAAAGAATGGATGGATTTTTTCATTCTTTTAATGTCTACATTTATCTTTTGAGAACGACAGATTTTTTTTCTTAACTTTCCATCTTACTGCTCTATCAATTTATATAACTTGGTTACATGTTACTGCTCAATCAATTTATGTAACTTGGTTCAATTTAATTCACATACTAAAATTAAGAATTTGACTTTGTTCTTAATTCTGTTTGTAGTACTTTTGGACGTTGGATTAATGTGCTTATTTTCCTTATTGATGTTTTTGTTTCCAATTAATTAAACTATTGTGTGAATTAATTAAAAATATATGTCTTACCTGAAGGTCTAGGTGAGTTTCTAGAAATGACAGTCATGTTGATAGATGAGAAGAGCACAAGATAATTAATAGCACTAAATATCTAAGCACTTGGAGTAAAATCCAGGGAGAGATGTTGGTTTGAAGTCTAATTGTAAAATGATATCATGTTATGAAAATTTTGAAATATATATACTTGACTTCAGGAAGTGTAAGCAATGCCTTTGGGTGAATTACCAAGAACAATTACAACACCTGAACCAGTTAATTGGTACATCTACCTGTTGCAGGTGATCAAACACTAATTTTCTCACCTTTTCCTGACTGATTGTAGTAATTAAACATGTGTTTTCACACCATTTACCTGTTGGAGGTGACCTTTGATGCCCACAAGCCATACCTTAGATGTTATCTTTTCTATTGAATCAGCTGTTATCTTGTATCAACTACAGGAAACACATATATAACAATAGGACACATGTTACCAATTATCTGGTTAGATTGTAATTAATACAGACTTTTTATCAACCATGACATGTCTGATGTCAGAATATCTAACTGCACTTCCCTGTATAATGGGTTGATTAAAGTTTCCAATGATTCTTCAATAAGTATAGGAAAATGATTAAATAATTGTGAACTACCAATGTTTTTAAGAAATGTTTTAAATATCTTGCAATCACTTCTTATAATAATTAAAGTTGTGTCACAGAAAAACTGAGATAATAGAATACCAAAGAACTGATTTTATTCACATGGAATTCAACAAAACAAATAGGTATAATTGATTTCCTCATGAATCATGTAATATGTTATTGTTGATCATGCTGTTTTATTGTTTGTACATTTACTAAAATGATGCACAAACATCTTCCAAAATAAGCAGTTAGCTGCTATTGTCATTTGAAAATATCTGGACATATCAAAAATATATATTAAGTTCTGGATGTATGAAAAAAATATATATATTAAGTTCTGGACATATCAAGAATATACCGGTATATATATCTTAAGTTATGAGAATATGATTTCAGTATATTTTTTTATATTGAAAACATTTAAACTTTCAATGAAGATATAAATCAATAAAAGGAACAAGAAAGGTCAAAAAGATGAATTTCCTTCATCTTCAGAGGCTGACACATTAAGATTGCTGATATAGTTGTATATAATCCTGTTCAACTGACCATTAATAGGCTGACATGGTTTCTAAAAGATTTATGATTGATTGTTATACATATAAAGTTACTTATAATTAGCTAGCTTACACACAAGCTAAATTTTCCATGGAGATTTCATCTTAATCGTAAATCATATTATATAAATGACATACTATTGGTAATAGCCCTGCTCAAATTAAGTAATGTAATAAAGTCATAAAGGTTTCTTAATCAAAGTAGACTGGTCAATAAAAAATACAGATCTCTAAAAGAAATGTACTAGACTTGATGTTGTAAAGCGACTAGCTCCAGTTATCAACACAAACATTTAATTCAACAACTATATGGAACAAAGAGTTTTTTTCAAAATTTCTCATCAAGTCATTAGAGTAGGATATAGAAACAGCAACTGTGTCCCATATCCTCCCAATCCAAAGGGAATTAATAAAGCAACTTTCCTCACGACAACAGAACACCATGTCAGTGAAACAAAACATCTCCAAGAAATCAATATTTTATTGACCCTTGCCACAGACTAGGATGAAAGTTCAGACAATTGAATCATTACTCCAGATCCAAGGAAAAGACTTCTATTCAGCCAAATCATCAAACTTGGGCCATATTTCTGGTACATTAATGTCAGTTTATAATTAAGATGTACCATTTTTAATTTTTTACCACAATCATAACAAGAAAAGTTTAATAAATAAAATCATTCCCTTGAACCCTTAATGATTATGCTGTGGCCTCCACTTTAGTACATATTAGAACAAGAGCACCACAAGCAGAGGCATGATTCGCCCCCTATCAGAGGTATCATCAATACTGAGATTAAAAGTAGGCAATGTCAAATTCAAGTGCAAGACAGTTGATACAAAATTCTAAACGGTATGTTGTTTAGTATACACAAAATCAAGCAAAAGTAAAAACATTTTCTACAAATTGTCTCAAAGGACCATAGCTCTAGTAAATATTGTCAAATCAAACTGGAAAACACAACTTCATGTCATCATGATTTAGTCTTCCAAGTTTGTAAGATATTTGTTGAAAATTGTCGAGAGGAGATCTTGAGAAAAACAAAGGATTACGACAGAAAAACCTTTTCTACACATAATGCCCATATTTGGCAATATGAAATGCTGTTGCTAAAACAACTCAACAAAACCCATAATATATATATATGTTAAATATTCAAGCTGTAGAAGTAACATACCAAATTTGAAAGGAATAGAAGAAAACACACAAAATTTCTGACGTTTTCTACATACCCGTTTATTCTCAAAATTGAATCAATTACAAAGTCACAAAGGGCCATAAACTCTAGCCATTCAGGAAAACACCACTTCAAGTCATTAATGACAAAAACAATAAAAACAGTTTTTGACAGAAATGCATTTTCTACATAATGCCAAGGCCTATAATGCTATATCTGTCAGTTATGCAATATTGTTACACGAAAAGTTGAAACAACTCAACACAAGAATTACGCGTAATAATATGTCTCGCCTTTCCCTTTTGCCAATAATGTTAAGTCCCAACTGCAAAATTAGTATGACCAAATACATACCGCAAGATGATATCAGTAACTTGGCGAAGTTTCAATTTAATTACATCTCAATAACACTATAAATAGTGGATGCTATGGTAAATTCTCAAAATTCCCATGTTTTTGCCACAAAACAGCAAAACCTGCAAATAAATTTCCTCCAAATTTCAGTAAGCTCTTCAGTATATGATTATATTAGTAACTACATGTACCCTATAAGTTTCAATTGAATCCGATATCAGTGACAGTATAAAAAGCGGACTTTAACACAAATTCTCAAAATTCCCATGTTTTGGCCCCAAAACAGCAGTTTACCTGCAAATTGTTCGGTATGATGATATCAGTAAAAACCCTAAGTTTCAATTGAATCTGATATCAGTGACACTATAAAAAGTGGTGTTATTCTCAAAATTCCGCTGTTTTTGCCACAAAACAGTAGAACAGAACCTGCAAATTAATTTCCTCCAAATTTCAGTAAGATGTTCAGTATGATGATACATTAGTAACTACTTTAAATTTCAAATGAATCTGAAATCAGTGACACTATAAAAAGTGGACTTTAACGCAAATTCTCGAAATTTCCATGTTTTTGCCCCAAAACAGCAGAACCTGTAAATTAATTCCCCCCAATTTTCAGTTCGATCTGATATCAGTCTATAAAAAGTGGACTTTAATGCAAATCCTCAAAATTCCCATTGAGGTTAGGTATTTAGTATGATGGTTTGAGTAATTAGACCAACTTTCAACGCAATTGGATAATTTTAAACACAGTTACACTGTGAAAAGTGGACTTGAACGCAAATGTTGACGTCGCCATAGGAAAAGTCCTGCTTTTTCGACTATCGTTGAGGCGAGACAAAAACCAGTAATATGTTAAATATTATAGCTTTTCCCTATAGTTTATATATAGCTATAGAAACACAACTTTGAGAGGACTTGAAGAAAATGCAAAAAATTTTGGACTTTTTGTACATACCGCGTAATTTCCGAAATTGCAACCCAAACGGCCATAAGTGAATATTTTCGAATCAAACAGTCATTCAGGAAAACACAACTTCATATAATGGTGGTCAAGCATAGTAAGTTTGAAAAAAATACCTCCATACGTCCGGACAACGCCATACTATAAAGTCCTGTCATTTTTGAAGGGCATGTAAAAAGAAGTTTTTTATTGAATTCAAAATAAGTGAAATTGAACATTAGTTAACATTTTTTACACTCCTATAAAATAGTCCGCTTTTCACAATTACAAGACGGTGAAATTTAGGAAAGGTTGATACATGTAGATCATATATTTATATCAAATGAATGTAGATCAATAGGTCAGGTTGGATCTCCCTATTTAATTTGGATCTATTAGTACCGGTACTTGCTCCCCTGTTAAATCAGTGACAGACCTTTCTTACCAGACACTACTTACCATGTAGGGACATGGATGATGGTATAAAATTTTGACAATGAAAGTGTGAATAAAAAAATTTAATAGACATTACAGATCATACAAGATTGGTTTGGTTTATTTGGTTTATGTCTTATTAACAGCCAGGGTCATTTAAGGATGTGCCACGTTTTGGAGGTGGAGGAAAGCCAGAGTACCCAAAGAAAAACAACCGACCTATGGCCAGTACATGGCAAATGCCCCATGTCATGATGTGGTATTCGAACTCACAACCAAGAGGTGGAGGGCTAACTATAGAATGTCAGGACAATTTAACCGCTTGGCCACCGCGGCCCCTACCATACAAGAACACATTTTGGAACAAGCCTAATAAATCAAGATGTATACCAAAGTAAGAACTAAATTAAAAGGGTTTGGCATATGTTTGTTTGAAAATAATAAAGTTTTTAATTCACAATGAAATGGCATCATATTTTAGAACATAATTAATGCCAGTATGGTACGGAATATTTCCAATGGAAATTGTTGCTTTTATACATACCCTCCCTGAGCATGTTTAAATGTACATTATGTGGGATATGGTTCAGTATCCACAAGTGCAAACATGTATTGGATTAATAGACTCTGCCATATATGCAATTTAATTAAATTTTAGATTTAACTCCATACCATGATATGGAGAACATCAAATTTTAATTAGATTGTCAAATCTTCAGAATCTCAACCTGACGCAGTGACGGGGAATCTCTCGCCAAACATCCCCTAGAGGTGACAATGGGAATTGATTAATGATTATTTTTTTTTTACATTTCACCAATACACATTTATAATGTTAACCTAACACACTAAATGCAAGGTTATGTGTGATGTTATTGTGTTGCTGACATCAACATCAAACACTTGTCACAAAAAGGGGGAACCCCATAGTAAGACAGGTAAAATAGGAAAGTTTTGATACACCTGCATTTCTTTCTAGATCTTGAAGTGGAAGAAAAGTGATATTACATGTATATGATTTTGTTTAAAACAAATGTAAGAGGTTAAAACTTAGCGTGAATGGAAAAATGTATCACTGTTTATAGCAAGTTTTGACGAAAGCCTGATTCAAGCTATATGATCCATAAGCACAAGTTTTATAGCATTGATTTTTGAGACACATTGAAATTCTATTTTTTTTTAGTACTGTTGCATTTCTTGTCTAACTGAATTTGATTTTTATACCTCATACATGCAGCTTTTATTATGGATATCAACATTTAAATAGCTTTCCCAATAGAAATATCTGTATCAACTGGTATTATAAGTTAATCGGTTTGTACTGCTCAGGTTTTAACCAGACTAAAACAGTTGGGTGCTATACAAGTTTAACCTATTGTATATAGGTAACTACTACAAGAAAAAGATTATAGATGTGTCATTCAAGGGATTATAGACATGGGATAAAAGCTGAAAGGGCAGGCAACCTTCTCAACATGAAAGATAAAGCTGATTAAATTGATTCCTGAGTGTAAAGTTATTATAGCGTGTACCAGATACATACCAAAAAGGCTGCTAGTCCAGTGGGTACATTACAAATTAAACTAGATATGGATATGAAAACCATTGTTATTATAAATTATTATGAAATATAGATACATATATCTACCTGAGTATACCCTTGAATTTGCATATTCTTCATAACAATTTGCCCTTACAAAATGAATGTATTTAAACACGATAATTTTGGTACTCCAATAGAATCTTATTTACATTTATAATATGATTTTATGTTGCAACCAAAAACACTGACACAACAAAAGGGTCACACAATGTTTTCCGAGCCCTAATAATTAAGCTGTAAAATTGAACTTGTTCTTTGATACAATGATCATGATTTATAATGGTCAGTTGACAATTTGTTTCATTACTACTGTACCTTTAATTTGTTTCATAATGTTGTACAGAGTACTGATATTGGAGCAATCAAGTTTGTCCAAATGAATGACATTGCCCCACTTTTATGACCAGAGGTCAAATATGTTAGAATTTTTAGAACATTTTCTAAATAACCAAAATACACCGGGTACTGTTATTGGGCATGAAGCATATGCTGGGATAAAAGCTACCAAGTTGCCCAGAAATACTATATGGATGCATGTTTGTTATCATTATTTTTGGATCAGTGAGATCAGTCCAAAAATTTTAAAATGGGACCATGCACATCTAGAGGCCAAAAGGTACCTAAATGTACAAAGATATTTTATGAGAAGGATCCATCCATACTGTCAAAGCTGCAAATGGCCACCAACCAGGCATATTGTTTTTCAGGAACAGCTCAAACACCGGACCAGAAACAAGATCTCAGAGGGATCCTGGTGCCCACCATAGACATAATCATTCTTCATTTGCACTTTAAAAAATTGTTAATATTTCCTTTGTCTTCTCTTTCATGTATTTAATTTTTGTTACTGTATAAAATTTGAGAGTTCCTTTTAAAAAAAAGCATAAATTGAAAGATGGTAGCCTTTGAGCATTTTTTTCTTCTGAATAGTCCCATACACAAAATAACCCAATTATAAGGACTAAGAGGAACGTTACCCTACATGTGATCAACAACACTGCAGTCATCTTTTGATTGACACTCGTCAATACATGGCAGACTAAGACTGGGATTGACTCTCTACCACTTATGAAAAGAAAGCAAAATTTAGCGTTGAACTGTGACATGTTGTTTCTAACACAATGCACATCGACAAGATGCTTGTGCATGACGATACTGTGAGGGCCTTAGATTAAAGCGCACATGCGACACTGATTTTCTACCTTATAACAAAGTAAATGAAACTAGCAAAATTCCGATTTGAGGAAAACGGCAACTATGTTTGGATTTTTTTCCTGATCTTTCTTTTCTTTTTCATATTGGGAACGTTAACTGTAAATAACGATATTCGGTACCATTTATATAGACAGGAAAGTCCCTGAAGAGGAACCTACATATATATATATGTGCAATTTGTGAAAGTTCCATTCAGTACTTCTCAAGAAATAGCATGGATGCAGGGATGATCAAAGTAGTGATAAGCCATAACTGCCAAATCCAAGATGTCTGCCTGTCAGCCATATTGTTTTTAGAATCTGTCCAAAAATGAACCATGCCCAACTATGACTAAACACCAAGAAAAATACATTTAATTTGAGAACGATCAATCCACTAAGCCTACTTGTAAAGGAATATTGAAAACAAAACTATTATCGGTACTATGTTCTTGACTTTGTTTAATTATGGATTGGGTTTGACATTATATGAATATTGTCATATAAAACAGGTAATTAACAGAGTGAAAATATTCTGAGATGAAGCAGGAAAAAATATAAGCGTAACAGGATGAGGAAAAGTGAAGTTAGTGCTGTCGCTGATGGGGCTGAAACCTCCAGCCTGATATGCTCTACCAGACTGAGCAAAAGGAAAAATTCCCTACTGTACAGCTCACGCTTGTTTCTTTACAAGTCACATTTATTTAGGGATGAAACATTATGAAAGTTACAAAAATTATATTTATTTGCTTGCGGGAAAGTACTGAAAACAGATGAAACACTTCCGGTCTACATTATTTTGTATATGGCCTATGTACATGTTACGATGGTATAGTTAATACTATTGCGCCATTGTTACAGTTTCTAAGTCCCAAATGATTTCATTAAACATCTTGCAGCAAAATACTTTTTATACTGTCATAAATTAATGCAACTTGGACATTGGACAAAAAAAATTGAAGAAAATTAGTTTAAAGTAATTTGAGCTAATTTTAGTGATAATAGGCCAATTGGCGTATTATACGCAGATTTGCGGTTTTCCCAGACCTGGTATTTAATGCACATCTTTTACATTAGTATACAAACTTTTATCAAAAAATTATCCACAAACAGGAAATACTTTGAAAAACTTGGAAATGCAAGGAATATATCTAACAGGGACGTATATGTCGTATATGTGTATCTACTAATCTAGCAAAATCAAAAATGTTTCCATACTTATGGCACAGTAATAGTAAATAAGCTCAACATATTTATTATGGCGTGCTTAAACTGACGTTCATTCCTTGTATATCTGCGAAGCAGATTTTTATAAACAATTTTGGACACTGGGGTCAAATTACCATAATTATAAGAAGGGCTGGACTATGCAATTTACAAAATTCAACGCCAGAATCATACTTGGGCAAAAAAATACCAACTCTTGGTAGTTGAATGTCATCAAGTTTATGTGAAACAAGAGACACGGGCCTAGGCCTATAAGACAATATTTGCAAGTGAAATCTGAAATCATGAAAAGTATTGTACAAGACATAACACAAAAAGTGCATCTGCTGGTACTGATATCCGCCGTCTCGTTTTCCTTAAAATTTAAACAGCTGCATGTAAGACTAACTAGCAATGGTACGTTACCTAGATGCACTTTGGAAGCTCTCAGCGGAATCGACCTTTGGAAGCCATGAAATCTTGGACTGTCGATCAGACCATCATACGAAGCCATCTTCCTTTGAATTTCGTGCCCCTTTATTTCCCATAGTGCATCCGACTTCCGTAAACAAACACTGCCACGTGCTTCTGTGTATTTGAGCCTGAGGCAATATATGGACTAGAATCTATTAGTTCTATTAGAAACCCTCTTTAATATAATAAAGAAATAATAGAAAAGTGGTTTTATCAACCAAATGTCCGTATAGTAAACCCTAAGATGCTTTGAAATACATCCAAATTTCATTACACAAATATTATTAGTGCACACGTAAC
Source organism: Mimachlamys varia (assembly GCA_947623455.1). NCBI lineage: Eukaryota > Metazoa > Mollusca > Bivalvia > Pectinida > Pectinidae > Mimachlamys > Mimachlamys varia. The sequence goes on along the minus strand of OX392531.1, from coordinate 36,644,586 downwards.
AAGGGAAGCAACTCTGAAACACCTGTTTCAAAGCGGGCCTGAAACTAGCATTTGGCTGATACACGACGACTGTTTTCGGTACTGAGAGAGATCAACAAAACTAAAACAAAAACAACAAATGGCACAAATAAAATGATTCTATTATTTTCTTTTAAAAGTAGACAAGATCAAATGTTAAACTCTTCACATCAGGATACCCTTCTAATTTTGTTTTATTTTATTAAGGTTTATATATGTGTTTGATTATCATAATTAATGGATTTTCCCTTTGGTGTTTATTTTTCTACTGATCTTTCCTTTTGCATAACAACTTTTGAGTTGTAATTGTTCATTTATGTTAATGATACAATTAGTCTGAAGGGTTCTGACTATCAGTTTACTAAATATTGGTATTGCTGGTAGATCAATATACGCTAATTATAACAACAAATATTGCTTGATACATTTTGAAGTAAAATCACTTCATACTATGATGCAATATGTATTTGTAAAGCTAATATTGAGATCATTGAATTATTTTACACAAAAATAATAGAAAATTGTTTTTTTATTTTTATTTTTTTAAATAGAGTACAGAAATGCTTACCATAGACAAATGCACAAATACTTACATGGGATACACTATTGAAAACTTGAGAATTGAAATAAAGTATACGTTCGCCCTAATAAGAGCCCAGAGTGCCTAAAAAATGTACCAAAGGGAGTAGGGGAGGGGGTAACAAAACTGAGATCTGGAATTTAAAAAAAAGTTTTTTTTTTTTATAAAGTAAATAAGTACAATGTTTTGTGACTTGAATGGGGAGTAATCAGGATGTGCAACATTATTGTCATCAATTTCAGACAATTTGTAAACATACATACCAATAATTGTTTTTCCCTTGTATGTAAACATCCATAAACATGCGCCGAGTGAGGTACATTTACTGTACTGTTATGTAGAATCATTTAGTTGTGTCACGATTAGAAGGAGTGCTCATATAATTTCAATTACCCTGTGGATGGGGGAGTGGCGCTAATTACGCTAATATGGTTACTGTTAAGACTTAGGCCTGTCTCTTCTATCTTACTTTTATGCAGCACATTTGTTGGAAACATAAACTCTTTCTAGGATAATAGTAATACGCCAGGGGCCATAACTCTCATATTAGTAGCTTAAAAATATTAAGGTCACAAGTTTGATATAGGTAAGATGTGTAAAAAGCTTCATAAATAACATTTAGTTTTATTGATGACAAAGTAGCATGTTTCTATAGGCAAACATTGTCAGACAATCAAAACTGGGTAATTTTGAGAAGGAAAATATAATTACAACATAATATCTTTACATAGTTATATTTATTGCAACAAAATTAACAAAGTATACACGTATGACATAGACAAGATGCAAATGTACATATTATAGTAGGTAAGAATTTAATTAATTACAATGATAGACATGGGGATCAGAAAACAATAAGATATCAAATTAAAAAGGATTCATTCTTATTTCAAGAAAAAATTGACATATGCCTTTTTTTATATCAAATTATTTCTGAATAATTTTTTTTGAAAAAACGCTGTTTAATGTTTTATCAAAAAAAAAATTCAAAGTTTTAAAGTCATTTCTAGTCAAAATAAGAGGTCAACTACTTCATAAATCATTATAGATGTACGGTATACAAAGGATTCATGCAACAGTTTAGAAACATTGTTATATGATCAGAGACACTCAGATATTTATACAGGGAAGACTGACACTGTAGAAATGTTGAAAGATGAATTACTAGTATCATTAGCTAGATTTGAATCCATGAAAAATAAATGTTTTAGGTATATACTTTGAGTAACAGGTACTGGGTGCAATATTTGTTTATAGGTGGTAATTAAGTCAGTCATATGCTTTCCGTAAGTAAAACATTGGCAAAATTAAAAGAGAGAAAGCAAAGAGGGTAGATTTGCAGAAGAAATGGAAGTGAAATAAAACAAGAAGCCCAGAGGGCCTGTATTGCATACCTGGATGTTTGTGCAATCATAGAAATATGTTCTCAATAATATAAGTATTTAGCAAAAATTTCCATTAATTGGGTTGAGAATGTTCCAGACTAAATTAAACTTCATAGTAATCCTTACATGCAACTGGTCAAATATTGGCCAAAGCCTCTTGATATTGCAGATGATTTTAATCTAAAAAGGTTTCTACATATTTGACCACCATGACCTTGAAAGTAGATCATTTTGAATTTTGCTCTCTGGTGTTTTACAACCCTGTGAACTTTTATTTGAGGAAATTTTATAAATATGAAGTACTTAATACCAGGTACCTATACTCATTATTGGCCAAGTATCAGTACTCTGGGCCTTCTGGTTATCAAGAAGAAGTTGATTAAAGTAAAATGACAACAATGAATGGAAGATGAATGTCCACAGCATAAACTCACTTAGACCAGGTCATATATAAAACACCAAGAAACAGGAGAAACAGATAAATGAATAGTCTTAAAACAAACTCCTTATCTGCAATCAAGACAAAGTGTAAAACTAAGCTTAACTAGCAAAAAATAAACATGAATTGATTGATATATAATTAAATAATGCATTAATGCTTAACGTACAGCTAATCAAAATAATGGTTGTTGAAAAGTCGTATTCACAGAACTTAACATCATTTTGGACAAATTGGTGCTTTGTGTTAAAGGATCCTCTTCTATCTATATGATTGTATTGTTTGGGAAGCTGTATTATTTGGTGACAATGCTAGTACAAGTTCCCAAAAATTCATGCATCCATTCACCAAAAATGAACTATCTTATAAATTCAATATTCTATGAAATGGCCATTCTTTTATGAGCATTAAGCAGACCCTGATTTTGAAAGATTTTCTAGTTCATTGTTCATTTGCAAACAATTTTCAAAAAGAACTTTAAGAAAATATATTGAAAATGACTTGATACTACAGTTACCTCCCTTCCACCAACCACAACAATGATGATTGATGTCAGAGAAATAAAAAAAATAAACGATCAACTGATACTGTAAACATCGCATAGAATTGGATAAAAACTACATGAAATGATTACGCACAATCTATAGATGATATTGATTATTTACTTTTTAACTCCATAATAAAAAAATAGAAGCATGATTGGGAGGACATGAAAAGAAATCTCCCTTGAGCAATCAGAACAGAACAGGCTAGAAAAGATACAGTGTACTATTTGACAGTTTATCATCAACTTTTCGTATATCCTTACTTTTATAATGATAATGTGTTTTCTATGAATATACAGAATTCTATACAAAAAGAATCTTGATTTATAGAGATAAAGAGATCCTTTCAGCCTCCAGTCCCAGCAGACTTATGGAAAGTCTGACAACTTCATCTTTGTCTATCTTCAACACATTTTCATTGTTTATCTCAGAATAATTTAAAATCACAAGATTTCACTTTAAGTGCGGAATGACTCAAGTCTGGCTTCCACACTTGCAGCACTTTCTTCTACATCTTTTTTCATTGAAGAAAACTTTTTGATCTGAAATGAAACATAAGAGACTTTCTCAACATGTTTTAACTTACAAGCATTTATCTATGCACCTCTGATGGTGATACAACATGTCCACATTTCTTGACATTGATTGATTGATTTTTTCACAGGCTGGTCAGTATTTACAGATCATGACATTATTTCTCGCTGGAATTGTTATATCAAGGTAATAGTTATTGTTTAAATGGGTCATTGGCTGACTAATGAGATCTATGAATAATTAAGATATCATTTTTAAAAACACCTATGTTGGCACTTCATAATTTACCCTCCCCCCACCACCAACTCCCACGCAAGATAACATTATCACAAAAAAAAAAACCCCAAAAAACTTAAGTTTATAGATTTTTTTTAACCTTTTGAAATCTTCCAGTGTCTGATGACAAGAATAACAAACACTTACCATTCTGTTTTTCTGGATCTGCATTGATAAGCGAATAAATTCCTCCATGGTTAACTTTTCAACAGGTTTGTCCAGGTTCAGGAACAAACAGGATGGAGAGTGCTGCCTGTGCTCGTTCCTTTGAAAACAAATTAAAAATAATTATTTGGAATCTGTTTATTCTACCTGGTGTATATGAATGCAATGTTGAAATTTTGTAATTCTCCCAAGCTAAGGTTATCAGTGTTACTTTGTAACACAGTGAACAAGAATATTTTACAGTTTTAATGTCCCCTATTTGTGGTTATAATAACTTGCATGTTTTATGACAAAGATTAAAGATAGAACAGATTAGTTTATCAGAAAACTGTTCACACATTTATAGGTCAAAGCAAGGCAAATGTAGTTTTGATAGCCTTGCGTGGAAAAGGCATTTTCTGAATTATGCTGCCTATTCACATAACACAGCTTATATTATATTGCCATTATTTATCTGGCAACTTATCAGAGATTACAGATGTGTACGTATACATATCAAAGTATGTAGGAATTTAAATCCTAATTTCAATTTTGTTGAAAGTGTAATGTTATCCAATCAAAATACATTCAGAATTTACCATTAGTTAGATATTAAACATGTTTGCTAGAAAATATGACTTTGGTGTAATCTGACACTGCATAACGTGGTTATTTTGTGAGAAGTTTACCATCACAAGGACTGATGTCAACCCTACACATGCAACAAAACTATTATTTCAGTGACACTGAAGCAGACCATCTGAAATGGGCCACAGAGGGATAATTTATAAATGGTCAAAGTGCTCATCCATAGACATGCATATCTGTGACCAAGCACTTTACGATTCTACTTTATGCTTTATTTTAACTTTATTCAAATATTTAACCATTGATGTCAATTTTTTTAGTTCCCTTTGGGTATGAAAAAAAAATTGTTTGCAAACTGTATGAATCCGAGTAGCAGATTCTTACAAAAGTTTGCATTTTTTCATAACCCTATGAAACTAAAATAATAATTGACATCAATGCTTATAATTAATTTTTGAAACTTATTTTCAAATTTAAAACATGTTTATGTACAATTTGACAGATCTTACAACAGATTTTTACAAATCAATACGAAACGTCAATTGCCATATTGTGACGTCACATTTTTCGTGCCTTTTTCGGATTTTTTTTTCATAGACTTTTAGAGGTATGAAAAGAAAATCCCAACCAATCAGAAAGCTGCATTCTGCATACAATCAATGGGAAATTAATTATTTTCCTTTAATGTGAATAAATTATTTCTTAACAGATGTAATGAAAACGAACAATTCTACCAGTATATCAAGATTTTTTTTTACATGACAATGAATTTGAAAGCATGTTTTTACCATGGATTGTCATTTCTCTCCCATCCTTCCAGCTCCTTGAAGCATACAAAACACTTGCAAGCATCAGGTGCTTCTTTGGTTGGGCAATGGTAGAAACCAGCTGCAGCCATCTGCAATCATACAGGATGAAAACAATTAATGACCATATTTGTCGTAACAAGCGTCCAGGGCACCTAATAAAATTGGATCCAAAGACAGAACTTAATAGGATAGTCAATAAGCACAATATTTTGTGACAAAAAGGGGTAGTAGTCGTCATGATGTGTGATATTATTGTCATCAATTTTGGACAATGTGTATACATGTACATACAATGTATTATGTACCAATATTTGTGGTTATTTTTCTGCTGGAAACATGGGAAGTGAGGTTTATATAGAATAATTAAGCTTTGTCATGATTAGAAGGGAGGTTTATATAATGTCAGTACCATAGCAGAAAGGGGGAGGGGCACTTAGAGGGGAAGGGGTGCTAATTACTGCAAAAATGGTAGCAATAAAATCCTGCATAAATAAGTAATTAAGTAATGAAGGTGTCCTATATTCTTAGCTGTTAATTTAATTTACTTTGAAGTAAACGTAAATATAAATTGGAATTTTACAAACAGACCAATCCAGTTTTTCTGTCATCCCAGCTATTTAGTGTTAGTGATATAAAATAACACTTATAACATATATATATATCCCAAATTACAGTCTTATAGAGGACAACAAGAATAAGGCGTATTTAATTACCAGGGTATATGTCTCGTCTGTCATGCTTTGTGAATGATGTCAAAGTAAATACGGAATATGAAATTATGGCAAAAATACACATAGACTAAAAGTAAACTGTATTAATATTCGATGATACCATCAACCTAACCAAATTCACCAAATTCACCATAATTAGCACACAGACGACAAATACGGTTCTTCAATCTAGAGGACATTGTTTCACAGGTTCTGGTGTTATACATTGAACTTAAGTGTTTAGTATGATACGTAACCAAATTTCAATACAATCTCATAAGAAAAACACTGTGAAAATTGAACTGTAACGTAAATTCTCAAAATCCACTGAAAATCAGAGATTTTACAGAAAAAAAAAAACCTGAGAACAAATTTCTTCCAACTTGGAGTTATGTGTTTAGTATGATGTTTAGAGTAATGTAACCAAATTCAATACCAATAACACTGTGAACTTCAATGTAAATATTGACACAACCGTCGCCACTAGAAAAGCAATTACGGTACGTATATATGTCACACTCTTTTCAGCTATCGTTGATCATGAAGGCAAGACAAAAACTGATTACACACAACAGTATTAAGATCATTGGTAGGGTATCAGCAGCATTAATTGGATCACTGATTTATCATCATCATCATGATTAATTTTAAACAAAATGAAAATTTATTTTTGAGGTCTAGTCCTTTCAGGCAATCACTACTGATTAATGTAGTCTTCATCGTAAATGTTATTTAAGTTTTTGAATAATCAAATCTCCTGTGCTTCTGCAGTTTTCCAAGGTGGTAGGTTTTTATAGTCTCTGTAAGCATTCTGAGTCTGTTTGTGTAACCGTGGTAAACACAAGCTGCAAAATCCTGTTCGGCTAGTGAGAGTTTCTCTGTAGCTTGATCGGTTGAGCGTAAGACTAAGCTAGAAAGCCAGAGGTCCACTACTGTTTAACTCCTGGCGGATGCATTTAAAACAAAGAAAATCTCTCTGTTACATTGGCCCCAATGTAGGAACCTGGGAAATATGACATAGTATAGTTGCAAAGGAATCTGTATGTCACCCCGGGGCCCTGGAAAACCTAAGACAAGTTCCATCCTGGAGGGGGAGTACGTATACATGTAAAATAATATTGTAACCCTGGTAATTATAATTATCCACAATAACTGTTCAGCTATTTAGCTAGGGAGATCATTTCTTTAGCTTGATGGGTTGAGCATAAGAAAAGACTTTAAGTTTAAGGTAACGGGTTGGACTCCTTGTTGAAGGCATTTAAAATAGATAATGATTTCTGCCAGATTGGGTTAATTTTAATATCCCTGTATAATTTTTATTGCAGTCTGGATGTTTGTGACGGTAGAGGAAAAATACATGTTCAGACTAGCTAGGGTAACCAGTTTAAACCCGGGACCTTCCGAACACTACCTCCCTCCTTTATAAAATCTTCAACCCCAAATACACACATGAGACCGGGTACCCATACCACCTTCTGTGGGTATATTTTGTTGGGCACCAAATCAAATGTAAGTTGTAACATGAGAGGAACCAGAGATGGTGTCAAAGCCACCCAATGCTGACATTAAGCATGTAAGTTTGGTTGATGTAGGACTTAAATTTACTTCACAACAAACTTAAGCATTCTTCTTAACCAAACTCACTTAGTCCGTAAACATGGTCACTCAAGCAGACAATATATGTCAAATCCAGCATCCAAAGGTTAGCATGTGCTGTGTATCCTTAGACACAACAAGCATGTAAGTTTGGTTGATGTAGAACTTATAGTTACTTCACAACGGACTCGACAATTCTTAACAATTTTCACGCTGGGGAAATAGCAATACAATGTAGCTCTATCTATCAAAAAATGTTCATGGCCAGACTGGGGTTTAAACCCAGGATCTTCAGACTGGGGTTTAAACCCAGGACCTTCTGAGCTCTAGACACTCAACCAATTGATCCATGAGCTGTTGATTGACCCAGTCTACTGTCTTGATCCGCTACATGCTATATAGCTATCAGTTCATTTACAGGTTAGTTACACTCAAGATATATTCTAATTAAGTGCCTAAATAATTTTCATCCATACTGAATATTTATTAAAAAATGTGTCCTTTTCAGAATAGTTTTAACATATTCATCAGGGCTTAGATTATTTTTTTTCTTCCACTAGGCACTGTGCCTAGTGGCTACCGAAAACTCACTCGGCACCTCCAAATTTTACCAGGCACCATATACGGTGTAGATCAAACAAAGAAGATTGGTTGTTGGAATTTAATTAATTACGGAATATAAAATTATAGCATATATTCAAATTCTTTGCTATTGATTTAAAAGATATAAAATGTGTTGATTATATAATATCATTAAAAGATGACAATTTCCAATATTAAATGTTTGTTTTATATTTCAAGTTGCTCAGTGTTACATGTATGTCCATACTAGTACTTGTACTTTCAAATTATGATTGGAACTTCATCATTTTGAAACTGATTATCATTGCTGATTTTCATCAATATTATTAAACTCTTGTTTCATCATTATCATTAAATCAAATTATATCATTATAAAATCTATTTCAACTTTGTTTTACTTTTCAAAGTGTACAGTGTAACAATGTCTATACTTGTACTTGCAATGCTTGTTGGTTTTCCTTTGTTTTTTCACATCCTTAACATACAGATTACGCAACATGGGAAATTCCCCAATTCAACCAGTGTCTTGTTGGCGCTTTAGTATAGGCCGGTCATGTCTGTTGTAAGCGCAAAAAAGATCTGGACCAGAAATGAAGTGACCTAACGCGGCTGAGAAAAGCGAGACCGACAAAAGTTGAATACATTTTAAATATGTTTTGTTAGGAACATTAGATAACTATCATTTTTAATGAATTGTTGTGCACAATGTTTGAAATACATTTAGCATATATTGACAGTCAGTTATCAATTTTACTCGGCACTGGGGACGGATGGTAAGCAGGACCCCACTCGAGACGAGTGGACGAGTACTTAATCGAAGCCCTGATTCATGGGAATGCATATGTTTCTAAACATATTTTCACATGGTCTATTATTATAATGCAGAAAACAACATGTTATATGTCAGATTTAACCGTCTGTCAACATGCACCTGAGTTATGAACATTGAGGAAGATGTTACAAAGCGTGACAGCATATAGAACATGACATAGGCAAACAAATTAAACAGATCTGTCACAGCATAATATTTAATCGGGTACCAGGGGCTGTAATTATAGTTAAGAAATTATCATTTTGATAATTAGCACATTTTGTACATACAAACACCAAGACTTGGGTCCTTATTAATACAAATATCCCAACCTGGGAAAGAAACAATTTTTTACAACAAGGAGCAGAAATGAAACTATTTAGACGAGCAGGGCGCAAAACCAAGACCTCCATATAGGTTATATAATTAAGGATCCAGGACGTTACCGCCAGGGCCAAAAGGTCCGAACCAGTTGACCTGGTTTGTAATTTCCCGATATTGTTATGCAAGGTCGCGTCTCAACGTTACAAAGAACCAAACCCAGTATTGGAAGAAAAAAAGAAGATGGGATCTCATAATAATAGTGTAGGCGGAAATTATTCCCCAACGAGTATGCCGCAATACCCCCGCGGCCGCGATATTAGGAAGATAGCCTAAAGATGCCTCGACAAAAGAAGGATCTTCTGAGAGAAGAGGCAAACAACTGTGAATTACCTGTGTATTATGAACAATTCAGTAAACCGGAATATATTACGGGGGGGGGGGCTTTTCGGATGTCTACTTTGCAAGTAACGTTACCTTTGCTGGAGAACAACTTCCTGTTTTAAATGGCCATTTCTTGAAAGATTTCAACCTCTCATCTTCCGTGTGCATGAAATATTCTTGATCGTCTCCCATAATTACGTTTGCAGGTTTGTGTTATCTCAGAACTTTCAAATAAAGCGCTTTTCTAAAAAGCCGGATATGACATTATCATTCTAAATTTTAAAATGGGTCATAATTCCGGAAAAATATTCATTTGTGACTATTATATTCATTAAAGTATGATTGTATGATTGTAGTATTTGTTAGTATTTATGACAATCTATTTAAATAAAGACGAATCCATATGAGAGGATATACTTAAAATAAACTTACACACAAGTAAATTTGAATTTGTGTAACACGCGTGTTTGTGTCCGCTTCTACTTTTAGACGCATGATGTCATTTCCGTAAACAAAGAAGTTTGTCACCGATCGCGAGAATTCTCTACTTTGTTCTAGACACTTCTGAAAATTTTAAAATGACTGATGAGTAACATATATATGTCATTTCACAACAGCAAGAACATAACGAAGACTAACGCTGAATTGGTAAGATGTTTGAGCGTTTGGAATTGAAAGTACATTTCAGTTTCATGAATTCTTCTTCTGAACTGAAGGCTCCATGCTTGTTGCACTTTGACATTATAAAATTACCGTATCACCCTGTAATTTCTTATTCTACTAAAAAATTAATTGTTGGTGACGGATATTCCTTTTTATGACATGGCTAATTTTTCAACAGACTGATATATAATAAACAATTTATAGATTCAATTCCTGTTATATTTTTTTCTTTTGAATGAAAAAGAGCATCTTGATTAAAATATAATAATCATAAAATCCGGTTTATAGGAGCATCAGGTACAAATTTAGGTAGTATGAGGTACACGTTTGATCGAATTGTAAAATATGTACACTGAATCCCTGAGTACTTTGCCTTCCAAACATAAGCTGCATGGAACTTCCCTGTACTCTATATATATATATATAGTCAACAAGCAGTAATGACTGAAGGGCATGCAGGATAGCTATTTTTAAAACCAGATGTCAGACAAGGAATTCACTGTTCCTCATCCTAGCTACTATTTATTACGTGTACTAGGACAATGAGTATAGTGATAAAAAATGCTGTCACTTGAACTCAATTGGCGCCCCAACCTGATGCTCTACCACTTAGCCTATATTACATGTATAATCATCAATGCACATCTTTTTTGCATACAAATCGGTGGTGTTGACCACTCCAAGGATAGAATTAATATGAGATTTACATTCATTGTATCAAACCTGGGATGTCGTCTTTTGGGTCAAAGACTTTGTAAACTAAGGGAATAGCCTAGTGTATTAAGTTAAGAGTACAGGATGCCTTACTAACCTCAAATGTTAGGAATTGAATTTCATTTTGCTCACTGGTAGAGCATGCACATTGGATTAAGAGCCATAGGACACTGATTTGAGCCTCAACAACAACACTATATCTTTATCACTATTCTTTATCCTACTGCACTATCAATCAAGGCCCACATCCTAAAGAAAATGTTGAAAACATAGATACCCGGTAATATACCTGATATAATCATAACAAGTTCAAAGAACTGAACATTGATATCTCAAAAGAAACATCATGGATATTGATGGTAATTATGAAAGGCAAATTTAAAGCCTAAAAAGGAAAGTGTACAGAGAGTTATTTCCCCTTCCCAAAGTTTATGTCCTCTAGATCTGTTATAACCGTATGAGAGTGAAAAATGTGTAAAATGTGAGGACATGTTATTTTCCACACTTTTTATGCACCTTTTAGATGGCTTATTACGTTCACAATACATGTAGTTACATCTATACTGTCAGCTGTTCTATTGATCAGTTGTAGCAGGTGAGCAAATCCCATGGATATCGAGGATGAGAAACACAGTCTTCGAGCTTTTTTTGCAGAGCTGGTCAATATGAATTTATATTGCTAGGTTTCTTTGTCTTATGTACCATCAAGGGAAAAAAATATCATCATCATGTTTTTTACTTTTCATTTTTATTAGAAACTGTGAATTTGCTGAACTTGTGCAAATCAGGAGAGAAGAAGAATGGCAGGGAAGGGAGACAAGGATGAGTTGAATCTGCCATTGGGTGGAGCTTCATCAGATAATGAGGATGATCAGCTCAATTCTTCTATTACAAGCACCGGAAGTGATGAAGGACAAGATATAAAAAAGAGACGAACGCAAACTCCAAGTCCCCGCATGGCTTCACCATTTTCAGTTCCGGGTAAAGATATTTAGATTATATGGTAGTGTATAAATTCATGATCATTAAAACAATTGAGTTTTGTAAGTCCCATATTGATAAAGATTGTACCATTATGTTAGAAAAGGGGAAAAGAGAGTAGGTAGACAATTTCATTGACTGATTACAAATAACTACATTTGTAGCAACTACACTTAAACAAAACCTGAACTTTACAGTGTTATAGCAGCCTTTTAAATATTAGCGACTTCCCTTACTAATGTGGCTATATGGATCATTTACTAATATGCCTCCCTCATTTGGATGAATAAGAAAGCAGTAAACCAGAGAAACCCTAGTCTGACCCATTACAAGAGCATTAATATTGTCACTAAATTATATAAAAACTGATCGGAAGCTTAACCCTTACAAGTATTGTTGTTTAACCTTGAAAAATTAAACAGTAACCCCACCCTTGTGGTAGTTGTTAGTTCTCTCCTTGAGGGGAAGTAGTTTTTCGAAAATGCCTTAGCTGCTACCTACCAAATCTCATTGTTGGAAACCCAAGGTACACTTCCCTGATGCTTTGCATAGTCAGAGAAGTGTACCACGGGTTTCCGACCATGACCAAAATCTGTAATAAACCAAATGTCTTTGGTTTAAATTTTAGTAGAAGCCTTTTAAAAGTAATCACAATTCTTGTACATAACTGACACAATATTATTACCATTGTAGTTAGGTGTTTCATTTATTTATTGAATCTATTTCACAGCCTCACCACCTAAGTTCATGACGATGGAAGAACTTATCAAGGCGACTACTGGGGTTAAAAACATGAGTCTTGCACATGAGATAGCAGTTGATGCAAATTTCAAGATTGCTCCTGCAGAAAAGGATCCTAAAAGGTGAAATATTCAGAGGATGTTTATTAAATGTCTGATTTTCAAAACTTTATTTATTCATAAGGACTGATGCCTGGAACATATTTATTCTAAGATCTTGGCTATATGATTTTTTTGACAGGAATGAGACTTGACATAGGTTTCCCTGGTGCAAATTCGACCAAAAATTGAAAGAGGTTTTGCATCCAGTGTATGTAACCCTGGTTAAAGTGGTAAATAGTATAGCTGCAATTTACTGATCGGTAAGATTAGATCATTTCTTTAGCTCAGGGTTGAGCGTAACACTAGTAAGCCATGGGTCCCTGGTTTGACTCATTACAGAGGTATTGCAAAAATAATGACCTCTGTTACATATAAATATTATATATTTAAATAATTAAATATTATTGAGCATACAGCTATATCATTTATAGGTTAATGGGCTTTTTCAGGACCTCACTTCAAAATCAAGATAGTGCATTGATACCAAACTACAGGGACTGACTAGCAAAGTTCTAATCACCCAATATGTTTGATCACCATTGCATTACTCTTATTAATTAATTACATATTTTTGAAGTGATACATGAATCAGTTAAAAGATGTTAAAAGGTTGGGAAAATTGACAAAAATGTACCTGCTTTATTTTTATATACATGTGTATAGTCGTTAAAATGTATAAGATTCTATAATAATCTTCATTAATTGCTTTGAAAAGGCTATTTAAGATATACCCTGATAAAGAATTTTGCAAAGAAACATACCAGAGTCATCGGGAATCTGTTTAAACACAGAACAAAAATCTCATTAAATTATGAAATAATTAGTCAAGAGTATTTGATTCACAAAAAGGAGATACATGTAAAACACTCTTGCATCCATTTTTAGGAACAGACTGAATGTGATAGCATGCTTTCTTTAAAGCATATTTATTATATGTACATAGTTGTGAATTAATGGGTATTTTTTCTGTAGATTTTTTTTGTGTATGTAGCTGTTTCAATCATTTTTGAAAAGTTAATATGGTTCAGTTTTGTTGTGTCGCCTCCGACGAATGTCGGAAAGGCGGCACATAGAGGTTACTTTTCAGACGGCGACGGCGGCGTCAACAATGTTAAAGTTTTGCGTTTAGCTCTGTTTCTGACAAAGTTACATCAACCAAACCTCAATCATAGATGAAGCATGGGAAATAGAGCCTACTGGGCTAAAAATAAAATCTGGATTTCTGCTTTTTTGGGGTAAAAATCTCAAATTCCTGGAATTACAACGTTAAAGTTTTGCGTTTAGCTCTTGCATATTAGGCTGTTTCTGACTAAGTATAAAAGCTACATCAACCAAACCTCAGTCATAGATGAAGCATGGGTAGTAGAGCCTACTGGGCTAAAAAAATTCCTGGATTTCTGCTTTTTTGGGGTAAAGATCTCAAATTTCTGGAATTACACATTAAAGTTTTGCGTTTAGCTCTTGCATATTAGGCTGTTTCTGACTATGTATAAAAGCTACAACAACCAAACTTGGTATGTAGGTGTATTATGACGCAACGAACACTATCAAACCTTCCGTTTTATGATTCAACAAAATGGCCGCCATTTCCTAGCCACTGATTGGTCAAAAGTTAGATATTGTCCGATTTCACTCAAAATTTGTATGTAGGTGTGTAAGGACTCTACGAGCACTATCGCAACTTCTGTTTCATGTAAAGCAAATCGGCCGCCATTTCCTTGACACTAATTGGTCAAAAGTTAGATATTGTCCTATTTCACTCAAACTTGGTATGTAGGTGTGTAAGGACTCTACAAGCACTATCGCAACTTCTGTTTCATGATTAAGCAAATTGGCCACCATTTCCTTGACACTGATTGGTCAAAATTTAGATATTGTCCGATTTCACTAGATATGGTTTATAGCTGTATTATGACTCTACAAACACAATTGCAACTTTGGTTGCATGATTCTGCAAATTGGCCATTATTTCCTGGCCTCTGATTGGTCAAAATTTTGATATTGACCGATTTCACTCAAACTTGGTATGTAGGTGTATAAGGACTCTACTAAAACTATCGCAATTTCCGTTTCATGATTCAACAAAATGGACGCCATTTCTTTGCCGCTGACTGATCAAAATTTCAATATTGTCAGATTTCAATCAGGTGAATTATGACTCTACGAACACTATCACTATTGACAAAGCGGGAAAGGCAACACATATAATTACGCGTAATTCTTGTTTTTGAAAAGTATGCCTTTTATCTTATACAGTTTTGAAAAGCAAGTGGAAGTTATAATGCACAAGGCATTTTGGGACGTGTTCCAGGAAAATATTAACGAAGATCCTCCGAACTACAACCATGCTTTAGTCCTTATTGGGGACGTCCAGAAGGTAAGTGATTTAGTCCTTATTGGGGACGTCCAGAAGGTAAGTGTTTTAGTCCTTATTGGGGACGTCCAGAAGGTAAGTGTTTTAGTCCTTATTGGGGACGTCCAGAAGGTAAGTGTTTTAGTCCTTATTGGGGACGTCCAGAAGGTAAGTGTTTTAGTCCTTATTGGTCCCATTTAAAGGAAAGTAGAACTGATCCTATTCTTGGAATCAACTGATCTTACTTCAGATATTGAAATTATGATGATTCATTTACACAACAGTTTGCAAATAACACAATTTAGTTTGGAGGTCACATATTCATTTTGCTAAGCATTAAAGATTAAACTATGCTTTGTTGAATTATTGAATTATTTCATGAATTATAAGATATGTAATATTTTCAGGGCAGCAGAAACTTTTGTATTCCCTGATTAATGAAGTGTTTTACATTCCTACAGCAACTGTTTACAGTGATACTGCCACACCAGGTGCGACTGAAAGCCCAAATCACTGAGGTGCTCGACTTGGACCTGATCAAACAAAAGATGGAAAACGATGCATTTGATCTGTTCTATTATTCCAACTACGTCATCGATATCATGGCAAAACTGTGTTCTCCAGAAAGAGATGAGAAAGTGGCACATCTACGACAGATAAAAGAACCAGTACCATTGTTTAAGTGAGTAATGTATGAAATGGGGATCCGGATGATACAGTGTAGCTGTATCCATTTTCTGTCTGTGGTATTCATACATAATTAGTTCTTGCATTTCTTTTCTATTGCAGTACATTGTACATATATAAATCCTGACTTTTGAGGGAACTGTCACTATTCCGGCGATCCTGTTGTATATATCATTGTTTAAGATAACCTCTTTCTTCTGATTTGTTAACAATCCTACAAAGTGGTTTTCTAGATATACAAACTATGCGAGCTGTTAACTTATATTATAAATGATAAAATATTACAATTAAAGGTTTTGTAATTTGTTATTCCTAAATGTTTGCTGACGTTCAACGTTTGCTTACTTTCACCCCCAAAAAAGTAATTATACCCGGGGTATTCAAAATACTGATACCCATTACGACTGTGTTTAAATCGGACTCTCTATAAATCCACTAAATCTTTTGATCCCAATCACTGCCGTTTTAGATTGGTTACACTCTTTCAGCTACCTGAAGTTGATTTTAGAGGTACATGTATTTGTAAGGAAAAGTTTGTGGTGTATTATTGGTTAATCATTGACAGGAAAGTATGACTCAAAAATTTCATATTTCGTGAGGTCAAAGGTAATACACAATAAGAACCTTAGAATATTTGCTTGCGTGTCTTACCTTTGTGAGTTATTTCCCTTGAACCATACTGAAGTGGTGTTGGAGAGATATTTGTGATATTTACAATTTGGTAAGTATTAGGAGATGTATTATGAATATAGGTTTGATTTACATAGTTATGAGATAATTTATGACTGTATTTTATAAGGAAACTTGGTTTGTATGGTACTTTTCATTGGTAAGGAGATATTTTTTGTGTTTTGTGTGATAGGAGTACTGGGTATACAGACTGGTTTGGTGGTCTCGGAAACTGCATGTTTTTAGGTATGTGGTGTCACACAATTAACAAACATGCAGTTTCTGTGTGTTAAAGTAGAACAGAGATATCAGAATGTACTGTTATTGTACTTGTGCACTCAATCTTTAGCATATATAACTGAATTAAAACAGATAAGTGCAATGATGAATTGGCACACTCAACAATATATACTTGCTGTTGATATGAGGTTGTGATGACGATTGGCTTAGCCATCCGAAACATGTAAACATATTAAAATCTACAAGTTTACGGAATCCTTGTGTTGATGCTGCATCCCTTATCTATTTGTTGTTGAAAAGTATACAGATATGTAATTATAAATAGAACAATCTTCCCCTACCTTAAGGGTGTGACAAGAGAAATCTCCAACCTAGAGGTGATATTCTTGGTTGTCTAACCCAAAGCACTGCTGAGGTTTGGAGATTTCTCTATCACAACATCAAGGTAGAAGATGATTATTTTTCTCCCGTCATTATGATTTATTTTACAAAAGTATCAATGCAACACAATGCTGATGTGATTGAATTGTTGACTTGGCATGATGGTATTGTTGTCATGACGTCATTATCTTGTTCTCGTGACATCATTACATTGTCAGCTCATGGTATCTGTCATACCCTAGGGGGTGACAGAGAAGCCATGAACAGGTAAAAGAGGAGAAAAATCTGTAAATGATGGGAGAATGTCTTTTGTGCACCTGTGTATTAGGACATTATGATATGGGGATAGTTTTGTGTATACATGATATCTTATTATAAGGAGACTTGTTTGTTTTGTAGGGAGATATTTGATTTAGACATAGTATGAGGACATTATGATATTGGGATAGTTTTGTGTATACATGATATCTTATTATAAACAGACTTGTTTTGTTTTGTAGGGAGATATTTGATTTAGACATAGTATGAGGACATTATGATATGGGGATAGTTTTGTGTATACATGATATCTTATTATAAGGAGACTTGTTTTGTTTTGTAGGGAGATATTTCAGGTACTGGACCTGATGAAGATGGATATGGCAAACTTCACAATCCAACAGATAAGACCATACCTACAACAACAATCTGTGGAGTACGAGCGTACCAAGTTCCAGCAGTTCATCAAAACACAGCAGGGTACACAGTTCAACCAACTTTGATTGATGTTCTTATTAATATTTTATACCCATATCTGATATATCTATATTATAACCTTTATTTTACATCAATTATGAAACAAGTTATCCAACTCATATTAGTGTTCTTGTTGGCCCGGATCTCAGCATATCTGTATACCATAGTTGAACAACTTAAAATGTTTTTTTTTTTTTTTTTTAATATATTCCCATTATCTTAATGATTCAATACTACCATTGAGTTTTTGTTTCTAAATAAAATTGATGCCTAATTAAAAAAACATTTTGGTGGGTGTAATTTATTTCTACTATAGTCTGTCTACACATCCAAGTTTACATTGGCTTGTACCATGATCCTTGCATCCTATGCAATGCAACTCTCTAAATCTGGTTTTCTATATAAAAGAAAATATGATATCTAGAATAATTAAGATATGATAAACAGCAGTCATTTGTTCTGAATCCTCTGCTTATCATTACCAGCCAAGTTTAGTTTGATTTTATAGAATTTAAACATCCCAGTGGCAGTCCATGTCATTTATGGACAGGTATACCAAGCTAAACTTACCAAGGTGATTACATATAATCAACATGTCGATAATTTAGACAATATGATGCTGTTTGTGTTTTAGAGGGGGGAATAGATGGTCTGGAGTTGACCAAACTTTGGCTGAAGAGGAGTTTTGATGAGCTGACCGATGAAACAAACACTGACCAACAGGCCGCTGCTACTCTCAGTCTGACTGCAGCGTCTGTGCTGAATGAGGCTTACATGGAACTGTTAAACTGGGACAGGCAAAGGCTCTACCCTGAGGTGGGCATTTATATTGTACAGATGTATATAGCTTTGTATTTACTCTGTCAAACAAAATAAACTTTATTTCACAAACAATTGACTTAACTGTTATCAGACTTGATATAGGAATATATACCGTATTCATCTGCCAATAAGCCCATGTCTGGTAATAAGCCCACCCATGTCAAAAACAGCTAATTTGAAATACCAATACATGCTATTTCATGGTCCTACAATAAGCCCACCTCCTACTTTGAATCAGAGTTTATGTTTTGGCTCCCTGGGTTTATTGCAGGATAAATACGGTATCTCTTTTTAAAATCATTTACAGTACATAACAGGCGGAACACTTGACAATTTCTGATTTGTGTTATGTTTGTTTTGCAGACACTTGTGATGGACCAGGGGCGGTTTATGGACCTCCAGGACAAGACAAGTCGCCTTACACTGGTGGCCTCCATACTGCTGGTCACCTACAGTACCGTGGGCGCAGCTATATCAGGTGTACAGGCCTTTAAGGAGAAACTCAAATCAGAGATCTGTGTGATACTGGAAGGGGTGGCGGAGAGGTAAATATTACAAATATACCAAAATCTCGTAATACTTACCATTTGGCTTTTTTATTCTACAAAACATTTTGGTCTATAATGGAATTCCTTTTTCGGATGTGAAAAGTTAATGGGACACCTGCCGGACCTGGTAGGTTTTCTCCAGGTACTCCAGTTTCCTCCCACAGTAAGAGCCCTGTGCACTTATATACAGGCCAACAGGAGTGATTTATAGAAGTTGAAATGACTTGTTACAAGATAAATAAAGTTTATATATAATAATGATTTATTATCTGATGTGTCCATGGGAACACTTGCCTATATGATTACTTTTTTAGTTTACTTTAAGCTAACATCAGTCATACTTGTTGTCTCCTGGTTTTGAATAATTGTATTCAAGATGGAAAGCAATATAAATGATCCAGTTGTAAAGGATTAGATAGCATTTAACATCCATGAATTAATGCCAGTCACTGTATGCACCTAAATTTTCCATGACTGTGAATCGTTCCAGTGACCTGAGCGATAAGATGATCAACGTAGCCGAGCAAATAAACAAGTCATTGCGAGAGTACATGCCAGAACATGGGTTTAAGGAATGGGGCACTGACCAGCAGACCATGCTGACCGGTCAGATCAAACAAGTGTGTAGCCGAGACCACCCAGTCTACAAACTAGTGGGTAAGTCCTACCATCTACTGTCTACAAACTAGTGGGTAAGTGTAGCCTTCTATCTACAGGAGATACACTGGTATTTCTATAGCTGTTGGTGTCCAGCCCTGATCAGAGTGAGCCTACAAGTTTGATAATACTTTTTGTGTCTGCTAGTATAAAAATCTTGTGCCTAAACCATTATTTAGAAATATAAAGATATCAATTTTTATGAATATTTGTAAATGTTTGCCTTTAATATCCAGAACTTTGTATTTTGAATAAGGATTGAAATGCACTTTTAAAAAATACATCCTCAGAACATGTCTTTTTAAATTCATAATGTACTTAACTTCCTCCCTTTAAAAAACAAAAAGAATAAATCGTGAAAACCAACAAATTTTATATTCTTATTTCAGCCAAAAGATTAAAAGAATTTATCAAACAGATCATTTCCAAGAAACACACCCAGCCGTTACAGATGCCTGTGGGGTTCTCTGTGGTGGAAGCAGAACTGGGCCAGGTGTGTGGTCAGTTCCTGCGCCTCATCTCCTACAACCGGTCAGTGTTCTTTGTGTATTACTCCGACATCATAAACACACTGCTACAGTGGAAGACAGAGGATTTGTCTCCTCGTGGGTGAAAGGTCATTCTGGATCATCGTCGCAGGTGAAAGGTCATTCAGGATCATCCTCGCGGGTGAAAGGTCATTCTAGATCATCCTCGTGTGTAAAAGGTTATTCTGGATCAAAGACTCATGACTGTAGGGGATAGTTATTGGATCCTCAAAGGTTGCAGTGCTAACTCTTGATCCAGAGAGAATTTTCTGTCTCATAATAATTCCTGTGAGAAGGCCATGTCTTATCTGGGGTCAGATTGCAAAGTCCTGGTACTGGGACAGTGTGTTTTATAGTCTGGCTTTTCTGCTGTGGATGTGACATGAGTTAGCCTGGCCGCTCTGTTTTGGAATTTGACAATAGATAACAGAGTTATGATTCAGGGGACAGAGGTCTACTAAGAGGGGATACCAAAGTAGACTGAAGATGTCTGGTTGGATGAAAGAGAACTTATAAATGCGTAACTAGACTTTGCAACAAGGAGGTTATTACAAAGTGTACTTACAAATGTGTAGTGAACTACAGAGTTTTGATTTGAAGAATGTGGAAGTGGAAGTGAATGTGATAGTAAAGGATTAGGATAAGGGTCTAACACTCGTTACCCAAACATGACATAGAGCATTACATTGTTATGGGGATGCAGGAAGCAGAAATTTGAATTAAATGTAGCATTTTAGTATTTTGATTGAATGAAATATCTGATATCTGTGATCAAGCCAACAGAAAAAAGTACCTTGTATTTATGCTTAGGTATATATAAACAATTGCCAAACTTCTTCTGTAATGTAGACTATTCCTAACACAGGGACCGATGCTTTTTTAGGTCAACTTGATCAATGATTCCTTTAATTTAAAAGTATTTCAGAAATATATGTTGATTAATTAATGTCAAACCATATATATGTACAAGCACAGTTTTAGATAGCTTGTACAAGTCATCTCTGGCAATAAGCCCACCCCCCGCTTATGACTCTATTTAATACACTGCCCCCCTGGGCTTGTTGCTGGAGAAATCAATACTACACTGGTAGGTGTGTTATTACACAGTACTGTTGTAATGAGTTTCTGTACTAGTGGTAGCTACAGTATTGAATCGTCATATGGCAATATTTTGATAAGTTTCGGACTATATCATTGGTAGCTATACCACAACCATTACTCATTCACAAACTGATCTTGACCAAATAACCTGAATGTAACGGGGTTCAGTCCAGTAGTGTATACCCAGTAGTGTTATTCAGTGCAACTAATGGATGACATGGGCATTATCCACTGTTTCAATCACTTTCTCTTCAAAATTAACGTTATGATTTTTTTGAATTTTGAATTACATGTGATATGCAAATTGTATACTGTGAGTAACTTTTTATCTGCTTAAAAAAGTCATTGTGTTGCATGTATGTAAAGTATGCTTTGGAGATTTGACTGATTGTCACTTAAACATTGTTTAAACATGGTTGGTATTATAACATTGAACCATTACTGATGATTTTAGATAAAACATTTAACTCTCAATCGGTCTGTATAAGGGCCCACTTCTTTTTTTCTTTATTTTTTAGCACCTTGGGTGCTTATTGGGTTATATATGGTACCTTATAAGCACGGTTAAGTATATCTTCTATTTTTCAACCAGGGTAGATATGTATTATAGAGTGAGAAGGGCCCTATTTTGTATCAAAATAAACTGGAAATTTTTGCAAAAGGAATTTGGGATTGAAGTGTTTCACCAGTTATATTGAAATAGCTTGTTTCAAAACAGACATTATCTGATAATTTCTAAATCAAGCCATGTTGCCTTTCCATATATTTTACAATAGTTGTGTGTGTCCCTACAGTATTGACATTGTACATGTGTTAGTCACAGAGTTACATCCCTTACATATGGTACATTCTAGTAAACATTTATACATGTGTGATATTAACATTAACATTATATAGAACATTCATATCTTGTGCTCACTTGGAAAGTGAAGACATCTGAAAATTGTTTTACAGTTTATGTATATGATTTGTATATTTCATTGAAAATATTTGTGAATATTTTATCAAATGCTACAATTTTTTACATCGGTTTATTGTGGTTACAAGAACAACCCTACAACTGTAAAAGTAAATACATGTATAGTTTATAGTATAAAAGTATATTATCTATTGGTTTTCTGGTTTTACATCATACCTCATTCTGAAGGACTTCATTTACATTTTATTCAAATGACTCTGGAAACCATAATGATTATTTACACTTTGCCAGTTACTGACTGTAGGTCAGTGGTTTTTCTGTGGGTATTCCCGCTTTCCTCCATCTCCAAAGCCTGGCATGTCCTTAAATGACACTGGCTGTTGATAGGATGTAAAACTAAATAAACCAAACCAAATTCTTTTGTTCATTTCATACCTCCAGCACTCAAGCTGGGACAAAGTCTTCTGACTTTGTGGATCAAAAACTGCCATCTTTGTACAGGAAAAAAAGACAGGAAGGTGGTGGTAACTTCTAGTTTGAAACGATGATAGAGTACAGTTACATTTTTATACTAAAGCTAACATTTAAGTGTTTGATACATTATATAATACAAGCATTCTGTGTTTTAACTTATTAGATATACGAGTGAAGAGACATTACGTGGTAGTGATACTCGATGTAAGCATGTTTTATTTATATATAGTGAAATATTTATGATTGTGATACTGTGTGTATATTTTGTGTGGTACTCTTATTCGTACCTGTGCTGTACATTGGATGCCAAACTGTGATCTAGTTTATGAATGGGTGATTTCTCTAAAGACAAAATTCAGAGAAGATTTTGAATTGTGAATGAGTCTTCCCTGAATTAGTGCAAAAAATTATTAGCTTTATAATTATCATTAGTACCACTGACGACTGAGGCGCTTAAGCCCGGACCACCAAGCAAATTAAATTATTTCACATGTTATTACAAAATTAATATTTTTACCTTCTTACAATATAAGGTTCTATAAACTAGGGACATCCTCCCTGTCGAAATATCGCCCCTTTCCAATAAATTCCATGAGTATGTTTAGTAAATAAAGAATTAACGGATTGTTTTCAATGAAGCCAATCCTTTTTGTGCATTCGTGTGTGATTGCATTAAACTGCTAATTTGGACTTGTTATTTTCTTAAAGGCTATGATGGAGATTTTAAAGTTTGTGTTCTAACAATTTGGTGCTGAACTTTGATTACTTTTCACTGACCAGTCAGTGGTATTTCGTCAGAGCATTTAACTTGAAGTTCCTTCTATCAGGATCACCATCTTTAGACAAGTAACAAGTAGGTCTGGAAATCTTACATTTCTGTTCTACAGGAATGATATCTACAATAAAATATATTGTAATTGATCATAACGTAGTACTTTATATTTGAAAATGTGGTCAGTATTAATTCCTTTAAAACAAATAAATAAATATCTACTATACAAATTTTTTGTGGTGTTTGAGATTTGTATATAATATAAACTATCATACATGTACTCATTAATTACATGAGACATGAAGTAAAACTAATGATGACAGTTTGAAGCTCATGTACTCAACCAAAACCCAATAATCCAGCTGCAGGTTAGTTTCAGATTTTTGAGAAATTTAAGTTTCAGTCAAAGATTTTAGCAAAAGGAAGCTGATACATCAGTTTTTATCATTAACATATTACACAACTCATAAAAACAGGTGTCATATATATCAATGATAGAAGGACTGGTTTTCCTTTATTCATTTTATTTAAGGCCCAATATATGTAACTTTCAGCAAAAATTGAAACGAAAATCAAGCCTGATAACTTATTATATTTATAGATTTAGTTATGATTAACTGATATCAGCAATATTCAAGATTAATTCTTACGCGGTTACCGGTACAGCAGCAGTTGAAACTCAGAACTCGTAAACTCGGTACGCGCAAATTTTAAATTGTTTTCTAACTTCGACTTGTTGTTGAAGTTGGCCACACCGTAATTATTTTCAATTTTCTGGATTTTTAGGTCATCTGACCCAAAGGGTCAAGATGACCTATAGTTACCGTGCTTCGTCCGTCGTCGTGCGCCGTGCGCCGTCCGTAAACTTTTCACATTTCAAACTTCTTCTCAAGTTCTACCAATGGGATTAAGCTGAAACTTGGCTGAAATGATCCTGAGATAGTCCTGACCAAGTGTTGTTATTTTTCGGGTCGTTCCGAAATCCAAGATGGCCGCCAGAGCCGCCATCTTGAAAAACACATTTTCAACTTCTTCTCAAGTTCTACAAGTGGGATTAAGATGAAACTTAGCTGAAATGATCCTGAGATGGTCCTAACCAAGTGTTGTTATTTTTCGGGTCGGTCCGAAATCCAAGATGGCCGCCATAGTCGACATCTTGAAAAACACATATTAAACTTCTTCTACAGTTCCACTGGTACCTGTGAGCTGAAAATGGTAGGGATGTTCAGGAAGGGCAGCCCATAAAATGTTGTTATTTTTCGGGTCCGAAAAACTCGCGACATTTGTGCCATGGCGGCCATTTTGTGACATGATTGCGCAATCACTGTTTTCCTGAACAACACCTATTTTAAACTTCTTCTTAAGTTCTACCAATGGGATTAAGCTGAAACTTGGCTGAAATGATCCTGAGATAGTCCTGACCAAGTGTTGTTATTTTTCGGGTCGGTCCGAAATCCAAGATGGCCGCCAGAGCCGCCATCTTGAAAAACATATTTTCAACTTCTTCTCAAGTTCTACCAGTGGGATTAAGATGAAACTTGGCTGAAATGATCCTGAGATGGTCCTGACCAAGTGTTGTTATTTTTTGGGTTGGTCCAAAATCCAAGATGGCCGCCAGAGCCGCCATCTTGAAAAACACATTTCCAAATTTCTCTCAAGTTTCACCTGTGGGATTAAGCTGAAACTTGGCTGAAATTATCCTGAGATGGTCCTGACCATGAGTTGTTACTTTTCGGTCGGTTCGAAATCCAAGATGGCCGCCATGGCCGCCATCTTACAAAACACATTTCCAACTTCTTCTCAAGTTCTACCTGTGGGATTAAGCTAAAACTTGGCTGAAGTGATTCTGAGATTGTCCTGACCAAGTGTTGTTATTTTTCAGGTTGGTCGGAAATCCAAGATGGCCTTCAGAGCCGCCATCTTGAAAAACACATTTCAAACTTCTTCTCAAGTTCTACCTGTGTGATTAAGCTGAAACTTGGCTGACATGATCCTGAGATGGTCCTGATCAAGTATTGTTACTTTTTGGGTCGGTCCGAAATCCAAGATGGCTGCCAGAGCCGCAATCTTGAAAAACACGTTTCCAACTTCTTATCAAGTTCTACCACTGGGATTAAGCTGAAAATTGGCTGAAATGATCCTGAGATGGTCCTGACCAAGTGTTGTTACATTTCGGGTTGGTCCAAAATCCAAGATGGCCGCCAGATTCGCCATCTTGAAAAACAAAATTGCCGTCCGTAAACTTTTCACATTTTAAACTTCTTCTCAAGTTCTATCCGTGGGATTGAGCTGAAACTTGCTAGAAATGATCCTTAGGTGGACCTGACTAAGTGTTGTTATTTTTCAACTCCGTTGGAATTAAAAGATGGCCGCCATTTTGAAAACACATTTTAAACTTTTCATAGAAAAATGATCCCCAGGTAGTCCCAACCAAATGTTGTTATTTCTCCAGTCCGTCAGAGATCCAAGATGGCTGCAACAGCCCCCATTTTGCATCCACATCTAACACTTTCTATGATCTGAAACTTGCCTAAAATGATTCTGACCAAATGTTATTTTTCGCACTGTTCCGAAGAAATCCATGATCATCACCATCTTGAAAACCACATTTGTGTGGCATATTGTTACATGATTAGAGGAGAGGAGTTTATATAAGCTATTAGCTTGTTTTCCAATCCTCACTATTTGTATAATTTCTATATTTGTAATATACATGTACACTGATGGAAATAAAATATTGTTTAAACTAATTCCATAATGGTATCACAATTGGTAGTCAGATGACCGTTAAGGCCCTTGGGCCTCTTGTTCTGTCAAGAGTTTCTTGTTAGATACCACTTAGGTTTACTTCATTTTAGTGTTCAGTCCCACTATTAGTACAATTTTGAATCATGAGCACCTAGGGATGCTTCCTACCAAATTAGGTTGATTTCCTATCAGTAGTTATGGAGAAGAAGTCGTTTAAACAATTGTTGACGGACGACAGATGGACGACATGGTATGGCATAAGCTCACCTCGGTCCTTTGGACCTGGTGAGCTGAAAAAGGACAAACATTCCTGCAATATTGTATATGATGAAAATTTATTGACCGAGAACAAGAGAAGTGATGCGACATAATTTCCAATATAAACAAATAACTGTGCAATAAATACTAAATATAAATACTATGTGTATAGGTAATTACTACAGTGGAATGGTATACATACATATTCTCATAAAAAGTGAAAGACATTGGCAAGATCATTTCTATATAATGCTGCTATAAATAGTATTTCATGTTTGGAAAAGTTAAAAAGCTTATTCCTTCCTAACATGCTTTTAGCTCACATTGCAACCAATGCCTGTGGGCTATGCCATGGTACTGGGGTGGTTTATTATATTTTTGTGTCAATGGCCAACTTCATTACCGGTTAGGTCGACAATCTAAATATATGACTGTATTTGCTGTTATTATTAGTTTCCATGCAGGGCGCATCAAAAATTGGTCGCAAAGGGGGCATTAAATAGGATAACAAAAGTAGGATCTGGACAAAAAATGTTGTTTTTCATAAGGTATTATGACAATGTATTATGACAAGAATGGGTATTACTTATGATGTGCGACATCATTGTCATCCATTTCCGAAAATTTGAACACAAATAAACATTATTTGTGGGCTTTTTCTTGTAAACATGCACACAGTGAGGTTTTACTGCACCGTTAAAATAGAATCCTTTAGTTGTGTCACGATTAAACGGGGTGCTTATATAATTTTCATACCTCTGTATAATGGTGGAGGGGCTCTTATAGGGAGTGCGGCCCTAATTAAAGCGAAGTATGTACTCGCTAGGATCAAAGATTAACATGGGACATAACGTGTAAAAATTCTTTTAAAATTGTGTTAAGTGGCATAAGGCATTACATCACCGTATAGGTTTCTTTGGATGTATCTAGAGTACCTTGGTATACTTTCAAGGTCACAAGCTGGGCCAAATATGTTCAATATACTTCAATAGCTTCCTAAAATTGAGACACTCAACATCAAGTTGGACATTTTGTTGCCTTGAGTAATTAAACAACTAAAACAAATATGCCTTACCAACATGTAAGTAACGATAACTGATCTTAAAACTTATGGTTATGCTACCCAGTTAGCAAAATAAAATATGCATAACTAACGTTTACCATATATCATGTGTAGGAGACCACTAGTGGGCAAAGGGCATTTTATTTAGTTCAAGTAACACTTGTTTTGAATCACCTAGAAAGCATTACATTGGTGCTACTGTATTACAAATATAACAAAAGGTTCAATTGGGGGGGGGGGGGGGGTTAGTAAACTATTGATTTTGTAAGCAATATGTATTAGCAGCATTACATGTATACAGGCCTGTCAGTAATCAACTGCTTGCCTGTTTGCATAAAAAAACATTTTTCATAAATTTATAACATCAATTTAGCACTTTCATATTGTCTGGATCTCCATCAATTATAATACTGACTGGATCTCCCTCAGTTATAATACTGACTGGATCTCCCTCAATTATAATACTGACTGGATCTCCCTCAATTATAATACTGACTGGATCTCCCTCAATTATAATACTGACTGGATCTCCCTCAATTATAATACTGACTGAATCTCCCTCAATCATAATACTGACTGGATATCCCTCAATTATTATACTGACTGGATCTCCCTCAATTATAATACTGACTGAATCTCCCTCAATTATAATACTGACTGGATATCCTTCAATTATAATACTGACTGGATCTCCCTCAATTATAATACTGACTGGATATCCTTCAATTATAATACTGACTGGATCTCCCTCAATTATAATACTGACTGGATATCCCTCAATCATAATACTGACTGGATATCCCTCAATTATAATACTGACTGGATATCCCTCAATTATAATACTGACTGGATATCCCTCAATTATAATACTGACTGGATATCCTTCAATTATAATACTGACTGGATCTCCCTCAATTATAATACTGACTGGATATCCTTCAATTATAATACTGACTGGATCTCCCTCAATCATAATACTGACAGGATCTCCCTCAATTATAATACTGACAGGATCTCCCTCAATTATCATACTGACAGGATCTCCCTCAATTATAATACTGACTGGATCTCCCTCAATTATAATACTGACTGGATCTCCCTCAATTATAATACTGACAGGATCTCCCTCAATTATAATACTGACTGGATCTCCCTCAATTATAATACTGACTGGATCTCCCTCAATTATAATACTGACTAGATCTCCCTCAGTTATAATACTGACTTGATCTCCCTCAATTATAATACTGACTGGATATCCCTCAATTATAATACTGACTGGATATCCCTCAATTATAATACTGACTGGATATCCTTCAATTATAATACTGACTGGATCTCCCTCAATTATAATACTGACTGGATATCCTTCAATTATAATACTGACTGGATCTCCCTCAATTATAATACTGACAGGATCTCCCTCAATTATAATACTGACTGAATCTCCCTCAATTATAATACTGACAGGATCTCCCTCAATTATAATACTGACAGGATCTCCCTCAATTATCATACTGACAGGATCTCCCTCAATTATAATACTGACTGGATCTCCCTCAATTATAATACTGACTGGATCTCCCTCAATTATAATACTGACAGGATCTCCCTCAATTATAATACTGACTGGATCTCCCTCAATTATAATACTGACTGGATCTCCCTCAATTATAATACTGACTAGATCTCCCTCAGTTATAATACTGACTGGATCTCCCTCAATTATAAATCGCTTACCTCCTGCAAAATAAAGATGCTTAACAGAAGACAAATAATGTTTTATATCTTACCTCATAATCATGATTGGAATTATTCACAATATGTAAGAGAAGTTAGAGTATCACAAAATATAGCTTAGAGACACATTTTTACAGGAAGACAGTTACAGCAAAACTTAACAAATTGAACACAAACTTTATTATGAATTATTTCCTTGAGATTTGAAAATACTTTTTAATGAACAATCACTGTCATAATACGCTGATGTGAAAAATATGGATTTCTGTCCAAGAAAAAAAATCTTGGAGTTTAAAAGACAGCTACAGTACTTATATATCTGTAGCCATGTAAATATCACAGATAGCTTTGAGTAATACAACACACAGTTCTCCAATGCATGACCTAACCTCTGCCAACATTTTATGTTGAGGTTTAGCATTGAAACACTTCAATACCATGCATTATCAAATCAACAAGTGGAGTGAGGTGATGATGAAATATCAGGCACAACATTCAGGGAAATCACATCCCTTTGGCTATAATTTTCAGTAAGGCTGATCGAGTTATAACATTTTGACATCTCACCTTTTATATTATCTGCCTAGACATGATAGGTAATTTAAACACAGAAAAGGCAGAGTGTGTTTACAATAAACAGTTTACAGCGTCACTTGCATGATATTACTCCTCAGTTCTTTAAATCTATAATGTTCTGAAACGTTAGTATTGGAACTAAATTCTTGACACGTACAGCATGAAACCTGCAGCATTCTCCTCGCCTGGATTTCCTGGATGACTAGTGATCATTTCTACAAACTGGCTTGAAATGCATGCACACTGCTCAATGAACCAGAAAATAATTAATATTCGCCAAGATAATTGATTTTTTCCTTCATTATGATAAAATATCATCCCACTTTTTCAAGATCACCACACTGTATTGTAATGAACTGAACTTCACTGAAAACAAATTTCAGTGCATACAAACAAAATAATATGTGAAAATGAAGTTATCTCCCTCTACGACAGCTAGAGGAAGCCACATCATCCACTTTCTGTCACTATGACTTCTGGAAGCATTTCTCTAACCCGCAATGTCGTTGTAGGTTGTTCAGTAGGCTCCATAGATTCTTTAGAATTCCCACTAGTTTTGTGAATGTCCTTGCCATCTTTGACCTGCTGTGTCCTTGACGGCGAGTCAGGGGTTGCTGTGGCTCCTTTGGATTTCCCACTTGGTTTGTGAATGTCCTTTCCTCTAGGTGAACTTAAAGATTTAACCTCTTTCTCTTTTGGAGAGTTTACAGGGGTCCCATGAAGAACCTTGATTTTGAGGGGCTTAGACGGAGTTCCGGGAAACTCCTTGCCCTGATTAGAACCTGCAGAAACTCCATGAACATCTTTGGAGGGAGATTTAGAGATCAAACTTTCATCATCAACATTCCTTTTCCTAGTGTCCATCTTTTCCTGGTAAGTGAAATCCCATATCCTGATTTTGTCCTTAGCACCTGTTGCTATTCGTAGCTCATCGAAGCGAATGCTCTTTACAGATCCGACATGGCCTTTAAAGGTTCGAATACTTGTGTTTCTGTCATCAAAGAAAAATAAATTCATGTTATTGAAAGTTTAAAATTCAACAGAAATGAATAATTTCAAGTTTGAGTCAATATGAATTACATGTATGTGAATTTTTCGTGAATATATATTCTAAGATTTGTATCTTTAAGTCTACTAAAAATCAGAGATTTGAAATTGCCGCTACAGGGTATTTGTAGAAAAATTGTCCCTATTTGTAGATATGTTGTTCCTGTACAACTTGCTTCTATTTATAGGGAAAAAAAGCCTAGGATGTTAAACAAATGAAATAACAAACCCCGATTCACCTGAAAAGCCTGTTGACGCCATAACATCACCTTGAATCTCACATAATATCACCTTGAATCTCACATAACATCACCTTGAATCTCACATAACATCACCTTGAATCTCACATAACATCACCTTGAATCTCACATAACATCACCTTGAATCTCACATAACATCACATTGAATCTCACATAACATCACCTTGAATCTCACATAATATCACCTTGAATCTCGCATAACATCACCTTGAATCTCACATAACATCACCTTGAATCTCGCATAACATCACCATGAATCTCACATAACATCACCTTGAATCTCGCATAACATCACCTTGAATCTCACATAAATATATGACTGCATAAAGGTCTTACTTCTGTACGTCCCAGTATTTGACCATCCCGTCTTGACCAGCACTGATTATGGTACCGGTCACTTCCTTTGTGTCCTTCATCTGTAGCTCAAGCGTCTCTATCCTGAAATAGGACAATGAAATCCAAGATACTTGTCAAATACTAGATCGAAAAGAAGACCTGAACAGTAAAAGTGTTCCTTATTGATCATAAGCTATCTGATCTAGCAATGTATAAATATATGACTGAAGATTATTAATGTCACCTAAGCATCTGGACTTGGAAATTAATGTACAGTACAACCAGACCAATAAATCATAAATACCTTAGACACTGATATGATTTAATTAAACAAACTTCAAATGACATGTATCTTTGTGATATATCCTTGCCTTTGCCACCTGTACTAAATATATTCTATATATCCGGCCCTCCCTCCAGGCCTACAGGCACTCTATCACTATCAATTATATCAGTATTTCTGGTAAGATATTGACAACATCCAGATTCCCTAAAACAGCCTATACATAATAATGAATTAGAATTTTTAAAGAGAACAAGCTCTTATGACTAGCATTTCAGCTCCTGCCTTGTGTATATGACTTAAAACACTATATTTTTTTCGAACTGGTTCCCTCACCAACCTTTTTTCATGTTCCTCGTAGGTCTTCATTAGTTTTGGTCGCTCCAGTCTGTATAAACAAATAGTCTCTCCGTAACTACAGGCCACAAAGCCCTTGCTGTAGCTGACCGCCATGATAGAGGTACTCTGGCTCACCCAGATCAACTTCTTCTGTACACCTGTAGCCGTGTCCCAGATACGCAGCGTCTGATTGGTGGACAAAAAGGTTAGTATAGGTCATAGGTCATTTAATAGCTGGAATAGAAATGTCTGATGAATTTGGAGCAAATAGTCTCAATAAAATAAATATCCATTGTTCTTCAAAAATGTTGTGAAGTTAATACAAAAAGCTTTAATATCTTCGTGTATTTTATTTAGAAAGTTATTGTTTTTTGTTTGGATAATATTTGTCAAATATTTAACCTGTAAACATATACTCATGTGTATTTAATAAATGTTAGAACGATACATTTTAGATTTATTGTAATTTCAGTTTTGTTGTAATTAAAATGTTTATTAATTTGGAGGTGAGCAGGGTGACTGGCAGCAATTGCTGTATTCATAGTGTCTTTTTTTTTGTCAGATGTAAACAAATTACTTATTGCTGACAGGTCAGGATGCTGGTTATCTTTTAAATTTGATGAATGACCCTCTTTTTTCCAGAGTTCACGACCCTTCAGAAGTCAAAAGCCTGGAGGTGGGACGTCCCTTAGGACCCTGAGGTGTCACAGTGCCTTGTATTAGCCAATCAGAATTAGCCAATCAGTATTAGCTCTGACACTTCTCTGAGGCTGCTCCAGATCTAGATATGACCCTATTTGTTATCTGTAATATTATGTATTATAAAGCTTAATGCTCTTTGCTTATTATGTAATATCATATAATAAATCATGGTTTACTATTGCCCAAACCTGTGCTACGTTTCTTTTTATTGCATGCTATAGAGCTGCACAAAATTAATAATATGTCGGAGTATACACGTACCCGGTCAGCCGAGCCTGTCACGGTGAGAGCACCATCTTCACTCAGGTCGACGGCAAACACAGCCTCAGTGTGGCCGTACAGGTTGTGTATTAGGTAACATCGGGATATGTTCCAGATCTTGGCCTGCACACAAAACATGGCAATACAATCAACTGTCTAACATGTAGACCGCAAAAAATAAAGAGACTGTATGACTTCATCCCTCAAATCATTCGTACAGCTATTTTCACTTATAATTTGCACCAAAATGAATTGAGCCACTATCGACTATACATGTAGAACTTAATTGGAATGTGGCATTACACCCTGATGTGATAAAGTAGCAATAACTGGCTTAAAGAAGTCAAAAGGTTGAAAAAACATGCATGATATAATTTGTTTGATGCCATGTATGAGAGTCAATATTCTTATTGCAAACAAATACTATGGGGATGCATTTTCGTTGACCCTGATTAAATTAGATTGTGCAATGAACTACATAAATTATATACAAGGCATTTTTATGCAATGCACACACCCATTGTGTTCACAGCAACCCTAAGTTATTAAAGATAGTTTAAATATGTCTTCAGCGGTGAATGAGTTACACAACTGGTGCCAAATTATCTCCCTTGAATCACCATTTTTGTGACAGCACTAATATTAAGACTGTTGGTAAAGAAGACTAAATGGCTGAACTTTAGTTCCCTAGATATACAGCTATACATCTGGTTGTATATGTAACATTATCCCATATTTACGTACAGTTTTGTCCTGGGAAGCTGTCACTAGGATGTTGTTGTGTCGGACCATTGCCCACACTGGACCATCATGAGCTAGCATTGTCCGGACTGTACTTCCTGTCCGAAGGTTCCATACCTGTAAGGTAACACACAAAATAACAACACATATTGGCATACAAACAAATTAATATTGATATACAATCAACTTTTACAATGATATCCATTCAAATTTGATTATAACCATGGTTTCAAATGATATACTACATACATACTGTGGTAGCTGGTATATTTAAATGGGATTGGGAAATAAAATGTACACAAAGGGAGTAAAGACATTCAGGAACAAACAGACACTATGGGGACACCTCATCTCCAGAGTTTCATGGACTTCACAAAACTGACAATGCTTCACTGATTCAACAAATATACCTGCAGTATTATTATTGTAAAATGTCACAGAAATAAAAGGCTGGTTTTCTGATTCTTTTGCCAAAAGATTATATTTGTTTTAGTTTATTAGATGTCACAGATGTATGATAAGTAGTGAAACTGGTCAATACCTTGATGGTGCCATCATACGACCCACTGACCAGTAGGGTCTCTGTGAAAAAGTTAAGGCACCATACTCCTTTTTCGTGGCCCTTAAGGACCTGGAGGGGACGTCCAGTCTTGATGTCCCAGATCCGAATTGTCTTGTCCTGGCTACCACTTGCAAATAACCTATGGTTGAAGGTCACCGCCTCAACACTGAAACAAAATCTTAAAAGTTAATGTCATCTGGTCAAGCCAACAAAAACCTTGGAGGTCAACCTCAACACATCAAAATGGATCCAAAAGATAAAAGAAGGTCATATAGAAGAACATTCTGTATTTTTTTTTAAAGAGTTATTGAGGGTGTATACAGTAACAAATTTCAAATTCAGGGTCCCCATAGTAATAAAGAAAAAATTGTGGCCCTAAAGTATACTTCACTGATTTAAAATGATATATACCAGGTATGACTTCTCTTTGGATAAACAAAAAGTAATTTTTATTTTCATCCTAAAGATCACAAAAACATAGCTAAGTGACAAAAATCTTCAGCTGAAAATAATTTGGTGTGCTGTTCTAATGACAGCCTCCACTAGACATGTGTGCCTGTGACAGTACTAGTTAGTGTACCTGATGAGGTATTACACGTCACGGTGAAGCTTACGTGTCAGTGTGGCCCTTCAGGTCGAGCGTGCGACAGTTGCCACTATTCCAGTTCATCTTTAGGTGCATGTTGTCCCTGTAGATGTGTTTCCAGCACGGGTTTGTAGGGATAGGCACTAGGAGTTGGACCTCCTCACACTTCCATCCCCACAGCTTGTTAGAGTTAGCCAGGGCATACCATGCCTTACTCACCTGTAAAACAGAAATACAGGTAACATAACGAGTAAGCTATAGGTCATATAAAGCCTTATTCAACTGAAAAACTGAATTAACACAAGAACAACGACTGATCAAAAGGGCCCCACATTTTTGTAACACCCATTTTTGTAACACCCCCATAAGTATATTTTTAAGTACCAATTACCTGGACCATCAAACTCTTTTAAACCCCTATTTCAGATCTACAGCACAGGTCTTTATTTTGTTGAAATACACTCTTGTATTACTATTCAGAGAGCTGTAGTTTTTTGTAACGATAGGTCAAGATTTCCCTGTGATAGAAGACTATAGTAATCACCTGCTGATGTTAATGGCATTCCTACAAATTACATTACCTTAACATTTTTATGATCATGCATAATTAACTCCGTTATCTGAAGG
This sequence comes from Mimachlamys varia, assembly GCA_947623455.1. Lineage (NCBI taxonomy): Eukaryota > Metazoa > Mollusca > Bivalvia > Pectinida > Pectinidae > Mimachlamys > Mimachlamys varia. The sequence goes on along the minus strand of OX392531.1, from coordinate 36,608,650 downwards.
CAGTCTTACCCACTGAGTGATATAGAACAATCCATACTAGGAGGATTCATTTAAAATGACCGTACCATTCAGAGAACTGGGTTGAAAAGGATCTAGTAACCTGATTTCTATGTTCTCTGGATTAATTAAGTGACCAGGACATAAAACATGTACATTATTTGTAGTACAATAGTTCTTGGTGTATAACACTTAATAAATGCGTTAACACTGACCAATTAAACACTTAACTCACAATTTACCTGGGTACATCTCTTCCTATGACCTAAATTTTGATTTTTAGTTAATTGATTTTGATATTTAGTTAATTGTACTTGTGGCAGTCTTTGCAGGGTGTTGCATATCTCTATGTACAAAACTGCCTCGTTTCATCCATCCATCTTATTTTGTGTAAAAATTGATGAGTTCACAACAAGCCCCACACTGACATGTACCCAGGAGAAATACCTTACACTAAGATTCATTTGTGTATTTGCTGCTGACATCAGAATTAAGTGACTGGTTCAGGACTTTTGAGTATTTAAAGAAATTGCATCAATGGGAAAGCTACAAATGACAGTCAATAAAAGCATTAATCTCGTTAACTACCCCATATATCACGGTATGTCACGGCCTCCTGTTAGAGAATATTAGGCATTCCAGCCCTATCAGCTAACTTCCCCAACCCCTGCACAATGTAACCCTACTTTGTCAACTTCACTTTACAGTTCAACCGTCATGCAGGTGTAAATTTTCAGACTCAGCACAATATGTCTGAATCAGGATCACTGAAAATTGCTCAAACACAGCTATATATGTTGATTTAGAATTATTTTAATAACATTTATCATTTATCAATTGGTAAGTACATGTACATGTATTAAATGATTAAAACTTTCATGAATGAAAATTCTGCTTGTCACAGAGTAAATACAAGTAACTCACCAAAGTGCACTTGAGAATTTTTTCAGGTGTCATGTAGTTCAATATTTTCAGTGATATATGCTCTGGCAACATAGTAAGGAAGTCTCGATACTGTCGCATCTTGAAAATAAAAGATTACGGTAAATGTTACAAATTTCAAGAGTTAATGTGAACTGTTTAATAAAATATCACCTGACTTTAATTATGTTTTCTCCAATAAATAGGTATGATAGTGTGTTCAGATGACATTAAGACTGTTTACATTCACATATCAGTGTGTATGTAATGAATAACTAATTTTGGAATCATATATTAGATCAAAAAGCACAAAAGTAATACACACAAGTTGTTTTGGGTTTGGATTTTTTTTATACAAAGACTAAAATTGCAATTTAATGCCTATTTAATTCAGCATATCACTGAGTGTTCACATGCACTTGAATACTATTTGCGCTGCATTAGGCTGGGTCCTGTGAAGGTAGTCACACATTAAGATAAGCTTGTAGACTTACCGATAAAAAGCTTGATATAAAATAGTGTTGTCGGGGATCAAGCTTGAGGAGAAATTTGTGAAGAAATTCGTTCTTCCTTACATCTGTAAATACAAACAAAGCAAATTGAGAAATGAATGCTGATGTCAAGATCTAGCAGGAGGGTTTCAATCTGTACTTTATCATTGAGCAAACTTTCTACTGATACGCTAGTCTGTTGATTTGGTAAAGCCTACACTAGGACGTGACATCTACTTCAAAGATGTTATAAGGTGTTAGAAAACATCTGGGATTACCTGTAAAATGTAAAATCATCTTGGGTTTGATAAACAGATGTCACACTTTGTTGTTTTATTCACACCTTGTACATCTCACAGAACTTAGAAAACTAGCATTAGAAAGCACTCATTAATAGTGTGTTTGAAGAGTTCAGACAGTTCTACAGGTTTGTAAGTTTCCTGGTTAGGTCAACAGCATGTTCTCTACAGGTAAAACCCAACCCTACCTGTAGGCCGGCGTAATGTGTTATTTATGTACAAATTGATTATCTAACTAAAACTAAAGGAGAATAGCAGCTCTCACATACAAATATGTACTAATCTCACAGTCAAATCCTTCAGATGTCTAAAAGATGCATCAGCTCAATGAACAGACTTCTTTATATAGACTACTCCTTCTTCAGTGTCTGGGACCTTGACATTTTGGAGCCAAATGTGTGTCATCGAGTGTCAGGGGTGGGGGGTGGGGGATTCATTTCTTTATACTTTTTTTTTAATCCTTGAAATATTTTTTCACACATAAAAGTCAGAATTACTCCTCACCCGACCATTCCTCCAGGTACCAGTGGATTACGGACCATGCCTCATCATCCAGTGAATTCTTCTGAAACCAAACAAGACATGTAGGTGTTGTGTATAATCATGCAGCTAAAATTTGGTGGTTTTCTAAAGAGATACTATTCCATGGGGACATGAATTCATGAGAGATCAACGAATATTTAGCCCATCCCCAGACCTCCAGAGGAGTGAGGGGAGGAGGAGGGAGGGATTGTTCTGGCTGTAAGCACAGTGCCTCTAGAGACAATTAATGAGTGCAACATAATGTGAGCAAATCAATAACTTAAATTTTACAATGTTTGGTTTAAATGTAGTGTAACAAGATCCAATAAACCATACTGTGTATACATACACCTTCACAGCAATATTCTTTTGTTTTATTTTGTTAGTTTGTTGAAAATGTACCCATTAAATAACTAAATAAACCAAACTTAGCTCCAACAAAAAATCACAATTTCAAAGTTGAATGTATCGAAATTGTATAAGCTAAAAAATCTGTTTTTATTTGTTGGGCCTAAAAAGTGGATCTTTGATATAAACTATCAGTATAAGAATAAGTGAACAGTCTGTATAATTTAATCAATTTGAGCATGAAACATGTAACATTGCACCTACCTTTTTGTCATTAGAACCTACCTTTTTCTTTTTCTGAGGCTGATTTTGATCGTCGTTAATGAAGCTGACCGAGGATTCCAGGGTGTACCGGGTAGATACTGGTAGGGAGCTCAGAGACGACCCAAGGTATCGCATGTTTCCCTCGTCCTGGATGTGACGACGGATCGGCATGTCAATGAACCTGGAATGAAGTGGGTATGCTTACAATTTGATTCGAATAGCAAAACACTGGGTTTTTTTTTATTATGATATGTGATGGCGGATTGATATGAGGTCAGAGGGTGTTCCTGGTCCACAGGTTTTAATGTGATGGCGGATTGATATGAGGTCAGAGGGTGTTCCTGTCCCAAAGGTTTTAATGTGATGGTGGATTTATATGAGGTCAGTGGGTGTTCCTGTCCCAAAGGTTTTAATGTGATGGTGGATTTATATGAGATCAGTGGGTGTTAGTGTCCCACAGGTTTTAATGTGATGGCGGATTGATATGAGGTCAGTGGGTGTTATACTGTCCCACAGGTTTTAATGTGATGGTGGATTGATATGAGGTCAGTGGGTGTTAGTGTCCCACAGGTTTTAATGTGATGGTGGATTTATATGAGGTCAGAGGGTGTTAGTGTCCCACAGGTTTTAATGTGATGGTGGATTTATATGAGGTCAGAGGGTGTTAGTGTCCCACAGGTTTTAATGTGATGGCGGATTGATATGAGGTCAGTGGGTGTTAGTGTCCCACAGGTTTTAATGTGATGCCAGATTTATATGAGGTCAGAGGGTGTTACTGTCCTACATGTTTTAATCTGATGGCGGATTGATATGAGGTCAGTGGGTGTTAGTGTCCCACAGGTTTTAATGTGATGCCAGATTTATATGAGGTCAGAGGGTGTTACTGTCCTACATGTTTTAATGTGATGGCGGATTGATATGAGGTTAGTGGGTGTTAGTGTCCCACAGGTTTTAATGTGATGGCGGATTTATATGAGGTCAGAGGGTGTTACTGTCCCATAGGTTTAACATAGAAACTTCCAGTTGTCAATAGCAGACATCTGTAGCACTCTTATATACCATTTACATCACCAAAAACTGACTTTTAAAGCCTTTGTCATGCATGTATCTGTAAATCAAAGTGGTTATCACTAGTGTTGAACTAAAATATTAATGCTTTTAGCTGAAAGGCTTAGTAATAAGTAACATACCCATCAGTGTTTTATAGTCGCATGTGTCCTATAGAGGTAATTTGACCTAATGGTAATGATGTAATTTATATTGTTAAATTTTTATCCACATGTTAATATGTATCGGATTGTTTAAATAATTATTCTCTTTCTGAAGAAGAAAATATATTTTTGATTTGAAAAGAAAATCAAAATTCAGGCAAATCAATTTCTGTGAATGGCAATTTAAGACCTATTACCAATAAATCAGAAAATTAGTTATCAATTTTTTCTGGTTTTGAAGTCCATTTTCATCGCTCATTATCATCTTAAAGAAACATTAAACATTAGAAGTTCTGACAAAACAACATTAAAACATTGAAGAACAAGTGCTAATTGTAATGGGGTACCATTACAGATGTCCCCCAAACTACCCCTTTGGTCGGAACTGATGAGCCCAATGAACTTACAATGGAAATATAGCTGACACCCCATATATCAGCGGTCATGTTGACGAATTAGGAAACGGAGGTTACGACAATGTCCGTGGTGTCCTACTACAGTTATATATAAAATTTCATTGAAATCGGACAATATATAAATTTCGACCAATCAGAAGCCAGGAAATAGCGGCCATGTTGACGAATCACGAAACGGAGGTTACGACAATGTCCGTGGTGACCTACTACAGTTATATATAAAATTTAATTGAAATCGGACAATATATAAATTTCGACCAATCAGAAGCCAGGAAATAGCGGCCATGTTGACGAATCACGAAACGGAGGTTATGACAATGTTGTTGGTGTAATACTACACATATATATTAAATTTCATTGAAATCGGACAATATATAAATTTCGACCAATCAGAAGCCAGGAAATAGCGGCCATGTTGACGAATCATGAAACGGATGTGACGACAATGTTGTTGGTGTAATACTACACATATATATTAAATTTCATTGAAATCGGACAATATATAAATTTCGACCAATCAGAGGCCTCCATTTTCGTTTCGGTGGCAACCAAACTTTACGAAAATGTTACCATGTTATTCAGCATCCCTTAAAACACCCATGTACCAATTTTTACTGAAATCGGAGACTGAATTTTGAAAACCGGAAATTAGCTCTGGCGGCCATCTTGGACTTCCGGTCGCGAAAAAACAACCCGTTTTCACACACCCCGCCGCTAATGAGTATGTGTGTGAAGTTTCGTGAAGATCCGTCCAGTAGTTTTTGAGAAAACGGTCGGAAACCTCCGCGGCGGAAGAAAGTGGAAGAAACAAGAATAATAATAATAATAATAATAAGAAACCGAGCAAAAACAATATGTCCCCCCACTTCGTTTAGGGGACATAAAAACACTTTTTGGAAATAAATAGGACTATACGTGTTGATAGAAATCTATAATTGAAGCATTTCTCAAACTTGACATTTACCAGGTATAGTTCATAGATTACTAAGTATAGATATAGAGATGAAAGGCAGGACTGTTATGTATCACCCGAGTAGAAGTCTGCTGTGTTGTAACAAGTGTATCAATAAAGCACCTAATCCATTTTAAACAGCTGCTCCAATACTACAATATTATCACTTCTTTTCTTCAGTGTACTCTTTGAACTGTGGCAATTTTACCTGTTATAATCTAATATCTGTTTGATCTACCTTGATAATGACAATGTTGGACCAGATCAAATCTACCATATCTACCCTAATGACAGAGCACAGGAAAGTTATATTTATTTAAACTCAAAACATATTTACCAGAATCAGAAAAGATCGCTAACGTAATTACAAACAAGAAATATTTCCAGAACATGTAGCTTAGTTGACAGACAGGCAAGTCTTATCATTAAGTCTGAATCCCCTTTTCTTTATTGAATAAAGCAATTTAATGTTCACAGTAATGAGCTTTGATAGGCAGCAATATCAGTTTATTGCGAAAATAGTTTCATGTACATACTATAGCGACTTGATATTGACAATCTCATATAAACTCATATAGCCTGGAAAAAAGACATCTTTATCAGCATATTTATATATGAGTGTTTATAAGACATTTTATTAAGTTTTTTAAGATATTGCATAAAAGTTGGAAAGATGATCTTTGATTTAAATGATATCTGAAACAAGAGGCTGTGAGGGCCTATATCACTCATCAGGATATTTGTGCAATCATGGGAAAACATTCTCAGTATAATATTATATCCAACGTTTTTTGAGTAGTTTGATATGTCTAGATTAATGAATTCGCACCTGTCTACTGTAAAAGTGGAATTGTTTGCGGTGTGGAAATCACCTGTCTACGTAATACTGTAAAAGTGGAATTGTTTGCGGTGTGGAAATTTTCACTTATTTCGCTGGCATTAGATTTCAGGAATGATTTCCACACACAAAAATATTAAATAACAGTGGATAATAGTGTTATATAGGTACACAGTGTTAAACAGATTACAAAAAGCACAAAATTTTCCACACGGAGAACAGTTTAAAGGCTGACTAAGTGAAAATTCCATACCCGAAAAAATATTGGCTTTAACAGTAACACAGTATAATGGTTAAACTACCCACATTTATTATTAATAACAAATAAATTATCACACAGCACCCTAGGAAATGTTAAACTTACACCAAACTACAAAATGTCCACCTCACAACTACTCTACATGACGGCTAACTCAAACTCACACCAAACTACAAAATGTCCACCTCACAACTACTCTACACGATGTCTAACTCAAACTCACACCAAACTACAAAATATCCACCTCACAACTACTCTACACGACGTCTAACTCAAACTCACACCAAACTACAAAATGTCCACCTCACAACTACTCTACATGACGTCTACAACTCAAACTCACACCAAACCACAAAATGTCCACTTCACAACTACTCTACATGACATCTCCAACTCAAACTCACACCAACTACAAAATATCTACCTCACAACTACTCTACATGACGTCTAACTCAAACTCACACCAAACTACAAAATGTCCACCTCACAACTACTCTACATGACGTCTACAACTCAAACTCACACCAAACTACAAAATGTCCACCTCACAACTACTCTACACGATGGCTAACTCAAACTCACACCAAACTACAAAATGTCCACTTCACAACTACTCTACACGATGTCTAACTCAAACTCACACCAAACTACAAAATGTCCACCTCACAACTACTCTACACGACGTCTAACTCAAACTCACACTAAACTACAAAATGTCCACCTCACAACTACTCTACACGACGTCTAACTCAAACTCACACTAAACTACAAAATGTCCACCTCACAACTACTCTACATGACGTCTAACTCAAACTCACACCAAACTACAAAATGTCCACCTCACAACTACTCTACACGACGTCTAACTCAAACTCACACCAAACTACAAAATGTCCACCTCACAACTACTCTACAAAATGTCTAAACTCAAACTCACACCAAACTACAAAATGTCCACCTCACAACTACTCTACAAAATGTCTAAACTCAAACTCACACCAAACTACAAAATGTCCACCTCACAACTACTCTACACGATGTCTAACTCAAACTCACACCAAACTACAAAATGTCTAACTCAAACTCACACCAAACTACAAAATGTCATGGGAAAACATTCTCAATATAATATTATGTCCAACGCTTTTTGAGCAGTTTGATATGTCTAGATTAATCTATTCGCACCTGTCAACGTAATACTGTAAAAGTGGAATTGTTTGCGGTGTGGAAATTTTCACTTATTTCGCTGGCATTAGATTTCAGGAATGATTTCCACACACAAATATATTAAATAACAGTGGATAATAGTGTTATATAGGTACACAGTGTTAAACAGATTACAAAAAGCACAAAATTTTCCACACCGAGAACAGTTTAAAGGCTGACTAAGTGAAAATTCCATACCCAAAAAAATATTGGCTTTAACAGTAACACAGTATAATGGTTAAACTACCCACATTTATTATTAATAACAAATAAATTATCACACAGCACCCTAGGAAATGTTAAACTTACACCAAACTACAAAATGTCCTTCTCACAACTACTCTACACGACGTCTAACTCAAACTCACACCAAACTACAAAATATCCACCTCACAACTACTCTACACGATGTCTAACTCAAACTCACACCAAACTACAAAATATCCACCTCACAACTACTCTACACGACGTCTAACTCAAACTCACACCAAACTACAAAATGTCCACCTCACAACTACTCTACATGACATCTATAACTCAAACTCACACCAAACTACAAAATGTCCACCTCACAACTACTCTACATGACATCTATAACTCAAACTCACACCAAACTACAAAATGTCCACTTCACAACTACTCTACATGACATCTCAACTCAAACTCACACCAACTACAAAATATCTACCTCACAACTACTCTACATGACGTCTAACTCAAACTCACACCAAACTACAAAATATCCACCTCACAATTACTCTACATGACATCTATAACCCAAACTCAAACCAAACTACAAAATATCCACCTCACAACTACTCTACACGACGTCTAACTCAAACTCACACCAAACTACAAAATATCCACCTCACAACTACTCTACATGACGTCTATAACTCAAACTCACACCAAACTACAAAATGTCCACCTCACAACTACTCTACATGACGTCTATAACTCAAACTCACACCAAACTACAAAATATCCACCTCACAACTACTCTACACGATGTCTAACTCAAACTCACACCAAACTACAAAATATCCACTTCACAACTACTCTACACGATGTCTAACTCAAACTCACACCAAACTACAAAATATCCACTTCACAACTACTCTACATGATGTCTAACTCAAACTCACACCAAACTACAAAATGTCACCTCACAACTACTCTACACAACGTCTAACTCAAACTCACACCAAACCAAAAAAAAATACACCTCACAACTATTCTACACAATGTCTAACTCAAACTCACACCAAACTACAAAATGTCCACCACACAACTAACTCTACATGACATCTAACTCAAACTCACACCAAACTACAAAATGTCCACCTCACAACCACTCTACACGATGTCTAACTCAAACTCACACCAAACTACAAAATGTCCAACTCCAACTCAAACCAAACTACAAAATATCCACCTCACAACTACTCTACACGATGTCTAACTCAATCTCACACCAAACTACAAAATGTCCACCTGACAACCACTCTACACGACGTCTAACTCAAACTCACACCAAACTACAAAATGTCCAACTCCAACTCAAACCAAACTACAAAATATCCACCTCACAACTACTCTACACGATGTCTAACTCAAACTCACACCAAACTACAAAATATCAACCTCACAATTACTCTACATGACGTCTAACTCAAACTCACACCAAACTACAAAATGTCTACCTCACAACTACTCTACACGACGTCTAACTCAAACTCACACCAAACTACAAAATGTCTACCTCACAACTACTCTACACGACGTCTAACTCAAACTCACACCAAACTACAAAATGTCCACCTCACAACTACTCTACAAAATGTCAAACACGAAAACTTTCATTGTTAATTGTATGTGTAACCAGTAGTGTAACCAGTAGAAAACTGTTTAATAGGTCCATACCGATATATAATGTGCTTTAAAAATTTTACGAATGTCAATAAAGGATTCATCCATCTTTATTGACCTTTAGGGTTTAACGGATGATTTCCATCATTGGCCGTATAATACACTAAGACAGATCAACCTGGAACGCAGGGAAGTTACCTATCTTATCAATATAAATTGACTAATAGGTCCTTTCAAAAAAGGTATGACGGCTATCAAATAGAACATCAATGAGATTACAGCAGAAACTTTATGTGTTTATAGTTTTATTGGATTGTATGAAGCTGTTGAATAGAGAAGGGTCTTTATTAACTAAACCAGGCAGTGGTAAACCTGTCAATGTCATAAATACAAAAAATCAAAATAAATATGGCAAAAGAACATTTTTGCTGTATATATATATACTGGGTTCTATATCTATGTAAATGTTGTACTAAACAACATCTAACAATTTCATTTTTTTTTTTAAAGTGCAAACTCTTGCCTTAAATTTATGATAACTGTTAACCAGATATTATAACAATACTTATTTCTGAGCAGCATCTTTTTTGGATCACCTTTAAATAAAATTGAATCATAACTGGACCTTACCTGAGTACAGGGGCACTCGAGTTGACAGCCGACATATCCTCTGAGTTTATCACAGAGACAGCAGGTTTTAGTTTGTTTTTGTGATTTTTTGGTAACGTGTTAGATGTGATGATTTTTGGAAAACTTGCTCCCTTCTTTTTATGTTTAGATTTAAAGTTGATTACACTGGAATAGAAAAAAAAGGAACAAATTTATTTAGATCTCTTTTTTTATGAGATATTCATATGTTTTCAAAATATTTCTTAACCATAATTGGTGAATTGAAATTTAACCCATATATAAGTTTGAAAAAAAATAGAAATGATACAATTGACAAAAAGCAACATAGGCTTTAAAGTAGGTACAATGTATGTACCTGAGGTCTGTTCCCTTGTCAGTGTTAAGTTTGGCCCCGCTAGGGATCTGGGGTAGCTTTAGTCCCATCTCGTTATGTTCCTCGGCCAGGTGTGACACCTGAGAGTCCTCCTTCAGGTGAGCACTCTTCTCTCGGAAATAGTTGTCCTGGCGATACAGTTTCAGTCTCCTCTACAAGTGCATACAATTATATAGTAATGGATATCAAAATCACATGATGATATACCTGTTCATCATAATATGAATGAGTGATATCACTGATGGCCACTATACCAAAAAGTTGTAAAAAACAAATTGAAAACAATTTATCCAGCATGACTATTTATGCCTTCGATAAATCATGAAACCATACCTTTTTTAAAAGACTTTCATGATAAAATGGATACAGCCTCATTATGACAAAAGCCAACATATCAACAATAACATAAAAACTAGAAATGTCTGTGAGACATCAATGCCCCCTTCCCCCATATGAAATTAGTTCTTATTATGTATGTGAAGTTTGATGACAATCGGATCAGTAGTTATTTAAATAAGCTGGTTACATTACCGTGGGACGGGACGGACATGAGCTACACTATATGCCCCCCCCCCCCCCATTTCATGGGGGGGGCCATAATTTTGGGGCCCACTAATTAAGTGAGTTCATCATACATGTCAAAGGGCCTGAACTCTGGACTTAAACTGTCCTCTAGTTATGGTAAGTGAGCTACATGTCAAAGAACTTAATGGCCCAACAGGGCTGGAGTTATGTCCGGGGAAGTTACTCACTAAACATGGTAAGGCACAGTGGGCAAGAATCCTTGTTGTTTATGGTGATACTATCTACTGACATTTAATTATACTGTCAGTGGTAAATATTTTTACGAAATTTGTAATAGATTTTCATGAAATAAATATTTTATTGTTTTTTTTTAATGATTTATAATCGTAAATGTATCATATTGGTCACCATTTGATATGGCAGAAAATCACCACATGATGAACTAAGCTAAACTTTGCTTTCGAAGAGTTTAAATGTCAGTGTTTATATGAGAAGTAGGATGGCCCTTGCTATCAGCACCTTCATAATATCTATTGGTGAATCTATCTCAATTCAGAGTTCAGTTATTTAGGATTCTTCTGCCTAACGCATTCTGTGCTTTAACTACAAGTATCTGCAGTATGTGTGCAAAGATGAAAATATTTGAACAAAAGCTTGCCCTATGTACATGTCAACTGATAAAATGTGTCCTACCCGGTAAATATGCACACTACATCTTGGGTTGAAATAAAAAAAACGAGCATGAGTGATTAAGTTGTGTAAGAAAAAAGCAAAGCATATAAATAAATCATATAATTAATAAACAAATGGAAAACTACTCTTGTAAACACAACAAAATGATAAAATTCAAACAATTACACCTCCACCATTTATAAAATAAACATATTTTACACCCAACAATAAATATTACAAACTGTTATTAACTCAATATACGTGTTTGTCAGAGGAACTGATTTACATGTAAATATCAATAATCTTATATCTGGGACCAGCAATATCAAGCTAAGGTTAAGTAATGTTTCCTTCAAATTAATATCAGCAAAAGAAAATATGATGTTTTTTATTTTCCCCTCTTATGATTATAGAACTTTTTTACGCAAAACACATTTTGATTTTGTTGCCTTTAACCAATTCTATAGGATAAAATTTGTTCTGCAATATATATTCAAAATAGTTTCCAATCATGTTTTCTGATTTATATTTAGAAAGGAATAAATACCTCCCCCCCCCCTTTTTTTTTTTTACTTTTACAGAAACTTTCTTTAGATACCAATGGAATTAGTTTTCCCGGTAAAATTCCACAAGTAATCACCATATTTATGTGGAAATTGCAGTACATCATCCAGTTTTTACTTTAAGGCAGTGAACCATATTTCAATCAAAATAAATCAAAAATATATAACTGATGCAGTTTAATAGGATATATGAAGCACTGGTATTGTTAATAATTATCATGAACTGATTACATTATAAGTTGGTATACCAAAGCGTTTGCAGTGCAGCACAGTTAGACAGACAAGGGCGTCCATGTCTACGTATATATGAAATATTACAATATCCCTGAAACTAACACCACACAAACTGTATGAACTCTCCATATAATAACATCATACTGTACCCGCTTCTCATTTTGTTTCTCTCTGTCCCTTTTCTGTTTGACAATGGAAACATTTAATTCAGCATATACATTTTGCAAGAAATGTCTTGTTTCCTTTCTACTCTTTCAAATTACAATACTTTAACATGATACTACTCAAAAACAGTATATCCATGTACAGTGTAATAAAATTAGATTATTGCTCCAGCTAGAATGTGGACTTATTGGAAGATACATGTTGTGTTTGTCAGTATCCAAATAGGTTTCCATAAAATTCAATTTTTTTTTTCAGTTTGAAAATTGATGGTTAGTGAAAAATGTATACCAGGTATTCCATTTGCAATAAATTATCATATAGGATAACCAATGGTAAAAACTAGCAATCATTATGAGATACAAAACAATTATCAAAACTACCTGAGCTTCTCTCATGGCAGGGGTACTGACAGACTTGAAGTCCATTCCGGGGAAGTGACTTTTGGCGTTGTAGATAAAATCACGGTGGACGTTAGGCTGCATTACGGTATACAGGAACTGGAACTGGTTATGTCCACTGCGCCTCAGGAGGTTCTCCATCAGCTGGCATCGCTGTAATATAGAAATAAGTTTATATCCATCAATACAGACATAATAATAGTCTGTAGCTACAAAGGGATATATCCCAGTATTCACCAATATTACACTACCCATTCAACGTTATCACAACCCACTTAACTTAATCACAAACACCCTAGGTACCTACACTTTGAAGAATGAATGTTGATTAGCTTCCGAACCACTGATAGACATGCACTGGTCTTTGAGTCAATTGGCAAATTATGGCGAAGAGTTGGAAAACTTACCCTAGAAGTAGGATGGGGATAGATACTTGTATTATATCCAAACGTGTATACATGGGGACTATACAAAATATGTAGATTTACACAAAGGTCATTCTAAAAGGTCAATTGCAATGTCTTAATATAATGGCTTAGTTTTACATACATGTAAAGTCAGTCTAAAAGGTCAAATGCAATGTCTTAATTCTAAAAGGTCAAATGCAATTTCATAATTATAAAAGGTCAATTGCAATGTCTTAATATGACTTAGTTTAAATGAAGGTCATTCTAAAAGGTCAAATGCAATGTCAATTCGTAAAGGTCAAATACAATGTATTAATTATAAAAGGTTAATTGCAATGTCTTAATATTAACCCCATTTGTATGCAATGATATGTCTTAAAGGTCAGATGTAATGTACGTTGCCTTAGCAATAGAAGCTAAATGTTACTTATGACAACAGACATATGCCAAAGTAATATATGCTACATGCTGCAAAATTTGAATTTTTGCAGAAGCTTGTGATTATCTGCAGAAAGATGTTGCAATAATGAGATTTGCTGAAAATGAAATTAAGGAAGTGCATTATTCCACTGACATTGTGCCTTATTACCACATGTATTTTCAGATGATTGAGAACATTTAAAGACTTGGAAATAATTCTCTGTATTTAATATTTGATCCAATGTTCAAGCTATATCTATTACAGTTTTTCCAGGTAATGTACGACTCTCATCTATTACCTCACTTGTATTATGCAAAATCCACACAGCTTACAGATATTGTTTTTTCAGTTCAATGATTTCAATCTTTAAGTAGCAGATAAACTGAATACTGATCAAGTGGCCGGCCTGTTAGGTTTTACATGGAATCACAGTGACATCCAAATGCACTTATATAAGAAATAGCAGGCCGTTCTCTCATACACACTCCCCATTTAACATACAGCTCAAGTTTTCAAGAGCTCTTGTCCCGTGAATATTTGTTCATATCTTGAAAAGTAAATAAAGCACATTGGCAATCTGCTATCTTTGATGATCAGAGCCGATATGGCCGTAAGAGACAGATGACTTTCTACTTTCTGTCAACTCTACAAGAGATATGAATAGTCATCGGCTCAGTGTTTAAACACTTCAGGTAGACACCAATATTTACAAGATCTACCCTTAAAACATACATATATGTTAAACCTGTTATTTAAGTCTGGTGAGATGCACTCCTGCCAGTAATCTAATATAGTGTCGACATAGAGAGATCTAGATATACCAATACATGTACTCTCCTTGACAAATTTGAGTTCCTTTTCTGGGGCGACACGTACAGTCAGGCACACAAATGCTCCCTTATATATTGGGATCAAACATTTTTTCAGTCCCCCCCCCCCTTTTTGTTGCAAATTTCCATTAATTACTTCAAAGATTTATCCTAATACAATACAGTAGTTCACTGTGAACAATCGATAAGCCTAAATTTTAGGTATACTTAACATTCAATATTATTTCTGACAGAATATTTAGAATTTTTTGTTAAAAGTTTTGCAATTAGGTCCACTTTAATTTTTGCACCACAACAGATGCAAGAATATTGAAAAAGGTCACCTAGGTAACTCATGATCATGTGACCTTAAAACAGAGATTTAATATTCTATTATAGTGCCCTTCAACTTAATTTTAAACTTGGTATAAGTTAATTGCTCAGTGGATATCTACACATATCAATATTGATTCCTTATGCAATGCAATGTATCCCCTGCCTTCCAACGACAATCTACGTTATATATCAATATTGATTCCTTATGTATCCCCGCCTTCCAAACGACAATCTAAACATATCAATATTGATTCTCCCACCTTCCAAAAACCTTATTCATTGTTATGTATCCCCCAACTTCCAAAAAAAAATTTCACATATACATGTTCTGCATGAAATAACTTAGCAGACCCTTCTTATCTAGTGATCATAGAAATGTACCAATGTTTTCATATCCGTAAAAAGATTCAATATTGATGTTTGACCAGCATTGTGTATTAATAGAGATGGATTGTTTAAGCTAGATTCTGTTGTCACAGAAATCAAGGGTCATTGTGAAATCTTACAACGGAAAAAAAATAATGATCAATGGCAGATTTGGCCGTAGTCAAAACATTGAAGGGTTTGTTCAATATATATCGCAGCAAAATTACATAACATCCACATGGTACAGCAATACCATATTGGACAGAAATCAAATTATCATTACTCAATTTACCATGGGATTAAACTAAGGTGATCATAGCTATGCCAATCATTTAATGACATGCAGGTGCGGCAATATGCCCAGATGACAAACATGTTGATCCCTACGATTAAAATGTCAAAATGAGCAAATAGTCAGGGGATAAAACATGTTTAAAACAAATCAATTTATACGGAAATCAAATCTGTAAAGACCATGTTCCTTGTATCGGTAATGATGATTGGCTTTTTCTGGCAGGGTTATCTGGTGTTGTATCGGTAATGATGATTGGCTATTTCTGGCAGGGTAATCTGGTACTGTATCGGTAATGATGATTGGCTATTTCTGGCAGGGTAATTTGGTACTGTATTGGTAATGATGATTGGCTATTTCTGGCAGGGTAATCTGGTGCTGTATCAGTAATGATGATTGGCTATTTCTGGCAGGGTAATCTGGTGCTGTATCAGTAAAGATGATTGGCTATTTCTGGCAGGGTAATCTGGTACTGTATCAGTGATGATGATTGGCTATTTCTGGCAGGGTTATCTATTAGTCTTGTATCAGTAATGATGATTGGCTATTTCTGGCAACTGGGCTATTAACACCTGGTACTGAATCAGTAATAATGATTGGCCATTATTTGGCAGAGTTTCCTGGTATATATATATAGACAGAGATTGTCCATAATGGTACCGTCATCATTTTGTGAAAGTCTATTGACAATATAATCACACTTAATCACCCAAAACTACAACTTGTCCTCCATTGTGTCACGTATGTTTCTTTCCTTATGGCATTATTACTACAGACCATTGCTACAAGGCCTATAGGTTTAATGTTTGGCTGAAATTGTGTTATACAGTTAAAGTATAAACTTGCAGGCTATAGGAAATGTCTGGTTCTCTGTCAATGAGAAACCAAGCTGACAGCAAAAGGCCTAGTTGAAGGGGGAGAGACATTTTCTATATTCTGAAATCCTAATTACAATTTCTCAAAAGCACCAGTATACCCTTACCGAAAGTTCTATGAATAGTAAGGTCAGTATAAGTTCAGTTCACCTCTTACACAAAATATAACTAAACCTTGTATTAATGAGGAAGTTACAGAAACTATCATGGGAGTATAGTCTTCTAGTTTTAAACTGAAGGATACAGGCATAATGTAGGCCTACTAACTGCCTGTACAAAACTTCAGAGCAAAATCAGGGATAATGGTGCCTTCCTATGACTTGGCAGTATCACCCAGAATATAATGCTACATGGACAGACAAAATGATAGGAAATGGACAGAAACCAACCTTATACAGTAGCCCCCTTTGGATTTTACAAACAAACTTCGGACTTTTTAAAACAGAGATGGGCTTAATACTGACCATTCAGCATTGCAACTCCCTAAAATGAATAGAAATTAAGGAAAGCCAGAGCCGTTATTCGTAAAAATGTTCTCATACTCAATCATCATTTTGTGTTCAAGTAAAATTATTTGTCCCTGTTGTATCTTATTTTGTTAATAATTTGGGAAAAATTGAAGAGACTTTCAATGATTTTATTTGGCATTTCTGAACATTTGATATGTCAATAAGGCAATTACAGGAAAGTTTGTTTGAACACAAAATCCATCCTTATAAGCACAAGAATTTAAAGCACCCAGATTCTCAAAGCTGTTTAGCTGATGTACAACAGGTTAAACACACATTTGTAGATTTTACAAGATGACTTTAATTTTCTTAAAACATAATTGTTCATGTCTTTATTGTCTTCATGCCATCAATTATTTTTATTTTATGTTCAATTTTTTTCATAAAACATGAAACTCTAGTCAGGCTATAAGCTAGTGTCAATTAACTATTGATATGTCAACGTCTAAATATAAACCAATATTGTATAATCATTAATTTTAATGACAGCTCCATCAATTTTTTTTTTCTTTTCATGACCATGTCATCAGCCGATATTACTTTCAATATAAACCTTTTACCCCAGTCAATATCAGCAAGTGACATTCCTGTCTCTATCACCATTTCACTGACAACCCTGATCAATTCTCTTCGTTATTTCTGACAGCTGTATGGCCATTTATGCTATCCATTTAATCATTTAATTTTCCAAACGAATAGAATTTTATTTCAGCTAACTATGACATATAGGCATACAAATATCTATGTGAAATATTGTTCAATATTTCCCGACCATGGATACAATTTGATATTCGTGAAGGATAAACATGGCCATTTCCAAACATCCTGTGACAAAATGATTATTGATTTAACCCTTTGTAAGGGCTATCACTCAACATTTCCACGTGTATATGCCTACCTGAATGACCTATACAAGGTTTAGTATACACTAGTAGCGTTAACTTCCCACTTCAAAGCTCTATCAATTTCTATACAGGATGTAGTCATCCCCACAACTTTAGCTTAGCCCTTCCACCCCCTATACAGCTCTAGTAGACTCTACCAGGCATTGATTTGAATTAATCCATTTTGGTCTATAGTGAGAGGGTTAACAACGTCCATCAGCTACAATCCATATTTAATGTTTGTGATCGCAACAAAACATTCAAGCTTGGATTCAAATTTTTAGTGAAAATGTTATGTGATTTTCCATGTTACTATATTAGGGTAACTCTAAATTATTTCTAATTGTGTAGAGAAAAAATGTTCCTGTTCAAATCTGTTTTGGCTTGGCAAAAAGCTGGACAACAATCCAGGTTACGACCCTGTCTACCTGTAATTAAATCATTGTTTTAGATTTCTGTACAGAGCTAGACCGGAGCTATAGACCGCCCTGTAATCCGGTACAACATAAAACGTTATTATGTATGGGTTCTATAATACCTATTAAGCACCTGCTTTTTATAATCTATGACCAGCATCTCAAGTGGTTCACGAAAGATTTACTTTCTGGTCACTGGAAATACACAATATAAGGTATTTGTTTTGGGTTTATCAGCTAAACAGTGTAATGAGACCAGCCTTTTATAGTCCTGGTATCAGGTACTGTTACATACAGCCGATTACCACAGGTAGGCAGTTCTCACGCATAGTTAGCTTCAAAATTCAACCAGAATGAACAAAAAATTGTATACTGATAATATTGAAGTTCTTTTCAATTTCTGCATGTGTTACATACTCCAGTTTAACTCCATGTACCAAACACACCACAGATTTGGTAATCTGAGAATGTCTACAGTGGACAAGTTAATAATAACCTTATCAATCAATCTTATCTTTTAATCCTCAAACACTAAATAGGAAATACTTCTTTACAAAGAGAAAGAGCTGTAGCTCCATTGTGAACTTTATTGCCTCAAAAAATGGATTAATTCAATTCTAAATGATGTTCCTTTTTTCACGTTTTGAAAAGCGGTAGGTTATTTAACACAGCAGTATAAGTTAGCTTGTGATGTCCTGAATAGACCTGTTGATTGATCCACAATAACACTAACTAGTAAACAGTGTAGATTTAATCAAACTCAGGTACAAATTACAAACATTTCTTAACATTGTGCATTTCAAATTGTTGAAGTTTTTTTTTCTTTGTTCGCTCAGACAGTTGAATATTAAAAGGGAAAGTTCTGATGAATATAATAATAATCCTATTTGATCCTTCGACTCGCTATACTGGTAGTTAGATGTGTATACTGCTGTTGCCTTATCGGAATTGTTGAAATCTTATTTAATGACTAAACACACGTGATTGTCGTACCTCACGGCCCCTAGATTTCATTTTAATTGATCTCCAACAGGTTGTACCCTATCTAAATAACCTTACAGTCACACCTACAATAGTCTGTGATGTATTCATTGGTAACTTACAAATAATTAAATATTTGTGTCAAATTGAACCATTAATTCAAAAGAAATACCCAGGTATACATTTCACATTACCTGTAAATGAAATCACCAACTAACAAAGAAATAAATTACACTAAGACTGATAATGAGCGAAATACAACTCAAGAGAAACTGAAAATTTACTGGTAAATGAATACTCTCAATAAATTTACACTAGACTGATAATGTGTGAAATACAACGTACTGGACAGAAATTGAAAATTCACTTGAGAATCACCATGACACTTCCTTATCCTAAACAATGCCATTTAAATATTTTCAGCATTTGGTTACAAAGGTGCCAAACAAACTACGCTAATATTAAGCTGATTGTCCACTAGTACTTATATATCAGTATACACATGGTCTTATTCCTTTATCCATTGTTGTTGATATTAGCCATTACAGGTTCAAAGATTTGTTAGCTTGATATTTTGTCCTGACTTATAATAATTAAATATCTTATAAATATTCTAACATACTATATATACATTATTATGATTATTCAAATCTATGGAAATGCACACCATCTAATAGTAAAAGTATGCCTTTTCATAAAAATGAATTCTTCAAACACAATTTAAATTGAAATAAAATGCACAAGAAATATGAACCAGTCTTAAGTTACACACAGTTTAAACAACAGCTCCGAAATATATAAGCAGTTATAAGCTTACTTTGTAGTCGTTGAACCTTGAATCGCCCTAAATGCACACCTATATCAATACTCATATTCATGTACAATGGGTCGTCAATGTAAATTCATTTAAAACGGGTCAAATTGTGTGTTCAATTAAGTGTTAGGATTAATGTATTTCGACAAGTTCATTGTGAAGATTTACAAATATTACCTTAATTTCTTTATATGTGTTCCACACACTTCTTACTGCTCTAAACCCATCCTTCCCGACATTCCTCTTGTTACAAAAGATATGAACGTGTAATTAAAAGAAATTATGTAAATATTTTTTAAACTTTGAAATTATGACGAGTTAAGTTCCAAAAAGGAATTTAAAGCGTTATTCCTAACAGGTACCTGTTTTATTACTGAGTAAAACCCCAGTCAAATACTACAGATATACTACAAAGTTACAGCAGGTTGTTCTGTGTAAGGAGTTTAATATTATTTCAAGTTTTTAAAGCATACTAATGGGCTTTATAAAGGTGTCAATTGATATGGTAAGAAACAAGCAGATGGAGAATAGAAAATATGAATTGATGATTATAATTAGATAGACACAGTCAAAGTAGATAATGAAGGTGTAATCAATGCAAATTGGATTAAAGTAATGACAACAGACTGCTTTGTCAAAAACAAGAAAACCATCTCTGGGTCAAGTCGGAAAGCTTCAGCCATTTAGTCTATCAACAACTGGAATCATATCTCATTAGGGCTACAAAAAATCAAAATGCTGTTCTATATGCATGTTACTCACTGAGGATAAATAAAAGCTCATTAGTTTAAAAATGTATTTAAAAAAGTTATTATATTTATTAAAACATAATCTGACATAATAATAATAATTAGCTCGTGTTTGGACCAATTTCTAAATGAAATACATTTTCTGAAGGCAAATGTTATTTTAAGAAGGAAAATCAAGGTCTCAGTTGTGTCAATTAACCGGAAAGTACCTTAAAACGGCATTATTTGCTAAATTTGGTGCTCGTCTGCTCAATTTCGCCGCCGCCATTCGACTAAATATAGGAATCTCAACATGGTACGACATGAAAAATTTTCTATAATTTTTTTAACCTTAACAGTTTAGATTATCAAACAATAACATATTTATGTAATATCAAGATTTATTACTAAGCACATCAGTACCATAATTATATTTTTATTATCGTTTTCTATGTTAAAAAAACATTTCTTATGTTTTCTTGCGAATCGGCACGGAACCGGGAGCAGGATAGTGGTCACATGATTTGAAAAAAAATCATGTGATTTCTCGAATAAAAATAGAACGGGAAGCGCAAATGTCAGGTAGCCACGATAAACAAATATTGGCTGACGAAAACAGAGTCACAAGCTAAGACTAGACAAGAAAGAAGCTGAAAGAGACTATTGAAAGATCGGAACAGATGCATCTGACAAACAAAAAGAAATACGACACTATCAAAGAAGACGAAGAGCATGGTGGGACGAAGTGTGGTTGAGTTGACAGTGCTTTCGGAAAACAAAAACTTACAGCTGATACTTGTACGAAAAGACATTCTTCATTCACGTACACTGTAAGATTATGTTCGGTAAAGCTTGTTATATTTATTTAATAATAATAATAATAATTTGAGGTTCTTATATACCGCTTTATCACAACTTGAAGGTCGCCTCAAAGCGGTTCGCAAATTATAATCCTTGGTTATAAGGCCTTAGCAATCAGCCAATAGCACTCTCAACTTGCTGGGGAGCATATACAACCGGTGCTGCCATCTCGGCGCTCACAGCTAGAATTCTACAATTTCTAGCACTAACCAACCATGTACTCATTTATAAAGCTGAGTAGACTGGAACAAGCAGAGTAAAGTATCTTGCTCAAGGACACAACACAAGAGCCGTGACCTGGACTCGAACTCGCAACCGTTCGATCACGAGCCTGGCGTCCTACCACTAGACCCTGTGCCTCCAATCCCTGTATGGTCTCTGTGAAATGTGATTTAAATAAGCCTCACTAATTGACAAACAAATTGATGTCATTTTTACTCAAATTTAATCTATCACCAGATTGTCACTCCAGATTTAATAATCTAAATATTATCTTGTTTATCATCCGACATTGTATCAGTTTTTACCAAGTCGTCTGATATACTAATAACCAAAGAGCTTGTTAAAGCAATATATGTCAATAGATCTAGAACAGTCCCTCCAACCAAAAGCCTAGGTAGACTGAGGTATCTAGACAAGTCAGTATAACTCATACATTACAGAGGGACTTTGAACTCAGCCTGAACAGGGCCAAAAAAAATTAAGATATTGGGTCTAATAAAAAAGATTAAATATTTGTAAAGCCGTTTTTCCATGAGTAATATATTTTTTGTTTCTACTTTATCTTGAAACAACTTTGAATTATTGATGTCCCTTGGTTACAGGCAGGCTGTTTGGGGATCTGAGAAGATTTACAACCAATCTCATCGCACAGTAAATTTAAATTTCCCTTTCTTTTGTTTACTTAACCATTAAAATTTATCCCTGCTACTTAACTCAATAAATATTAGGTTAGATTTTTTTAAGTGGCATGAAGTCAAGATTATTCCTATCAAACAGCACATGTATTGAACTGTTGTTGTCATCCAATAACATGCTCATGAATAAATTATTGAACTGTGAATAAAATGAATAAAATTTCAAAAATAGAACTGACATGTGTAAACACTACTTCTATGTGATTGTCATAAGACAACAAGTATATTCTCTATCTGAAATTAATCTTATATAAATGATCAAAATTGCTCATTTTAATCTTCATTTTACTGATGATCAGAGTTATTTTAAGGCTATATGCTACCTCACACAGTATTCCTGTGATTAGCGTAAGGGTTATATTCCTTTTTCTACAGCCCTTTTATTTAGCAGATTCCTTACGAGTTTAAAAACGTATGCGAACTTTCAAACATTTTATCAGCTTAACTGAATAACTGAGTCAAAAATAATTGCTCAAAAATGTTTCCTGAGAGTCTTAATTGGAACTCTTTAGGAGATCAAACCTTGATTGACACAGTAAAGGTAACATACATTCTTAAATCTATGATGGGAGAATGTCATGTAAACAGATCATTACAAAAATGAAATAAAACCCTTAGAAACAGCGATGAACTAATGAATATTTTGAAGAATATGTTTTATAACTTTCCAGCACTTTGATGGAATACATCCTGCTACATGTATGTATTTTTTTATTTAGAAAGAAATCTACTGACATTAATTTCCTATACTATTAAATCAACCGCCGCACCATATTACATCAATACATATATGGAAACTTTGCAGGCAAGAAAATCAATTTGGAAAATGAAGTATCAAAAGCTACAATCTATTACACTAGTCAATTTGATCAATATGTTTCTATATAAAACTTTAATGCATTTGTTATTTAGTGATTGTACACATGTGATGAGAAAATTAACTGTCTACAAAATTAATGAAATATTGATTGGTTTTAATAGTTGCCATGGCTGTGAAATCAGCTGTGTTTTTTATAAGTTCAAATATTGTGTTTTTATTTATTTATTTTTCAAATATTGCGTTTTTATTTATTTTATTAAATTCATTATCAGGACCATGAACTAAGATGATTTTATTCTGTGCCAGGACAAATTTAAAGCATTGGAAATTAGATGACATAATTTACCAACATTTTTTTTGCTTAAAGACTGGTAGAAGGCTAATATCACGAACAAAAACAAACACAAAAAGCATGAGAATCTCTATTACCAATTTAAAAAAAAAAAAAATTACATTACGTTACCTGTGAGTGGCTCCAATTTTCCATCCACATTGAGACTTTGTCTAACTGCCTATCAAACTCCACACTGCTTTGGGTAGGATGCCTCCCCCCGTGCCCCCTCCAGTCCAACAATCGCCGGTCATCTTCCTCACCCTCGGGCCTCCACCTCCCCGTCTTCCCGTCCCTCTGGGGAGACAGGTGCCCCTTCCTCCCAGCCGCTGTAACTATTGGCGGTCTTTCTGCGACGGCGTTCATAACTCCCTCCTTCCGAAAGTATCATGAATAGCACACTTTGAATAGCTGTTGGTCATTTTACGGTTTAAATACCCACGTTTAAAAGAGCATTCTTGTGTATCAAGCGTACACACCGAACACCGGTCTCCAACTGCAGCAAAATCGACAGGTGAACACAAGCTTGGCAACACGGCACAGGTAGACTTTCTCGACTATAGCTCATTTCAATTAAGTCCGAATCTGCTATCGTCTGATACCTGAAATATACACGAATCCACAATTAACCGCATTCGCTTACAAACCACATTCAGTTTCCTAAAATATAATAATTGATAATACAAAGCACTTTTTTGCAGTGGTCAAATGAATAGCTTCCTGAAGTACGTTGCGATTCAAGAGGGTCATAAAAATGTTACAATACTCATGGTACTGGCTCCGATATATTGGTAGCTAGGTCCAGATCAAATTGGTAAAAGCACAGGGACCTGAGAATTTGTTACAGCTAGTTCATTTATGGTTTTGGACCTTAACTAGGGTGTTTAGAGTAATTTGATACTTTTGGGGGTTTAGGTCAATTTTCGATAGGGGGGGGGGGCATTTTTATCGAAAACTGATCTAAACCCCAAAAGTGTAAAATTACTCAACGTTTAGGTTCATAATAAGCTGTCACAAATGATCAGGTCCCTGTGGGTAAAAAGTCATCTACAGCACGGAATTAGATTAAATCTTAGTCCGTGAGTCGATGTGGTTTTTACAGCGATGTGAATGAACAAAAATTAAACGTAGAAATAAATCTCAAGACAAAAACTAGGACTTATTTCTTCAAAAATATAAATGTAAGGCAGCAGCAATATGTGTATAACGATAGCCCCTTCACAGTTAACTTTACACACTTTTATATATGTTTGAAATATTAATGACTTTGAAAAAGATTTCTATAAATAGATGTAAGCATTGTTATTAAATATGGATAATTGCATGCGACAATGGAGATGGAAAGAAGATAATGTTTGGCTCAGTCTGACGTGTGCTACAGTGGTGACAACAAACTGAATTATCGCCGATTTAAGAGTTAAAACCCTAAAGCAATCTAATATATGTCCCAATTGCACGAAATGTGCTGATCGTAAATACGAAATGAAATATTCAGATTTTCAAATTCAATAGGACCTACTTAATGAAATCAATTATATTTTAAATATATCCACAATGGTCCTACTCAAGGGTTGCATGACTGAACAATGAAATCATCGTGAGCGTTAGGAATGGAGAACGAGAATAACTGATAAATTATCCAACTGATGATAATACCTCGATAACAGTGACATTAAGGTTAACCACGTCAGGTCCTTATCAACAAGTGGATTCGTAGAATTATATCTTAACATCCCCCGCCCCCCCCCCCCCCCCCCCCCTATATGCGACGTAAACATCAACTGTACTTTTTTGATGAAATGCCATCAAAGAAATGGTGTTTAATATTACTTCATCAGAATATGGAGACCATGATCTTTAGCCTTGGGTGCCTATAGCTTTCCTAATATATATACATCATACCCAGTGATTACGCTCGCCTACGCTCTCCACCCTATGACCCTGGAATATGTCATGACAAAACTGAAGGCTCGCTTTGTTGATGGGGCAAGAAGAGTAGTTCGACCCTTTGATGTACATCAAAAGAATCTCGTGGTCACATAACGATAAAAAATACAAGCTTTGAAGTCGGTTGCGGCTCCCTTGCAATCTTCAAAAGACAGAAATGCAGTCTAGCGATTGGGCAGGTATTTTTGCCTGAGCGTGCCTTCAGTTTTGCCATGACATATTCCAGGGGTGTAAAGAGCGTAGGTGAGCGTAACCCCTTGATGGCAAGGATGATATACCTGTTGATATTACGACTTTGATCATTGTCATTGCAGTCGGATAACCTCAACAATATATATATCTGTTGAAATCGGGACTTTGAACTTTGACATTGAGGCCTATTGCCTCCAATTGACCTTGGGTGCCTATTGACCCCATACTTGATATTTTGACTGCTGGGTAGCCTTTATACTATATACCTGTTGATATTGCGACCTTGATCTTTGACCTTGGATGCCTTTGGAACCCATACTTGATATTTTAACTGCTGGGTAGCCTTTATACTATATATCTGTTGATATTGCGACCTTGATCTATGACCTTGGATGCCTATTGACCCCATACTTTATATTTTGACTGCTAGGTAGCCTTTATACTATATATCTGTTGATATTGCGACCTTGATATTGCGACCTTGATCTTTGACCTTGGATGCCTATTGACCCCATACTTTATATTTTGACTGCTTGGTAGCCTTTATACTATATACCTGCTGATATTGCGACCTTAATGTTAGAACTTGAGTGTCTATAGCCACCATATCATGTATCTGACTATTGACATTGCGACTTTGATATTTGTCCTGGGGTGTCTAGGACCTCAATACTGTACATCTGTTGATATTGCTACCTTGACCGTTGCCCTAGGGTGCCTGCAGCTCCGAACACTTCCGATCGGAGCTCCTCTATAAAGTACACAAAAATTAAGCATCTAAGCATCATCGTCGGAAACCCACGGTACACTTCTTTGACGTGATACAAACGTCAAAGAAGTGTACCGTGGGTTTCCGACGATGCCTAAGCATAGACTTTGATGTTTAACTCGACTATGTCTATGTACATTAGCCATAGGTATTATCAGAATGTATCTATTTGCCCATCTTTAACATATCATGCTTTATTGCACTAGTTGTGCTGCACTAATGAGGATTGTGCTGTGCTGCTTACATTTACCTAGTAGTAGACATACTGGTTAGTTTCCCACGAGGTACACAATATCCGTCAGATTTTTGATACATATTATCCATTTTGTCATTAAACTATAACAAGATCTACTTTATAAATACATGTGTTCTATTTTGGGTTCCTTTGAAATTCAATCCACTTCACGATTTGGATCTGTCCAGCGTTATCATTGCCGTGTCCGGTTAAAGCCATTTATATACATATTTATAATGTTTTGCGTTTATAGAATGTCTTATACAAAGTTGTACCTAAAACGGTATTAATGTACATCTATATATGGCAATTGCACATATGATAGAGAATCTAACAACAATACTTTCGGCAACCTACAGTCCGCATAACATACGTTCCGGTATTTACGTCATACATTTTACAATTTGCATTGATTAGTACTATCTTTGTTTGATTTTCGATATTTTCAAATGATTTAGAACACAACACTAGCATAGTGCCGTCAAAGATTGTGCACCTAGATACATGGACTATGTACTACTATGTACATTTAGATACATGGACTATGTATTACTTTGTACATTTAGATACATGGACTATGTATTACTTTGTACATTTAGATACATGGACTATGTATTACTATGTACATTTAGATACATGAACTATGTATTACTATGTACATTTAGATACATGAACTATGTATTACTATGTACATTTAGATACATGGACTATGTATTACTTTGTACATTTAGATACATGGACTATGTATCACTATGTACATTTAGATACATGGACTATGTATTACTTTGTACATTTAGATAAATGGACTATGTATTACTTTGTACATTTAGATACATGGACTATGTATTACTATGTACATTTAGATACATGGACTATGTATTACTATGTACATTTAGATACATGGACTATATATCACTTTGTACATTTAGATATATGGACTATGTATCACTTTGTACATTTAGATACATGGACTATGTATCACTTTGTACATTTAGATAAATGGACTATGTATTACTATGTACATTTAGATACATGGACTATGTATCACTTTGTACATTTAGATACATGGACTATGTATCACTTTGTACATTTAGATACATGGACTATGTATCACTTTGTACATTTAGATACATGGACTATGTATTACTTTGTACATTTAGATACATGGACTATGTATCACTTTGTACATTTAGATACATGGACTATGTATCACTTTGTACATTTAGATAAATGGACTATGTATCACTTTGTACATTTAGATACATGGACTATGTATCACTTTGTACATTTAGATACATGGACTATGTATCACTTTGTACATTTAGATAAATGGACTATGTATCACTTTGTACATTTAGATACATGGACTATGTATCACTTTGTACATTTAGATAAATGGACTATGTATCACTTTGTACATTTAGATACATGGACTATGTATTACTTTGTACATTTAGATACATGGACTATGTATCACTTTGTACATTTAGATACATGGACTATGTATTACTATGTACATTTAGATAAATGGACTATGTATTACTATGTACATTTAGATACATGGACTATGTATCACTATGTACATTTAGATAAATGGACTATGTATTACTATGTACATTTAGATACATGGACTATGTATCACTTTGTACATTTAGATAAATGGACTATGTATTACTATGTACATTTAGATACATGGACTATGTATCACTATGTACATTTAGATACATGGACTATGTATCACTTTGTACATTTAGATACATGGACTATGTATTACTTTGTACATTTAGATACATGGACTATGTATCACTTTGTACATTTAGATACATGGACTATGTATCACTTTGTACATTTAGATAAATGGACTATGTATTACTATGTACATTTAGATACATGGACTATGTATCACTATGTACATTTAGATACATGGACTATGTATCACTTTGTACATTTAGATACATGGACTATGTATTACTTTGTACATTTAGATACATGGACTATGTATTACTTTGTACATTTAGATACATGGACTATGTATTACTTTGTACATTTAGATACATGGACTATGTATCACTTTGTACATTTAGATACATGGACTATGTATCACTATGTACATTTAGATACATGGACTATGTATCACTTTGTACATTTAGATACATGGACTATGTATTACTTTGTACATTTAGATACACGGACTATGTATCACCTTGTACATTTAGATACATGGACTATGTATTACTTTGTACATTTAGATACATGGACTATGTATCACTTTGTACATTTAGATACATGGACTATGTATTACTTTGTACATTTAGATATATACGAGGACTATCTGCCACTTTATAGGTGTTCACCTTGTTAGAACAACGTTGTATTCACTTCCCCGGACTGCATTACCACGAACTCTGCAAATGACTCAAACGAAACATGTTCCGAATGACCTGTGGAAACTAGCGTCGAGACTCCATAAGATTATTGATGATGTGGCAGAAATTCGACTTTTTACGCCTCTTCGAATGGACAAGCAAGAGGCACCATCGACATTTCTGCCAATAACCCCTCGGGGATTGATGCCATTAACATCAGCAATATCTTGCACCAATAGTCTGTTCAAGATAGCATACCACCGTATTTCCGATATAAAAGTACACCGATCATTTACTAAATTTATTCTGTACTTAATGCACCAAAGCTTTTCAATTATAAGCAAGCAGTGCAACAATTGAATACAGATGACCTTATAATGCCTCCTCCTTCAGTATGTTCATGTTCTTTATCTCCATATTGATATGGTCCAACTGGACACATAGTTACTGTTAATCTCAATAGTATCCCCAACATAACGTGTTGGGAGCTTTTCATGAAAGGTGCTAAGTATCGAGAGAATCCATCCGTCAATTGGAATGTGAATTTCAAGATTCTTATGTTTCGGTGGAAGATTATGCCAGACAATGGGCTAAACGTAAACTTGCTGAATTGCATTCACTTTCAGAGTGGGTGAAGTCTATCAGGTCATCTATTCTTGAAAGAATAGGCAGTCTGCATCACAAAATGAAAACTAAACACAAGACGACATTTCTTGACCCCGATGATGGAACAACACTCTTCGATCTACATGATAAGTTTGTGGTTGTGTCTGCAGATAAAGCATCTATCAATTTGATAATTGTTTGCAAACGCAATTACCTTTATAGTTTGTAAAAAGAACTAGGCCTGCTTGATAACCTAGGTAACCCTATACTTACACATTGACCGACGGTTTTTCGAAGGATGAAATACTGTCTAACCATGCTTCTGTATCACAATCTTTCAAAGCACCGGTTAATGAGCAAGACGCTGGCCTACTTCGTCTTTTTTGATAACGAAACTACACAAGGATCCTTATAAGAAACGCATTATCACTGGCTCTGCAAATTACACGACCAATCAATTATCAGAACTGCTGACTACCATTCTTAGTACCATGAAATCAGGGCTTCAGTCTTATTGTGCCACTGCATACTCCAGAAGTGGAGTTAATGGGATGTGGATTTTGAAAAACTCGAAAGGTCTTTTGATCAATCTTGAACACCCCCTCCTAAAAAACGTCTTTTCGGTCAAAATATTTGATTTTTAGCTCACCTGGACCGAAGGTCCGGTGAGCTTATGCCATGGCGCAGCGTCCGTCGTCCGTCGTCCGTCGTCCGTCCGTCGTCTGTCAACATTTTCTTCAAATCGCTACTAGTCAAAAAGTCCTGATTGGATTTTAACCAAATTTGGTCAGAAACATCCTTGGGCGAAAGGGAACAGATTTTGCATAAATGGTGACTCTGACCCCCAAAGGGCCAGAGGTGCGGGGCCCAATAGGGAAAATAGAAGTGATTCTTTAAATTTCTTCTTGTCATAAAGTTATGAATGGATTTGGCCCAAATTCAGTCAGAAACATCCTTTGGGGAAGGGGAACAAATTTTGCATAAATGGTGACTCTGACCCCTAAGGGGCCAGAGGGGCGTGGCCCAATAGGGGAAATAGAGGTAATTCCTTTAAATCTCTTCTTGTCATAAAGTTATGAATAGACTTTGTCCAAATTTGGTCAGAGACATCGTTGGCGGAAGGGGAACAAATTTTGCATAAATGGTGACATTGACCCCTAAGGGGCGGGGCCCAATAGGGGAAATAGAGGTATTCCTTTTAATCTCTTCTTGTCATAAGTTATGAATAGATTTTGTCCAAATTTGGTCAGAAACATTGTAGGAGGAAAGGGAACAGATTTTGCATAAATGGTGACTCTGACACCCAAGGGGGCAGAGGGGCAGGGTCCAATAGGGAAAATAGAGGTAATTC
Organism: Mimachlamys varia; assembly: GCA_947623455.1. Classification (NCBI taxonomy): domain Eukaryota; kingdom Metazoa; phylum Mollusca; class Bivalvia; order Pectinida; family Pectinidae; genus Mimachlamys; species Mimachlamys varia. The sequence continues at coordinate 36,577,264 of OX392531.1, read as the reverse complement.
CTTTAAATCTCTTCTTGTCAAAAAGTCCTGATTGGATTTTGACCAAATTAGGTCAGAAACATTCTTTTTGGAAGAGGAACAGATTTTGCATAAATGGTGACTCGGACCCCAAAGTGGCCAGAGTGGGGGGTCCAATAGGGGAAATAGAGGTAATTCTTTTAAGTCTCTCTTGTCATAAAGTTATGAATAGATTTTGTCCAAATTTGGTCAGAAACATCGTTGGGGGAAGGGGAACAGATTTTGCATAAATGGTGACACCGACGCCCAAGGGGCGGGGCCCAATAGGGAAAATATAGGTAATTCCTTTAAATCTCTTCTTGTCAAAAAATCCTGATTGGATTTTGACCAAATTTGGTCAGAAACATCCTTGGGGGAAGGGGAACAGGTATTGCATAAATGGTGACTCTGACCCGAAAGGGCCCAGAGGCACGGGGCCAATTAGGGGAAATAGAGGTAATTCTTTTATAATCTCTTCTTGTCATAAAGTTATGAATGGATTTGGCCCAAATTTGGTAAGAAACATTTTTGGGGGAAGGGGAACAAATTTTGCATAAATGGTGACTCTGACCCCTAAGGGGCGTGGCCAATTAAGGGAAATAGAGGTAATTCCTTTAAATCTCTTCTTGTCATAAAGTTATGAATAGATTTTGTACAAATTTGGTCAGAAACAGCCTTTTGGGAAGAGGAACATAGTTTGCATAAATGGGGACTCTGACTCCCAAGGGGCTAGAGGGGCATGGCCCAATAGGGAAAATAGAGGTAATTCCTTTAAATCTCTTCTTGTCCAAAACTTATGAATGGAGTTGCCTAAATTTGGTCAGAAACATCCTTGGGGGAAGGGGAACAGATTTTACATAAATGGTGACTCTGACCCCTAAGGGGCCATTTTGGCACTTTAGGGTTACAAGTCAGAGATTAATTCCAGGTGAGCGATGCAGGCCCATTGGGCCCCTTGTTCTATCCAGAACACTTCTATGCCTCATTACAAATTGAAAGGAACGTCTTCGATCTCTTGTTATGAGGGCTTTCTTTTCCAAGAAAGACGGACGACGATACAAATATATGGTAATGAGCTATATCTTGGGACAGACTTTGTGAAAACACGACAAAAGCTAAGATGAAATAGACTGGAGAAGATATAGCCTAACGTAAGGACGGTTGAATTCCTGGTCGACAATATTTTTTGTTGAGTTCGGAGGAAAGATTTTCCAGCAGACTGTTCCCCATGGGAAGAAACTGTGCCCCACTCTAAGTTGACTTGTTTTAGTTTTCTTACGAGGCTGAATTTGTAGAAGAGCTAATCAGGACAAGTAACATAAATCTTGTCAAATCTTCACTTTCAGATATATCGACGATGTGCTATCTATAAAAAAACAAGTTTGATGACCACGTCGACCGTATATACCTTGTGAACTTGAAATGAAGACACAATAGACTCTTCTTCATCAGCTTCTTAACTCGATCCCTACTTAAACTCTAAACTATACAGCGATAAACGTGACGATTTCAATTTTCCGATCGTGAACTTTCCATTTGTTGATAGTAAGATCCCTGCTTCTCCAACCTATGACGTTTACATGTCGCAGGTATCGTGATTTTCTTGATATATCTATTTCAACTGCTGACAAACATACTAACAACACAAGGTAGCTAGGCTAAGGGTTCGAGAGATGTATGCAGATTGATCATAACTATGGGCAAGTTTTATTTTTGACATCTTTTTCTCATTGAGAAATATTCTGTTTCTTTAAGTGATATGGACGTTTTTGAGTATTCTCATTAGTGTGTTTACTTGTTGTGATTGGCAATGATGCCTCGGTTCTCATTTTGAGGACTTGATGTTTACTTGAATGTGACAAAGATTTACATTGCGGGTGTAGTCGATGAAACAGAAGACGCTTACTGTTCCGGAACACTTGGTCTTATTCTCTTGTGCTTTTACACGGGCCTCCATGTAAATCTTTCCTTTGTTCATATTTTGCATATAGTTTAATCGATTTTGAGTTAGGGTGAAGATATTGTTAACGCTTCGGTATATAGACACATAAACTATGGGTTACTTCATACGTTTAGATACATGAACTACTACATTATATGTGTTACTTAGTGGACGTAAAACAGCCATGAAACTAAACTTTCTCGTCCGTGAATCAAAAACGGCAAATGATGCATATTTCAAATTCAAATAATGTTTGCTAACTGTATATTTTCAGAGACCAGATATGTATCTCAATAAGTTTAACATCCATGCCGGTATAAACGCAATTCCGTTACAACCATAGTGCATGAACTGCGGTAGGTTCATACCGATTTATATATGAATGTTAATACAATCCCGTTCACGCCATATATTTGCATTTAACGATAGAACAACTTATTAGTGTTTTTATAAACTGCGTCTGTACAATATTTGCATCATGCTGTGAATGAAAATGGTGGAATTTGAATAAAATTAGCACCCATAATTATCTAGCCGTAGGTTTTAAGCGTTATCAAAAGTACAGCGACAAAGCTCTGATTGAACAAGGTTGACTTTCACGACATAAGTAAATCACGTGTTACTTCAGCAACGTTTTGGCTTTCATTTAAACATTGAACGTCTGTCAGATTGTATCAATGGCAATATGAATGCAATCTGGGTGGAAGATAAATAGAATGACGTCCGTCATGACAAACGATTAACGTAAAGGTATTACGTGTACTGAGGCGACGTGCAAAGCGTAAACATAAGTCGACATGACGCCAAAATGACGTCATGATATTGCCCGGTGATCTAGACTGTATCTATACTCTTGCGAATACAATCCATGCCAAGTTTCAAGAACGTTTCTTAACTCCATAGGAAAGCATTATATGTGTTAAGGGATGTTCCTTACATAAAGTTATTCTCAACATTCCTTAACTTATGATATTCTCCTTAACTTCTGTATTGCTTTCCTATGGAGATTTTCGGAGTGAAAGAACATTCGTGAAATTAGTATCATATGAACATTGATTTAATGGGAAGCTAAAATTCAAAATGAAAGTTTACTCAGCTGAAAAGCATTTCTGCTGGTAGTGTTTATATAGTCAGTTCCAGTGCACATTTACTTACATGATTATATACCTTAAAAAGTAAACCCCTTACATATAAAAAAATATATTATGGCAATTTGTTTGGAATGCTTGAAATAATGAGGAAATGTCACGCATTTTCCTGTAACAGTCAAGTTTATATTTTCCCGGCTTTTGCACTCTTTGCTGTTAGATGTGTACATGTAGATTCATCAATATCAATACAATGAATATTCTTCTTGCTAAAATTACTCCTGAGATCATTTGATTTAAACATAATACTTTTTTGCACTGAATTGAAATTTGTGTCATATTCTGTGAGAGTTTCGAAAGTCACATACTTTTCGGGAAGAATATTGAAACGGACTATAACTACTGAATGAAATCGAAAGTTGAAAGAGAAAGTTGATGGTGTCGTAAATGACCTAATTATTTTACAATGAAATGTTGTGCTTTGTATCTGTCAAGCTCGTTATCTATATATCAGACATATTAGTAGTGTGTTTGTATGAGTCAATTTATATAAATTAAGCGTTCGTTGATAATAAAACACATGTAACGTAAAGCGGTCGTTCTGCATGTGTTTAAAAGATGGCGGTCGTAGTGCTCGACAACGGAGGCGGCTTTGCTAAAGTTGGATATTCTACGGACAAAGAAGCAAGGTAGCTGTTGTAAAATACACCTAAAGTTTCTCTATGTGTGTTTGAATATATCCACCACCATGTATGTGCTTTCATTGCACAACACAGAGTGACTGACTAATATGTATCAGCTGAATATAATAACATCAATATGTAACCGTTACGTACAGATGTATACTTGCCCCTTGTTAAGTTGTTTGTGCTGTGTTTATTTGCTGTTTAATTTCATCCATAACCATGATAACATATGTTGTCTTATTTAGATACTAAATTGAGTACAGAAAATTGACTTGTCTCTTTATTGAGGTATTACATGCAGTACCATGCTATAAGCACAGTTGTTTGAGTTTCTGTCAGTAAATGTTAAATATATATATGTGAAATGAGCCTCCCATTACTGTACAGTAATGTAATGGAAGTATACCAACATTATTTCTCAACTTTTGTAAACAATGCATATAACTTATTGGTTGCGAGTCTGGCATGCAATTCGCAGACGAAACACCAACATTTCCGATGAATTTAGACATTAATCCATCACTACATGCTAGTTTCGTTTCATCTAACGATAATTGCTCTGTCGCATAGATGTTTTTTTTATGACGAGTGTACCAGTAACTTTTTAAGCAAGTCGCCATGGCCTGTACATGTGTGAGATCATGAAATTGCATGGAATACAAAAGAATAAATAATGTTTTTTATTCAAATAAAATACATGCTGACGATTGTTGAGTCCATCAAATTATAGACTAGCACGTGGAACATAAATTGCATTTTTTTAAGCACGAAGAGATTTCCTTACAAATGTTGAAATTTAAATAGATAAGGGAGATAAATCCAACTCTCAGGGAGAGTGTGAGGTCATGAAACCGCATGGAATACAAAAGAATAAATAATGTTTTTTATTCAAATAAGATACATGCTGACGATTGTTGAGTCCATCAAATTATAGACGAGCATGTGGAACATAAATTGCATTTTTTGAAGTACGAAGAGATTTCCTTACAAATGTTGAAATTTACATAGATAAGGGAGATAACTCCAACTCTCAGGGAGAGTGTGAGGTCATGAAACCGCATGGAATACAAAAGAATAAATAATGTTTTTCATTCAAATAAAATACATGCTGATATTGTTGAGTCCATCAAATTATAGAGAAGCACGTGGAACATAAATTGCATTTTTTGAAGCACGAAGAGATTTCCTTACAAATGTTGAAATTTAAATAGATAAGGGAGATAACTCCAACTCTCAGGGAAAATTTGAAAAAGTCTGAGGAATTCCTAATGTTTCGTGAATTGTTCAGAACGTGACGTCACATATGTACAGGCTATGGCGGCTTGCTTAAAGAGTTGCCTGTAAGCTCGCATTAAAAAAAAGTCTATGCGACAGAGAAATTCTCGTTAGATGAAATGAAACTAGCATGTAGTGGTGGATTATTATCTAAACTTATCAGAAAAGTCGGTGTTTAGTCTAAGAATTGCACAACAGCCTCACAACAAGTAAGCATTGTGCATTTTTTACAAATAGTTGAGAAATAACGTTAGCATGCTTCCATTACATTCTGTAATTGGCCGCGGCTCCAAATATATAAATATTTTTTATATACTAACAGAAACTCAAGCAACTGTGCTATAAGCATGCAACTTTTGTTTATTTTGCTATATCTTCTTTGTATTTCCAACTTTTTTCAAAGAATTTTCCTGACATCGTTGATGAATCATTTTTATGATATTTTGAATGCTTATAGAGAATTGTTTCCTTCTTCATCTGATTATATAGCATAATTTGCACTGTTGTCAGTTATGTATGACCCAAGAATTCATAATTTATTTCAACCTCCATTTTTTGGCATGCCATTTTGACGTCATTTTAGTAATGTGATGTAGGCAAATGGTGTTATACGGAAATGATCAGTGTAAATATAATTCTATGTTGCTCCATAAATACACAACGGAAAATAAAAAAAATACTATGAGAAGAAATTATGGATATTTCGTACAAAATGACTAAATATTGTCAAAATCCACCAATAAACGATGCCAGTAACATTCATTGAAAAAGTTGGTAATACAAAGAATATATTGCAAAATAAAAAAGTTTTCATACTGATGACATGGTACTGTACATCTGTTGTAAATGTTTTCCCAAACTATATAGCGTCACAAGAATGGTATATGCCTATACCTGGGTAGTACTGGAGCCAACATCAGGTGTCGATTTCTGAGTTAATTAATGGGTTGCTTCACTTTGAGTACATATACCAAATTTGAGTACATATACCAAAAGGTGTGCATGGTGATTACATGTCAGGGATATTAAAAAATATTGGAAACCTGAATTCATAATCACATTTCGTTCGTTTGGAACTTATAACTAATTAACTTAATTTTACTTTGGGACATGCAAATCAATATAAAATGTAGATAAATATACTGCAGTATAAAGCTAATTCAACCCAAACAGAGATCTCAAACTTCTATTTGGCATCAGTACATATCTGTTGGTTGTTGCCAGACTGATAGGGTGACAATCTGTTAATTATCCTGGCAGCACTCGCAAAGGCTAAAGGTACATGTAACCCGAGACTCATATTGACAGCATTTCATACAGTAATAACATATTATTCTAGTTAAAGGCCCAATATACGTAACGTCGGGAAATTTTTCGGGATTCTGTAAAATAATGAAAAAAAAATCCAGTTGATAACCATGCAAAAATAAGTCTAAACGAAGTAAACCTGAAAGGTAAACTAACAAGAAGCTGTTGACAAAAAAATCCAAAGAATTGAAAATAGTTCAGGTGGGGCCCACTTTAACAACAAAACCGTAGGTAGAAGACAGTTCGAAATGGACGCGTGTTTACAAATACAGTGTTTCAACTGCTGCTGTACCGGTAACCGCGCAAGATTTCATCTTGAATATTGCTGATATCAGTTAATCTTAACTAAATCTATAAATATAATAAGTTACTATGCTTGATTTTCACTTCAAGTTTTGCCGAGAGTTACGTACATTGGGCCGTTAACAAGTTAATACAGAAGGTTATTTGGGTGGACAGGCAGTGCAGTGGATAGTGCACTTGCCTTTTTCCAAGGCGGTAGCTATATATATAGGGGTTCAATCTCCTCCACACAAAGACCCCTAGTGTGACTGTTAACATCTGCTTATTTCTATGGATGGTCTGTGAGTGAGAGTAATATTTAAGATTACAGGTATATTCACAGTTAGTCCTTTTAATTTTCATGTATAACCGTATTCACCATATTTAGCGCCCCTCCCCTTATAAGCACCCGTCCATCGATCTTTCTATGGATGCATAAAAATAACTATTAGCACCCCTAAAAATCATGACACCACTAAATGATTCTATATATCAGCATGGTAAACCTCACTGTGTGTGTGTTTACAATGTTATATGGAGATGCGCCCTTGCATAACAATATTAGGAAATTGCAAATCAGGTCAAATGGTTCGGACCTTTTGGCCTGGTGGTAATGTCCTGACTCCATAACTTAGAGGTCTCGGGTTTGCGCCCGGCTCGTCTCACTAGTTTCATTTTTGCTCCTTGTTGTAATATACTGTTTATATCCCATGTCGGGATGCTTGTATTAAAAAGAGCCTAAGTCTGGGTGTGCATGCATGTACGAAATGTACTAATTATCACAATGACAATTTCTTAAATATACTTACAGCCCCTGTTACCCGATAAACGTTACCTCGTGACGGATCTGTTTGATTTGTATGCCTACGTGAGGTTTTATATGCCGTCACGTTTCGTAACAACAAGAAAAAAACACCCACAAATATCTATATGTACCAATTGTCCGAAATCAATGACAATTATGTCACACATCATGAGTATTTCCCATTTTTGACATAATAGATAGTACTTAGTTTTGGTATCCCATTAAGTGCCCCCATTGGAACCAACATTTTAGGTACCCTGGTCGCTAATTACGGCGAATATGGTACTCGTTATACTAATAGCCAAATGCTACAGATGGTTAAAGTTATGCTCTGCTTTGAGAAATTCCTGGTACTCATAAGATACATTTAGCATCTTGTTACATTTCTGTTATTTGCTTTTGAAAAATGGAATTGCTGTTAATTAAGTGAAGTAATAAATGTACATTTAAGTGATGCTATTGAAGGAAAATTATTTTGAGTTAAACTTATTCTGAAAATGTTTGAAATTACCCCACAAAGATATTGGTAAGTGTCTCAATCTCATTCTACACTAGTTCCTTTTCTTTCATTTGAACCTGTCTGCATTTTTTAGGTACCATGCAGCTTGAAAATTTCAGAATAAGATACTTTTCAATTTGATTGAATTATTTACAAGTAAAATAATATACATGTAATACAGACTAGACTTACCTGTTATGAAGTATGTGTCTATTATATCCCATATATTGCTGTCTCCCAGAGGGAAACATCACAATAAATAAAATCCAGTTTGTTTGTCATCTTACTCCAGTTATCTAATATTAATATTAGAAGATTCTCCTGGTAATACATTTTCATATTTGATAATCTTTCCTTAGGAAGTCTGTCTGTAGTACCATACCTTATACACAAACGTACATAATAGTCACATATTTCAATCCAATGATTAAAATAAATGTACTTTAAGATTTAAATCCTCCATTGTTTTATGATCAGATATCATATAAGGATCTAAAACCAGATGTTGACAATATCAGAACACTTTCTGACAATGTGAAATTCCCTTCTGGTCTGTAAATTAGAACACACTCATTGTTGTTATAATACTTATAATGAATATCAATTTTACATTTATGTTAATAAGACACAGCTGTATTTATTGAAGTGGTAAAACAGAGAATCATAGTTTGAATTATGTCAGTCAAGCATGACTGATATCAGTGTCTGTATAATTACATGGAGTGTGCTTATATTGGTAGGTTTTGGCAGTGTGTCAGATACATTACATACAGGTTCACCCTTCTTAATGACACCCTGTATACAGACTTTGTCATATAGAGTAACTAAATAGAGGTGCTGTCTGGGTCAGCGACTATAAATGACCATTATGTGGAGGACTTCGTTAACTGATTATCTCCAGGTTTACGTTGAGTTATAGCATAGCTAGCCTACCATACACTGGCTCAAGTAATTAATAAATTCTTAAGTTTTCTGTGAGCAATCTAAATTTATCATCGTCGATGGAACTAGACATGTGTGTGTATGGACATAAGTTTATCAGGTAGATAATAAGATTGGAAAAGATATGTATGTTTGTGAGGAAGAAATCTTGTCCAGATTGAATGTTAATCTTAGATTCAATGTCATAGATCTGTATTCTTTATGAAAACTTATCAAAATAGTTTGATAAATATATATTATAAATTAAAGTTTAAGCTCCAGTTATATAAAAGTACAAATAACCTGTTTAAAGAAGACACCTGTGATAAATCAGGTAAAATTTTCAGGTAAAAAAAATGCATCAGATGTGATTCGAGATCTGTTTTACTTGAATGAAAGGACATAAATGTATATTGTTTGTTTATTGCATTTTACCTATTTCGTTTGTACATGTATTTAATCCTGAGCTCATCTGGTCCAGAGGACTCGGCTAAAATAAAAAGCTGAGATTAATTTTGCCGTTCCATGATGATGATGTTTGACATCCTTTAATCTGTCATACGTCAACAATTACTTTCCACTGAGTTTTTCTTAACCACCGAACAGAATTTTACAAAATGCCTTTAAAAGTCCATAAATCATTAGATGTTTGATATTCAAAATTGTTAAAATGGATGGTCTGTAATGGTCCCCCAGAAGGCTGAAGGAATGGGGCCTTAAAGGGATCATTTGGTCATATATTGCTTTTAACAACTTCTTCATTGGGATATGCGCTTTATAGGTAATATAATTTTACCCTAACTTGGTTGAGATACCAAGCTTAATTATAACAATATATACTGTAAGTATACTTATTTTGCTGTACTCGAATATTAATGCATAACCAACAGATAAGCCCAGTGATGAACAGGCACATGGACTCGCAATACTTGCTGTAGAAAGCAATAAACAGCATTTTTTTTGTTAGTAATGGACTGCTTTCAGCGTGAAAATGGCTAAAATAACATTACTGCTGAAATATGTACATTACAGTTTGATATTGTTCCAGGTTTAACAGTCGGTATATGTAACCTCTTGGTCAACTCTACTGTTATAATTAGTGGTCATAGTCTGTTAGTTGGGACCTGGTATAAATGTGGTTTAGATCCATAACTTTAAGATAGCTTATATTAGTATGAAGAGACAGAATGAAAACTTCGGCCCTTATAATTACCGGTCATGAATTTATACCATTTGAGATTAATTTTTTTTTTTACCATACATAGTTCTGCTGGGCATGAAAACATGAACACAATCATGAGATTTCACCATGCCCTGGTGTAAATAAGCTTTTGGTCACAATATTGAAACAAATGAATTTCCCAACCAACAATAATATACGATTGCTGGGTATAAATTTAGAGATGAACACAATCATTCTACAACTTTAGATTCCAGCTTTTTTCCCCTGCCCCATCCGGGGACTTAGCACCTTATAGTTACAACCTAGAAACAGTTTAAATATCTACCCTATAACCATGCAAGCATGCATTACTAATTTTGAGAACTCCATCTACAGATACAGGATTGGTCCAGGGTCTATCTATACATCTCAGGAGACTTGGTCCAAAAATACAAAGATAAGGTTATAGAGAAAACCGTGAAATTTAAAAGCATGCAATGAGAAAACTCCATCTACAGATACAGAATTGGTCCAGGGTCTATCTACATGTATACATCCCAGGAGATTTGGTCCAAAAATACAAAGATAAGGTTATAGAGAAAACCCTGATATTTAAAACCATTCAATGAGTCACTTTTGGCAAATCTTACTCAATATCAAGACAGCCATATCCAGTGTAAAATAAAAACAGAATTTGAACATGATGGCATCAATGCTAGTTTTGTGGCCTTGATTAATAGCCTTTTTTAGAATTATCCTTGAGGTTACCTTGATTCAGAATAAGTATTGGTATTGTCATTAAAATCAAACTGAGGTTACTTTCTTTTTTATCCATTTCAGAATTTTGCCAAATTGTGTGACAAAGGCTAAAAATGTACGAACAAGGATATTTATAGGAGACCAGATAGACGACTGTAAGGATCTGTCTGGACTTTACTACCTATTGGCCTTCCAGAAGGTAGGTACCAAATCAGCACTCAAACTGACCTTCCAGAAGGTAGGTACCAAGTCAGCACTCAAACTGACCTTCCAGAAGGTAGGTACCAAGTCAGCACTCAAAATGACCTTCCAGAAGGTAGGTACCAAGACAGTGTTCAAACTGACCATCCAGAAGGTAGGTACCAAGTCAGCACTCAAACTGACCTTCCAGAAGGTAGGTACCAAGTCAGTGCTAACACTGACCTTCCAGAAGGTAGGTACCAAGTCAGCACTCAAACTGACCTTCCAGAAGGTAGGTACCAAGTCAGTGCTCAAACTGACCTTCCAGAAGGTAGGTACCAAGTCAGTGCTAACACTGACCTTCCAGAAGGTAGGTACCAAGTCAGCACTCAAACTGACCTTCCAGAAGGTAGGTACCAAGTCAGCACTCAAACTGACCTTTCAGAAGGTAGGTGCCAAGTCAGCACTCAAACTGACCTTCCAGAAGGTAGGTACCAAGTCAACACTCAAACTGACCTTCCAGAAGGTAGGTACCAAGTCAACACTCAAACTATCAAGAAGGTAGGTACCAAGTCAACACTCAAACTATCAAGAAGGTAGGTACCAAGTCAGCACTCAAACTATCAAGAAGGTAGGTACTAAGTCAGTGCTCAAAAATGACCTTCCAAAAAGTATGTACAGATGAAGAGATGTTAGAATTAGTAATTGTTAGCTCACCTGGTCCGAAGGACCAATATTTGGTAGCGTCCGTCGTCCGTCCATCAACAATCAACTTCATAACCATTTAACAGAATTTGACCAAATTTGGGCAGAAGCATCCCTATGGGGTGGGGACTCAAACTTGTACAAATGGTTTGGCTGCCCCTCCTGTAGCATCACTATGGGGCGGGGATTAAAAAATGTAAAAACGGTGTGGCTGACCCAGCCCCCCCAGGGGCCTGAGGGGTGGGGCCAAAAGGGGTCAACTTCTTCTCTGAATCTAAGCAATGTATGACATTTATATTCAGAGATGAAAATGTTCAGCCAATTGGCTGATTTTGGCCTTTTAAGGTCACCTGAGACAAAGTCTCAAGTGACCTATTCCAATCAGTTTCTGTCCGTCGTCGTCCATCATGCATAAACTTTTTATATTTTCGACTTCTTCTCCAGAACCAGTGGATGGAATCTTTTCAAACTTGGCCAAAATGATCCTTAAGTTGATGAGGATACAGATTTGTAAAATTGGTATTCCTGCCCTTACCCCAGTGGATAGATTAATTATCCTAAATTTAAAAAATCTTCTTCTCCAGACTCAGAGGTACTACAGCCTATTTCTCTACATGGATAGAAAGATCATTAGAGGCTTTGTTTAATTTGTAAATTTCTGCATCCCCGGGCTATCCGTTCCGCCGCGGGGAGGTGGTAAAGTTTACTATAGTTTAAAATATAGGGAAATAACACTTTTGGGTATATTTTGTCTTTTTAAAGTAGGAAATTGTTCCTACTTGGTCATAATCATCCTTGGAGAAAGATGGAATCAAACTGTAATATTTTGCCAATTTTGTATTTGGAGGGGCCGTGGTGGCCAAGTGGTTAAGGTGTTCCGACATTCTACCACTAGCCCTCCACCTCTGGGTTTCGAACTCAAATCCCAAGTGGGGCAGTTGTCAGGTGTACTAACCATTGGTCGGTGGTTTTTCTCCAGGTACTCCGGCTTTCCTCCACCTCCAAAACCTGGCACGTCCTTGAATGACCCTGACTGTTAACAGGACACAAAACTAAATAAACCAAATAAACCAAGTATTTGGAGTACTGTAAACATTCTTATTTTGATGCACTCAAATTCTAGCACATTCCAAATTTAAACCGATAAGTGCAATGATGAATTTGGTGCACTTTCTGTAGAAAGCAATAAACAGAAACTGTAATAAAAGCATTAAGAATGCTTTCAGTGCAAAAATCAATGAAATAAATATATTTACGGTATATATAAGGGCCAATGATCACACTGTTAAGTCTTTGATCTTAACTGTTTTGATGCAGTAACAGCTTTGCCATTAAAGTTAAAAAAATCAATCTTAAAACATTAATTTGGTTTTCCAGATGAATCTTCATCTTCAATATATTTTATTCACAGCCTTGCTTCCATTAAAAAAATTGATAGTTTAGCTGCCCTACTTGAAAAGTTTACATGGTATTCAGCTGAAAATTGTACATGGTATTCAGCTGAAAAGTGTACATGGTATTCAGCTGAAAAGTGTACATTGTATTCAGCTGAAAAGTATACATTGTATTCAGCTGAAAATTGTACATGGTATTCAGCTGAAAAGTGTACATGGTATTCAGCTGAAAAGTGTACATGGTATTCAGCTGAAAAGTTTACGTCATGGTATTCAGCTGCAACTTAATAATTGTCCTCTACATGTCAGTCTCCAAACTGGAGGTTGATAATTCAGCTTGATATCTCTTACCCTTCGTGAATAATACAATATTTATATTCAAACAATAGTTTTAAGATACAATAGATAATTGGTGAGTAACATTATAGACAAGTGAATTTACAGTAACTGTCATGGTCACAATGACCAATTCCTCTTTTATTTACTTGTCAAGATACAGAACAGTTTAGAGCATACATTGCACAAATGAAAGTCTATTCATCAGTCACTACTGTTTATATAAATTTAAATACAAGACAACAAAATCTTTTTATTTAACTCATTGACACTCCTGATATTTCATAATGAACTATTCCAACCTTTGCTCTGGAAGAGCTCAAATGTGTCTTTAGGGGGGAATTAGTTAAAAATCAAAATCAGTTGATTCCTATATATTGTAAAATTATATTAAATTGTAATTTTTTTTTAGTATATTTAATGTCATCTCTTACTGACAGGGCTACCTCGTTAACTGGGATATTGAGAGACAAGTCTGGGACTACATCTTCGGCAAAGATTTTCTCAAGGTAAGGTTTCCTAAATCATGTGACAAACAGATAAAATTATCTCCTTCATTTGGTGGATAGAAGCATTAATTATACAATCTGTACGCCAGCAAACTAAGCAGCCTCTATATAGGATATACCCAATTCTACAAGTATTAACAGGGTTAGAAACTAACTTTTTTTAATATATTAGTCCAAAGGACAAGTTAAATTTTTAAGGTATACTATAGTCCTGTGTATTGTGACTTGTCCTGAGGGCTTCAGCCTCAGCTGAAATACTATATATGTGACAAACAACAAATCATGAAGTGATGATCATGAGCCTGCGGGCTAGTGCAGAAGGGGAACGGGGCATGAGGGGGTCCCTCCCAGAAAAAAAAATTATCTAAATGCTCTGATATGAGTTTTGGTGTATCCTGAGTGGTAACTTTGTATCATTTCCTCTTCTTGATTAAGTTATAGATTAGAATACAAAAAAAAAATATAGCAAACTCAACTAGTCCACAGGACTAATAAACAGAGCATATTGACTAGTCCTTCAGAACTTTTACTAGTCTCGGACTAACAGACTAATGTTAATGTCGAACCCTGATTAACATTATACCCTCGGAAGTCTATAGATCTAAGGAGATACTAGGATATACCCATTTCTACAAATATTAAACATACCCTTGGAAGTCTATAGATCTAAGGAGATACTAGGATATACCCATTTCTACAAATATTAAACATACCCTTGGAAGTCTATAGGTGTAAGGAGGTATGTACTGGGATATACTCATTTCTACAATTATTAAACATACCCTTGGAAGTCTATAGGTGTAAGGAGATACTAGGATATACCCATTTCTACAAATATTAAACATACCCTTGGAGGTCTATAGGTGTAAGGAGATATGTACTAGGATATACCTATTTCTACAAGTATTAAACATACCCTTGGAAGTCTATAGATCTAAGGAGATACTAGGATATACCTATTTCTACAATTATTAAACATACCCTTGGAAGTCTATAGGTGTAAGGAGGTATGTACTGGGATATACCCATTTCTACAAGTATTAAACATACCCTTGGAAGTCTATAGGTGTAAGGAGATACTAGGATATACCCATTTCTACAAATATTAAACATACCCTTGGAAGTCTATAGGTGTAAGGAGGTATGTACTGGGATATACTCATTTCTACAATTATTAAACATACCCTTGGAAGTCTATAGGTGTAAGGAGATATGTACTGGGATATACCCATTTCTACAAGTATTAAACATACCCTTGGAAGTCTATAGGTGTAAGGAGATATGTACTGGGATATACCCATTTCTACAAATATTAAACATACCCTTGGAAGTCTATAGATCTAAGGAGATAATAGGATATACCCATTTCTACAATTATTAAACACACCCTTGGAGGTCTATAGGTGTAAGGAGGTACTAGGATATACCTATTTCTACAAGTATTAAACATACCCTTGGAAGAGTATAGATCTAAGGAGATACTAGGATATACCTATTTCTACAATTATTAAACATACCCTTGGAAGTCTATAGATCTAAGGAGATACTAGGATATACCTATTTCTACAATTATTAAACATACCCTTGGAAGTCTATAGATCTAAGGAGATACTAGGATATACCTATTTCTACAATTATTAAACACACCCTTGGAGGTCTATAGGTGTAAGGAGGTATGTACTGGGATATACCCATTTCTACAAGTATTAAACATACCCTTGGAAGAGTATAGATCTAAGGAGATACTAGGATATACCTATTTCTACAATTATTAAACATACCCTTGGAAGTCTATAGATCTAAGGAGATACTAGGATATACCTATTTCTACAATTATTAAACACACCCTTGGAGGTCTATAGGTGTAAGGAGGTATGTACTGGGATATACCCATTTCTACAAGTATTAAACATACCCTTGAAAGTCTATAGGTGTAAGGAGATACTAGGATATACCCATTTCTACAAGTATTAAACATACCCTTGGAAGTCTATAGGTGTAATGAGATACTAGGATATACCCATTTCTACAAGTATTAAACATACCCTTGGAGGTCTACAGGTGTAATGAGATACTAGGAGATACCCATTTCTACAATTATTAAACATACCCTTGGAAGTCTATAGGTGTAATGAGATACTAGGAGATACCCATTTTTACAAGTATTAAACATACCCTTGGAAGTCAAGTGTACAGGTGTAAGGAGATACTAGGAGATACCCATTTTTACAAGTATTAAACATACCCTTGGAAGTCAAGTGTACAGGTGTAAGGAGATACTAGGAGATACCCATTTTTACAAGTATTAAACATACCCTTGGAGGTCTATAGGTGTAAAGAGGTACTAGGATATACCCATTTCGACAAGTATTAAACATACCCTTGGAAGTCTATAGGTGTAAGGAGATACTAGGATATACCCATTTCGACAAGTATTAAACATACCCTTGGAAGTCTATAGGTGTAAGGAGGTATGTACTAGGATATACCCATTTAAACATTAAACATACCCTTGATCTTGTTTCAGGTTGACTTCAGTGAGACCAGTATTGTAGTCACCGATCCTTACTTTAATTTTACTTCCATCCAAGAGGCTATGAATGAGATACTGTTTGAGGAATACCAGTTTAAGTCAGTTCTTCGTTGTAACCGTAAGTACAGACCTACTGAAGAGAAAGATTAGCACATTTTCTCACAGTATCATCGTTTTCAGTTACAAAAGTCACTCGCTAAAGCTTGTGTCTTTTGAAACTTTAAAAAAATAATCAACAACCACTGTTGTGTACCCTCTATTTATCCAGTCACATAAAACAGGTTGGCTGATGTGACTTTTAATTGGTTGAGACCTTTTTGGTTACAGCTTCTGCTTGTCAGAAGTTGTTTACATGTGTTCATTCCTGGAGGTAATTTGTATTCATTTTAATGACATGTAAAACACTTATTGATATTCTCTAATTCAAAATGGATCATCGTTGTTTCTGGTTGATGATTATGGTTTATATTTATGAATAAACACATGACAGGACCTAAATGACCTGCCAGTGTTCTGGATTATGAAGAACGATTACATGAATGTTAATATAATAATGGTGACCAAGGTCATACCAAGGTCATACATACCCGGAGGTTTCTGTACCTACGTATACCTGTCTAGAGATCGTATTGTCAGACAGAAAGTTTATGGTTCTAAGATTGACTGCTTTATCCGGTAATCCTGACTATTACAGCCTCCTTCCTGAGTCAGTATAAATACCAAAAGGAACGTCCAGACAAACAGCTATGTACAATGGTGGTGGACACTGGCTATTCCTTCACTCATCTCGTACCCTACTTCAAAGGCAAGAAGATAGAAAACTCTGTCAAAAGGTAACTCTAATAAACCAGTATATAGATAACTAGTAGTGGTATCGTTAACTCAGTTGTTTTGAATGCATTGCTCATTACATTAATTTTCTAAAACTTTGCTGTTTAAATGAATCTTGCAATACTGAATATTTAGTTTGATTTTACATTTTATTTTATGCTTACAATTGACAAACTAGATTGGTGCTTACCTGTACAGTAAAGGCATCCATGTTGGTTTTCAGAATTGTTAGATCCATGCATTAGAAAATCTTCAAACTACATAATATGATGTATTAAGTTATTGATCACTAAGATGTATAATTACATGTATGGTTTTGCTTTTTCACCATCAGTTATGTTTGTAATTCAGCCTGTTTATAACTTGAGGTTGGTAGGTAGACCTTGGAGGACAATATTTTATTTGTTACATACTGTTTCTTTTATAGAGGTTCAACATTGACTCAATCAGGTTGGAAGAAAACCTTAAACATTCTTATATATATAATTATTTTATTGTGCCTTTTGACATTTAGTACCAAGTACTCCAACATTTCTCTGTCAAGTATTAATATACACTGAAAATTATGAAAGGATGTGTGGTAATACCAACACAGGAGACTGAGGAGTCCAATGTCCTAACGGTAAAGGTTGGTCGGTGTCGCGGTGGAGGAATCCGAGGTGGTAAAGGTTGGTTGATGTCTCGGTGAAGGAATCCTAGGTGGTAAAGGTTGGTCAGTGTCTCTGTGGTGGATTCCTAGGTGGTAAAGGTTGGTCGGTGTCAGGGTGGTGGAATCCTAGGTGGTAAAGGTTGGTCAGTGTCTCGGTGGTGGATTCCTAGGTGGTAAAGGTTGGTTGATGTCTCGGTGGAGGAATCCTAGGTGGTAAAGGTTGGTCGGTGTCTCGGTGGAGGAATCCTAGGTGGTAAAGGTTGGTCGGTGTCTCGGTGGAGGAATCCGAGGTGGTAAAGATTGGTCGGTGTCTCGGTGGAGGAATCCTAGGTGGTAAAGGTTGGTCGATGTCTCGGTGGAGGAATCCTAGGTGGTAAGGTTGGTCAGTGTGTTGGTGGAGGAATCCTAGGTGGTAAAGGTTGGTTGATGTCTCGGTGGAGGAATCCTAGGTGGTAAAGATTGGTCGGTGTCTCGGTAGAGGAATCCTAGGCGGTAAAGGTTGGTCGGTGTCTCAGTGGAGGAATCCTAGATGGTAAAGGTTGGTCGATGTCTTGGTGGAGGAATCCTAGATGGTAAAGGTTGGTCGATGTCTCGGTGGAGGAATCCTAGATGGTAAAGGTTGGTCGATGTCTCGGTGGAGGAATCCTAGGTGGTAAAGGTTGGTCGGTGTCTCGGTGGAGGAATCCTAGGTGGTAAAGGTTGGTCGGTGTCTCAGTGGAGGAATCCTAGGTGGTAAAGGTTGGTCGGTGTCTCAGTGGAGGAATCCTAGGTGGTAAAGGTTGGTCGGTGTCTTGGTGGAGGAATCCTAGGTGATAAAAGTTGGTCGGTGTCTCGGTGGAGGAATCCTAGGTGGTAAAGGTTGGTCGGTGTCTCTGTGGAAGAATCCTAGGTGGTAAAGGTTGGTCGGTGTCATGGTGGAGGAATCCTAGATGGTAAAGGTTGGTTGGTGTCATGGTGGAGGAATCCTAGGTGGTAAAGGTTGGTCGATGTCTCGGTGGAGGAATCCTAGGTGAAAAGGTTGGTCGATGTCTCGGTGGAGGAATCCTAGATAGTAAAGGTTGGTCGATGTCTCGGTAGAGGAATCCTAGATGGTAAAGGTTGGTCGGTGGTTCGGTGGAGGAATCCTAGGTGATTAAGGTTGGTCGATGTCTCGGTGGAGGAATCCTAGATGGTAAAGGTTGGTCGGTTTCTCAGTGGAGGAATCCTAGATGGTAAAGGTTGGTCGATGTCTTGGTGGAGGAATCCTAGATGGTAAAGGTTGGTCGATGTCTCGGTGGAGGAATCCTAGATGGTAAAGGTTGGTCGATGTCTCGGTGGAGGAATCCTAGATGGTAAAGGTTGGTCAGTGGTTCGGAGGAGGAATCCTAGGTGGTAAAGGTTGGTCAGTGTCTCGGTGGAGGAATCCTAGGTGGTAAAGGTTGGTCGGTGTCTCGGTGGAGGAATCCTAGGTGGTAAAGGTTGGTCAGTGGTTCGGAGGAGGAATCCTAGGTGGTAAAGGTTGGTCGGTGTCTCAGTGGAGGAATCCTAGATGGTAAAGGTTGGTCAGTGGTTCGGAGGAGGAATCCTAGGTGGTAAAGGTTGGTCGGTGTCTCGGTGGAGGAATCCTAGGTGGATACCGGAGTATTCTAGCAGAGCTCCATAGATGATAGGTAATAACAAATAGATGAGAGATGGAGCATTGACACTACAGATTCTGTAACTGTAGATTATATTTGTTTACATGGTTTGGTTGGCTAGGCCAAATGTTATAAGAACCTGTATTTGATATACATTGATTTTCTCTTACAGGATTAATGTTGGTGGGAAAGTTCTAACAAATCATTTGAAAGAAATCATTTCATACAGGTAAGATATAAATATAGTTATTTATTACATTTTTACCAATGAAATATTGAAAAATGATTTAATCCTATGAAAATATCGCTTTTCTGATTTCACCAATCAAAGCACTGTTTACAAATGACAACAGGAAAAATGAAAGGCTGCCTGGGTAGGTATTGATATAAAAATGTAATAAACAGAATATCTAACAGTATCTTCAGTGATACCAAATATATTTCACTCATGTGGCTAATATTTCTATATTTTTCACTCGTGCTGTGCACTCATAAAAAATATAAAAACTTGATATTACTGAAGACACTGTTAGATATATCCTCTAAATATTTGACTGTGAATATAATTTATTGCCTGACTCATACAAAGATCTGTACCACAATTTCCTGTTTCCTCTTAACATTTTCTACAAGGATTTAGTCTCAAGACATTTTGACATGGAGTTTAGCCACTAGCTGTGCTAATGGTGATGATACTTATCATATTTTACACACAACTTTAACATTATGGTCTGCAGCCTTTATGAATAATTCTTTATATTAATATTCAAAAAGTAAATTTGTTATTGAAACAATACCATTAGGACCTTTAGACACAATTTCAGTGAAGTCCTGACTGTTGAACTACCAAATGAGAACCTTATATAGAAAAGTTTTTCAGGTGAGGTGTGCAATTAATACTTTGTAATATAATGATCTTGTCTATTAATTTAATTAACAGACAACTGATGGTGATGGATGAGACTTATGTCATCAACCAGCTAAAAGAGGATGTGTGCTACGTCTCTCAACACTTCACTAAGGACATGGATATAGCCAGGTAAGGGGAGGTAACTCATTCGGAAAATGGTCCTAATGTCTATCATAGTTTGGATACCGGGTGTACATAGATGCCACTGAAAGTGAAGAGAACTTTTAAATTGTCAAATTTTGAATTTAAAACGATTGCAGATCTGTAATTTGTATAAAAAAATAAGGATTATTCATACCTTCTTTTCTATTACTTGCACCACGAAAAAAAGAAAGTTAAATGTAATTACGCTTTACTCCAAACATTTCAACCTGGTGATCGTGGATGAACCAAGAGTATTCTAATGCATTAACTTGGTGAAAATAGTGACATATTTCCTAATGTTTTTCAGATCTATCTTTAGGTCATCATTGTCCTCCAAAACAAAATAGCAGCTTGAATTGCTTCATCTAGGATGACTAGCAAGTCTTCAAATAATTCCATCGTCTACAATATTTGCATTCATTTAGAAAGAAAAACAATTGACTGTATACTAAGTTAATGAATTTGTTGAACAGATTGAAAGGGCCAGAGAACACAATAGCGAGGGACTATGTACTACCAGACTATACCCACATAAAGAGGGGTTATGTCAGGCCTCAGGAGGAGACCACAGGCAAGGCTAAAGATGGAGAACAGGTACTTAACAAATCATTCCTCATATCCTTTCATCAGATCTATTTTATTTTAGCTATTGATTTACTTGTATTAAGGGTGTAGTTTTAGACTTTTAACTCTTTTAGCGGGTATTTTCAATTATTGTTTGTAGTAGGCAGAGCTAAAAATCCACAGTTACGAAGGAGAAATTATCAACATATCAAGAATAGAATGCCCTTATTTCACATGTCCAATAAATTATATAACTTATCTTTACGTCTTCACCTTGATTGACATTGTTTAAGAATAATTAATGCAAACTAGCAATAGACAGCAATTAAGTTTTGGCCAGATACAGCTAGACCCCTCAACCTACACGTGCCAGATTTTCCAGAGGTCAGCCTAGTTCCAAATCTGTGCCTGGTGTGTTTTCATTCAGGTTCAACTAGTTCAAACAGTAGGATGAATATACCCTAGGCCTGTGATGTGGTTGTAGATCATTTGATTACCTCCCTTTACTTTGAATTTGAAGTCAGTTTTTTGTTTACGATTGTCAGTGATCATTTTGATTATTACCTAGTTTAAACAAATTGTTATTAAATTGTTTATGGTTATAGATCATTCGAATGAGTAACGAGAGATTTGCTGTTCCTGAGCTGCTGTTCCATCCCTCAGATGTGGGTATACAGGAGATGGGCATCGCAGAGGGACTTGTTCACACAATCAGCTCCATGCCGGAAGGTACTGGAACTTTTAGATGATCTAGAATGCAGTTTGATAATTTGGACTTTTAATATATAATGGGAAGTATTTATTAAATAACTTTGCTCTTTTAACAAGTTTTTATGTAAAAAATCACTTTAAAAAAATCTGAACAGTTCCATTTTCAAGGGTCTTTGATTAAACGAAATTATCTTTATAAAAATGCATGGAAAATCACTTACATATAGTTTATTTCTTGGACCTATTTGAAGGATCTATGAAATTGTAATTAGTTTTGCGTGGCATATGTATGTTAAATATGAGTTGTGTAGATACATTGAAGATTATCTTTGTCACAGATATCCAGCCCCACATGTACAACAATATAGTACTAACAGGAGGGAACTGTCTCCTCCCTGGATTCCATCAACGTTTGTAAGTAGGCATGTCGGGAATCTTAATTCCTTCAATGAAAAAACAGGATTTCCAGCATGTTAGTTGTTTTGTATTTATTTGAACTTAATTGAACTTGAGATTTCTTTATATTTACTGAAGTGACATTGTACAGTGGTGTTTTAAGCATGAACTGTTCTTTACCACACAACGAACACAAACATCCTTCAGTTATGGCAGTTAAATAGAGAGAAAAAAAACCCACTCATTCTGTTGGACACAAATTCTGTAAAATGATCTTTCTGTACTATTTCAAAGTTAAATACTTTATGAAAATTATTTGATGGAATGATAAGTTGCAATTATTGTATTAAATGTACAAGTGTACCACAACCTATATGTTGATTAATGTGTATCTTATTCCAATCCAGGATGGCCGATGCTAGGAGTATGGCTCCAGATGAATATGACATGAACATATCAAATCCATCAAAGTAAGTTTAACAAGCCAACCAGTTGGGTTAGTGTTATGTAAAGTCTAACGAGCCAACCAGTCGGGTTATTGTTATGTAAGGTCTGACGAGCCAACCAGTTGGGTAAGTGTTATGTAAAGTCTGACGAGCCAACCAGTTGGGTTAGTGTTATGTAAAGTCTAACGAGCCAACCAGTCGGGTTATTGTTATGTAAGGTCTGACGAGCCAACCAGTTGGGTAAGTGTTATGTAAAGTCTGACGTGCCAACCAGTTGGGTTAGTGTTATGTAAAGTCTAACGAGCCAACCAGTCGGGTTATTGTTATGTAAGGTCTGACGAGCCAACCAGTTGGGTAAGTGTTATGTAAAGTCTAACGAGCCAACCAGTCGGGTTATTGTTATGTAAGGTCTGACGAACCAACCAGTTGGGTAAGTGTTATGTAAAGTCTGAAGAGCCAACCAATTGGGAATTTTCAAGATGCATTTTATCTTTTGTATGCTGCTATTTTTATATTTCCCCTAATTTTAGAATTGATACTTTATAGTATTCATTGCTGAGAAGAATCATTGAAACTTGGTTCATACTATACAGTAGGTGTAAATAGACTTGTTCCGTCCTTTATTTATATCCAATACAGTCAAACTTTGATGTTTCGAACTTTGTGAGACCGTTGTGAAAACTTCAAAACATCGGGGCTTCGACTCATGAATATTGAACATCAAACATTGACATGTATATGTATGTATGTACTGTACATAAGAAGAACCGATGCGGTGCTAGTGTAGCGTAATACAGGCTAAGAAATTGTAGGTTCAAATTTATAAAGAAAAGTATACTAAAATACACTCTGTAATTTTTGCAACATGGTCATCTTGTAAGATTTTTTTGTTTGTCAACTTAATTTTCAAAACAGGTAAAATTTTCACTTTGATTTATTTGTTGTAGTTTTCAATGTTTTCGTAATGAACGAGTCAGATTAAACTTCGATACAGCAAGAAATTTGATTCATAGAAGTTCCATTCATGAAAAGTAATTTAATAGTGTTTTATAATGAAAAAAATCGGACTTTGCCAAAAGGTTTGACTGTAGTTCTTATCAATATCCAGAGGTCAGGTTAAGGTCTACTTTATCGTATATTGTTATTATTCATTATATTCTACCGTATTTATTCTAATGAACACCCCATCTCTAATAGACACCCCCAATCTATTTTCTAAGTAATTTTCCCAAATTCTTACATGTCACAATAGTTAACATTTATCAATGAAAAATATCCACATACAATGTAAGTCCATATGGATTTCTGAATAAGGAAACAGGTAAATCCAAAGTAGAATTAAATCCAAGATTCAAGACACACAAAGTCATGTCTATTTACGTTACGTTTAACAGTGAATTTAATGTATGGGTTTGCCGTACGAGCTACCGTCCTCACTTTCACTGAGTTCTATATTTGCTCATCACTCATCAAATTTTTCAAAACATCATCTGCAGTTTGGACAACCTAAGAATTCTTTATCACCACCCTTTTCCCACAAACCTTAGAATTCCTTATCAACATCCTTTTCACACAAACCTTAGAATTCCTTATCACACCCTTTTCTCACCTACCTTAGAATTCCTTACCACCATCCTTTTCACACAAACCTTAGAATTCCTTACCACCATGCTTTTCACACAGACCGTAGAATTCCTTACCACCATCCTTAGAATTCCTTACCACCATCCTTTTCACACCGACCTTAGAATTCCTTATCACCACCCTTTCCACACAAACCTTAGAATTCCTTACCACCATCCTTTTCACACAAACCTTAGAATTCCGTATCTCCATCCTTTTCTCACAAACCTTAGAATTCCTTATCACCATCCTTTTCACACAAACCTTAGAATTCCTTATCACCACCCTTTTCACACAAACCTTAGAATTCCTTATTACCACCCTTTTCACACAAACCTTAGAATTCCTTATTACCACCCTTTTCACACAAACCTTAGAATTCCGTATCTCCATCCTTTTCTCACAAACCTTAGAATTCCTTATCTCCATCCTTTTCACACAAATCTTAGAATTCCTTATCACCATCCTTTTCTAACCTACCTTAGAATTCCTTACCACCAATATTTTCCCACACACCTTAGAATTCATTATGACCATCCTTTTCACACAAACCTTAGAAATCCTTATCACCATCCTTTTCACACAAACCTTAGAATTCCTTATCAACATCCTTTTCACACAAACCTTAGAATTCCTTATCACCATCCTTTTCACACAAATCTTAGAATTCCTTATCACCATCCTTTTCACACAAAACTTAGAATTCCTTATCACCATCCTTTTCACACAAAACTTAGAATTCCTTATCACCATCCTTTTCACACAAACCTTAGAATCCCTTATCACCATCCTTTTCACACAAAACTTAGAATTCCTTATCACCACCCTTTTCACACAAATCTTAGAATTCCTTATCACCATCCTTTTCACACAAACCTTAGAATCCCTTATCACCATCCTTTTCACACAAATCTTAGAATTCCTAATCACACATCCTTTTCACACAAACCTTAGAATTCCTTATCACCATCCTTTTCACACAAACCTTAGAATTCCTTATCACCACCCTTTTCACACAAAACTTAGAATTCCTTATCACCATCCTTTTCACACAAAACTTAGAATTCCTTATCACCATCATTTTCACACAAACCTTAGAATCCCTTATCACCATCCTTTTCACACAAAACTTAGAATTCCTTATCACCACCCTTTTCACACAAATCTTAGAATTCCTTATCACCATCCTTTTCACACAAACCTTAGAATTCCTTATCACCATCCTTTTCACACAAATCTTAGAATTCCTAATCACACATCCTTTTCACACAAACCTTAGAATTCCTTATCACCATCCTTTTCACACAAACCTTAGAATTCCTTATCACCACCCTTTTCACACAAAACTTAGAATTCCTTATCACCATCCTTTTCACACAAAACTTAGAATTCCTTATCACCATCCTTTTCACACAAACCTTAGAATCCCTTATCACCATCCTTTTCCCACAAAACTTAGAATTCCTTATCACCATCCTTTTCCCACAAAACTTAGAATTCCTTATCACCACCCTTTTCACACAAACCTTAGAATTCCTTATCACCACCCTTTTCACACAGACCTTAGAATTCCTTATCACCATCCTTTTCACACAATCCTTAGAATTCCTTATCACCACCCTTTTCACACAAACCTTAGAATTCCTTATCACCATCCTTTTCACACAATCCTTAGAATTCCTTATCACCACCCTTTTCACACAAACCTTAGAATTCCTTATCACCACCCTTTTCACACAAACCTTAGAATTCCTTATCACCATTCTTTTCACACAAACCTTAGAATTCCTTATCACCAGGGTCTTGCTCGCTGACCCACTGTCCTGTCTGCTAACTGTGGCATATGCTGGTTTTTGAAGTGCACTTAGTGTCCCTAGTTGCTGCAAGTCTAATATGGAAATGATGTCATACCTTCCCAACATACATTTACGGTAATTCTGTGAACCCCCTTATTTGATTGGTTTAAGAAAACAGTTATTTTTAATACTATGGTTTTTTTTCCTTCACCAACACAAACTTTGATGCAATATTTCATAAACAAGAACAGGTCACCGAGAGTGGAAATGAAAACAATACTCAAGCTAATGCAATTTCTAACATCAACTTAAAATATATACCCACAACATTTCCTAGTCTGTTTCCTATGTAACCTGAAAACTTTCCGAGTCTGCAATTTCGTGTTCTATTAAACACCTCCCCAAAACGCATGCCCAAAGGGTGTTTATTAGAATAAATACAGTATGAGAAAATTTGGAGAATTTGTAGGATTATTGATCCGTCACTGTTTGATTTCCTTATTTGGTTCCATAAATATTAAAACGGTAACTGTGCATGTGAGCATAAAGCTTATTCTGATCTTCTTTCTAGTCAGTCTTAGGTACATGATTTGGAAATATCATATAATTTCCTTGGGGTTTATCATAAGCAATAATAGACAATTTAGAATTGTTGTGATCTCTATGTAAAGGGGTCGAGCCAGGAGCGATGAGAGTATGTTACAGTAAAACCAAATAAAACCAAACCTAAATATATAGTTTAATGGTTTTGATAACAATTGTAGTAAAATGAGTGAAATAAGCATTGCTGAAGGTGGTGTATGTATGCTGATAGCTGTGTTATCACCTTTTCAGTCCTGTGACGCATGCCTGGTCGGGCGGTACAATGCTGGCGCAGGACCCCAACTTCAGTAAAATGTGTGTAACTCGTGAGGACTATGAGGAAAATGGACACAGTTTATGTATGGAAAAATTCCATGTGTGACCTATAATGATGGGGCTGCCATTTGAGGAGGAAGTGTACAGGAAAAGACCAAGCAGAAATAGATCTAGACTGTTGACCGCCATAAATTGCCTCAGTATTAGATCTGATTTCAGTATTAATTTGGCGAAAAAAAATTCCAACATTGCCACGTGTGATTTTCAAGGCTAATTGTATTGTTCTTTTCTTTGGGAGAAACAAGTCATTAACTACGTTATGGGTAAAGTTATACTATGTGTTCAAAAGATATGAAAATCACATAATTTATAGGTACCACAGAGAAATGTAGATGGTCCCTTTCTTATATGACAGATATGGATTTCATTTCTATGAGAATGTACTCTGCCCTTTGTTACATATATAATTGTTGTAGAATATTGAATCTCGGGATCAATATGAAAATTCAATGATTTGAAAGACAAAATTTTTAGACTTATTCACCTGATGTGTTCTTAGCATTTCATTTCATTGCATTGTATTTCATCTCTCATTAATATCATAAAATAATTCATTTACCTCAGAAGGTACCATAGAGCAACCAGAAAAGTGATCCTGAACTGAATGCAGCCACTGTACTGTGAGATTTTTGTTCCGACTGACAGGATTTTGTATATTGTGTTTTCAATGATATATCAGACAGCCTTGTACCGTTATCATGATACTGAACAGTGGATATCATCTGTTGTATGAATACATTGTCTATAAAATCAGCCATATAACTTGGTCATGGTCACAATGTATAGACAACCTGGTGCTTTTAATGTGGCCAAAGAGATATCTGGACCCATGTATAAATTGAAGATTTATGTTCAAACTCAATACCTTGTTTCTATGACGAATTGATAAAATAACATTTTGTCAATGAATAATTGAAGACTTTTGGCCACACTTACAGTGGACTAATCATTTTCAGTACTTCATTTAGGCGGGTTACAAGAAGTTTGGGTGAGCACAGAACTCTTGTTTCAGCACAATAATGGTTTATGAATATGTGCATGGCCTGATTTACATAGCATACAAGTAAAAATTACATCTATTTCATGAATGAAAATAAACATGGAAGATTAAAATAGGCCAGATTTGTATGTTTGTTTGTGATTGTATGTTTTATACAGACAATTATTACGAACAATGTCCCTGTAAAGATGGGGTGGCTTGAAGTGTGAGATCACTTTATCCATACTCGTTATCCAAACCTGGTGATTGTTTTAAATTTGATTACAAATGTAGATACATGTTTTTACTTCACGACTAAATGTTCAGTATAACATAAAATCATTATAAATATGCTCCAGATGCTGGCATCTGCTTTATGTAAACCATTGCCTAAAAGTGTCACACAGTTTTGGAAGTTGTTTATAAGTGTTGATAATAAAATCAATATACAAAATGTATTTCTAGTTATTTGAAAATATACATGCTATCGGTCAGGAGGTACATATAATAGTAAATGCTTTGTCTGTACATGTCTCTGCTGATTGTGGTTTCCCAAATTACGTAAATACATCAATGGAAAGCAGGATGATGTATCCTAAAAGAAGAGAAGTGGAAACCTAAACTAATGGATCCTAGAGCATAATTCTATTACTTTTTCATGACTGGGCATCAAACTGTGGTACATTAGGGAATGGTAGCTGTCACCATGACCTCAATTTAACCTTTTACTTTGACCTCTACTGAAAAAGAATGCAATTTAGGTTTCCACTGCATATCCAAGCTACTAGGTACTTTACAACTTTTGAACCTTTGTAGATATATGGAGGTATCCATAAAGCCAAGGGTTAAATCTAGTTTGCATCCTTTTTGAAACATTTGTTCATTATAATTATTTCATTTTCTTTTGTGTAGAGCAGTAAAAAATGTATTGAATATGATCAATTTAGAAAAAATAGATCTGCAGGATGTGTCCAACACTATTTTCCAAAGCAATAACTAAGGAAGATTTCTTTAACATCAAATAAAGCTTCCAAAAATAAAACCACATTTTAGGGAGAGGCTCTTTGACTTTGAGTAGGTTTTGAAGAGATCATTCTATGGTAAGCCACACCTTATTCCTAGTGACCTTTCATGGAGTGCATTCTTGCTTTCAATTTAGAAGTTTTGACTTTATTGCATTATTAAATTTAGATAAGAAGACTGTATTTAAGTTTTGTTCAGCTGTGAATGATAACAAATTATCTAGAAGTAGAGACAGTTGTGTGGTGTCAGCATAAAGCTGTTGACAGACTAGTTATCTACTCTGATAATAGTGATATACATGACTGGTGTTGTCTGGAAAATGTAGAAGCAAGAAGGGTCAAGTATGATCCGGTCTGCTGTCATATGCAAATATTGAGTATCAATTTGACAACTATACTAGGAATTGGCCTCAAAAGTGTTATCTCCCTTGTTTGACATGATCTTGGCTACATATTAAGTGTTTTTTTCAAAACAAATTTGTGCCATGTTATATGATGCAATTACATCATATTTTACGTCACTCGATTGTCACATGGCACCAAATCATCAGCCTGTCCGCATCAAGTGATGACCGACCATGGAGTGTGACCTGGACTGATAGTCTTCTTGAACCTCCACGAGCCTTGTAGGCAGAAATCAACCCCATTATGTTGACCGAATACAGACTAGCTTTTGTCAGACCCATCAATCAGTTTGTAAAGACAGCAATGATAGTCTGGACCTTGTGATTGAGTAATTATAAAAGATATCTTAAGTAAGGTTAAGCATGGAGACCAGCATAGCTCCCCTGTTGTAACAGGTCCTATAGAGGATGTGTGTCTGTGGATGTTACAGTGGCACTTCTAGCACTGTAAAAGCCAATCTTTTCGTGCATGGAAATTTTCCGCTTAGTCAGCTTCCAAACTGTTCACGATGTGGAATTTTCCATGCTGTTTTGCACTGTGTACCTGTAATAATATTATACACGGTAGAGTTTGAATGGTGTTAAATATGTTCTTGTGTGGATAAATTCGCGGAGATTTAATGCAAGCGAAATAAGCGAAAATTTCCACACTGCAAAAATTCCACTTTTACACTATTCAAAATCACACTTCATGTATTCATTTTAAAACATATGAATCATATCCAAACAATACTTCATATACAAACACAAAATTTATTATACATAATCATACAGTAAATGATAACAATATCACAGTTTCTTTGGCACATTAGCAATAATAGGCTTTGGTCGCGTCTTGAACAGGAGTCTCCTTCGTATGATAGCTTTGACAAGGTAGTGAGTGTCCGTATGTTGTTGGTCACTGTTAGCCTGGTCTGGCACTGTGTCTATGTCTGAGTGTTTTTTTGTCAGCACAGCGAATGGTTTCTCTAGATCACACACTTTTCCATACAGAATGTGATGGCCAATGATAAGCACAGGAATATTCTGAAATAATAACATAGTTTTAATAGCTCTGTCAAAGTAAGGTCTCTACCTGTCAATAAAATTGATATCATTATACAATTGTATATATACATATTCAGACAATATCCTTGAAGCATTTGGAGTCCTCTTAGTTTTCATTTTTTATTCCATCTAAAACAGGGACTGTGAACAAAGTGACCTTTACTCAAGTATCAGGTAGAGTTAAAGGTTGTAGATGGTGAAAAATCTTCTATGCTGACGCTCAAAAAAGTGTTTGCGTTATGTACTCCATAGAATCATTACCTTTCAGCATGGAATACAAGTTTTTTCCTCCCACAATGATAAATTCATCATAATATAAAAAAATAATGTACTGTGACCTTGATCGCAGTTCATATTCCCAAGGTTTAAAGGTCATAGATCAGAGTAATTAATTAAATACATGTACCTGGACAATGACTATCATTGGGCTTGGTTGTAATTCTTAGCATTGTTGCTTAGGTGGTATTATATAATTAGGCTACTAGCTGGAGGTATTCACTAAGGTAATACATATTGTGAATTTTGACAAAATGTCACTTGAAATAAGACCGCTACCAGACATGGAGATCTAAAAGGTTGAACAGGTTACCATTGATAAATGTCAGATGTTGGCATTTAAATATGGACCCATGAATTCAACATGTACAGTGTCTTTAGATTATATATCTTTCTACAGTGTGAGATACTCTTAAATGGTGGATTGTAAGTACATGTAAAATGTACAGCGGTTAAATACTTTCATATACAAAAACTTGTGTTTACAATATTAACTAAAGAACAGTTAAGACCCAGCAAGTATACTATACATTAACGGTTTAAGCTAAAATTCTGACCTTGTGTGTAAAATGAAGATCACCAATGAATCGTCCATTGAGAGAGACACTGTTTCTGGTCTCCAGTCCTCCCTGAAGGTCGATGATGGCCCATTCTGGACACTCACCAGGCCCTCCTGGTCTGTGTTTAAAAAACAATCGCATAATTACTTATTTTGTTAACCACAAGTACATAAGTCCATTTGCGTAAAAACCAGTATTGCAACATCAGGTTATATGATATGTTTTAAAGGCAACTATTCCTGATCCCCCCACCCCCCAAAGATATTTTCCTTTCACATTTACGTTGGTCTTGTATAAACATATCAGAATATTTTACTCCAATCTTTCAATATCGAATTCATTTTTAGGTCACTAACTGGAAATGAGTTAAAAAGTGTTTTTTTTTTTTACAACAATGCTAAGGTACACTGTATCAAATATATCGTTTTCATGGTTGAGGAACACCTACATTGGGAACAGAACCAAATTATTTTGGAGAGTTAGTTGTTTTAAAGCTCATGCTTGATTGCACATTCTGGTAGAAATAAATGTGCTTATTATAGTAATGAAGGCTAACGAGGCACTTGCAGTCTTCAATGAGGGCAATACCTGAGTTTACATTTGTAAATTAATACATTTAGCAAAAAACATTTACATATTATATGAAAAACATGTTTGGTGCTATTTCAGTCTAGTTATGTCCCCAAAACGAAGTTCTTATTTCTTCCAGTTTCTTCCGCTGGTGAGATTTCCGTCTAATTTTTTTTTGGAACCCATTCTTCAGAATTTAATGGAACTTGATATGGATTTGAATGACTGCAAACATTTTTTCTGATTTGTTTTCGACATCCAATATGGCCACCACGACCCCTTTCAATTTAACATATTTACAGGTGTATGCCAAGGTGCAAAGCCAGCTCCTTTTCTATTTTTAATATCATTTATCATGATGCTAAATATAACTTTATGAAATCATGTATTAAGGTTTTTCATGGCACTTACAACACTATCAAACTTTGGTTTTCTCATTTACAAAATGCCACCATTTCTTGGCCTCTGATTCAAATATTGTCCTGTTTTGATCAAATTTAATTTGCTAAGGTGTACTTTGATATTACAAACAAGTTAAGGTTCCCCTTGGTCCGTAGCAGTGGTTTTTTTTTTTATTTGAGTAGATATCAGAAAAACAAGATGGCTGAAGTTGGCCATCTTGGATTATGACATTGAAAGTTTGTTATCGATATTTCTTGAAAAATATTGTATGGATCTTTCTAAAATTTCGTACTGCAATACGTACATACCTTTCAATGAATAATACCTTTTCATAAAGAGGATATGCCGCGAGCTCTCATATTTCATATACATATATTCCTATAACACATAAAAAACATCTATTGGATGAATTTTAATTTCTTTATAAAATTTTGATGTTTTTTTTCAGTGCAAACTAATAAAAGAATTGCATAACACAAAAATTTTAATACGTGAAGATCAAAGTAAAATTATGTCAGATTGCTATTTTTCATTTAAAATCTTTAA
Organism: Mimachlamys varia; assembly: GCA_947623455.1. NCBI lineage: Eukaryota > Metazoa > Mollusca > Bivalvia > Pectinida > Pectinidae > Mimachlamys > Mimachlamys varia. The sequence continues at coordinate 36,544,473 of OX392531.1, read as the reverse complement.
AATGGTACATTACTAGGCGAACAAATTATCGAATCAATTATTTTGTAAAAAAATCGAAGGCTTCATTACAAAAGTGTTTAAAAATGACAACCCACATAAAACCCCTGCAATGATAAAGACATTGGATGATTGGTGAAGTCTGTAATGTTTAATACGAGTTACTTCCCCTACGTCATAATTCCTCATCAATACACACTATAAAACCATATATGTTACCTTACGGTTATAACACCTTGTAGCGTAGCAATTTAAATCTTAGCTATGAAACAACTGAATTTCCAGGTTTACAAATCTTGGTTAGACTTCGGTGCTAGTGAGAGGAGGCTATCTGTCTATATGTCTATGATAAGAATCGGACGTTTTATCTGACAGAAAACGCCCGGTCCCCTGTAATATTGACCGTATGTAGGTGAACTTAAAAAACGCAGATTATATGAGTTATAAAACTTACATCTTGATTGGTATCTGCATGCTGCTGTGATGTTGTAGTTTATGATTTATCCCAGAATTAATTCGGCCAAAACTTTTGTTTACAATCCGGCCGAATGAAATTTACCGCCAAGTTTTTCAGAAAATAGAGTTACCTCCCTTCTCTAGCGTCTCCTCTCACATTTCCGGCAACATGGCTACCGTGGAATCGATGGTTGTGGAAGATCAGAAAGAACCAGAAAAGCCGATTGATAGAGAAAAGGTACTCCACAGTTGCTATTTATATAAAACGTGTAATGTGTATGCGTTACTTTTCATATTGCTTTAGACAAATAAATTGCTTATGAATGTAGATAGCTAACTTTTCTAATGCGCTTGTAGAAGATTTGCGTGGCCCCGGTCTCTCTTAAAAGCGTCCACAAGCGTCTACAAGCGTCTTCAAGCGTCCTCAGATAATATCTTTTAAAATACTGAATTAAGTAAGCGACATCAGAAGATATGTTATTGATATGATCATAATACACCTCTATGTCAAATTTTAACTCAATATTCGAAAAATTGACCGCGTTATGACGATTTTAATGTTTACGATCGGCGGGGTGGCACATGTGTGTGACCGTTTAAAAAGCGTCGCCAGATTATAACATCAAAACCACTGAATAAAGTAAGCGACATCAGAAGATATGTTGTTACAATGATCATAATACACTTATGTGTAAAATTTCAACCAGAAATTCGAAAAATTGAGCGAGTTATGGCGATTTTAATGTTTATGATCGATTGCGTGGCACACGTGTGTAATGTACTGCAGAGTTTTAAATAAAGCGTCGCCAGACAATACCTATAAAACTACTCAATAAAGTAAGCGACATCAGAAGATATGTTGTTAGTATGACTATAATACACTTCTACACCAAATATCAACTTAATATTCGAAATATTGACCAAGTTATTTCGATTTTATTTTTACGACCGACATCATGGGAAACATACATTTATATACGAATAGAAATCAACATATCAAAAAGGGTCTACAGACCATATATCTATAATCATTTTTATAAAGTAAGCGACCTCAAGATATATGTTATGATGTTGACTTTAATACAACTGTATTTCAAGTTTCAATTTGATTTGTGCGAAAATGACCGAGTAACATGAATTTAATGTTTGATTATGACGCAAAATATTTACGGCTTGGCACATATGTGTACGTACAGGTATACTCTATATATATGTAGGGCTTCGCACAGGCCAGATCAATTGCTATGTAAACACTTATCACCTACATGTACCTGTTGTGAAAGATCAATGAGTTATGTTTTATGGGAGACGTAGTGTATGATTATCAAAATAAAACATCTTAATTTAATATTTGGTTATATCACGGACTTATTAGATCTATTAGATGCTATCTTAGTCCATGATTATATCAAACTATAATCTATGAAACATATGGGAAAGAATTCAGTAAGAGAAATTAGTTGTGACATCTGTCAGTAAAAATTGAAAGGGTCTCAAATGAATATATATATTTGGACTTGTTTGCACTGTATATATATGCACTATACTGATGAACCAAACGGTTTAAAGTAATAAAAACTGAACTGAACTGCATTTGAATAAGTTCCAGCTATTGTCTTTCTTATTGTATAAGCCTCAATCAAGCAACAGAAGTATTTACAAAGTTATTGCTGGTAAATGTAAAATTTGTGAAATAAAACAATTGATCAAAGTATTCATATTTGACTTGTATTTTTTATTCTTTATATTGTTGGCACGTCAGGATTCAACATCTGCAATTAAAAAAAAGTTTCAATTTATATCGTTCAAAAAGCCCAACATGAAATACTAATACACTGTAGTATATATACATAATGTATTATAACATGTGGACACGAAAAGCAATATGTACAATTTGTGAAATTAAACAATTGAAATATTAATATTTGATTTTTTTTAATCTTTATATTGTTGGCACTTCTGAATTCAGCATCTGCAAAGAGAAAAAGAGCAAATTTCAATTTATATCATTCAGACTGTCCATGCTTATAAATAATGTTGGTCTCTATATATAATCAGGGACGTATATGTCTCACCACGGACTTAGATTAAGTCCGTGGTCTCACAAACGAAATTTGTATTTTTCCCGGGTTGGCAGTACCACGGACTAAGACTAATGTAAGTCCGTGATTGAGCCTATATGGAATTTCAAGTTTCATCTGTTTCAAAAGGAACTTTGTTTAAGTATGATATTTCATTTAATTTAACCGACATTTAAAAGACTGTCAGTTGTTACATAAGAAATATATTAAATCTTACTATATCGAATAACCGTAGGCCCTAAATAACAAGTGTCGGTACGAACTTAATTATTTTTTTAACACCACGTGTACATATAATTGATCCTTAGTAGAACCACGTCCAAAGGATCTGCAAACAGAATCTGAAGACGCTTCACGATCTGTGAAGAGTTCTATATACACACGTGTGTCACACCACCGATCATTAAATTGAATTTGTTATTACTCACTCATTATTTCAAATCCAGACATAAAAATTACTGAATAAATGTATCATAGTCATGCGAACAACATATCATCTGATGTCGCTTAGTTTAACAAATTATTTTAGAGATATAGCATGAAGACGCTTTTTTCGTCTTTGAGTTCTATTCAAACACATATGCAACGCCGCCGATCGTAAACATTAAAATCGTCATAACTCGGTCAATTTTTCGAATACCAAGTTAAAATTTGGTATAGAGGTGTATTATGATCATATTAACAACATATCTTCTGATGTCGCTTACTTTATTCGGTGGTTTTTAAGGTATTGTTTGGCGACGCTTTTTGAACTATGCGGAGGTAATACGTGCACATGTGCCACCCCGCCGATCGTAAACATTAAAATCGTCATAACTCGGTCAATTTTTCGAATACCAAGTTAAAATTTGGTATAGAGGTGTATTATGATCATATCAACAACATATCTTCTGATGTCGCTTACTTTATTCGGTGGTTTTTAAGGTATTGTTTGGCGACGCTTTTTGCACTGTGCGGAGGTAATACACACATGTGCCACCCCGCCGATCGTAAACATTAAAATCGTCATAACTCGGTCAATTTTTCGAATACCAAGGTAAAATTTGGTATAGAGGTGTATTATGATCATATCAATAACATATCTTCTGATGTCGCTTACTTAATTCAGTATTTTAAAAGATATTATCTGAGGACGCTTGAAGACGCTTGTAGACGCTTTTAAGAGAGACCCCGTGGCCCGTTTCTGTCAAGACTGTTGTAAGCTTCTGCTCAATACAGTCTGGTACACACACCCTAAGGAATAGTTTGACCAGGGACATGAATTGACTTATTCTGATAAAATTTAGTGATAAATACTTACATATATTGAAAACAATATATATATATAGGTACTTATCACTAAATTTTATCATATAATTATAAGTCAATCCATATCCCTGTGGTCAGCCTAGCTATAGCTAGCGCCTGTGCTTGCATGATTGATCGCCGATATCTTGACTCTAGTTAACAACAGCACTGCCACAATATAAGCCTATTATTTGTATATAGCGTTTGTCGTACTGAACCGATTGTTGTAGTAAAATGCTTCATTTGAGAATATCTTTTGTTATCTATATATAATGTTACTTTAAATTTACACATCAACACTGACTGCTACAATGAGAGGCTATAAGGTTTCATAAATGTACATGGGTCTCTCTTAAAAGCGTCTTTAAGCATCCCAAGAAAATATCTTTCAAAATAATGAATCAAGTAAGCGACATCAGAAGATATGTTGTTGATATGATCATAGTACACAGGCCTCTATATATATACCAATTTTCAATTCAATATTCGAAAACATGTGGTTTCTGTATCTGAATTTATATGTCATAGATTCCCTTGTATAATGTGGGCTGTTATATGACGGAGGGAGGGTCATCAGTCTTTACTAGATGAAATATACAGAAACCTCATGTGTTTGAAATTCTGGCAGTAATTAAGATATATATAATATGTAAAAGGGCAGTGATAATTTGATTTACTTTAAAAGGAATAGCAAAAACAATGAGATTGTCACGATTTTGAAGACCCTTTAGATATAAACAGATAAAACATTTATTTTTTTGGCAAAATAAAAGTCCATGAGATAAGTTTGTTAAATTTCACTAAAAATGTTTAAAGAGACATCTACAGACATGACAGCAGTTGTTTGAATTTTGATTACATGCATAGAGATGTATCATTGCTCCAAATTCAATAATTGACATACATACATACACCCAATTCAATAACTAAAATTTAATGTTTGTTTTCAGACATGTCCACTGCTCCTGAGGGTGTTCTGCAGTACAGGAAGACATAACACACTGAGCGAGTTTGCTCGGGGTCAGACACCGTCAAACGAACTACAAATTTACACATGGTAATTCTGAAAACATTTGATCCATCCCAAGTCATTATAATTACTTCTTATTATTCCATCAGATCTGTATGATAAATTGGGTCAACATCAATATCTGATATTTATTTATTTTAACAAAGTTATGGGGTATATAATATTGGAATCCCCTTGTCTGTCGTTCGCAGTGACTTGTCCGGAGATTACCATCTTAACCTACACACTGATTTAAGGGGGTTACAGTCCTTTATGCAAAATATTTTGTCAGGAAAATTCCAAATCCATCTGAACAAACAAGCCGGTTTTATTGACACTACACTTGAATTGTCATTACATGTCATGATGATATAGTTTTGAATCTTGATTACAGATTTCAACCCTTTAATTAACATTTTTGTGGATAACTCCATTTGTTCAATTTCTGTCAGGTTTTCTTGAAAATTAATTGTCTTCACATGAATAACCAGTGTGCATGTATAATGTACAGTAGACAGTAGTTGTGTACTGGCTTTTCAATTTCAAATTTTGACTGTTCTAAGGGAGTTACAACCCTTTATGCAAAATAACTGGACTGTTCTGATAACTCAATCTTAACTTACAGGTAAATTTAATTGAAACTCACTTTAATGCCCAAAATATCCCAGATCCGATGAAGTCCCATTTCTGTAAGTTGGCACAAAGGTCAAGGTCACTAAATGATGTTATCATATTCTATCACTCGGCGGGTGTAATATGGATGACAGACAGTGAGACAGTTAAAGTTTAAAGCTAAATCAAAATTTTATTTGATATTGTGTACAATTAAAACAAGTAATTAATTACCTTTGGTTTTGGACATGATACCTTTTAAACTTCTATATAATTCTTTTGACATGTTCCTAGTAAGTTCATTGAAGACAGTATTATTATACATGTTCAGTGCTTTGGATATTCATAAATCGTTTCAAAGACTTCTATAGAGTGTTGTCATGCATGTGTAAATTAAGTTTGCTATCTCACACAGGATGGATGCCACATTGAAGGAACTGACCAGTTTGGTGAAGGAAGTCAATCCAGACGCTAGAAGAAAGGGAACATTTTTTGACTTTGCTGTTGTTTATCCCGACCCTCGCACTCCTGTCTACAGAATGCGGGAGATTGGCACGACATGTGCGGGGCATCGTGGTCAAGATGACAGTCATAGTTTGACCTCTAAGAGGTTTCAGATTGGTGATTACCTAGACATAGCTGTTACTCCACCAAGGGGTGGAGGTGGCCCTCCTCCACGTCGCAATCGGCCGTACTGAAACATGTTCATTTCTATAAACATTACATCTGACATGTTCAACAATCTTTTGGAGACTTATCGTGGAATGAGTGGGTTGGTGAAGTTTTTAATGTATTGCTGTATCTGACCTCATTACATCTATTTTTGGGACACATGATAAAGACATTGACCAAGTGAGAGTAAAGTGTTTTTACAGAAATTGTGAAGAACGGAAAAATCTTCGTTAATTAGAAATATTTTAGGATGAGAATATTTGGTTTATGAGATACAAATGGTGTTTTATTGAATGATAAGATAGGGAGATTTTGTGGTGTGTGTAGTGTATTATGTATGATTGAGAATAATGTATGTTATGTACACATGTCAATTATTTTTTATAAGCATCTATTTTTGAAGAATTCAATTTAAATCCAAGTTATCTTTTTAATTTTCAACAAATTGTTCTGATTATTTTAATCTTGCAAGCAGAGAAAAATTAAGATGCCAATTAAACGGTTTGTAAAATCATTGTAAGACATCAGAAAAATTACCAGGATGTAATATACCTGTTTCCTGTACGTGAATTAATGTATATTTGTTCAAGTAACATTGGCTTTATTGATATAGATTTTTAATAAGAATGAATTCTAAACCATTTAAACATCTATATTTACATATTAAACTAATTCCATGAAATATTTTTTATTCTTTACCAATTACAAAGAAGTGTTTTAGGTTGATGAGTTAAAAGAAAATTACAATGTTGACAACAAGAGATTTCCCATGTTGTGCATAAAGCTGAATGTTGTATGATTGTAAGCTATTTGAAGTATGTGTATAAGTGATCATATTCATCCTATATTCCTGGAGAGTTGAGTTACATGACTGATGAGAAATAAAAGAGTAAAACATAAATATATTGAAGCTGTTGTGTGTTATGAAATAATACTGACATAATTTGGTACCCCTTGATTGTGTCACCTTTTATTAGTACTGGTTCTTCTAAAGTTTCTAATCTGGGCCATGACATTGGAACTATTGAAGATATTGTGATGAATGTTGCAGTATATTTGCATCACCTAAAGGTAATATGCATTGTTTACTGCCATTATGTCGCTATAACCTTGTGGACAAGGGTCAAATAAGTGTGAATTTTCCCAATAATTCTTGTACAGGCGATATCTTTTGTATACTGATGAAACTTGTAGTAAACTTGCATCACCCATATATGAAATACAGTGTACTGTCATTGGGTCATTGTGACCTTCACATGACGGACAGAGGTAAAACATGTACAATGTATGTTTCAAACAAATTGTGTTTGTCAAACGATGTCAACAGCCCCTCACTGTCTAATTAAATGCAACAATAGTTTACGAAACCTCGGATCGAAAGTCAAGCTCATATTTTATATATGTCTTTGGTTCAAAGGTCAAGGTTAGATTTTACATTGCTTAACATTTTGTTATGACAATTTGAAGCAAAGTTGGTCAGAACCAAGCAAGTGTCAACTGACCATTCCTCAATGTCATTGGATCACCGGTCATGGTCAATTTTATATTTCTTAACTGCTGAAGATTTTGTTACGGCAATATCAAGTTAAGTTGGTCAGAATCAAACAAGGTATCAATTAACCCAACATCAAAGTAATCGGACCAATGGTAAAGGTCAAATTTTAGATCTCTTAACAGCTTATAACATTTTGTTATGACATTATGAAGGCAGAAGCAAAAGTGGATGGTATCGGTGTCAAATTATATATTTCTTCTAAAGTTAGCGTCAGATAATGTAGTGAGGTTCTTCCTGACATGTCAGTGTTCTAGTTTTGTTTAAACTCTGTATACGATATGATGGCATTGAAAACTATCCAGGCAATCTGATTAAAATACAGATCCTCACTATTACTATAGTACGTACACTACTACACACGATAGTAATAGTGAGGATCTGTATCTTAATCAGATTGTAGCTGACAAAAACTATGAGACACTTTTTTATCGAACATTGATCTAAAGTTCTATATCCAGGGTTTAGCAATTTAGATCAATGTTTGATAAAAATGTGGGTCCCTTCAGAAGTGTCAAATTACTCTAAACACCCTACTTTAGGTCCAAAACTAGCTGTAACAAATTCTCAGGTCCATGTGTATATACGGGTATAATATCACCCATTTGCCATGAATCTTGTAATTGTTCTAGTATCCAATATAAAAAACATGCAAAGGATCATTATATCTACAGTCGAAACCTCGCCCACACCCTTATTACATTTCAATCTCTTTACGCTTTTTAATATTTAATATCGCGATATATGATATAGGTGCATTCAAAACAACTTATTGGTATCCTGGTTCGACAACTCGTTTCTCGTTAATATAATGGGAAATATATGAAAGACAACATTGTGAACATCACTATTGAGAAATATGTGCTAAAAAGAAAATCTCTAATAATCTTAAAGGATTTCAAGACCTCAAATTGATTGCTAATTACCTACCATGGTCACCAATCAATATCTTATGATTAATCTAAAATGGCATCATAATTTTATAATAACGCTACTATTCGGATAGATCTTTCCGATCGAGAACAAAATGACATTTGTCACGACAGTTGGACAGTTTAATGTAATGATCACATGGACGTTCCACACATTTATTCCTTTTATTAATATTTATTCAGCAAGAACCTTTAAAGCTATGTTCGGTTTTAATAAATATTCTAAACAGATATATAACTTCATTATAATAAATCACTTAAGAACGCCCAGCGCGATAATGCTACAGAGTTGGTATACTTGTTAAATATACAATAGACTTTTAATAATTTTGACCTGGTATTAAAAATCGTCACAAATTGTCAACAAAATGCTAGAACTGAAATGAAAATATGCTCTCTTAAACCATCAAATGGTTTCAAATATTTTATTGTCAATGCTACATATGTACACAGTTTTACCTCTGTCGGTCGTGTGAAGGTCACAATGACCCAATGACAGTACACTGTATTTCATATATGGGTGATGCAAGTTTACTAATGGTTTCAAATGGTTTCAAATATTTTATTGTCAATGCTACATATGTACACAGTATATATAGTTGAATAATATGAATTCAACACGACAATTCTTTTGTTTCGCTAACGTTTTACAAGTTTTACACTATATAGATAGCCACAATTACAACTGTAACAAAAGTATAGGACAACAGGACAAGCCTATATCAGTCTATTCCAAAGATAGCTGTGTAACAGATAATATCACAGAGGTAGAAAAAATAGTAAATTGGCACTTTCTCACTCTCACACAAGACAACTTCAGATAAGTTAACCATTAGGCAATCAAATGGAAGACATCAAAATATCTATGTAGAATTTTCAAAAGAAAAAAAAATTACTAAAGAATTGAATTTTTTTTTTGAAATTTTTTTCAAGTGCAAGCCAACATGATTAAGTATTCTGTAAACATCACTGCAGCTGTTTTGTTAGAATTAAAAAAGGATTTGCAAACTGTTAACCCAGTTAGTAATAGCAGATAGATCTTCATTAATTAAACGTTGTCAACAATTACATAAAGGGTCTTCAGCAAAAACATAAAGTTACGTTATTTGTAATATCATTTATAAAAAGAAGAAATAGAAATGGACCAAGTTCGGAGCCCCGAGGAACACCTGTTAGTTTTGTGCTTGATTTGTATCCTGCCAAGGTTACCCTTTGTTTTCTGTCAGATGAGTAAGTTTTAAACCAATCATACAATTTACCCTTTTTACCAGAAGTTAAGTTTGTACATAAGTCCTATTGAAGGTCTTTCTTACATCACAGAAAACAAAGCGTAAATCAAGATTACTACTAGTAGTGTTATAACTTGATACCAGTTGATTGGTTTACAGTAGAGTCATAAGGTTAGAATCTAGATTGATGCTTGCTGATGATATGATGATATGATGACTATTGATATGATTGAATGTATATTTACAAGTTATTATGTTTTTTATGATTCGTGGAGGAATGCTTCAGTTCCAGCTGACTTTGTTTTAAGAATAATTAATTGATCTAAATAAATATATCTTGCTCTGTTATATCAATTTCAGAAAGGTTAAAAGGTCATAGTGGAGGCAATTCAGGAAGATAATTTATAGTGATATCAGATAATATAGAAGTAAGGAAATGATTAAAAGCCTCTGCTTTGTTACGTGGGTGGATTAGTATCTTGTTACGATATTTATTGAAATTTTAATGAATTTAGATTTAGCAACTCGCCACCATTTCCTTGGAGAAACAGTATTGTCAATCAGACAATTTTGAATTTTCTTCATACATCGGCTTACCGAATCATTGCGAAAAGTTCGGAAATGTTCCCAGTCTTAGTCTTTGCCTTTTTTATGAAGTCTGTGTTTTTATTAGTTTTTGTCTGATTTCATCTAAAGTTTATAATCAGGATGGCCGGTGCCTACGTTCTTGTGGAAGATTTATTTTCATAGCAGTGTTATACGATATCATATACTAGTACTTTAATATCAGTATTATCATTTAAAATACCCCCCCCCCCCCCCCCCCCCCCCCCCCAGTCTGTGTGGTACGTCAGTATTCATAGCTGGTCAGTTAGCATCCTGGGATTTGTAAATAGTTTTCTGATAGGGTTCGGACTTAAAGGTTTTAAAACAGATATTGGCTAGGATAGGACAATGGGCACTACAAAAAGGAGGTAATTTTTCTGTAGAATGAAATATATTGGTATTATTAGTGCTGAACACATCAATCAGTGTAACAGTAGTATTGGTAAAACGTGATGGTATTTAGTCCCTAGTACTTCGGTCTCTTATTAAACAGGTGAACATTAATATCGGTAGTAATTATCAATAGTGGTAGATAAGTTGTCCAGTTTAAACCAATCATATGCAGTTACTGGTGGTCTATATATACAATAATGTAAGATTGTTTTCATTCAAAGTATTAATTGCCAATATAAAAGTTTTAATGTCTTCAGTTTCAATGTAAATACCATGTAAACCATTCTGCTGTAAATATTGTAAATTTGATGTCGACCACATGTGAGACGAGTGTCTGACTCAATGTGTTATCGAATTTTAAATAAAGTCTATTATCATTATTATTACTATGTGAAATTAGCAGATTGTTGTTTGGTATACACAGGATGAAAATACCTCCACCATGTTGTGATTGTCTGCCTGTACGATAAAAGTTGGGATGAGAGCTAAAAGGTAAGTCATAGTTAGGTATATTATTATAAAGTATCAGTAAGACATGAAATATCGTATTAAGAAAATCTATTATTTTATTATTTATTATGTAATTTTCCCCTAAGTGATCGAACATTATAGGCCCAGTATACGTAACTTTCGGCAAAACTTGAAGCGAAAATCAAGCCTAATAACTTTTTAGATTTAGTTAAGATTAACTGATATCAGCAATATTCAAGATGAATTCTTACGCGGTTACCGGTACAGCAGCAGTTGAAACTCGGTATTTGTAAACACGCGACCATTTTGAACTGTCGTTAAACTTCAGCTTGTTGTTGAAGTGGGCCCCATCTGAATTATTTTCAATTTTTTGGATTTTTCTGTCAAGACTTGTTTCAGAATTTTTCAGAATCACGAAAAATTTCCTGAAGTTACGTGTTTTGGGCCTTTAAGATGAATTAAAGATACATTTTCTTGATACATTTTCCTATTCAAGCCTGCTGCTGATGTTCCTGGGTTGGGATTAACATCATTAGACATAGAAACTAGTGACCTTATAATAAGGAAAATATTGTGTAAACAAACTATATAAATCAGATAGATTCTATTCTGAATTTGATAAATGTATGTAATTTCAGTATTACTGCTATATCATATATCTAATATATTAGCCCGTTCCTTCAGATATGCAATGACGTATGCTATCACCAACTATCAAACATCATAGAAAAAACATGTGATAATGAATTTATGGATTTCTAGTAAACTTAGGTCAGAATAAGTAATCTTAAAATATTGATATGTAATTGATGAGGGCCAAGTTCTCCAAAAGGTGATTAGCTTAATCAATGATTAGCGCCAATTTTGATTATCCTGTAACTTTACAATGAAACCGTTATTTTTTTATAACTTTGTAGATATCAAATATCTAGTAATGTCAATTCACATGCCTAGTTTTGGGACTGTACCTTGTATATTGACAGAATTATAAACGTTTGAAAAATGTCGTTAAATAATGATTAAGCTAATCACCTTTTGAACAATTGGGCCCAGGAGAATAGCGATATATATCAAACATGTATACATGAATGATTTATATTTAATATCAAATATAAAATATAAGTGTAGCTATCGGTTACAGGCTAGGATATTATTTATCACTATTAGGTATTAAACCATCAAGATATGTTTTTGATCAAATACCACCTTTTAACGAAATTAACATTTTTTCATATAAAAAGCTGAAATCATGAATCTTATTTGAAAATAGGGGATACCTATCTTCGATGACCACTGATGTTAGACTATGGCAGCATGAGCTGGAAATCGCAAAGGGTAGCATAAAACATACTTTGAAACGCACAACTGCAAAATATGCAATGTCGCAGAAAATAAAAAAAAATCTTTAAATATGCTTTAAATTAAACTTGTATACATATTTTATATAATAAAATCATTTCTAGTCATTTTTGATGTGATGCTTTTTTTGTATTGCCTTTGAATTGCATTTGTAATTGAAAAAGAGCAACAAAGTTGGCTTTAAATGAATTGAATGTATTTCATGCATTATATGATATCTCTGAGGTCCCTTTATGATTAGATGTGTATTATTATACTGGTGTTTTTAAATGATTTCAAATAAAAAAAAGATATGTATGTATACTGTATACAGCGCCAATAGGAAAGATATTCGTTCCCAAAAGATTACCTTTCTTTAAAGAAAACACATTGTTTATGGTTGGTGGCTTTACTCATTAAAAAGACGAGATCGTAATCTGATCCGATAGAACTAGGTAAACATTGTACACAATGCTTAATGTCGTATTTAGTCTGTATTGATTCCACGAGTGTTAATAATTAAGGAACTAAGACTTTAGTGTGGAGCATTGTGTGGTAGTAATTAACACGATTTTCTAATAGACAAACAGTAAAAATATTATCAAAATACTAGACAATGATGGTTTCCTTCTGAACGTGATGTATCGTAATCTAGTGATCGAACGAAAAACCGGAAGTCAGTTATAGCCATCATTTGTAGATATACATTGTAAGATTTGTTTTGTTTAATTTCTTATAGAATTGTAGAACTAGGAACTCAGTAAGTCCAAATATCACTAACACAACCTACGAAAACTGTGTTTTTCTGTAAAAAATATCTGTTTTGAGGGGATGACAAGTTACCTTACATATTCAAATATGAGTATAACAGCCGTTCAGTTTTCATTGTGTACTATCATGATCATCACTATTCTAATTAATATTGGTAAAATAATTTACAACTTGTTGAATCAATACAAATAAATATCGACGGACCTTTACCTACTGTGGTAATTTGTACAGTACACATTATACTTCACATGCCGTAAACGTGTTTTTCAACTCAGTTTTAAACTATATATATATTTTGCTTCGAAAATTTGACAGCACCAGTTTGTCTACACCGTTGGAATTATTTCTTTGTCCTTTGTAAAATTTTAAGTAATTCGTATTCTATAAATATCCATTTGTAAGGATCCAGTGTTATTTCGAAAACTACCGTTGATATTACTCCTTTGAACCATATAAAAAATGAAATATATATGAATACATTGAATAAGTGTTGTAGTTGTTTGTCTGTAATAATATATTAACATTCTTTATATGAATATGCCAACTGGAAACAACAAACACTAGACTATGAATACAGTTTGAATACACTAATTCACGTGGAGTACTTATGAAGTAATATATTAATCTTGGTCATTGAAATTAAAAAAATGTAATTATATGGATTGAACGGCGCGTTATTGACCATGAAGCCCTAGCGGGCTTCAAGTAATATCGACGTAACCGATTTTCATTCATAGCAATATGAACATTAAAAAGCCACTGTTGAATCCCTTTATGAACAACATAATAATATATGTCATATTTTAGCAACGCTACAAGTTATATTATAATTCAAATCACAGCTTTTGGTACACATGTAAGAACAGGGAACACATACTTGAGCTTACATAAAATAAAATAATGATAAATAATTATAAAAAAGAACATCATTCAGTCATCATCATCTAACAACAAGTTTTGATTATACCACAGTTGCTTGAGCTTCTGCCAGTAAATAGCAAAATATATAGGCCTAAATACAGTTTCGTGCCAAAAGTCTTCAAATTTTTTTTATTTTGCTATATATTCTTTGTATTTTCAACTTTTTCAATGAATTTTCATGGCTTTGTTTATGAATCATTTTTTAATGAAATTATGTGTTCTTATAAAGAATTGTTTACTCTTTCATCTCATAATATTTTCACTGCTTTCCGTTATGAATGACCAGAGTAATCAGAATTTATATACAACATCCAATTTTCGGGACGCCATTTTGACGTCATTTTGGTAGCGTTATATAGAGAAATGGCGTCACATGGAAATTAGTAGTGTTGATAATTCTGTGTAGCTCCATCAATACACAACGGAAAGTTAAATAAATATTATGAGACGAAGCCTTGGATATTTCTGTACCAAATGACAAAAAATTGTCAAAATCCATCCATAAACGAAGTCAGGAAAATTCATTGAAAAAAGTTGGAAATATATAGCAAAATAAAAAAAAAAATGAAAGACGTTTGGCACGTAACTGTATATAAATATATAAGAAGCCGCCCATTATAGAATATAATGGAACTTCCATTACATTCTGTAATGGGCGGCTCCTTATATATTATATATTTTATTTACTAACACAAAATCAAGCAACTCTGATTACAGGCCATGGATTAATCCTCGTGTCGAGGATGTTGGCCTGTCAGTCTGTTGAGAGCGAAGTCTTCCTCTCCACACCTGGCGATCCATTGGGTTGGTCCATGCTCAGGGCTGCACGAGTTCGTCCCAAGAAAGCTTCTGTCTGCTTTGACCCCACAATTATTAAACCTATCGGTCTCTATCAGTTGTTTTCAATAAAATGAACTCATCATTTTTATCGTCGACACGATATTATTTAGAAAAATAAAAACATTAATTCTGGAACAAGTAATCTTCAGCAGGTTTCCTCGTTCATATGGGTGCTGACCAACTGACCGTCGTCGGCATTGGTCACATCAATACACACCGTGTCCGAACGTCGTGGCCGGAACGCTGTTATAACGTTAGTGAGTGTGGTGAAGGTGACTTTCCTGGACGGAAGAATGGAAGACCATCGATGTAGCGGTTTAGGGGGCACTTGGTACACACCTTGCTGAGGCACGTCTGGGTTGGTACCTACACCTAAGCCTGGCTCTAACCCACTGAGTCTTTTCTCTAAAGTCCGTTCTTTTGTTCTAATGGCCGCTTCTTTCTCTTTTATTTCTTTCTCCCTCCTCTCAAGAGCTTCCTGTTTTCTCTTCAGTCTTCGTTTCTTCCTCTTTGCCTTTTCCATGTTTGCATGGAAGGCCTGGTTTGCCTGGAACAATGCCAGAGGAGGCAGGCGTCTCGGATTGAGAGGGTTGGAGTTATCGTTCCTGTTTTCGGTTCCGTGTTCGTTACCCTCACCGAGGGTCCGTGAGGTACCCACAAGTGCGATAGGTGGTAGTGTATTATGTGGCTTTTCTAGGAAAGGTTCGGGTGCCACGTGATTCGGTTTTATTGTTGACTTTGGAGCTATCTGTGTTCCTGTTGGTACGAATTCGACCAGGAGAGGATTTTCAAATTGGGAACTCAATGACTTTTCATCTGAACTCTGCTTCTGAAATTGTTGAAAATTTTTAATACACCATGATGTGTTTTTTTTCAGAATGGGCAACAAAACAGTATTTTTTCCTGATTATATCTTTCTCACATCATATAATGAATCTATCAGGAATGAAGAGGTCAAGGTCAGTTGGAAAATGTTCGACGTATCCTTAACAAGTAAGATAGCACCAGTGTTTTATATCATTTCGGTATGGTACTATGTTAAGGTGTCAGCTCATTTTTCAGTTAGTTACTTGGGGAAATGATAAATAACAATATAGTTTCATGACTTAATATATCTCAAACAGTTATCATAGCTAAATCGACCAAATAAGGCACATATACTATTTCGTTTTTATCATGTATCGAACTGCAATTGACAATATTGTTCTACACCGGTACATACCTTTTCTTTGCAGCAACATTCCTTTACTCTGTCCCGGCACAGTATAAGGATCATGATGATTATAATTATCAGCACGGCAATGACGACAACGATAATCCAGATAGCTATAAAACAGAGAACAATGACGACTACGTTAATCCAGATATATATAAAACAGAGAACAATGACGACAACGATAATCCAGATAGCTATAAAACAGAGAACAAAAAGACGACGACGTTAATCCAGATACATATAAAACAGAGAACAATGACGACAACGATAATCCAGATCGATATAAAACAGAGAACAATGACGACAACGATAATCCAGATAGATATAAAACAGAGAACAATGACGACAACGATAATCCAGATAGCTATAAAACAGAGAACAATGACGACAACGATAATCCAGATAGCTATAAAACAGAGAACAATGACGACAACGATTATCCTGATAGCTATAAAACAGAGAACAATGACGACAACGATAATCCAGATAGCTATAAAACAGAGAACAATGACGACAACGATAATCCAGATAGCTATAAAACAGAGAACAATGACGACAACGATAATCCAGATAGCTATAAAACAGAGAACAATGACGACAACGATAATCCAGATAGCTATAAAACAGAGAACAATGACGACAACGATAATCCAGATAGCTATAAAACAGAGAACAATGACGACAACGATAATCCAGATAGCTATAAAACAGAGAACAATGAAGACAACGATACTCCAGATAGCTATAAAACAGAGACCAATGACGACGACGATAATCCAGATAGCTATAAAACAGAGAACAATGACGACAACGATAATCCAGATAGCTAAAAAACAGAGAACAATGACGACAACGATAATCCTGATAGATATAAAACAGAGAACAATGACGACAACGATAATCCAGATAGCTATAAAACAGAGAACAATGACGACAACGATAATCCAGATAGCTATAAAACAGAGAACAATGACGACAACGATAATCCAGATAGCTAAAAAACAGAGAACAATGACGACAACGATAATCCAGATAGCTATAAAACAGAGAACAATGACGACAACGATAATCCAGATAGCTATAAAACAGAAAACAATGACGACAACGATAATCCAGATAACTATAAAACAGAGAACAATGACGACAACGATAATCCAGATAGCTATAAAACAGAGAACAATGACGACAACGATAATCCAGATAGCTATAAAACAGAAAACAATGACGACAACGATAATCCAGATAACTATAAAACAGAGAACAATGACGACAACGATAATCCAGATAGCTATAAAACAGAGAACAATGACGACAACGATAATCCAGATATTTAAAAAACAGAGAACAATGAAGACAACGATAATCCAGATAGCTATAAAATAGAGAACAATGACGACAACGATAATCCAGATAGCTATAAAACAAAAAAACAATGACAACAACTATAATCCAGGTAGCTATAAAACAGAGAACAATGACGACAACGATAATCCAGGTAGCTATAAAACAGAGAACAATGACGACAACGATAATCCAGATAGCTAAAAAACAGAGAACAATGACGACAACGATAATCCAGATAGCTATAAAACAGAAAACAATGACGACAACGATAATCCAGATAACTATAAAACAGAGAACAATGACGACAACGATAATCCAGATAGCTATAAAACAGAGAACAATGACGACAACGATAATCCAGATAGCTATAAAACAGAGAACAATGACGACAACGATAATCCAGATAGCTATAAAACAGAGAACAATGAAGACAACGATACTCCAGATAGCTATAAAACAGAGAACAATGACGACAACGATAATCCAGATAGCTATAAAACAGAGAACAATGACGACAACGATAATCCAGATAGCTAAAAAACAGAGAACAATGACGACAACGATAATCCAGATAGCTATAAAATAGAGAACAATGACGACAACGATAATCCAGATAGCTATAAAACAGAAAACAATGACAACAACTATAATCCAGGTAGCTATAAAACAGAGAACAATGACGACAACGATAATCCAGGTAGCTATAAAACAGAGAACAATGACGACGACGATAATCCAGATAGCTATAAAACAGAGAACAATGACGACAACGATAATCCAGATAGATATAAAACAGAGACCAATGACGACGACGATAATCCAGATAGCTATAAAACAGAGAACAGTGACGGCGCGGCGCAGATAACATAGATGTATAACATTAATTAAGGATTACAAAGTATCTCTTTGACTGCGTATACGGTAGTATGCCCGCGGTTGGCAACGAACATAGTCTATGGTGCGCGTTATACTACCGTATATGAAGTCAAAGTAAGGTGCAATACTTTTATTGACATATTAAATAAATATGAAAAAGATGAGTTGCTTCGATGGTAACAACGACAGCCGATATATTGGTAAATTAGAAAACACGCAGTGAAAAATAATATTTTTCTTTTTTCATCACACGTGAATTTATAATGAACTAAAATTGCTAGCATTTCGAACGCTTTTATTCACTTACAAAACGGTGGTTATGTAGACACATTAAGACACGGATCTGGTAGTGACGCGGTCAAACGTCGCAACAGGAAGTTGCCATTTTTTGCACTACCGTGAAAGATTTTCGAATGTGCATTAATTGAATAAGTTTACCAACATCCATTTATTATAAAATTAAACGTAATGGATTCAAAATGTGTTCCACATTTCAAGATGTCTGAAGCGAGAACGGCGCCATATTTGAAACAGATATCAATCCGCCGAGCCTTTTAACATTGCGTATACGCTAATTTATACGCAGTCAGAGTTAACAAAAAATAAATAAAAATAAAAAAAAAACCCAGAGAATACCAAAGTGTCAATAAAACCTTTACGCTAACTTAAAATCGAATTACTAGAGGCAAAATAAGAACAAAAGAAAGATTAACATTGAGACTCGTAAAAACACAAGAGAATAAGACCAGGTGTTCCAGAAGAGTAAGCGTCTTCTGCTTCATCGACGACACCAGCCAAATTGAAGAATTGGAGAGATGTAAATATTGAAAATCAAACTGCAAAAGTTTTTGCGAGTAATTGGCTGAATATATATACATCAAAATCAAAATGCTCAGATCCTGATATTGTTTATAATGCACATGGACAACATAGTGCCAATGGTTTAAGAAGTAGTGGTAACATTTTTGATCAAATTAATCATTTCAAATTTCATTAAAATGACATCAGAAATGTATGTTTATTTGTAAAAAAAAATAAAATAATAAGAATTAAGGGAAAGGGAGAATGCAACAAGGGAGGTGATTCAATAGACAATCGACAAAATAAACGTTTTTGGATAATGAACATTATACATAGCACAAGTTGTGTTTATGTGATAGAGGAAACACCTCCCTTAAAATCTACACGATAACGAATGATACTGTATGCTCTACTTCACGTCAGCTTTTGTTAGATATAATCTTAGCTAATGTTTGGCACTTCTAGTTTCTCATGGTATGTAACGGTAACACGGTCGTTCTCGAAAAGGCCTTTGTTAGGTTGGTAAAGTTTCTGCCCGAATCATTTGCGAAACATTTCTTTTACTTTTAAATTATGTTTAAATACACAACTCACTAGTAGACTCCTCCCCACCGGTACTACTCCCCGTGTCCGGCGTATTGCCGGTCCCAGTGTCGCTGGCCGGACTAGTAACGTGGACTGTTGTTGGTGTGGGGGTTGACATTGGTGTTGGAGGTTGTGTAGATGGTATTGGTGTTGTGGTTGTGGTCGGGGGCGTTGTTGTGGGTGAGCACTGAGGAATATCCGCTTTGTTTATATAACCCCGTCCTCTAGACGTTCCACAGGCTAAAGTCAGGTTTGCCAATGGGTCCATAGCTGAAATGTAAGGCCGTATCACGCGTGCGTCATCAATTATTTTCAAGGGAAAAAAGCATAAACAGATCTATGATACCTACGATTTTTATTACAACCTTTTACATTCATATTGTATTTCTCGACAACTTTTCTTTGATTTAAATTATATCTACAAAGTGGAAGTACTCTTATGAGAAAGCTTTCCAAAGCAAACCAACCTGTGATCAGAAGGAAGAATTTGCCGGCGTTGATTCCAAATGTGTTGTTCGCTTCAATTTCAAGATAGTAAGACTCGCTGTCATAAATGTAAATTGGTATGAGGTCCGTATTTGATTCGCAGCCGACGACAGTGCTGTTTTCACCATCCTTTATTGTCAATGACTGGCCACAGACTCCGCTGTCAGAGGTCAGCATCAGATTAAGAGCCCGGATGCGAAGTTGAGACACACATGAAGCTGCCACTGAGCAGGAGTACGAAGAGCTCTGTGTCATGTTACCCTCGGGGTATCCCGTGTTCCAGAGAAACACTTCTGCATCCGTGATACTTGTGTTTCCACTTATTGTCTGTATGTCATTTTCTAAAAAAAGAGAAACATGGATATCACGAAACGTTTACTCGAAATCACGGATATGTATTTTTTCATGATGCATGATATTAAACAGTGTCTTCTTTTCTTTCAGTCGATAATTAGTTTATGGTTCAACTGTGAGTTTTATTAGAGCATGCTTACCTGCCACACAATAGAAATAGGCCACCATGTAATTGGTCCTTTCCAGAAAAGTACTTATGCTACAGTTCGGCGTCTCTACCCAAGCTACAGGGGTCGTAATGCACGTGGTTTTACCGTCACAATTCTTATAATATTCTTGATGACTATGTCCCTCATATTTCATTCCACAGTCGTTTTCGTCGAACGTACAGCATGAAGAGGGTACAGTCAGTGACGTCATAACGGTTGGGCAATCAGAGGATAGCGGCTTGGCGTAGGCAAACACGGACTCCATGACAATGGTTTCTCCCGAGGCACATGACCCCTTGATGTAATTTTCGTCGGTGTTACCATAACAGGCAGAATAACCTTGAAGTTGTGCTCCATAACTGTACCCTGAAACATTTCGCCTAAAATGTCAACGTCTGCAACAAATTGATAAGATTGCAATTTTCAAGTCTTATTTACCAAACGACGTGCATTTTAAATCATTGTAAATTTGGTGAGAATTTGACGGCACATTTTGTGGAGAAGCGATTTATAGTAAAGTACTGACTATTTCATTAAGCAGACATTTCTCTGTAATTGCAAGAACATACGATTTCTTCACCTTTTTATTTGTTTGTCTTGTGCTTCAGGTGAAAGGTACGAATGATATCAAGCCTTTGGTACCTGGTCTTATTCTCTTGTGCTTTTACGAAAGTCTCCATGTAAATCTTTCCTTTGTTCATATTTTGCCCCTGGTTTAATCGATTTTGGGTTCGGATTATGGTTTTGTTGACGATTTGGTATTCTCTGATTTTTTGACGTTATTGATTGGGACCATTGCTTGTACTCGAGTCGTGTCTTTTTCGCTATGAATGAGGTACCGTGAAACAGTTCTTTGATATCTGATGTAAAAGATGGTATCTGATGTTCTTTGATATCTGATCTAATTTAATCGATTTTGAGTTCGGATTATAGTTTTGTTGATGCTTTGGTATTCACTGATTTTTTTACGTTATATAAATATCTGACGCCCTGCAACGTATCGTATAATTTTCGATTTTATTATTAAGAAGAATATAATTTTGATAAAGTAACTATGAATAACATGGCTAGTTCTTAACGCAAAACTGAAGAAATACTCACAAAGGAATGCTTGTCTATTTTAATTAATGTAACAGGTGTCGTCGATGAAGCACAAGACGCTTACTCTTCCGGAACACCAGGTCTTATTCTCTTGTATTTTTAAAATATACATTTAAATCGGTCATTTATTGCCTCTAGCTTAATCGATTTTTTTCACATTATAGAAATTTGGAGATTAATTCATTATTCAAACAGCTTTATTAATTGAATGATATATCAATACACTCATCTAGTGTACAGAAAAGAAAATCATTTTAAGCAGATAAAATCTACCAATCTTGCATGCTTCTGTCATAATGTGATGTCAATGAACTTTTGGCTAACAGACTCAAAAATGCAGAATATGCAACTCAGCCAACCTAAATTGTCTGAACAAAATATTTTGTGTAAATACTAGCTAGTTATACACAGTATTACAAGAATAGAAAAATGTCCTCACAAGCCTTCCCTCTTGTTATTGATATACAATTGTATGATTGTGCGTCCTTTTTATTTGAATGGTCCTATAATATGCCCCATGTGAAGGTATTCCTTTGAGCAGTAAACCAGGTACCACAGTGTCGTTGTCAACCAGGAAGTTATACGTGGGTAACCATACAGTCTACCGACCCGGCAGTGACACAAGCCGCTAGGAAGATTAAACTGAGGACCTCCTAATTATAATAATTGATATAAGGGCATTCTGTTGTGTATTCACTTCATTATGGTTTGAAACTTATTGATGAGATATTTAGATATTTAAGAAAAAAACCCAGAATCTACTGCTAATATACAGAGGTAAACAAAATCGTGATACCAAGTAATCAATACGAGTAAACAATATACCTAATAGTTATTTATAATAGATATGTACCATTAAATTGTCTCGTGAAACGGAACACTTTACTTATTGTCAATAACCGATTTGTTTTTAATTTGATAATAAATAGTTGTTTGCAAGGACTAATTTGACCAATAAACATTTTATACAAAAGTTGTATACATAGAAATCTAAGGTTACAGTAGTATACAAGTAAACAAATCACTACTCAGCAATTTAAAGTGGTACACAAACCAATTCTTAGCAATTTACAGTGGTATACAAACGAATACTTATTAATGTACAGTGGTATACATGTCAAGACTTGTCACTTTACAGTAGTATATAAACAAATAATTATTACTCCACAGTTATATACAAACCAATTCTTATTAATTTACAGTGGTAAACAAACCCATTTTTAATAATTTACAGTGGTATACAAACCATTACCTATTAATTTACAGTGGTATGCAAATCAATTCGTGTTAATTTACAGTGGTATACAAACCAATACTAATCAGTTAGCAGTGGTATATAAAAGATGACATAACACACATAAATACTGCACCTTTTAAATTTAGTAATAGATACAGTATGCCGAAAAAAGGAATTAATCTAATCATACAGTTGTTTCGTCCTTCTAGGACTCTTCAGTGATGTTAGGGGCCAAAATATGGGACTCCAAAATGTCTAAACTAATGTAGAAGTAGAATCATCAGGTGCGTAAAACCCCTTTAATTTATGAATTAAGAAGTAAATAAAACTAGTTCTGTATAAGGTCAAATCGTTTACTACAAAAATGTAAATATAATGTACCGTGCCACTACTATCAATTTGCAGTGGTATACAAATCAATACTTGTAAATTTATAGTGATATACAAATCAATACTAATGAATCTACAGTGGTAAACAATTTTATACGTATCAATTTATAGTGTTATATGTGTATACAAATTAATACTTATCAACTTACAGTAGTATAAGAACAACTCGTATCAAATAATGGTTGCAATATCACTATCTATAAACATATCAATATTTACCAATGAAGAAATGGATACACGTCACGATAAATCCTCCAGTGATGAGCCGATTACGTGGTGGCATACCGAGATAATCCTCATACAGTGACAGACCAGAGTGTTAGTCTAAAGACCATGTTCACACCACAACAACACACCAAATCTACTCCCTTCTGTCGACTGTGAGGTTTTGTTCTGTGTATTTAAATGGACATACGATACGTATGGTACATTTACTTATACCACAAGATCATTTAAATTTTCAGAACAAAACTAAATATGCATACACGTATGAATACGCAAACACGACCTTGTTTTCTGATTTAGTTATTACAAAATTAGTCTCTATTCAAAGTACATGCCGCGGTGCATTATTGAGTCGGAAGGGGCTTCAATACTAAAATCTATAACATCACCGACATGAAAAATTTGGTATATAAAACACAAAGCCAGTAGACCGTCTAAGGCTAATGCCATCCTGATAACAAATCAGTATATAATGTTAAATAATCGACTAATAATGATACACATATTCATTTTAAACAAAATGCATAGATTATTCTGTCTTTCAAATAAACATTAATTGGCCAATGGCTATTGGTTTTCCTGAACAGTGGAATAAGTCACGGAAGACGGACAATTCAATACCCCGAGAAACTTTGTACAGGTGTATGTCGCTTTAGTAGGAGCTGCCTTGTCAGTTTTCTCTGCCTGGTAAGCTTTATCAATTGCATGCAATTGTAACATTTTTAAAAACAAATGTTGATAAAGGAACTAGACTACGTGTATGACTGATGACAAGTCGTTAAAATCAGCTTGAAAAGGTCTGACAAGATACTGATGATCTATAAACGTTTTATATGACGTACGTATCAATATATGTATTAATGTGTCTACTTTACCTAGTATCAATGGTATGCCTACTTGTTGTGATTGGGAATGATGCCGAAGTTCTCACTTTGAGAACATTACATTTATTTGGATGTGACCTAGATCTACATGGCGGGTGTCGTTGATGAAGCAGAACACGCTCTACTATTCCAGATCACCGGGCGGCTATTTGCTCTTATATTTTTCAAGGGTCTCCATGTAAATCTTTCCTTTGTTGATATTTCGCTCCTAGTTTAAACAATTTCTAGTTAGGATTATGTTTTAATTGACGTTGCAGTATTCTCTGATTTTTTATGCATCTCTTCTTCAATGTTTTATGGATTAATATAAACTTCCCTTACCTTGAGGGTGTGACAGTGAAATCTCCAACCCAAGGAGTGTTTTTCTTGGTTGTCGCGAGGCTTTGCCGAGGTTTAGACAATCAAGAATGTCATTCCGAAGGTTGGAGACTTCTGTCACAACATCAAGGTAGGAGATGATAATTTTTCGCCTATCATTTTGTGTTTTCTTAACAAAAGTTTCAATGCAACACACTGCTGACGTGATTGAATTGTTGCCTTTTCGTGATAGTATTGTTGTCGTGACGTCATTTTATTGAATTCGTGACGTCATTATTTCATTTCAGATATATTTTATTGATTAACAAACGGATTGAGCAACAGGCGTATGCTATATCAGCTCTATCCTCATTATACTGTTGATGTCATTACTTTGTTGTCAGTTTGTGCTATCTTTCATTCCCTAGGGGATGCCAGAGAAATCTTGGACAGGTAAAAGAGGAGAAACATCTGTGAATGATGGGAGAAATCAAAATATATATAGATTACAGTTTTGAAGAAACATTTATTGTTGTTTATCTATCAACTACAGTATTAGTATTTATAAAATCATACAACGGCAATCCATATAAGTAATTGTTTCCCGAACATTGTAGCACGGACACGTCAAACCTAGCCATCACGTACTAAGGTCCTTGTTTAGAATCACTAACGGGTCCCACAAGGAAAACTCAGCTGTATGCTGCCGTTTAATTCATTATTGGCTCGACTTTATCCTATTCTAAATCATAAAGGTGCTATTCTCGTTTGTCTCTTTTTGTACAATCGCCTAAATACCTTGACGTACGTACATCAATTGATAAGTAAAAATATAATTAAAAACCAAAAATAGTGTGCGACTCTCTTCCCTCTTCAATTCATAATTATTAGGATGTTTCCTTTGTACCCTACGAACCTGTTTTTACTCGTTTTTAATTTCGTAAGTGTGTGTGCTACCGTAGAGTGACTGGCTATATAACACACGGGACAATGACATTAGGTAATAGTTTCACCAATATTTACATACTCAATAAAACCGAGAACCCGTTGAATGGTTATATAAATAACGTAATGAGTCGGGAATTATCTCGTCACAATATATGTAGTCCAATCGATTTTAAGGTCAAGTTACAGACAAGGAAGTATATAATATTCGAAGTAAATTTGACGCTTATTTTATTTCAAAACTACTAATTAAACAATCAAAAGTAATATATATATCTATATGCATTTGTGTTTGAAATCACATTTATATATAAGTGATATATCATAAATAATTATGAACTAGTAACGAATTATTGCGTTTATTGAAATGTATTTTAACATAATATTGCTATCATTACTAAAATAAATGTTGTGTATAAATGACCATTGTTCATTAAATAAAATGGAAACAAGAACGACAATATATTCCTTTTAAAGTCACAAACAATAAAGAACTATAACAAAAAGGGAAAAAAGAAATAAGAAAATTACTAATAAATACAACATCAGTATTCAACTATAAATAAACATTAAAGAGGAATATATATATTCTCATTTATTATCATTTAATGCAAAATGGTATAAAAGTGACAAATATAAATTCAAACATAACATTTAAAGAACAATAGTTACTATAACAATGGTCTTGCTGACATATTTATCAGGAGTGTAACGTTTGTTTCGTTTCAATACACACTTTAACAAGAAAACTATTTGAACCCAACACTTGAATTAGCATGCACACAGATAGCAATGTAAACGTATGTGTATTGTTAAAAAAGGGCTCGGAGAATATTAATTATCATTCATATCTCAAATGAACGCAACACGTTGTTATTACAGGTGTGGCTGACGCTATTCTCTGATCATACAGGTATTTATCATGTTTATTACAGGTGTGACTGATGCTGTTCTCTGATCATACAGGTATTTATCATATTTATTACAGGTGTGGCTGACGCTGTTCTCTGATCATACAGGTATTTATCATGTTTATTACAGGTGTGGCTGACGCTGTTCTCTGATCATTCAGGTATTTATCATATTTATTACAGGTGTGACTGATGCTGTTCTCCGATCATACAGGTATTTATCATGTTTATTACAGGTGTGACTGACGCTGTTCTCTGATCATACAGGTATTTATGGCAGCATGACAATTTTGTTCTGTTAAGTGTCAGACAATATTCAAATAGTGTAACAACGTATCGGATATTTCAATAAGATAAGACCAGGAAGTTAATAAACCTATAAATCAATATCCATACGTCTGTCTGCGATACTAAAGATTGTAGCAATGAATCGTTCAACTTGAGGAGGTCAAATTGTAAGGCTAATTAAAAGACCAATCAGTAGGAAGTGTTAGGAATAAATAGAACACGGTACAATTACGACGGATACATCCTGAACCTTTGGAACAAATAGTGTACAAGATATATGGTGTTTATTGCTACGGCGGCCCTAAACTGTCTCCTAAGTTCGATGGGCCCGAAAAACAACAGAATAATTTTTATTTGTAAACTTTGTTTTGTAATAGACTGATGACTCAAACCAAAGATGAGCACTTCCCCACGAGCTTCGATACATAATGAATACATAATAAGCAATGATTGTTTAGCAAATATTGTTACAACCCTATAACACACATTCTACTGATGACAATTTTAATTAATCGAGAGGCAAAATATTTCGGACACTTTTCAAACCTGCATAAAACCGTGCTTGTGTTGTATTGTACAAAACCAGCATCATCCTTTTCCATTGTTTCTGTAAATAGGAGCACTGACTAGGTCGTTGTTACTTAATACATGACCTCACAATTACACAGGGACACAATGGCCCTGAATTTGAACAAGGTCACTGTCACTTTATAGATAACCCCAGAAATACACAGGGATACGAAGACCCAGTGTCTGTACTAGGTCACTGTCACTTTATAGATAAACTCAGAAATACACAGGGATACGAAGGCCCAGTGTCTGTACTAGGTCACTGTTACTTTATAGATAACCACAGAAATACACAGGGATACGAAGGCCCAGTGTCTGTACTAGGTCACTGTTACTTTCTAGATAACCACAGAAATACACAGGGACACGAAGGCCAAGTGTCTATACAAGGCCACTGTCACTTTATAGATAACCCCAGCAATACACAAGGACACGAAGGCCAAGTGTCTGTACTAGGTCACTGTTACTTCATAGATGACCTTAAAGGACCAAGAAGGTCCTATATCTGTACTAGATCACTGTTGCCACGTCCACTGTTACAGAAGTCGACCTTATAGAAGACCTTAGATCATCGATCTGTGTAACTTCATCATTTTTCTTCTTTTTGTCACTTTTGTGCTTTTTCTTCTTCTTTTTCTTTTTATCTTTTTGAGATTTTGCCTTTTCCCCTTTCCCCTCCGATATTGACGTTAGCGTAATTGGAGCAAGTTTATGCTTTTCATTTAATGCAGGAGGGAGGGAACTCATAAATACAGACACAGGGGCCACTTGAGGTAACACCGGCTTTTCAAATGAGGCAAATAGATCATTTTCATCCAATTCAGGAGGGTTTGGTTCCGTATCAGGATGTACATGTACACCAGACTGGAACGAAAATAAATGCATATCTTGTCAATAGCAGTTGTAGGTAAAATACCTGAATAAATACATAGAAAATAGAGGAAGTACATATTGTCAAAGGGTTTTCTACAGAACAGGAATATTAAAGAACGATTATAAAGTACTTCAAATCATAAGATTAATCCTTCATATTAAAGAACACACCTATTTGTAGACTTTCTCTGTATCGATATTTCATATCATGAACAGTTCAATCATTTCATTGTGAACGAACTGCTTGATAATTAAGCAGGCATGATACAAGTGGATGATAAAAGCCTTGTGAGAAAAAATTGCTTCATAAACAATAAATAAATAATATACGATTAATTATTATGATTATCATTAGCTGGTGTTTGAAATATCGATACTCACCTTACACTTCTTGATATAAAAGTCTTTTATTCTATTCCTGAAGAGGAACAATACGACAAGGATCACACCGAGTACCACCAGAATGACAGCTAGGATGATCCACGAAACTTGGAAAGAAAACAGGCCAGTTGACGTCAATATTCAGATGCTGTGTAATTAGTCTACGTCAAATGTCAACCAGAAGTTTAACATGATTTACAGAATATCAAAACCAACAATATCGGGGGATTCTTTGGCAAATCTGACAGAAGGCTATATTACATATACTAGTATCGTTCTATTAAGCCATCAACATCTTGCGTTGCAGTCAAACACATCTTTCAAAATGTCTTTATCAAATCACGCGATTGGCAATAGATGTGCTCTCTGCCTTTCAGACGTTTTGGAGAAATAAGATATGTTGAAGTCATAGTGAAACTCAGACATTCCCTTTCAAATTACCCGATATTAAACGTTCATGTCATAAATGCTAATTCCATTGGTTTAATGTTTAATTCTTCGGGGAAAATATCTACGTCATTAATATCTAGAAACAAAAGCTAACACTTCCATTTACTGGAGAGTTTAACCATGTCAGAATAGAACTTACGTATTCCTCCATCCTCTTGTGACTGTGATGGTGCTGGGACCAGGACAGGTGAACCGATGTCAGTGTTGTTGCCATTGGCTACTGTTGTTATGTCAGTGTTGTTGCCATTGGATACTGTTGTTATGTCAGTGTTGTTGTCAGTGGATACTGTTGTTATGTCAGTGTTGTTGCCATTGACAACTGTTGTAATGTCAGTGTTGTTGTCAGTGGATACTGTTGTTATGTCGGTGTTGTTGTCAGTGGATACTGTTGTTATGTCAGTATTGTTGTCAGTAGATACTGTTGTTGTATCGGTAGAGTTGTCTGCTGTTGTATTAGAGCATTCAGGCAGATCTTCAGCAGCCACTTTCCCTTCCCCTACAGATGTTCCACACGCTAACGTCACAACATCATCACCATGGTCGCCTATAGTATATATAACCATGAATCAGTACCTTACACACCCAAAGTACTACGAATGCATTGCGGTTGAACTGAAACCAAGTTTATCAAACAGTATAAGTACGTGCGTATTAATATAAGATGTTAACAGTGACAAATCATTTGAACGCTACAGAAAATAAAATATTCAATTTTCTGTTAAGACAACATGAAAACACACATCAGTCTTAATCTTATTCAACATACTTCCAATTTGGAGAAGAAAATACCCGGAATCCGTTTCCAAAGTGTTGTTTACTTGTATTTCGAGGTAATGTGTATTGTTTCCAACATTCAGGTCGTAAGGAAGGTAGTTAGTGTTCGAATCGCACCTCAAAACTTGTGTGTTGGTCCCGTCTGTTATGGTCAACGATTGGCCACAAATCCCTCCGCTTTCCGTAAAATTTAAATTAAGGGTCCGAATTTTGAGATTGGTGGCACACGATGCAGATACAGAACATTTGTATGACGAGTTTGCTGGCACGGAGCCAGTGACGTTGCCAGACTCATACCCAGGATTCAGTAGAAGGGCTGTAGTGGTGTTGACACTTCCGTCCTCACTCACGTCCTTCACGTCATTTTCTGAAAAGGATATACACGTGGAACTTACCGACGTTAAAGGCCCAATTTACGTAACTTTCGGCAAAACTTTAAGCGAAAATCAAGCCTAATAACTTATTATATTTATGGATTTAGTTAAGTTAACTGATATCAGCAGTATTCAAGATGAATTCTTTCGCGGTTACCGGTACAGCAGCAGTTGAAACATTTGTAAATTATTTGTAAACACGCGTCCATTTTGAACTGTCTTCTAACTTCGGTTTGCTGTTGAAGTGGGCCTCACCTGAATTATTTTCAATTCTTTGGATTTTTTTTTAGTTACAGCTCAGGTTTACTTCGTTTTAGGCTTATTTTTGCATGGTTATCAACTAGATTTTTATTTTTAGAATTTTTCAGAATCACGAAAATTTTCCTGAAGTTAGGTATATTGGGCCTTTAAGCATCCGAAACACTAAAACAAAATACTGGTGATGTTTAATATATGGTGTATGTTAATATGTAATGACCAAAAAGGATTCATGGACAGGGTGCAATAAAAAAACGTTCCACGAAATCTTTCACTACCGGGTTTATATCATCGAGTGCAATCTATTGGAATTTGTGATTGATATTTATTGAGCTTATGGCCTAGCTAATGGTGGTTTAGTCAGAACTAAGCGGAGATCGATTTTCTTTTTTATAATATAGAATCATGTTTTACCTAGATTGGAGTCAATCTCCAACTGGGTGATTGGTGAAAACGAGACTTACGATATAGGGTTTAAATGGCAGCTTTTATATTGATACAAAACAAGATATTTGATATAAATGGCAGTTTTTATATTGAAACAAAACATGATATATTATATAAAAGTTCCTCTATAATCACAATAAAATACATACATACCTGATATACAATAAAAGTAAATCGCCATGTAAGTTGTCCGCAAGTAATATATCGAGGAGTTACAGGGTGCATTGGCCCAGGCAACGGGCGTCCACGAACACGAGGTTCGGCTATGACAGTTTTCATAATACGTGTACTTGTTGAATCCATCGTACTCGAATCCACAGTCTCCAGAATCGTATTGACAACAGGACTCCGGGGTGGACGCTGGGTTTGTCATGACAGTGGGACAACCTGATGACCTAGGTTTTACGTAGGCATACACAGCATCCATCACGATCCTCTCGTCAGTGCCGGGACAGGAACCCTTTATGAAATTATCTGTAGTGATCCCATAGCAGGCGGAGTACGTATGGCGATACAGGCCAAAAACACCTAGTGCATAGTGACAAAAAAGGCATAGATCAATTCGAATATATCAATACGCACATGAGGGTTAAGTCTATTTATTTAATCATGCTTCGTAGCTCTTCATCTCAACATGCTGTAGGTCAAATGTCTGTAGACAGGGCAGTGCGGTTATTGAGAAAAAGTTGTTGAGGATTTTTTCCCCTTGTGATATTGAAAATGAGTCAATATAATTCATTTGAGCAAATTTTGTAACCCTTCATCCGAGCATGTTACTTGCTTAATATTCTACTGGTACCCGTGCCGTTTGGTTATTGAGAAGAAGTTGCTCAATGTCCTTATCTTTAATCTGTGAGATATTAAATGTCCTTATCTTGAATCAATGTCCTTATCTTAAATCTGTAAGATGTTCAATGTCATTATCGTTAATCTGTATGATAGTCAATGTCCTTATTTGTAATCCTTAAGTTATCCAATATACTCATCTTCAGTCTATAAGATATTCAATGTCCTTATCTATAATATCTAAGATACTCAATTTCCTTATTATCTGTAATCCGAAAGATTTTTAATGTTCTTATCTGTAACCTGTACGATATTCAATGTCATTATCTATAATATCTAAGATATTCAATGTCATTATCTATAATATCCAAGATATTCAATGTCATTATCTATAATATCCAAGATATTCAATGTCATTATCTATAATATCTAAGATATTCAATGTCATTATCTATAATATCTAAGATATTCGATGTCATTATCTATAATATCTAAGATATTCAATGTCATTATCTATAATATCTAAGATATTCAATATCATTATCTATAATATCCAAGATATTCAATGTCATTATCTATAATATCTAAGATATTCAATGTCATTATCTATAATATCCAAGATATACAATGTCATTATCTATAATATCCAAGATATTCAATGTCATTATCTATAATATCCAAGATATTCAATGTCATTATCTATAATATCTAAGATATTCAATATCCTTATTTGTAATCCGTAAGATATTTAATGTCATTATCGTTAATCTGTAAAATATTCAATTATTATATCTGTAAGATATTTAACGGCTTTATTTTTAATCTGTAACATGTCACAATAATACTAAGCAACCATTAACCACCCTACCACTTATAACCGTGGACTTATCTTGACACTCATATTTTCTTGTTTAGTTTTATGTTTTTCATAAAAATGTTCTCTATGTATCCATCTTTTTGAATTGATATGTTTTAGATCTGATATTGATCTCACGCATTGCTCATCTACAAAATATTTACCCGATAGATTTCAGATTTCTTTATTCACTCGTGACAAACAAATAAATGTTACAAGATATTAACTTCTTAATACATTTAATTAACAGAGTAATCAACGACCGCCGAAAGACGCCTAGGACGACAGGACAGCTTAGGTATCAGTTTATGTGGTCCCTGACTATTATTCTCCTGCGGTTGAAGACGAGTACATAAAAACTAGTATAATATTGGACGTGACATAATGATCAGTCTAAACCTTTCACCAATGATTGATTTGGATTTTGCTATAAAATGTCGGCAAAATCAATAAAATGTTTATATTGAATCGTGAATCGAGACGAGACGGACATAGGTTACACTAGTATATATGTACCCCTCTCCATTTAATTAAGCAGAGGTACAAAACCCAATACGATGTAAAATAACATTATAACATGCATTTCGTAAAGTGTGTTGAAATCCCTTGTGTTTAAGATATTGTTTGTAAACAACGGTATTTCGTCACGTATAATATTTCCTCTTTCGAAAATGTGAATTTAGCCAACTTTATCATTTTATAGCATAATATCGAATTTAAGATAAATCGTCGTGATACAATTTTACTTTTTTATACAAATCATAACATATTCAATCCTGACCAGAATAATAATAGATAATAAAAAAATCATCTTTTTTTTTATTGTTCATCGTCTTTACCTATTACTTTTTGCATGCCTTTTATATAGGCTTTGTTTTATACCTCTTAACCTTTAGAGGATATTTTATTGTGAAGTTACAATACACCATTTCTCAATATTGTTTCTTATCTTTTTCAATGAAAATCTCATTCATTAGAATATGTTTTGGTTCCGAATGAGCAAGAAATATATTTCATTCGGTGCTACGCCCTGCTAAGAAATATCAATATTTACATGACTCGTTTTGTTTTTTATTGCACATCGATGGGAAATGGTGTATTGTAACTTCACAATAAAATATCATTTTATTTTATACAATAACAATATATGCATTGCGTATATTCGTCATTGGTTCGCCGTGTGTGTGCAGATTTAACTGATTCGTAAATAAGGATACGATCTGTAACTGTCATGACGTAATTTGATCAGACGTGCCAATTTAATAACCGACCTTCCTGTTAATACGACTTGTAGCAAAGCAAAATACTTAGAAACAGGACTTAAATAACAATTGGAAGAAAAAAGAAAAGAAACTTATTAGTCAATTATTATATAAAATGAACAGACAGATTACTTCTAATCATATCTGAAATGTATTAGCCTTTCAAGTTTGAGAAAATGAGAGATACAGTAATATATACTTTTAGAAATAAAGAAAAGCTATAGAGTTTCAAACTTCACACCTTCTCTTACAATTTCATCCTTCTACTATGAAAAACTGGAATAATACTCTCAAATAAAAGCCGTTCTCTTTTTAAATTAGCTCGAACCCCTAATACACTTACAGATAACCTATTTATTACACCTATGTCGACAGAAAAGCAAACTATTTAACATACAAGACTAAAGCATCAATACAGTTCTCTGAGATATAATATTTTCTGAGCAATCTTGGTTCAAGATTCAAACTATTTTGAAAGGTGGTCACTGTTACGAAAATGCCTATTATTTCTTGTTTGAATGTCAATCATATGATATTGCTTGAACTGTACATATTTAGAAACATTACTATGTATATATATTCAAATAAGGTCGCGGTTATTTACTATTTGGCAACGGAAACCTAGCTTTGTAAGAAAGTAATTCATTAAGCAACGCACATACTTTTATTAGGTCCAGCGTAAGATGTTAAATATAAAATATAATTATGTTCATGTGTAGCTTTTTCCTTTCTACTATCCTTTGCATTATTGTAACAAATTCGTTTTGAAATGTTAATAAATGTCCTTATAAACTGCAATAACTTGTTTCTAATCCTCTGTTTCTATTTGGACAAGAGATAGTTTAAAGTCAGTCAGGCTAGATCTTTGATGTGTTGTCATGTTCATGAGTATCCCTTTTTGTTATACTATCAAATTATTATATTTTTATGTATCACTGCGACAAACAAATACATCGCTTTTTTAAGCGAAGACCCCGCCTTACATTTTTTTTTTCAAACTACTCAATCTTTTCGTTTCGAGGATTTTGCTACATTTCATGTTGCTAAAAGGTAATCAATATATTTGTTCGGATTTACATTCGAGTGTATTCAACAGTATCAATATATAATAACAGGCACAATTAGGCGGAATTTCAGTTCCCCGTTAGTGTTTGTCATTCCACATTACATAAAGACCCAACATTATTTATTGCACCTAATTTATTTGTACCTCTATAACTGTCTGATGAAATATTTACTATACTCACCACTGATGCTGGCCACACATAACACCATGTAAACACCCGTACTATCCATTGTCAGTGTACTTTAAACGTTTACTCAGTATTCGTACCCGTCCCTTAGTCTCATTCACGGGTTAAGTTTCGTGTGGAGATTTAATTAATCCTACACACAGACTATTGTCACATGATATGCAAAGACGTTACTCTGATCTGACACTTGGGTCTTACCGTGTATATATATGGCTGTTACAGCTGGTTTAGTGAGGTTATTGTAACATGACTGCACAATCACGTCATGCTATTACAATATCTATTGTTTGTTAAAGCCGGTACTTAAAGGTGGAATCATGATGTTGTTTATGTACACGGAGAATGGATATTGCGTTGCGCTATCAGGCAGAAATGAAATATAATATTTCATTAGATAACTAGGCCTTTTTGTGTTAACTCACAAAGAGAAGAAAATGATTTCAATGATTTCTTAAAATGTCATTGGAAATGTGTGCTCACAAAGGTATTCGTGAAAATTATTTAATGCGTAACATAGTATAATATCAAGTTTATTTTACACGAGTGCTATGTAACTTTATAGATTTGTTGATTACCAAGGAGTCTAGACAAAGGGTCTTCCTAAAATATACTTGTTAATGGAAATCTATGCTTAATTTTGTATGTATCTGAAAATTTGACTGCGGTCAGAAAAAAAAAACCCTACTTGTTAGGTTTGTGGTCAAAATATTCTGCTAAAGTTTTTTTTGTTTTTTATTCATCAACAATAAACATGTACACATATAACGAATACATAAATGCATCACATACAGCCAGGATACAGGTAGATATACACACACAGGCAAATTAATATATATAAACATATAATACACACACATAAATACATATACAGACATGCATGTGCACATGTAAGTACACATGGACATGCACTAATATTATGACCCATTACACAGGGGTTCATAATCCATGCACATACACATAAATTCACACATGTACACATACATACCCACACACACACATACATTAGCACAAACACACGTGCACACATACAAGTACACCTGCATGCACACATACACACATGCATGCATACACATGCATAGATGTCTATTAATTGCAGTAATGCACATGCGTATGCATGCATCAATGCACACACATGCCCACACATAAATACTAGACCTTGTGTTTGTGTTTCTGCTAAAGTTAACGGGGGCGCCTGATTGTTTTTGAAATAGTGTTTTGTAACTCTGCCAAATGTTTATTTCATTTGTTTACGAGCGATTCCTAACATATCTGGCATTAGACTTGACATCAGTGTTAACTGCTTATCATTGTCCACAAAGTGGCAATGGAAATAAAAAAATATTTTCAGTCATATCCTGGTTCAATACACAAAATATGCATAGGTGTTAACCT
Organism: Mimachlamys varia; assembly: GCA_947623455.1. NCBI lineage: Eukaryota > Metazoa > Mollusca > Bivalvia > Pectinida > Pectinidae > Mimachlamys > Mimachlamys varia. The sequence continues at coordinate 36,507,541 of OX392531.1, read as the reverse complement.
CTGAAACCTCCATTGAGGGAGATCTCCCTCATTCAACATTTCCAATGAGAAAGAAAGTGCGTGAAATGCGATTGAAACTGCATTGCTTATTTTGTCTTTCCCATTGTATGTATCAAAATAACTTCAAAAAGTATTCATTTGATCCAGACACATCTGTTATGGTCATTACACACACCCTACATTAACTAGGATATCATTTGACCACAGGATGTAGACTTTGAATTTGTGTGAGTTTGGACTTGCATTTGGATAAGGGATAAATTTTGGTCAACATGAAAGTCTCCCTCGTAATGAGGGAGGGTTAACGGTATGAATATGCTTATACACATGTATATGGCCATAATTGATATAATCGCATATCTTGTAAAACGAATATAGGCATCACGCAGGTCAACAGATTGGATTAAACATTTTCATATGATCTTCATTCCTCCATTGTAACGCATCGAGAAGACAAATGTTGTCGAAAGATTATAACAGTATGTATTAAACTCTCCGAAATATCTAAATAAAGCTTAATATTCTATCAAAAAGTAGAAGTAAATTATTTGTTATGGAACCATAACAGCATTCTAATCACACGTGTATGACACCGAGGTAGGCACGGAAGACATTCATTAAACATTGCATTTGGTATGGCAACACTAATTAATGTGTGGTTAAACATTATGATGGATATAATATTATAGAGGTTACACAACTAGTATTTTTTAATAGTTACAAAAGACACCTGGTAAAGGTATGTGTGTTCCTTTTTATTGATCATTAGTTCGATAACCTCAGTATTTCCTTTGATATACCTGGTAGTCGCAATTGAAGGTCTGCATACTTGTTTGATAGAATTTCCTTTCTGGGCCACGAATGCAGTCTAGTTGTGTATTTTTCCGTACTATAGGCTTTGGTTGCCGTACTACATGCTTTGGTTGCCGTACTACAGGCTTTGGTTGCCGTACTACAGGCTTTGGTTGCCGTACTTCAGGCTTTGGTTGCCGTACTACAGGCTTTATAGAACTATCCCCGACACTTCAGACCCCTGAAATATATCGAAGAGTCATTGAGATACTTGTGTTTGAGACAAAACAACTACGTTGATCTTTTGGTTTACATTTAACGAATCTGGCGGTCGCGTAACAGTAAAGTTGACCGGCTCTACAGTCGGATGTCGCTACTTTGTGATCTTCAAATGAGCAGGTATGCGTCAGTGATTAGTCTGGTTTCTTTTTTACCCCAAAATAGCTGTTCGTGTGCTTATCATTTCGAAGTGACGTCAGCACAACCACCGAGATACCGAGGGTACTGTTGTACGCTTTAGGTACTGTAGTTTGGTCTGCGATGGTTTTTTCCAACTTGCCATCCAGTATTTATCTGGTACGAGTAAGAGTTTTGTTCGTGCCTGATTAAGGAACAATGGCACTACACGTTTGAGCGTCTGTTGTACGTATACCATATACAAGAAGGATCCACAAAACAGAAGTGGATCAGAAATTGTTTTCATTTGGTCCAGCTCCAAGCATTTAAGCATAAAACAGAAGTGGATCCGAAGTTGTTTTCATTTGATCAAGCTCTAAGCATTTAAGCATATTTCTTTGTCTGATCTGCGACCACTTTTACTGACCAGATATATTCTTTCTGTTCATTTAAATGCCGTTATTGACTTGTTTCAACTATTTTGTCTATGTTCAGTATCTAGCTGCTGTGTATACCTGTGTATAAATTTTCTGGTGAACTAAATTTTGGCAGAAAGAGAAGCGTCAGATAAAAAGTAAAGGATAAATTGTATGGTGAACTGAATTTTGGCAGAAAGTGAATCGTCAGATAAAGAATAAAGGCAATTATATTGTCTGGTGAACTGAAGTTTGGCAGAAAGTGAAGCGCCAGATAAAAAGTAAAGGATAAATAGTCTGAAGAACTGAATTTTGGCATAAAGTGAAGAGTCAGATAAAAAGTAAAGGAGAAATTGTTTGTTAACTGAATTTTGGCAGAAAGTGAAGCGTCAGATAAAAAGTAAAGGATAAATTGTTTGTTGAACTGAATTTTGGCAGAGAGTGAAGCGTTGTTCAAATGTTCAACTTTTTGAAGAAATCAAGAGAAACTCATCTCACTCCGATCGCATGGGATTGTAATCACACGACTACAGACTTGTTTCATGGTAGGTTAGATAAACAGGCTCCAGTTTCATGGACGTATCTTATCGTAGCTTAAAAATCTTCGTAGGAACGCATAACAACAAGTAAAATGAAAATTCTTTAACTTGCAATTTTCGATTTTACTTCTGTAATTTAATACATTCTTACGGAAATTTTTAAGGTAAGGAATTTCACGAATAATTGGCCAGGTCGTTTTGCCTATTTGCATGTTGTGTAAAGTTTATTTGAGTAGTCATTTCTGATACCTTCAACCACAGACTTAGATAGTAATCTAATTCTGTGCTTCAAAATGTCGTTGCTTAAGACTGTGGACTCTACTGATGGCATGTTGGACCTGTCAGTGATCCTAGTGGCCTTGGATCAATAAATTACCTATAGGTAAATGGGGTATTTGTTTTGTTAAAACAAGTTATTGTTGTCACTACCTCAAAACTTACCATTACCAACCAGTGCTGGAGAATTCCACATTTTATTGTTCATTAGGTTTTTAAAATTTGACTTAGTTTCATCACAAAATTTACCCAGAATTTCGTTTCATGTTAACACAAATTTTGGCACAGTGAATCAATATATAATTTTATACACTGTGATTAGACACCACATATGACCATACAGGGTGATATAATTATGTAAAAACTTCAGTTTCAAGTTTCCCTTAAAACAAGCTAAACCCATAGACGTATTATTATATATACATTTATTTCATTGCTGTTGCAGACAATAAGAATATGGTATGCTTTATTTTTTGCAAAGCTTGCAAACAACATAACCATAATACGAAAGTGAAGGACACAATGAACACTTTGAGAACAAAGGATTTTACCAGCGTATGGTGAAAATACCTCACCAAATTTTACTGATATATCCAGAGGGCAAAAACTTAGACTTTTAGGTATGTATACATTGTAAAAATAGTTGTAAGAGCACCCTTTCTCTTATTTAATGTATACAGAATTTGTACAGAAAACTTAATGTCTGTACTATTTAAGAATTTCCACTGTGAAAGAAAATAATATAACTGGGGAAAATGTCTCTGCATGCAAAACCATTCTCCATTAAACATATTCAGGTTATTGTGTCTTAAAGAGTAACTGTAGTGCAAAACCATCTTTTGTGTATGGAAAGATTGCTAAATAGTAAGTGAGATAATTCACACGAAATTTTTTTTTTTGTAAAAATTACGAAGTTTTGACCATTTTTCTAAATTTCACACCTGAATGCAAATCAGAAAATCCCCGATTTTGCCATACGACCGGAAGTGACGTCACAACGGTGACCGCACTGATAGACTTGTGTAGTCATTATATTAAAATCATATGAATCGTATCACGACTTGTTATTTGTATAGAGTCTTCTATTCAAGAATATGACACTTATTATATATCAAGGTTGTATGGAGTTCATTAATGACCCTACTGATAATTCCAAGGTGTTGTATACCCCAGGGGGCCGTGATTAGTGGTGAGGGGGGTCGGGAGTTCCAAAGGTGTGCGGCACACGTGGTCATGATCACTCGACCATAAATCAATTACCGCCGGACTCGCTAACATGATTAAAAGGTTATTAACATGCGCTTGATATGATTAGGTATTAATTTTCTCATATTTAATTTCATATAACACCGCTAAAACGGCGTGTGTATTCACTGATGGTCACGTTGATTGCGTGCACATATCAGCAGGAACTGATCGTAACACTTTTTAAAATGCACGCTGAAAACTTTTAATGCATGTCGGTCGGCTGTATAAATACAAAACTACTTAGAAACAACCTCAAACAAACAGATAAGGAAAAGGATATTTGTGTTGCTTTAGACTACGGACTTAGCCCAATCTAATTCCGTGTATAGACTCAAAGATTCAAAGAAGAACAGTTAGTAACGTCATATAGAACGACAAGACCAGCCTTTTTATACGTACAATACTATGTACGTATATTGGAAAATGAAAATATATAACTTTTATCAATACTTTCGACCTGTATAAACTGTTTTGACGGGTATCACATTTCGACTTCTTTTATATACTTATATATGTTTGAGAAATTATAGGTGTGTATTAAAGTTAACAGCTTTATATCCATTGATAATTTATTTATGTCTATGCAGTATAAAAAAAACATTTCAAATCGTGAATATTGTAAAATAAATAGAATATGAGCGAAATCCTGATGTTACCTGTCTTCAGGCACATACATGTACATCGAAAAAACTGTGATACAGACATCCCAGGGACGTATATGTGCATATACGTCCCTGAGACATATCAAGCAAGTTTTCAACAGAACTTTTCTCGTTGAATGGAAGAGTCAAACTCGAAATTAAAAAAGTGTCATATACTGTGTGAGTTGACGGTGGGTTACGGAGATTTCAAAAGATACATGTGCACTCGATAGTCTATGTTCCAGTCGAAAACTAACTACAGATTTAGAGTACACATTTTGAAGTTATAAAGAGGGGATAATAACCGCAACATACTCAACTATTACAATTTAGTTAACTTTGATAGCCCCCCCCTCTCCAATGTTAATTACTTCCTATTTGAGTAACAAGTTACGTGTGTAGTTATCGAACTGACCAGGTAGATTATCCTACTAATCTGATTACGTAATATAATATAATGGACACTAACATGAGATGTACAATACTCAAAGGTATTATTATAAGCGTCAATCTTGAATCATTGGATAAATGATATGTATAACTGACATTATAAATGACACAGAGTATTACAATATGATAGCGCATGTATATATATGGGTCCATTAAATTAATTTGAACAATCAATAAACACTATATTTATGAAAGAATCAAAATAATGTTATTTCAATGACGATTTCAGATTATTCTCCCGACCCTCATATTATGGTACGTCCCTTAATTTCATTGTATAATACATTTTGAATCATTAATCAACCAGACGTACATATTACTATTATATATAGAGAGACATAGGACCCAATTTCTTGTGTTCCCGTTGTGACGTCACCAATACGTGTGCACAATCTTTAGCGGTTCGCGGTGCGCTTAATTAGCGTGTGGCAAAACAGGTAAAAAACCAAACTTTAACCTGTCGTAACTTTGTAACCGGTCGGCCGATTTCGATGCGGTTTTCGACAATGTATTAATGCCGACACAACGAGTCTGATCATTTCAGTTTCTATTTGCACTACAGTTACTCTTTGATAATGCAGTACTGTATATAAATATAAATTCAGTGTAACATAATTTACTGTCTGTTTTGATATATCTGAGAAGGTACAAGTAGCAGTTTGATGTCACATTATATATTACTGTCAGCAATGTTAAAATTTGTATAATTGCAGACATTGATAGCTATAGACACAAGATTATACTACTTCAGTAAAACATCACTCACTCGAACCTGGTTAGCCTAAATACCCTGCATTTGTCAAATACTTTGTTTGGTCCGAACAGAGTTCGTAAATATTCAACCAACCTCTCATTACTCAAATACCATGTATTCCTCGAATTAATGATCAGGTCCACATGAGTTCGAGAAAGTGGGGTTTTACTGTATATATATATATATCAAAACTGGTTTCACCGAGATACATTGTTCCAGTTTGTAGCCTCCTTTCAGTCTCCTTACAAAGTACAATATCCTGAACCTGACCAAGTATTACAATTCTAACAAATTATAGAGGACATCATTAGATTTCACAGCAGTTGAATCTTTGTGTCTAGATAATTAAAATTGTTTTCTCAAGAATTGTCTCTACAACATTTGAAAACATACATACATTAATGATATTATGAAACAACTTGTTTATATATTTTGGGAAAAGAATACCGTCTCGTTGTTCGGTAAAGCCGTCATCCTCACTGCCACTAAAACTTCAATGTACTCACTCAGATGTCTGAATAATCAACAGATAAGGTAGTCACTTTTGTATAGAACTCCCCACATATTCCATGAACAGCCTTTTGGAATATGGTACAATTCTGCTTTCAACCTTGGGTAACTTGTCCATTCCGTAAGTGCCAAAAAGGACTCAATTTTCTACCAAATTCACCTTTTGAAGACAACTTTTAAGGGGACCTGTGTCTAATCCGATTCTCAGTCACCAAGCCATTAGTAAGTCTGTTTATCCTAGTAGTAAGGTTTTTGTCAGCCGATCTGTGCCTTGGCAGGCTCTATATGGTATAGGTTCACTTTCTGATCGCCTCCCACAGCCAGGCCAGGGTAGGTGTAATGCCAACTCATCCCATAGGCCACTTGTTGGCTCGTACTCAAGGGAACCTGCAACAGACCCAGTACCAAGTTACCTGTTAATGGTTGTTTGTGCTTTTGTTTTGTATTTGTCCAGTATTTTCATCAATGTAAAAAACAAGAATTACGCGTAATTATATGTCTCGCCTTTCCCGCTTTGCCGATAATATTTAAGTCCCAACGTAAAAATTAGTATGACAAAATACATAACAGCAATATTATATCTGTAACATAGCCAAGTTTCAATTTAATTACATATCAATAACACTATAAATAGTGTATGCTAACGTAAATTCTCAAAATTCCCATGTTTTTACCCCAAAATTTCCTCCAATTTTTGGTAAGGTCTTCAGTATGATAATATTAGTAACAACCCTAAGTTTCAATTGAATCCGATATCATTCACGCTATAAAAAGTGGACTTTAACGCAAATTCTCAAAATTCCCATGTTTTTGCCCAAAAACAGCGGAACCTGCAAATAAATTTCCTCCAAATCTCATTCGGTGTTCAGTATGATGATATCAGTAACTACATAAAGTTTCAATTGAATCTGATATCAGTGACACTATAAAAAGTGGACTTTAAACGTAAATTCTCAAAATTCCCATGTTTTTGACCCAAAACAGCAAAACCTGTAATACGATTTCATTTAAATTTAGGTAAGGTATTAAGTATGATGGTTTAAACAATGTGACCAACTTTCAATTCAGTAGGACAATTATAACACTGTTAAAAGTGGACTTTAACGCAAATGTTGACGCCGCCGCAAAAGTAACACCTAAGTCTCGCTTTCTCGACTATTGTCGAGGCGAGACAAAAATTATTACAAATAAAATTGTTATTATCCTCAAGAGTCTTGTCACAGGTAATGATAAACAGCGAGTGCTAGCTACACACAGATTAATGTACAATGCTTTAAAGTGGAAGAAATAAGAACTAGTAAACGTTTAACTGTTTATAGGGGAAAATTGCAAGGGCATTCATATAGCTGTAATCTGACTATTAAATGTAAGGACTGCCTCCAGGTGTATGCAATATGAGTGTAAGTATTGAGTGCCTGTGTATTTGGGGGTCTGTGATATGTTTGAGTAAGCCTAGTCCAAATGCGATATTCCGAATTTTTTTGCCAAATTAAAGTGCTACCACACTGGAGAATACTTGCTACCTCATTGAAGAATATTACTACTTCTAGATGATGTGCAATGAATGAAATTGATGTATCAATATATTCAAACAGACTCAATTGATTTAAACCATTAGGACATGCTGTTTTCCATACCTGATGGTGTCTCGTGCTAAACACTTTGATCTGTCGCCTAGGTCGTCCTGTTGTGGCCAAAAGTATAGGTGTGGACTTGCCCCAGCGAATGTCCCGAGCCCCTTCAGGGTGGGCTTGGTGTCTTTCCTGTGGCTGACTGTAACCAAAAGTTACTCCTTTATCAACTGCCAGCTAATATTGGTAAAGTCAGATTAACTCATTTACCACTGAAGAAACATTTGAACCCTTCCAATTCAAAGGTTGGATTAGTTCATTATAAAATTTCGGGGGTAAATGAATTATCATTTTGTTTAAATTCTGTTCCTGAACAGTACAAGTGGATTATCATAGAATGGATTCAAATGAATGGCCTAAAAATCCACTTATTTTAAAACACTGGAGTACCTAGATCTTGAAAGGTAGAAGATGAGCCACTCTGTTCCAGCCACTGCACCTATGACATCATCGTCCAGTCTGCTCCAGTCGGCACCCATCAGTGGGGACTGGCAACAATCCAGTGACATGATCTGAAGCTGTAGGTCCATACTGAATATCTTAATGATGCCATCTTTCTGTGCCACCATTACCTACAATGAATGGAAAATGTGAGAGACAGATTGTTATGTTTTCCTGACAATTACATTGCACTTGTTACCTGCTCCTCTATTATATGTTAGTCATGAAAGTCTGACTTATTACTGCCAATATGATATAATCTTTCTAGGAAAGTAGAGATTTAAAAGAAACATAATTTTGTACCTTCTTGAGATTCTCGAAGTTACTTACCATCTATTTCATATTGACATACACTATATTGTAAATCCATTTCAAAGTATTTTGTATTTAATGTACAGAATAAGAAAAGACAACTCCTGTAGTCTAAATTGTCACTAAATACTTGATGGTGAGTTAATGCACAATGGAGCAGAGAAAACACTCCTAAAACATTTACAGAGCTGCCAATGTTTGAAAATCCCGGAAAAAAAACATAATCACGACTCGAGTAACAAACATTTAAGTCTTATTGCCAAAATTGTCCAGGTTTGAGTCGTATTTCGCAAATGAATCAATCTTTGGGGATTCAACAACATATTTTTTAACTGCTTTGTCACATTATTTTCACCAGAATCCAAATAACAAATCTCAATAGCATGTCATACATTGTTTTGATGGGCCTTTAAGAGAAAGGATGTCCGAATCAAACCAACCTGTGATCAAAAGGAATAATTTGCCGGCGTTGATTCCAAATGTGTTGTTCGCTTCAATATCAAGATAGTAAGACTCGCTGTCGTATATGCAAATTGGTATGAGGTCCGTATTTGATTCGCAGCCGACGACAGTGCTGTTTTCTCCATCCTTTATTGTCAATGACTGGCCACAGACTCCGCTGTCAGAGGTCAGCATCAGAACAAGAGCCCGGATGCGAAGTTGAGACACACATGAAGCTGCCACTGAGCAGGAGTACGAAGAGCTCTGTGTCATGTTACCCTCGGGGTATCCCGTGTTCCAGAGAAACACTTCTGCATCCGTGATACTTGTGTTTCCACTTATTGTCTGTATGTCATTTTCTAAAAAAAAAAGAGAAACATGGATATAACGAAACATTTACTCGAAATCACGGATATGTATTTTTTCATGATGCATGATATTAAAAGGTGTTGTCTTTTCTTTCAGTCGATAATTAGTTTATGGTTCAACTGTGAGTTTTATTAGATCATGCTTACCTGCCACACAATAGAAATAGGCCACCATGTAATTGGTCCTTTTCTCTACCCAAGCTACAGGGGTCGTAATGCACGTGGTTTTACCGTCACAATTCTTATAATATTCTTGATGACTATGTCCCTCATATTTCATTCCACAGTCGTTTTCGTCGAACGTACAGCATGAAGAGTGTACAGTCAGTGACGTCATAACGGTTGGGCAACCAGAGGATAGCGGCTTGGCGTAGGCAAACACGGACTCCATGATAATGTTGTTGATATACAATTGTATGATTGTGCGTCCTTTTTTTATTTGAATGGTCTTATCATTTGCCCCATGTGAAGGCATTCCTTTGAGCAGTGTACCAGGTACCACAGTGTCGTTGTCAACCAGGAAGTTATACGTGGGTAACCATACAGTCTACCGACCCGGCAGTGACACAGCCGCAATGGAAGATTAAACTGAGTGCCTCCTAATTATAATAATTAATAAAAGGGCATTCTGTTGTGAATTCACTTCATTATGGTTTGAAAGTTATTGATGAGATATTTAGATATTTAAACAAAAACCCCAAAAAACACAGAATCTACTGCTAATATACAGAGGTAAACATAATCGTGATACCAAGTAATCTATACGAGTAAACAATATACCTAATCAATATTTTTAATAGATACGTACCATTAAATTGTCTCGTGAAACGGAACACTTTACTTTTTGGCAATAACCGAATTTTTCTTTTAATTTGATAATAAATAGTTGTTTGCAAGTGACTAATTTTACCAATAAACAGTTCATAGAGAAGTTGAATACAAAGACATCTAAGGTTACAGTAGTATACAAGTAAACAAATCACTACTCTGCAATTTAAAGTGGTACACAAACCAATTCTTAGCATTGTACAGTGGTATACAAATAAATACTTATTTATTCACAGTTGTATACAAATCAATACTTAGCATATATAGACCAAACGAATAATTAATAAGTTACAATGGTTTACACGTCAATACTTCTTAATTTACAATGGTATATAAATCAATACTTGTCAATTTAAAGTGGTGTATAAACAAATAGTTATTACTCCACAGTTGTATACAAACCAATTCTTATTAATTTACAATGATATACAAACCATTACCTATTAATATACAGAGGTATACTTATCAATTCGTGTTAATTTACAGTGGTATACAAACCAATATTTATCAATTAGCAGTGGTATACAAAAGATGACGTAACACACAAATATGTTGCACCTTTTAAATTTAGTAATAGGCACAGTATGCCGAAAAAAGGAATTAAACTACATCATACAGCTGTTTCGTCTTTCTAGGTCTCTTCAGTGATGTTAGGGGCCAAAAGGTGGGAATCCAAAAAAACACATTTTAATTTTTAACAAAATGCATAGAATATTCAGTCTTTCAAATAAACATTAATTGGTCAAAGGCTACTGGTTTTCCTGAACAGTGGAATAAGTCACGGAAGACGGACAATTCAATACCCCGAGACATTTTGTACAGGTGTATGTCGCTTTAGAAGGAGCTGCCTTGTCAGTTTTCTCTGCCTTGTAAGCTTTATCAGTTGCATGTAATTGTAACATTTTAAAAACAAGTGTTGATAAAGGAACTAGACAACGTGTATTCATACTGATGACAAGTCGTTAAAATCAGTTTGAAAAGGTCTGACAAGATGCTGATGATCTATAAACGTTTTATACGACGTACGTACGTAATATATTATGTATTAATATGTCTACTTTACCTAGTATCAATGGTGTGCCTACTTGTTGTGATTGGGAATGATGCCGAAGTTCTCAGGACATTACATTTATTTGGATGTGACCTAGATCTACATGGCGGTGTCGTCGATGAAGCAGAACACGCTCAACTATTCCAGATCACCTGGCGGCTATTTGTTCTTATACTTTTCAAGGGTGTGCATGTCAATCTTTTAATTTGTTGATATTTCGCTCCTAGATTAAACAATTTCTAGTTAGGATTATGTTTTAGTTGACGTTGCAGTATTCTCTGATTTTTTATGCATCTCTTCTTCAATGTTTTATGGATTAATATAATCTCCCCTTACCTTGAGGGTTGACAGAGAAATCTGCGACCCAAGGAGTGTTTTTTTTGTTGTCGCGAGGCTCTGCCGAGGTTTAAATAATCAAGAATGTCATCCCGAAGGTTGGAGATTTCTCTGTTACAACATCGAGGTAGGAGATGATAATTTTTCGCCTATCATTTTGTATTTTCTTAACAAAAGTTTCAATGCAACATAATGTTGACATGACGTGATTGAATTGTTGCCTTTTCGTGATAGTATTGTTGTCGTGACGTCATTATATTGTATTCGTGACGTCATTATTTCATTTCAGATATATTTTATTGATTAACAAACGGATTGAGCAACAGGCGTATCCTATATCAGCTGTATCCTCATTATATTGTTGATGTCATTATTTTGTTGTCAGTTCGTGCTATCTTTCATTCCCTAGGGGGTGCCAGAGTAATCTTGGACAGGTAAAAGAGGAGAAACATCTGTGAATGATGGGAGAAATCAAAATATATATAGATTAAAGCTTTAAAGTAACTTGTATTGTTTATATTGTTGTTTATCTATCAACTACAGTATTAGCATTTATAAAATCATACAACGGCAATCCATATACTTAATTGTAGCACGGGCACGTCAAACCTAGCCATCACGTACTTAGGTCCTTGTTTATAATTACTAACGGGTTCCACAAGGCAAAAACAACTGCCGTTTAATTCATTATTGGCTCGACTTTATCCTATTCTAAATCATAAAGGTGCTATTCTCGTTTGTCTTTTTTGTACAATCCACTAAATACCTTGACGTACGTACATTAATTGATAAGTAAACATATAATTAAAAACCAAAAATACTCTTTTCTCTCCTCCATTTATAATTATGGAAATATGTTTCCTTTGTACCCTACGAATCTGTTTTAACTCGTTGTAAATTTCGTTAGTGTATGTGCTACCGTAGGTTGACTGGCTATATAACACACGGAACAATGACATCAGGCAATAGTTTCGCCAATATCTACATACTCAATACAACTGAAAAACCGTTGAATGGTTATATAAATAACGTAATGAGTCGGGAATTTTCTCGTCACATATATGTAGTCCAATCGATTTTAAGGTCAAGTCACCAACAAGAAAGTATATAATATTACACGAACACCAATCAACATGAAGAACAAAGTAAATTTGACGCTGATTTTATTTCAAAACTATTAATTAAACAATCAAAAGTAATATATATATCTATATGCATTTGTGTTTGGAATCACATTTATATATAAGTGATATATTATAAATATTTATGATAAATATTTCGAAACTTCATAACGTCTTTTTATGAACAAGTAACGAATTATTGCGTTTATTGAAATGTATGTTAACATAATGTTGCTATCATTACTAAAACAACTGTTTTGTGTATATGACCGATATTCATTAAATGAAATGGAAACACGAACGACAATATATACCTTTTGAAGTCACAAACAATAAAGAACTGTAACAAAAAGGGAAAAACAGGAAAAAGAAAATTCAACAGACAACTACTAATAAATACAACATTTGTATTCAACTATAAATAAAACATTAAAGAGTAATATATACATATTCTCATTTATTATCATTTAACGCCAAATAGTATAATAGTGACAAATACATATTCTTCTTTCGAAATTTATATTCAAAAATAACATTTAAAGAACAATAGTTACTATAACAATGGTCTTGCCGACATATTATCAGGAGTGTATCGTTTGTTTCGTTTCAATACACACTTTAACAAGAAAACTATTTGAACCCAACACTTGAATTAGCGTACACACTGATAACAATGTAAACTTATGTGTATTGTTAAAAAAGGGCTCGGGTAAATATTAATTATCGTTCATATCTCAAATGAACCAGGTGTGACTGACGCTATTCTCTAATCATACAGGCATTTATCATGTTTATTACATGTGTGACTGACGTTATTCTTTGATCATACACGTATTTATCATGTTTATTACAGGTGTGACTGACGCTATTCTCTGATCATACAGGAATTTATCATGTTTATTACAGGTGTGACTGACGCTGTTCTCTTATCATACAGGTATTTATCATGTTTATTACAGGTGTGACTGACACTGTTCTCTGATCTTACAGGTATTTATCATATTTATTACAGGTGTGACTTACGCTATTCTCTGATCTTACAGGTATTTATCATATTTATTACAGGTGTGACTTACGCTGTTCTCTGATCATACAGGTATTTATCATGTTTATTACAGGTGTGGCTGACGTAATTCTCTGATCATACAGGTATTTATCATGTTTATTACAGGAGTGACTGACGCTGTTCTCTGATCATACAGGTATTTATCATATTTATTACAGGTGTGACTTACGCTGTTCTCTGATCATACAGGTATTTATCATGTTTATTACAGGAGTGACTGACGCTATTCTCTGATCATACAGGTATTTATCATGTTTATTACAGGTGTGACTGACGCTGTTCTCTGATCATACAGGTATTTATCATATTTATTACAGGTGTGACTTACGCTGTTCTCTGATCATACAGGTATTTATCATGTTTATTACAGGTGTGACTGACGCTGTTCTCTAATCATACAGGTATTTATCATATTTATTACAGGTGTGACTTACGCTATTCTCTGATCTTACAGGTATTTATCATGTTTATTACAGGTGTGACTGACGCTGTTCTCCGATCATACAGGTATTTATCATGTTTATTACAGGTGTGACTGACGCTGTTCTCCGATCATACAGGTATTTATCATGTTTATTACAGGTGTGACTGACGCTATTCTCTGATCATACAGGTATTTATCATATTTATTACAGGTGTGATTGACGTTATTCTCCGATCATACAGGTATTTATCATATTTATTACAGGTGTGACTGACGTTATTCTCTGATCATACAGGTATTTATCATGTTTATTACAGGTGTGACTGACGCTATTCTCTGATCATACAGGTATTTATCATGTTTATTACAGGTGTGATTGACGCTGTTCTCCGATCATACAGGTATTTATGGCAGCATGACAATTTTGTTCTGTTAAGTGTCAGACAATATTCAAGTAGTGTAACAACGTATCGGATATTTCAATAAGATAAGACCAGGAAGTTAATAAACCTATAAATCAATATCCATACGTCTGTCTGCGATACTAAAGATTGTAGCAATGAATCGTTCAACTTGAGGAGGTCAAATTGTAAAGCTAATTAAAAGACCAATCAGTAGGAAGTGTTAGGAATAAATAGAACACGGTACAATTACGACGGATACATCCTGAACCTTTGGAACAAATAGTGTACAAGATATATGTTGTTTATTGCTACGGCGGCCCTAAACTGTCTCCTAAGTTCGATGGGCCCGAAAAACAACAGAATAATTTTTATTTGTAAACTTTGTTTTGTAATAGACTGATGACTCAAACCAAAGATGAGCACTTCCCCACGACCTTCGATACATAATGAATACATAATAAGCAATGATTGTTTAGCAAATATTGTTACAACCCTATAACACACATTCTACTGATGACAATTTTAATTCATCGAGAGGCAAAATATTTCGGACACTTTTCAAACCTGCATAAAACCGTGCTTGTGTTGTATTGTACAAAACCAGCATCATCCTTTTCCATTGTTTCTGTAAATAGGAGCACTGACTAGGTCGTTGTTACTTTATACATGACCTCACAATTACACAGGGACACAATGGCCCTGAATTTGAACAAGGTCACTGTCACTTTATAGATAACCCCAGAAATACACAGGGATACGAAGACCCAGTGTCTGTACTAGGTCACTGTCACTTTATAGATAAACTCAGAAATACACAGGGATATGAAGGCCCAGTGTCTATACTAGGTCACTGTTACTTTATAGATAACCACAGAAATACACAGGGATACGAAGGCCCAGTGTCTGTACTAGGTCACTGTTACTTTCTAGATAACCACAGAAATACACAGGGACACGAAGGACAAGTGTCTATACAAGGCCACTGTCACTTTATAGATAACCCCAGAAATACACAGGGATACCAAGGCCCAGTGTCTGTACTAGGTCACTGTTACTTCATAGATAACCACAGAAATACACAGGGATACGAAGGCCCAGTGTCTATACAAGGCCACTGTCACTTTATAGATAACCCCAGCAATACACAAGGACACGAAGGCCAAGTGTCTGTACAAGGTCACTGTTACTTCATAGATGACCTTAAAGGACCAAGAAGGTCCTATATCTGTACTAGATCACTGTTGCCACGTCCACTGTTACAGATGTCGACCTTATAGAAGACCTTAGATCATCGATCTGTGTAACTTCATCATTTTTCTTCTTTTTGTCACTTTTGTGCTTTTTCTTCTTCTTTTTCTTTTTATCTTTTTGAGATTTTGCCTTTTCCCCTTTCCCCTCCGATATTGACGTTAGCGTAATTGGAGCAAGTTTATGCTTTTCATTTAATGCAGGAGGGAGGGAACTCATAAATACAGACACAGGAGCCACTTGAGGTAACACCGGCTTTTCAAATGAGGCAAATAGATCATTTTCATCCAATTCAGGAGGGTTTGGTTCCGTATCAGGATGTACATGTACACCAGACTGGAACGAAAATAAATGCATATCTTGTCAATAGCAGTTGTAGGTAAAATACCTGAATAAATACATAGAAAATAGAGGAAGTACATATTGTCAAAGGGTTTTCTACAGAACAGGAATATTAAAGAACGATTATAAAGTACTTCAAATCATAAGATTAATCCTTCATATTAAAGAACACACCTATTTGTAGACTTTCTCTGTATCGATATTTCATATCATGAACAGTTCAATCATTTCATTGTGAACGAACTGCTTGATAATTAAGCAGGCATGATACAAGTGGATGATAAAAGCCTTGTGAGAAAAAATTGCTTCATAAACAATAAATAAATAATATACGATTAATTATTATGATTATCATTAGCTGGTGTTTGAAATATCGATACTCACCTTACACTTCTTGATATAAAAGTCTTTTATTCTATTCCTGAAGAGGAACAATACGACAAGGATCACACCGAGTACCACCAGAATGACAGCTAGGATGATCCACGAAACTTGAAAAGAAAACAGGCCAGTTGACGTCAATATTCAGATGCTGTGTAATTAGTCTACGTCAAATGTCAACCAGAAGTTGAACATGATTTACAGAATATCAAAACCAACAATATCGGGGGATTCTTTGGCAAATCTGACAGAAGGCTATATTACATATACTAGTATCGTTCTATTAAGCCATCAACATCTTGCGTTGCAGTCAAACACATCTTTCAAAATGTCTTTATCAAATCACGCGATTGGCAATAGATGTGCTCTCTGCCTTTCAGACGTTTTGGAGAAATAAGATATGTTGAAGTCATAGTAAAACTCAGACATTCCCTTTCAAATTACCCGATATTAAACGTTCATGTCATAAATGCTAATTCCATTGGTTTAATGTTTAATTCTTCGGGGAAATATCTACGTCATTAATATCTAGAAACAAAAGCTAACACTTCCATTTACTGGAGAGTTTAACCATGTCAGAATAGAACTTACGTATTCCTCCATCCTCTTGTGACTGTGATGGTGCTGGGACCAGGACAGGTGAACCGATGTCAGTGTTGTTGCCATTGGCTACTGTTGTTATGTCAGTGTTGTTGCCATTGGATACTGTTGTTATGTCAGTGTTGTTGTCAGTGGATACTGTTGTTATGTCAGTGTTGTTGCCATTGACAACTGTTGTAATGTCAGTGTTGTTGTCAGTGGATACTGTTGTTATGTCGGTGTTGTTGTCAGTGGATACTGTTGTTATGTCAGTATTGTTGTCAGTAGATACTGTTGTTGTATCGGTAGAGTTGTCTGCTGTTGTATTAGAGCATTCAGGCAGATCTTCAGCAGCCACTTTCCCTTCCCCTACAGATGTTCCACACGCTAACGTCACAACATCATCACCATGGTCGCCTATAGTATATATAACCATGAATCAGTACCTTACACACCCAAAGTACTACGAATGCATTGCGGTTGAACTGAAACCAAGTTTATCAAACAGTATAAGTACGTGCGTATTAATATAAGATGTTAACAGGTGACAAATCATTTGAACGCTACAGAAAATAAAATATTCAATTTTCTGTTAAGACAACATGAAAACACACATCAGTCTTAATCTTATTCAACATACTTCCAATTTGGAGAAGAAAATACCCGGAATCCGTTTCCAAAGTGTTGTTTACTTGTATTTCGAGGTAATGTGTATTGTTTCCAACATTCAGGTCGTAAGGAAGGTAGTTAGTGTTCGAATCGCACCTCAAAACTTGTGTGTTTGTCCCGTCTGTTATGGTCAACGATTGGCCACAAATCCCTCCGCTTTCCGTAAAATTTAAATTAAGGGTCCGAATTTTGAGATTGGTGGCACACGATGCAGATACAGAACATTTGTATGACGAGTTTGCTGGCACGGAGCCAGTGACGTTGCCAGACTCATACCCAGGATTCAGTAGAAGGGCTGTAGTGGTGTTGACACTTCCGTCCTCACTCACGTCCTTCACGTCATTTTCTGAAAAGGATATATATACACGTGGAACTTACCGACGTTAAAGGCCCAATTTACGTAACTTTCGGCAAAACTTTAAGCGAAAATCAAGCCTAATAACTTATTATATTTATGGATTTAGTTAAGTTAATTGATATCAGCAGTATTCAAGATGAATTCTTTCGCGGTTACCGGTACAGCAGCAGTTGAAACATTTGTAAATTATTTGTAAACACGCGTCCATTTTGAACTGTCTTCTAACTTCGGTTTGCTGTTGAAGTGGGCCTCACCTGAATTATTTTCAATTCTTTGGATTTATTTTTAGTTACAGCTCAGGTTTACTTCGTTTTAGGCTTATTTTTGCATGGTTATCAACTAGATTTTTATTTTTAGAATTTTTCAGAATCACGAAAATTTTCCTGAAGTTAGGTATATTGGGCCTTTAAGCATCCGAAACACTAAAACAAAATACTGGTGATGTTTAATATATGGTGTATGTTAATATGTAATGACCAAAAAGGATTCATGGACAGGGTGCAATAAAAAACGTTCCACGAAATCTTTCACTACCGGGTTTATATCATCGAGTGCAATCTATTGGAATTTGTGATTGATATTTATTGAGCTTATGGCCTAGCTAATGGTGGTTTAGTCAGAACTAAGCGGAGATCGATTTTCTTTTTATAATATAGAATCATGTTTTACCTAGATTGGAGTCAATCTCCAACTGGGTGATTGGTGAAAACGAGACTTACGATATAGGGTTTAAATGGCAGCTTTTATATTGATACAAAACAAGATATTTGATATAAATGGCAGTTTTTATATTGAAACAAAACATGATATATTATATAAAAGTTCCTCTATAATCACAATAAAATACACACATACCTGATATACAATAAAAGTAAATCGCCATGTAAGTTGTCCGCAAGTAATATATCGAGGAGTTACAGGGTGCATTGGCCCAGGCAACGGGCGTCCACGAACACGAGGTTCGGCTATGACAGTTTTCATAATACGTGTACTTGTTGAATCCATCGTACTCGAATCCACAGTCTCCAGAATCGTACTGACAACACGACTCCGGGGTGGACGCTGAACTTGTCATGACAGTGGGACAACCTGATGACTTAGGTTTCACATAGGCATACACAGCATCCATTACAATCCTCTCGTCAGTGCCGGGACAGGAACCCTTAATGAAATTATCTGTAGTGATCCCATAGCAGGCGGAGTACGTGTGACGATACAGGCCAAAAACACCTAGTGCATAGTGACAAAAAAGGCATAGATAAATTCGAATATATCAATACGCACATGAGGGTTAAGGCTATTTATTTAATCATGCTTCGTAGCTCTTCATCTCAACATGCTGTAGGTCAAATGTCTGTAGACAGGGCAGTGCGGTTATTGAGAAAAAGTTGTTGAGGATATTTTCCCCTTGTGATATTGAAAATGAGTCAATATAATTCATTTGAGCAAATTTTGTAACCCTTCATCCGAGAATGTTACTTTAATATTCTACTGGTACCCGTGCCATTTGGTTATTGAGAAGATGTCGCTCATTGTCCTTATCTTGAATCTGTGAGATATTAAATGTCCTTATCTAGAATCAATGTCCTTATCTTAAATCTGTAAGATGTTCAATGTCATTATCGTTAATATGTATGATAGTCAATGTCCTTATTTGTAATCCTTAAGTTATCCAATATACTCATCTTCAGTCTATAAGATATTCAATGTCCTTATCTATAATATCTAAGATACTCAATTTCCTTATTAACTGTAATACGAAAGATATTTAATGTTCTTATCTGTAACCTGTACGATATTCAATGTCATTATCTATAATATCTAAGATATTCAATGTCATTATCTATAATATCCAAGATATTCAATGTCATTATCTATAATATCCAAGATATTCAATGTCATTATCTATAATATCTAAGATATTCAATGTCATTATCTATAATATCTAAGATATTCAATGTCATTATCTATAATATCTAAGATATTCAATGTCATTATCTATAATATCTAAGATATTCAATATCATTATCTATAATATCCAAGATATTCAATGTCATTATCTATAATATCCAAGATATACAATGTCATTATCTATAATATCCAAGATATTCAATGTCATTATCTATAATATCCAAGATATTCAATGTCATTATCTATAATATCTAAGATATTCAATATCCTTATTTGTAATCCGTAAGATATTTAATGTCATTATCGTTAATCTGTAAAATATTCAATTATTATATCTGTAAGATATTTAACGGCTTTATTTTTAATCTGTAACATGTCACAATAATACTAAGCAACCATTAACCACCCTACCACTTATAACCGTGGACTTATCTTGACACTCATATTTTCTTGTTTAGTTTTATGTTTTTCATAAAAATGTTCTCTATGTATCCATCTTTTTGAATTGATATGTTTTAGATCTGATATTGATCTCACGCATTGCTCATCTACAAAATATTTACCCGATAGATTTCAGATTTCTTTATTCACTCGTGACAAACAAATAAATGTTACAAGATATTAACTTCTTAATACATTTAATTAACAGAGTAATCAACGACCGCCGAAAGACGCCTAGGACGACAGGACAGCTTAGGTATCAGTTTATGTGGTCCCTGACTATTATTCTCCTGCGGTTGAAGACGAGTACATAAAAACTAGTATAATATTGGACGTGACATAATGATCAGTCTAAACCTTTCACCAATGATTGATTTGGATTTTGCTATAAAATGTCGGCAAAATCAATAAAATGTTTATATTGAATCGTGAATCGAGACGAGACGGACATAGGTTACACTAGTATATATGTACCCCTCTCCATTTAATTAAGCAGAGGTACAAAACCCAATACGATGTAAAATAACATTATAACATGCATTTCGTAAAGTGTGTTGAAATCCCTTGTGTTTAAGATATTGTTTGTAAACAACGGTATTTCGTCACGTATAATATTTCCTCTTTCGAAAATGTGAATTTAGCCAACTTTATCATTTTATAGCATAATATCGAATTTAAGATAAATCGTCGTGATACAATTTTACTTTTTTATACAAATCATAACATATTCAATCCTGACCAGAATAATAATAGATAATAAAAAAATCATCTTTTTTTTTATTGTTCATCGTCTTTACCTATTACTTTTTGCATGCCTTTTATATAGGCTTTGTTTTAAACCTCTTAACCTTTAGAGGATATTTTATTGTGAAGTTACAATACACCATTTCCCAATATTGTTTCTTATCTTTTTCAATGAAAATCTCATTCATTAGAATATGTTTTGGTTCCGAATGAGCAAGAAATATATTTCATTCGGTGCTACGCCCTGCTAAGAAATATCAATATTTACATGACTCGTTCTGTTTTTTATTGCACATCGATGGGAAATGGTGTATTGTAACTTCACAATAAAATATCATTTTATTTTATACAATAACAATATATGCATTGCGTATATTCGTCATTGGTTCGCCGTGTGTGTGCAGATTTAACTGATTCGTAAATAAGGATACGATCTGTAACTGTCATGACGTAATTTGATCAGACGTGCCAATTTAATAACCGACCTTCCTGTTAATACGACTTGTAGCAAAGCAAAATACTTAGAAACAGGACTTAAATAACAATTGGAAGAAAAAAGAAAAGAAAATTATTAGTCAATTATTATATAAAATGAACAGACAGATTACTTATAATCATATCTGAAATGTATTAGCCTTTCAAGTTTGAGAAAATGAGAGATACAGTAATATATACTTTTAGAAATAAAGAAAAGCTATAGAGTTTCAAACTTCACACCTTCTCTTACAATTTCATCCTTCTACTATGAAAAACTGGAATAATACTCTCAAATAAAAGCCGTTCTCTTTTTAAATTAGCTCGAACCCCTAATACACTTACAGATAACCTATTTATTACACCTATGTCGACAGAAAAGCAAACTATTTAACATACAAGACTAAAGCATCAATACAGTTCTCTGAGATATAATATTTTCTGAGCAAACTTGGTTCAAGATTCAAACTATTTTGAAAGGTGGTCACTGTCACGAAAATGCATATTATTTCTTGTTTGAATGTCAATCATATGATATTGCTTGAACTGTACATATTTAGAAACATTACTATGTATATATATTCAAATAAGGTCGCGGTTATTTACTATTTGGCAACGGAAACCTAGCTTTGGAAGAAAGTAATTCATTAAGCAACGCACATACTTTTATTAGGTCCAGCGTAAGATGTTAAATATAAAATATAATTATGTTCATGTGTAGCTTTTTCCTTTCTACTATCCTTTGCATTATTGTAACAAATTCGTTTTGAAATGTTAATAAATGTCCTTATAAACTGCAATAACTTGTTTCTAATCCTCTGTTTCTATTTGGACAAGGGATAGTTTAAAGTCAGTCAGGCTAGATCTTTGATGTGTTGTCATGTTCATGAGTATCCCTTTTTGTTATACTATCAAATTATTATATATTTATGTATCACTGCGACAAACAAATACATCGCTTTTTTAAGCGAAGACCCCGCCTTACATTTTTTTTTTTCAAACTACTCAATCTTTTCGTTTCGAGGATTTTGCTACATTTCATGTTGCTAAAAGGTAATCAATATATTTGTTCGGATTTACATTCGAGTGTATTCAACAGTATCAATATATAATAACAGGCACAATTAGGCGGAATTTCAGTTCCCCGTTAGTGTTTGTCATTCCACATTACATAAAGACCCAACATTATTTATTGCACCTAATTTATTTGTACCTCTATAACTGTCTGATGAAATATTTACTATACTCACCACTGATGCTGGCCACACATAACACCATGTAAACACCCGTACTATCCATTGTCAGTGTACTTTAAACGTTTACTCAGTATTCGTACCCGTCCCTTAGTCTCATTCACGGGTTAAGTTTCGTGTGGAGATTTAATTAATCCTACACACAGACTATTGTCACATGATATGCAAAGACGTTACTCTGATCTGACACTTGGGTCTTACCGTGTATATATATGGCTGTTACAGCTGGTTTAGTGAGGTTATTGTAACATGACTGCACAATCACGTCATGCTATTACAATATCTATTGTTTGTTAAAGCCGGTACTTAAAGGTGGAATCATGATGTTGTTTGTGTACACGGAGAATGGATATTGCGTTGCGCTATCAGGCAGAAATGAAATATAATATTTCATTAGATAACTAGGCCTTTTTGTGTTAACTCACAAAGAGAAGAAAATGATTTCAATGATTTCTTAAAATGTCATTGGAAATGTGTGCTCACAAAGGTATTCGTGAAAATTATTTAATGCGTAACATAGTATAATATCAAGTTTATTTTACACGAGTGCTATGTAACTTTATAGATTTGTTGATGACCAAGGAGTCTAGACAAAGGGTCTTCCTAAAATATACTTGTTAATGGAAATCTATGCTTAATTTTGTATGTATCTGAAAATTTGACTGCGGCCAGAAAAAAAAACCACTACTTGTTAGGTTTGTGGTCAAAATATTCTGCTAAAGTTTTTTTGTTTTTTATTCATCAACAATAAACATGTACACATATAACGAATACATAAATGCATCACATACAGCCAGGATACAGGTAGATATACACACACAGGCAAATTAATATATATAAACATATAATACACACACATAAATACATATACAGACATGCATGTGCACATGTAAGTACACATGGACATGCACTAATATTATGACCCATTACACAGGGGTTCATAATCCATGCACATACACATAAATTCACACATGTACACATACATACCCACACACACACATACATTAGCACAAACACACGTGCACACATACAAGTACACCTGCATGCACACATACACACATGCATGCATACACATGCATAGATGTCTATTAATTGCAGTAATCCACATGCGTATGCATGCATCAATGCACACACATGCCCACACATAAATACTAGACCTTGTGTTTGTGTTTCTGCTAAAGTTAACGGGGGCGCCTGATTGTTTTTGAAATAGTGTTTTGTAACTCTGCCAAATGTTTATTTCATTTGTTTACGAGCGATTCCTAACATATCTGGCATTAGACTTGACATCAGTGTTAACTGTTTATCATTGTCCACAAAGTGGCAATGGAAATAAAAAAATATTTTCAGTCATATCCTGGTTCAATACACAAAATATGCATAGGTGTTAACCTCTGAAACCTCCATTGAGGGAGATCTCCCTCATTCAACATTTCCAATGAGAAAGAAAGTGCGTGAAATGCGATTGAAACTGCATTGCTTATTTTGTCTTTCCCATTGTATGTATCAAAATAACTTCAAAAAGTATTCATTTGATCCAGACACATCTGTTATGGTCATTACACACACCCTACATTAACTAGGATATCATTTGACCACAGGATGTAGACTTTGAATTTGTGTGAGTTTGGACTTGCATTTGGATAAGGGATAAATTTTTGTCAACATGAAAGTCTCCCTCGTAATGAGGGAGGGTTAACGGTATGAATATGCTTATACACATGTATATGGCCATAATTGATATAATCGCATATCTTGTAAAACGAATATAGGCATCACGCAGGTCAACAGATTGGATTAAACATTTTCATATGATCTTCATTCCTCCATTGTAACGCATCGAGAAGACAAATGTTGTCGAAAGATTATAACAGTATGTATTAAACTCTCCGAAATATCTAAATAAAGCTTAATATTCTATCAAAAAGTAGAAGTAAATTATTTGTTATGGAACCATAACAGCATTCTAATCACACGTGTATGACACCGAGGTAGGCACGGAAGACATTCATTAAACATTGCATTTGGTATGGCAACACTAATTAATGTGTGGTTAAACATTATGATGGATATAATATTATAGAGGTTACACAACTAGTATTTTTTAATAGTTACAAAAGACACCTGGTAAAGGTATGTGTGTTCCTTTTTATTGATCATTAGTTCGATAACCTCAGTATTTCCTTTGATATACCTGGTAGTCGCAATTGAAGGTCTGCATACTTGTTTGATAGAATTTCCTTTCTGGGCCACGAATGCAGTCTAGTTGTGTATTTTTCCGTACTACAGGCTTTGGTTGCCGTACTACATGCTTTGGTTGCCGTACTACAGGCTTTGGTTGCCGTACTACAGGCTTTGGTTGCCGTACTTCAGGCTTTGGTTGCCGTACTACAGGCTTTATAGAACTATCCCCGACACTTCAGACCCCTGAAATATATCGAAGAGTCATTGAGATACTTGTGTTTGAGACAAAACAACTACGTTGATCTTTTGGTTTACATTTAACGAATCTGGCGGTCGCGTAACAGTAAAGTTGACCGGCTCTACAGTCGGATGTCGCTACTTTGTGATCTTCAAATGAGCAGGTATGCGTCAGTGATTAGTCTGGTTTCTTTTTTACCCCAAAATAGCTGTCCGTGTGCTTATCATTTCGAAGTGACGTCAGCACAACCACCGAGATACCGAGGGTACTGTTGTACGCTTTAGGTACTGTAGTTTGGTCTGCGATGGTTTTTTCCAACTTGCCATCCAGTATTTATCTGGTACGAGTAAGAGTTTTGTTCGTGCCTGATTAAGGAACAATGGCACTACACGTTTGAGCGTCTGTTGTACGTATACCATATACAAGAAGGATCCACAAAACAGAAGTGGATCAGAAATTGTTTTCATTTGGGCCAGCTCCAAGCATTTAAGCATAAAACAGAAGTGGATCCGAAGTTGTTTTCATTTGATCCAGCTCTAAGCATTTAAGCATATTTCTTTGTCTGATCTGCGACCACTTTTACTGACCAGATATATTCTTTCTGTTCAAGTTCATTTAAATGCCGTTATTGACTTGTTTCAACTATTTTGTCTATGTTCAGTATCTAGCTGCTGTGTATACCTGTGCATAAATTTTCTGGTGAACTAAATTTTGGCAGAAAGAGAAGCGTCAGATAAAAAGTAAAGGATAAATTGTATGGTGAACTGAATTTTGGCAGAAAGTGAAGCGTCAGATAAAGAATAAAGGCAATTATATTGTCTGGTGAACTGAAGTTTGGCAGAAAGTGAAGCGCCAGATAAAAAGTAAAGGATAAATAGTCTGAAGAACTGAATTTTGGCATAAAGTGAAGAGTCAGATAAAAAGTAAAGGATAAATTGTTTGTTGAACTGAATTTTGGCAGAGAGTGAAGCGTTGTTCAAATGTTCAACTTTTTGAAGAAATCAAGAGAAACTCATCTCACTCCGATCGCATGGGATTGTAATCACACGACTACAGACTTGTTTCATGGTAGGTTAGATAAACAGGCTCCAGTTTCATGGACGTATCTTATCGTAGCTTAAAAATCTTCGTAGGAACGCATAACAACAAGTAAAATGAAAATTCTTTAACTTGCAATTTTCGATTTTACTTCTGTAATTTAATACATTCTTACGGAAATTTTTAAGGTAAGGAATATCACGAATAATTGGCCAGGTCGTTTTGCCTATTTGCATGTTGTGTAAAGTTTATTTGAGTAGTCATTTCTGATACCTTCAACCACAGACTTAGATAGTAATCTAATTCTGTGCTTCAAAATGTCGTTGCTTAAGACTGTGGACTCTACTGATGGCATGTTGGACCTGTCAGTGATCCTAGTGGCCTTGGATCAATAAATTACCTATAGGTAAATGGGGTTTTTGTTTTGTTAAAACAAGTTATTGTTGTCACTACCTCAAAAATTAGCATTACCAACCAGTGCTGGAGAATTCCACATTTTATTGTTCATTAGGTTTTTAAAATTTGACTTAGTTTCATCACAAAATTTACCCAGAATTTCGTTTCATGTTAACACAAATTTTGGCACAGTGAATCAATGTATAATTTTATACACTGTGATTAGACACCACATATGACCATACAGGGTGATATAATTATGTAAAAACTTCAGTTTCAAGTTTTCCTTAAAACAAGCTAAAACCATAGACGTATTATTATATATACATTTATTTCATTGCTGTTGCAGACAATAAGAATATGGTATGCTTTATTTTTTGCAAAGCTTGCAAACAACATAACCATAATACGAAAGTGAAGGACACAATGAACACTTTGAGAACAAAGGATTTTACCAGCGTATGGTGAAAATACCTCACCAAATTTTACTGATATATCCAGAGGGCAAAAACTTAGACTTTTAGGTATGTATACATTGTAAAAATAGTTGTAAGAGCACCCTTTCTCTTATTTGATGTATAAAGAATTTGTACAGAAAACTTATTGTCTGTACTATTTAAGAATTTACACTGTGAAAGAAAATAATATAACTGGGGAAAATGTCTCTGCATGCAAAACCATTCTCCATTAAACATATTCAGGTTATTGTGTCTTAAAGAGTAACTGTAGTGCAAAACCATCTTTTGTGTATGGAAAGATTGCTAAATAGTTAGTGAGATAATTCACACGAAAATTTTTTTTTGTAAAAATTACGAAGTTTTGACCATTTTTCTAAATTTCACACCTGAATGCAAATCAGAAAATCCCCGATTTTGCCATACGACCGGAAGTGACGTCACAACGGTGACCGCACTGATAGACTTGTGTAGTCATTATATTAAAATCATATGAATCGTATCACGACTTGTTATTTGTATAGAGTCTTCTATTCAAGAATATGACACTTATTATATATCAAGGTTGTATGGAGTTCATTAATGACCCTACTGATAATTCCAAGGTGTTGTATGCCCCAGGGGGCCGTGATTAGTGGTGAGGGGGGTCGGGAGTTCCAAAGGTGTGCGGCACACGTGGTCATGATCACTCGACCATAAATCAATTACCGCCGGACTCGCTAACATGATTAACAGGTTATTAACATGCGCTTGATATGATTAGGTATTAATTTTCTCATATTTAATTTCATATAACACCGCTAAAACGGCGTGTGTATTCACTGATGGTCACGTTGATTGCGTGCACATATCAGCAGGAACTGATCGTAACACTTTTTAAAATGCACGCTGAAAACTTTTAATGCATGTCGGTCGGCTGTATAAATACAAAACTACTTAGAAACAACCTCAAACAAACAGATAAGGAAAAGGATATTTGTGTTGCTTTAGACTACGGACTTAGCCCAATCTAATTCCGTGTATAGACTCAAAGATTCAAAGAAGAACAGTTAGTAACGTCATATAGAACGACAAGACCAGCCTTTTTATACGTACAATACTATGTACGTATATTGGAAAATGAAAATATATAACTTTTATCAATACTTTCGACCTGTATAAACTATTTTGACGGGTATCACATTTCGACTTCTTTTATATACTTATATATGTTTGAGAAATTATAGGTGTGTATTAAAGTTAACAGCTTTCTATCCATTGATAATTTATTTATGTCTATGCAGTATAAAAAAAGCATTTCAAATCGTGAATATTGTAAAATAAATAGAATATGAGCGAAATCCTGATGTTACCTGTCTTCAGGCACATACATGTACATCGAAATAGAAATCAAGAACAATGTATTTCGAATTCTGTTTGAGAAAAAATAAGATTAGATCTTTGAAAACCCCTGTGTTTTACTGACAAGAAATGAACACGGAACATCTTTTGAATATAAGATGAGAAGATTACTTAATTGGTTTTAATCACAGGCATTTGTGGCCAGGAGAATAGTCATCTAAATATATAGATAATTTGCAAAATATGAATAATTAAAATGAAATATAAAAACTGACTTAAACAATTTTCTTTTTATGTTATTAATCATCTAAAACCATAATGAATGTAATTGCCAATTTTCAGCTTGATACGTCAAGCGGTTAAATTTCACAAAAAAAGTGTCTGATAGTCGATTTTTTGTTGAATTAAACCGCTAGACGTATCAAGCTGAAATTTGGCAATTATTTTCAATACGGTTTTAGATGATTAATAACATAAAAAGGAAATTTGAAAATTCAGTTTTTATATTTTATTTTAATTATCATATTTCGCTATGTTATCTATATATTTAGATGGCTATTCTCCTGGCCACAAGTGCCTGTGGTTTTAATCCGCATTTTATTCATTTATGTTAAAAATAAAATAGGAAAAAACTGTGATACAGACATACCAGGGACGTATATGTGCATATACGTCCCTGAGACATATCAAGCAAGTTTTCAACAGAACTTTTCTCGTTGAATAGAAGAGTCAAACTCGAAATTAAAAAAGTGTCATATACTGTGTGAGTTGACGGTGGGTTACGGAGATTTCAAAAGATACATGTGCACTCGATAGTCTATGTTCCAGTCGAAAACTAACTACAGATTTAGAGTACACATTTTGAAGTTATAAAGAGGGGATAATAACCGCAACATACTCAACTATTACAATTTAGTTAACTTTGATAGCCCCCCCCCCTCTCCAATGTTAATTACTTCCTATTTGAGTAACAAGTTACGTGTGTAGTTATCGAACTGACCAGGTAGATTATCCTACTAATCTGATTACGTAATATAATATAATGGACACTAACATGAGATGTACAATACTCAAAGGTATTATTATAAGCGTCAATCTTGAATCATTGGATAAATGATATGTATAACTGACATTATAAATGACACAGAGTATTACAATATGATAGCGCATGTATATATATGGGTCCATTAAATTAATTTGAACAATCAATAAACACTATATTTATGAAAGAATCAAAATAATGTTATTTCAATGACGATTTCAGATTATTCTCCCGACCCTCATATTATGGTACGTCCCTTAATTTCATTGTATAATACATTTTGAATCATTAATCAACCAGACGTACAAATTACTATTATATATAGAGAGACATAGGACCCAATTTCTTGTGTTCCCGTTGTGACGTCACCAATACGTGTGAACAATCTTTAGCGGTTCGCGGTGCGCTTAATTAGCGTGTGGCAAAACAGGTAAAAAACCAAACTTTAACCTGTCGTAACTTTGTAACCGGTCGGCCGATTTCGATGCGGTTTTCGACAATGTATTAATGCCGACACAACGAGTCTGATCATTTCAGTTTCTATTTGCACTACAGTTACTCTTTAATAATGCAGTACTGTATATAAATATAAATTCACTGTAACATAATTTACTGTCTGTTTTGATATATCTGAGAAGGTACAAGTAGCAGTTTGATGTCACATTATATATTACTGTCAGCGATGTTAAAATTTGTATAATTGCAGACATTGATAGCTATAGACACAAGATTATACTACTTCAGTAAAACATCACTCACTCGAACCTGATTAGCCTAAATACCCTGCATTTGTCAAATACTTTCTTTGGTCCGAACAGAGTTCGTAAATATTCAACCAACCTCTCATTACTCAAATACCATGTATTCCTCGAATTAATGATCAGGTCCACATGAGTTCGAGAAAGTGGGGTTTTACTGTATATATATATATATCAAAACTGGTTTCACCGAGATACATTTGTTCCAGTATGTAGCCTCCTTTCAGTCTCCTTACAAAGTACAATATCCTGAACCTGACCAAGTATTACAATTCTAACAAATTATAGAGGACATCATTAGATTTCACAGCAGTTGAATCTTTGTGTCCAGATAATTAAAATTGTTTTCTCAAGAATTGTCTCTACAACATTTGAAAACATACATACATTAATGATATTATGAAACAACTTGTTTATATATTTTGGGAAAAGAATACCGTCTCGTTGTTCGGTAAAGCCGTCATCCTCACTGCCACTAAAACTTCAATGTACTCACTCAGATGTCTGAATAATCAACAGATAAGGTAGTCACTTTTGTATAGAACTCCCCACATATTCCATGAACAGCCTTTTGGAATATGATACAATTCTGCTTTCAACCTTGGGTAACTTGTCCATTCCGTAAGTGCCAAAAAGGACTCAATTTTCTACCAAATTCACCTTTTGAAGACAACTTTTAAGGGGACCTGTGTCTAATCCGATTCTCAGTCACCAAGCCATTAGTAAGTCTGTTTATCCTAGTAGTAAGGTTTTTGTCAGCCGATCTGTGCCTTGGCAGGCTCTATATGGTATAAGTTCACTTTCTGATCGCCTCCCACAGCCAGGCCAGGGTAGGTGTAATGCCAACTCATCCCATAGGCCACTTGTTGGCTCGTACTCAAGGGAACCTGCAACAGACCCAGTACCAAGTTACCTGTTAATGGTTGTTTGTGCTTTTGTTTTATATTTGTCCAGTATTTTCATCAATGTAAAAAACAAGAATTACGCGTAATTATATGTCTCGCCTTTCCCGCTTTGCCGATAATATTTAAGTCCCAACGTAAAAATTAGTATGACAAAATACATACAGCAATATTATATCTGTAACATAGCCAAGTTTCAATTTAATTACATATCAATAACACTATAAATAGTGTATGCTAACGTAAATTCTCAAAATTCCCATGTTTTTACCCCAAAATTTCCTCCAATTTTTGGTAAGGTCTTCAGTATGATAATATTAGTAACAACCCTAAGTTTCAATTGAATCCGATATCATTCACGCTATAAAAAGTGGACTTTAACGCAAATTCTCAAAATTCCCATGTTTTTGCCCAAAAACAGCGGAACCTGCAAATAAATTTCCTCCAAATCTCATTCGGTGTTCAGTATGATGATATCAGTAACTACATAAAGTTTCAATTGAATCTGATATCAGTGACACTATAAAAAGTGGACTTTAAACGTAAATTCTCAAAATTCCCATGTTTTTGACCCAAAACAGCAAAACCTGTGATACGATTTCATTTAAATTTAGGTAAGGTATTAAGTATGATGGTTTTAACAATGTGACCAACTTTCAATTCAGTAGGACAATTATAACACTGTTAAAAGTGGACTTTAACGCAAATGTTGACGCCGCCGCAAAAGTAACACCTAAGTCTCGATTTCTCGACTATTGTCGAGGCGAGACAAAAATTATTACAAATAAAATTGTTATTATCCTCAAGAGTCTTGTCACAGGTAATGATAAACAGCGAGTGCTAGCTACACACAGATTAATGTACAATGCTTTAAAGTGGAAGAAATAAGAACTAGTAAACGTTTAACTGTTTATAGGGGAAAATTGCAAGGGCATTCATATAGCTGTAATCTGACTTTTAAATGTAAGGACTGCCTCCAGGTGTATGCAATATGAGTGTAAGTATTGAGTGCCTGTGTATTTGGGGGTCTGTGATATGTTTGAGTAAGCCTAGTCCAAATGCGATATTCCGAATTGTTTTGCCAAATTAAAGTGCTACCACACTGAAGAATACTTGCTACCTCATTGAAGAATATTACTACTTCTAGATGATGTGCAATGAATGAAATTGATGTATCAATATATTCAAACAGACTCAATTGATTTAAACCATTAGGACATGTTGTTTTCCATACCTGATGGTGTCTCGTGCTAAACACTTTGATCTGTCGCCCAGGTCGTCCTGTTGTGGCCAAAAGTATAGGTGTGGACTTGCCCCAGCGAATGTCCCGAGCCCCTTCAGGGTGGGCTTGGCGTCTTTCCTGTGGCTGACTGTAACCAAAAGTTACTCCTTTATCAACTGCCAGCTAATATTTGTAAAGTCAGATTAACTCATTTACCACTGAAGAAACATTTGAACCCTTCCAATTCAAAGGTTGGATTAGTTCATTATAAAATTTCGGGGGTAAATGAATTATCATTTTGTTTAAATTCTGTTCCTGAATTTATGGATGGATAACAGTACAAGTGGATTATCATAGAATGGATTCAAATGAATGGCCTAAAAATCCATTTATTTTAAAACACTGGAGTACCTAGATCTTGAAAGGTAGAAGATGAGCCACTCTGTTCCAGCCACTGCACCTATGACATCATCGTCCAGTCTGCTCCAGTCGGCACCCATCAGTGGGGACTGGCAACAATCCAGTGACATGATCTGAAGCTGTAGGTCCATATTGAATATCTTAATGATGCCATCTTTCTGTGCCACCATTACCTACAATGAATGGAAAATGTGAGAGACAGATTGTTATGTTTTCCTGACAATTACATTGCACTTGTTACCTGCTCCTCTATTATATGTTAGTCATGAAAGTCTGACTTATTACTGCCAATATAATATAATCTTTCTAGGAAAGTAGAGATTTAAAAGAAACATAATTTTGTACCTTCTTGAGATTCTCGAAGTTACTTACTATCTATTTCATATTGACATACACTATATTGTAAATCCATTTCAAAGTATTTTGTATTTAATGTACAGAGTAAGAAAAGACAACTCCTGTTGTCTAAATTGTCACTAAATACTTGATGGTGAGTAAATGCACAATGGAGCAGAGAAAACACTCCTAAAACATTTACAGAGCTGCCAATGTTTGAAAATCCCGGAAAAAAAAACATAATCACGACTCGAGTAACAAACATTTAAGTCTTATTGCCAAAATTGTCCAGGTTTGAGTCGTATTTCGCAAATGAATCAATCTTTGGGGATTCAACAACATATTTTTTAACTGCTTTGTCACATTATTTTCACCAGAATCCAAATAACAAATCTCAATAGCAT
Organism: Mimachlamys varia; assembly: GCA_947623455.1. Classification (NCBI taxonomy): domain Eukaryota; kingdom Metazoa; phylum Mollusca; class Bivalvia; order Pectinida; family Pectinidae; genus Mimachlamys; species Mimachlamys varia. Next base: position 36,473,960 of record OX392531.1, on the reverse strand, counting down.
GTCATACATTGTTTTGATGGGCCTTTAAGAGAAATAATGTCCGAATCAAACCAACCTGTGATCAAAAGGAAGAATTTGCCGGCGTTGATTCCAAATGTGTTGTTCGCTTCAATTTCAAGATAGTAAGACTCGCTGTCGTACATGCAAATTGGTATGAGGTCCGTATTTGATTCGCAGCCGACGACAGTGCTGTTTTCTCCATCCTTTATTGTCAATGACTGGCCACAGACTCCGCTGTCAGTGTTCAGCATCAGAACAAGAGCCCGGATGCGAAGTTGAGACACACATGAAGCTGCCACTGAGCAGGAGTACGAAGAGCTCTGTGTCATGTTACCCTCGGGGTATCCCGTGTTCCAGAGAAACACTTCTGCATCCGTGATACTTGTGTTTCCACTTATTGTCTGTATGTCATTTTCTAAAAAAAAAAAGAGAAACATGGATATAACGAAACATTTACTCGAAATCACGGATATGTATTTTTTCATGATGCATGATATTAAAAGGTGTTGTCTTTTCTTTCAGTCGATAATTAGTTTATGGTTCAACTGTGAGTTTTATTAGATCATGCTTACCTGCCACACAATAGAAATAGGCCACCATGTAATTGGTCCTTTTCTCTACCCAAGCTACAGGGGTCGTAATGCACGTGGTTTTACCGTCACAATTCTTATAATATTCTTGATGACTATGTCCCTCATATTTCATTCCACAGTCGTTTTCGTCGAACGTACAGCATGAAGAGTGTACAGTCAGTGACGTCATAACGGTTGGGCAACCAGAGGATAGCGGCTTGGCGTAGGCAAACACGTACTCCATGACAATGTTGTTGATATACAATTGTATGATTGTGCGTCCTTTTTTATTTGAATGGTCTTATCATTTGCCCCATGTGAAGGCATTCCTTTGAGCAGTGTACCAGGTACCACAGTGTCGTTGTCAACCAGGAAGTTATACATGGGTAACCATACAGTCTACCGACCCGGCAGTGACACAGCCGCAATGGAAGATTAAACTGAGTGCCTCCTAATTATAATAATTAATAAAAGGGCATTCTGTTGTGAATTCACTTCATTATGGTTTGAAAGTTATTGATGAGATATTTAGATATTTAAACAAAAACCCCAAAAAACACAGAATCTACTGCTAATATACAGAGGTAAACATAATCGTGATACCAAGTAATCTATACGAGTAAACAATATACCTAATCAATATTTTTAATAGATACGTACCATTAAATTGTCTCGTGAAACGGAACACTTTACTTTTTGGCAATAACCGAATTTTTCTTTTAATTTGATAATAAATAGTTGTTTGCAAGTGACTAATTTTACCAATAAACAGTTCATAGAGAAGTTGAATACAAAGACATCTAAGGTTACAGTAGTATACAAGTAAACAAATCACTACTCTGCAATTTAAAGTGGTACACAAACCAATTCTTAGCATTGTACAGTGGTATACAAATAAATACTTATTTATTCACAGTTGTATACAAATCAATACTTAGCATATATAGACCAAACGAATAATTAATAATTTACAATGGTTTACACGTCAATACTTCTTAATTTACAATGGTATATAAATCAATACTTGTCAATTTAAAGTGGTGTATAAACAAATAGTTATTACTCCACAGTTGTATACAAACCAATTCTTATTAATTTACAATGATATACAAACCATTACCTATTAATTTACAGAGGTATACTTATCAATTTGTGTTAATTTACAGTGGTATACAAACCAATATTTATCAATTAGCAGTGGTATACAAAAGATGACGTAACACACAAATATGCTGCACCTTTTAAATTTAGTAATAGGCACAGTATGCCGAAAAAAGGAATTAAACTACATCATACAGCTGTTTCGTCTTTCTAGGTCTCTTCAGTGATGTTAGGGGCCAAAAGGTGGGAATCCAAAAAAACACATTTTAATTTTTAACAAAATGCATAGAATATTCAGTCTTTCAAATAAACATTAATTGGTCAATGGCTATTGGTTTTCCTGAACAGTGGAATAAGTCACGGAAGACGGACAATTCAATACCCCGAGACATTTTGTACAGGTGTATGTCGCTTTAGAAGGAGCTGCCTTGTCAGTTTTCTCTGCCTTGTAAGCTTTATCAGTTGCATGTAATTGTAACATTTTAAAAACAAGTGTTGATAAAGGAACTAGACAACGTGTATTCATACTGATGACAAGTCGTTAAAATCAGTTTGAAAAGGTCTGACAAGATGCTGATGATCTATAAACGTTTTATACGACGTACGTACGTAATATATTATGTATTAATATGTCTACTTTACCTAGTATCAATGGTATGCCTACTTGTTGTGATTGGGAATGATGCCGAAGTTCTCAGAACATTACATTTATTTGGATGTGACCTAGATCTACATGGCGGTGTCGTCGATGAAGCAGAACACGCTCTACTATTCCAGATCACCTGGCGGCTATTTGTTCTTATACTTTTCAAGGGTGTGCATGTCAATCTTTTAATTTGTTGATATTTCGCTCCTAGATTAAACAATTTCTAGTTATGATTATGTTTTAGTTGACGTTGCAGTATTCTCTGATTTTTTATGCATCTCTTCTTCAATGTTTTATGGATTAATATAATCTCCCCTTACCTTGAGGGTGTGACAGAGAAATCTCCGACCCAAGGAGTGTTTTTTTTTTGTTGTCGCGAGGCTCTGCCGAGGTTTAGATAATCAAGAATGTCATCCCGAAGGTTGGAGATTTCTCTGTTACAACATCGAGGTAGGAGATGATAATTTTTCGCCTATCATTTTGTATTTTCTTAACAAAAGTTTCAATGCAACATAATGCTGACATGACGTGATTGAATTGTTGCCTTTTCGTGATAGTATTGTTGTCGTGACGTCATTATATTGTATTCGTGACGTCATTATTTCATTTCAGATATATTTTATTGATTAACAAACGGATTGAGCAACAGGGGTATCCTATATCAGCTGTATCCTCATTATATTGTTGATGTCATTATTTTGTTGTCAGTTCGTGCTATCTTTCATTCCCTAGAGGGTGCCAGAGTAATCTTGGACAGGTAAAAGAGGAGAAACATCTTTGAATGATGGGAGAAATCAAAATATATATAGATTAAAGCTTTAAAGTAACTTGTATTGTTTATATTGTTGTTTATCTATCAACTACAGTATTAGTATTTATAAAATCATACAACGGCAATCCATATACTTAATTGTAGCACGGGCACGTCAAACCTAGCCATCACGTACTTAGGTCCTTGTTTATAATTACTAACGGGTTCCACAAGGCAAAAACAACTGCCGTTTAATTCATTATTGGCTCGACTTTATCCTATTCTAAATCATAAAGGTGCTATTCTCGTTTGTCTTTTTTGTACAATCCACTAAATACCTTGACGTACGTACATCAATTGATAAGTAAACATATAATTAAAAACCAAAAATACTCTTTTCTCTCCTCCATTTATAATTATGGAAATATGTTTCCTTTGTACCCTACGAATCTGTTTTAACTCGTTGTAAATTTCGTTAGTGTATGTGCTACCGTAGGTTGACTGGCTATATAACACACGGAACAATGACATCAGGCAATAGTTTCGCCAATATCTACATACTCAATACAACTGAAAAACCGTTGAATGGTTATATAAATAACGTAATGAGTCGGGAATTTTCTCGTCACATATATGTAGTCCAATCGATTTTAAGGTCAAGTTACAGACAAGGAAGTATATAATATTACACGAACACCAATCAACATGAAGAACAAAGTAAATTTGACGCTGATTTTATTTCAAAACTATTAATTAAACAATCAAAAGTAATATATATATCTATATGCATTTGTGTTTGGAATCACATTTATATATAAGTGATATATTATAAATATTTATGATAAATATTTCGAAACTTCATAACGTCTTTTTATGAACAAGTAACGAATTATTGCGTTTATTGAAATGTATGTTAACATAATGTTGCTATCATTACTAAAACAACTGTTTTGTGTATATGACCAATATTCATTAAATGAAATGGAAACACGAACGACAATATATACCTTTTGAAGTCACAAACAATAAAGAACTATAACAAAAAGGGAAAAACAGGAAAAAGAAATTTCAACAGACAACTACTAATAAATACAACATTTGTATTCAACTATAAATAAAACATTAAAGAGTAATATATACATATTCTCATTTATTATCATTTAACGCCAAATAGTATAATAGTGACAAATATATATTCTTCTTTCGAAATTTATATTCAAACATAACATTTAAAGAACAATAGTTACTATAACAATGGTCTTGCCGACATATTATTAGGAGTGTATCGTTTGTTTCGTTTCAATACACACTTTAACAAGAAAACTATTTGAACCCAACACTTGAATTAGCGTACACACTGATAACAATGTAAACTTATGTGTATTGTTAAAAAAGGGCTCTGGTAAATATTAATTATCGTTCATATCTCAAATGAACCAGGTGTGACCGACGCTATTCTCTGATCATACAGGTATTTATCATGTTTATTACAGGTGTGACTAACGCTGTTCACCGATCATACAGGTATTTATCATATTTATTACAGGTGTGACTGACGCTATTTTCTAATCATTCAGGTATTTATCATGTTTATTACAGGTGTGACTGACGTTATTCTCTGATCATACAGGTATTTATCATGTTTATTACAGGTGTGACTGACGCTGTTCTCTGATCATACAGGTATTTATGTTGTTTATTACAGGTGTGACTGACGCTATTCTCTGATCATACAGACATTTATCATGTTTATTACAGGTGTGACTGACGCTATTCTCTGATCATACAGGTACTTATCATGTTTATTACAGGTGTGACTGACGCTGTTCTCTGATCATACAGGTATTTATGTTGTTTATTACAGGTGTGACTGACGCTATTCTCTGATCATACAGACATTTATCATGTTTATTACAGGTGTGACTGACGCTATTCTCTGATCATACAGGTACTTATCATGTTTATTACAGGTGTGGCTGACGCTATTCTCTGATCATACAGGTATTTATCATGTTTATTACAGGTGTGATTGACGCTGTTCTCCGATCATACAGGTATTTATGGCAGCATGACAATTTTGTTCTGTTAAGTGTCAGACAATATTCAAATAGTGTAACAACGTATCGGATATTTCAATAAGATAAGACCAGGAAGTTAATAAACCTATAAATCAATATCCATACGTCTGTCTGCGATACTAAAGATTGTAGCAATGAATCGTTCAACTTGAGGAGGTCAAATTGTAAAGCTAATTAAAAGACCAATCAGTAGGAAGTGTTAGGAATAAATAGAACACGGTACAATTACGACGGATACATCCTGAACCTTTGGAACAAATAGTGTACAAGATATATGGTGTTTATTGCTACGGCGGCCCTAAACTGTCTCCTAAGTTCGATGGGCCCGAAAAACAACAGAATAATTTTTATTTGTAAACTTTGTTTTGTAATAGACTGATGGCTCAAACCAAAGATGAGCACTTCCCCACGAGCTTCGATACATAATGAATACATAATAAGCAATGATTGTTTAGCAAATATTGTTACAACCCTATAACACACATTCTACTGATGACAATTTTAATTCATCGAGAGGCAAAATATTTCGGACACTTTTCAAACCTGCATAAAACCGTGCTTGTGTTGTATTGTACAAAACCAGCATCATCCTTTTCCATTGTTTCTGTAAATAGGAGCACTGACTAGGTCGTTGTTACTTTATACATGACCTCACAATTACACAGGGACACAATGGCCCTGAATTTGAACAAGGTCACTGTCACTTTATAGATAACCCCAGAAATACACAGGGATACGAAGACCCAGTGTCTGTACTAGGTCACTGTCACTTTATAGATAAACTCAGAAATACACAGGGATACGAAGGCCCAGTGTCTGTACTAGGTCACTGTTACTTTCTAGATAACCACAGAAATACACAGGGATACGAAGGCCCAGTGTCTGTACTAGGTCACTGTTACTTTCTAGATAACCACAGAAATACACAGGGATACGAAGGCCCAGTGTCTGTACTAGGTCACTGTCACTTTATAGATAAACTCAGAAATACACAGGGATACGAAGGCCCAGTGTCTGTACTAGGTCACTGTTACTTTCTAGATAACCACAGAAATACACAGGGATACGAAGGCCCAGTGTCTGTACTAGGTCACTGTTACTTTCTAGATAACCACAGAAATACACAGGGACACGAAGGCCAAGTGTCTATACAAGGCCACTGTCACTTTATAGATAACCCCAGCAATACACAAGGACACGAAGGCCAAGTGTCTGTACTAGGTCACTGTTACTTCATAGATGACCTTAAAGGACCAAGAAGGTCCTATATCTGTACTAGATCACTGTTGCCACGTCCACTGTTACAGAAGTCGACCTTATAGAAGACCTTAGATCATCGATCTGTGTAACTTCATCATTTTTCTTCTTTTTGTCACTTTTGTGCTTTTTCTTCTTCTTTTTCTTTTTATCTTTTTGAGATTTTGCCTTTTCCCCTTTCCCCTCCGATATTGACGTTAGCGTAATTGGAGCAAGTTTATGCTTTTCATTTAATGCAGGAGGGAGGGAACTCATAAATACAGACACAGGGGCCACTTGAGGTAACACCGGCTTTTCAAATGAGGCAAATAGATCATTTTCATCCAATTCAGGAGGGTTTGGTTCCGTATCAGGATGTACATGTACACCAGACTGGAACGAAAATAAATGCATATCTTGTCAATAGCAGTTGTAGGTAAAATACCTGAATAAATACATAGAAAATAGAGGAAGTACATATTGTCAAAGGGTTTTCTACAGAACAGGAATATTAAAGAACGATTATAAAGTACTTCAAATCATAAGATTAATCCTTCATATTAAAGAACACACCTATTTGTAGACTTTCTCTGTATCGATATTTCATATTATGAACAGTTCAATCATTTCATTGTGAACGAACTGCTTGATAATTAGGCAGGCATGATACAAGTGGATGATAAAAGCCTTGTGAGAAAAAATTGCTTCATAAACAAAAAAGCCTGATAAATAATATACGATTAATTATTATGATTATCATTAGCTGGTGTTTGAAATATCGATACTCACCTTACACTTCTTGATATAAAAGTCTTTTATTCTATTCCTGAAGAGGAACAATACGACAAGGATCACACCGAGTACCACCAGAATGACAGCTAGGATGATCCACGAAACTTGAAAAGAAAACAGGCCAGTTGACGTCAATATTCAGATGCTGTGTAATTAGTCTACGTCAAATGTCAACCAGAATTTGAACATGATTTACAGAATATCAAAACCAACAATATCGAGGGGTTCTTTGGCAAATCTGACAGAAGACTATATTACATATACTAGTATCGTTCTATTAAGCCATCAACATCTTGCGTTGCAGTCAAACACATCTTTCAAAATGTCTTTATCAAATCACGCGATTGGCAATAGATGTGCTCTCTGCCTTTCAGACGTCTTGGAGAAATAAGATATGTTGAAGTCATAGTGAAACTCAGACATTCCCTTTCAAATTACCCGATATTAAACGTTCATGTCATAAATGCTAATTCCATTGGTTTAATGTTTAATGCTTCGGGGAAAATATCTACGTCATTAATATCTAGAAACAAAAGCTAACACTTCCATTTACTGGAGAGTTTAACCATGTCAGAATAGAACTTACGTATTCCTCCATCCTCTTGTGACTGTGATGGTGCTGGGACCAGGACAGGTGAACTCTTTTCAGTGTTGTTGCTATTGGCTACTGTTGTTATGTCAGTGTTGTTGCCATTGGATACTGTTGTAATGTCAGTGTTGTTTTCAGTGGATATTGTTGTTATGTCAGTGTTGTTGTCAGTGGATACTGTTGTTATGTCAGTGTTGTTGTCAGTGGATACTGTTGTAATGTCAGTGTTGTTGTCAGTGGATACTGTTGTTATGTCGGTGTTGTTGTCAGTGGATACTGTTGTTATGTCAGTATTGTTGTCAGTAGATACTGTTGTTGTATCGGTAGAGTTGTCTGCTGTTGTATTAGAGCATTCAGGCAGATCTTCAGCAGCCACTTTCCCTTCCCCTACAGATGTTCCACACGCTAACGTCACAACATCATCACCATGGTCGCCTATAGTATATATAACCATGAATCAGTACCTTACACACCCAAAGTACTACGAATGCATTGCGGTTGAACTGAAACCAAGTTTATCAAACAGTATAAGTACGTGAGTATTAATATAAGATGTTAACAGTGACAAATCATTTGAACGCTACAGAAAATAAAATATTCAATTTTCTGTTAAGACAACATGAAAACACACATCAGTCTTAATCTTATTCAACATACTTCCAATTTGGAGAAGAAAATACCCGGAATCCGTTTCCAAAGTGTTGTTTACTTGTATTTCGAGGTAATGTGTATTGTTTCCAACATTCAGGTCGTAAGGAAGGTAGTTCGTGTTCGAATCGCACCTCAAAACTTGTGTGTTGGTCCCGTCTGTTATGGTCAACGATTGGCCACAAATCCCTCCGCTTTCCGTAAAATTTAAATTAAGGGTCCGAATTTTGAGATTGGTGGCACACGATGCAGATACAGAACATTTGTATGACGAGTTTGCTGGCACGGAGCCAGTGACGTTGCCAGACTCATACCCAGGATTCAGTAGAAGGGCTGTAGTGGTGTTGACACTTCCGTCCTCACTCACGTCCTTCACTTCATTTTCTGAAAAGGATATACACGTGGAACTTACCGACGTTAAAGGCCCAATTTACGTAACTTTCGGCAAAACTTTAAGCGAAAATCAGGCCTAATCACTTATTATATTTATCGATTTAGTTAAGTTAACTGATATCAGCAGTATTCAAGATGAATTCTTTCGCGGTTACCGGTACAGCCGCAGTTGAAACATTTGTAAATTATTTGTAAACACGCGTCCATTTTGAACTGTCTTCTAACTTCGGTTTGCTGTTGAAGTGGGCCTCACCTGAATTATTTTTCAATTCTTTGAATTTTTTTTTAGTTACCGCTCAGGTTTACTTCGTTTTAGGCTTATTTTTGCATGGTTATCAATTAGATTTTTTTTTTAGAATTTTTCAGAATCACGAAAATTTTCCTGAAGTTAGGTATATTTGGCCTTTAATCATCCGAAACACTAAAACAAAATACTGGTGATGTTTAATATATGGTGTATGTTAATATGTAATGACCAAAAAGGATTCGTGGACAGGGTGCAATAAAAAACATTCCACGAAATCTTTCACTACCGGGTTTATATCATCGAGTGCAATATATTGGAATTTGTGATTGATAGTTATTGAGCTTATGGCCTAGCTAATGGTGGTTTAGTCAGAACTAAGCGGAGATCGATTTTCTTTTTATAATATAGAATCATGTTTTACCTAGATTGGAGTCAATTTCCAACTGGGTGATTGGTGAAAACGAGACTTACGATATAGGGTTTAAATGGCAGCTTTTATATTGATACAAAACAAGATATTTGATATAAATGGCAGTTGTTATATTGAAGCAAAACATGATATATTATATAAAAGTTCCTCTATAATCACAATAAACTACATACATACCTGATATACAATAAAAGTAAATCGCCATGTAAGTTGTCCGCAAGTAATATATCGAGGAGTTACAGGGTGCATTGGCCCAGGCAACGGGCGTCCACGAACACGAGGTTCGGCTATGGCAGTTTTCATAATACGTGTACTTGTTGAATCCCTCGTACTCGAATCCACAGTCTCCAGAATCGTATTGACAACAGGACTCCGGGGTGGACGCTGGGTTTGTCATGACAGTGGGACAACCTGATGACCTAGGTTTTACGTAGGCATACACAGCATCCATCACGATCCTCTCGTCAGTCCCGGGACAGGAACCCTTAATGAAATTATCTGTAGTGATCCCATAGCAGGCGGAGTACGTGTGGCGATACAGGCCAAAAACACCTAGTGCATAGTGACAAAAAAGGCATAGATCAATTCGAATATATCAATACGCACATGAGGGTTAAGTCTATTTATTTAATCATGCTTCGTAGCTCTTCATCTCAACATGCTGTAGGTCAAATGTCTGTAGACAGGGCAGTGCGGTTATTGAGAAAAAGTTGTTGAGGATATTTTCCCCTTGTGATATTGAAAATGAGTCAATATAATTCATTTGAGCAAATTTTGTAACCCTTCATCCGAGCATGTTACTTGCTTAATATTCTACTGGTAGCCGTGCCGTTTGGTTATTTAGAAGAAGTCGCTCAATGTCCTTATCTTTAATCTGTGAGATATTAAATGTCCTTATCTTGAATCAATGTCCTTATCTTAAATCTGTAAGATGTTCAATGTCATTATCGTTAATCTGTATGATAGTCAATGTCCTTATTTGTAATCCTTAAGTTATCCAATATACTCATCTTCAGTCTATAAGATATTCAATGTCCTTATCTATAATATCTAAGATACTCAATTTCCTTATTATCTGTAATCCGAAAGATTTTTAATGTCCTTATCTGTAACCTGTACGATATTCAATGTCATTATCTATAATATCTAAGATATTCAATGTCATTATCTATAATATCCAAGATATTCAATGTCATTATCTATAATATCCAAGATATTCAATGTCATTATCTATAATATCCAAGATATTCAATGTCATTATCTATAATATCTAAGATATTCAATGTCATTATCTATAATATCTAAGATATTCAATGTCATTATCTATAATATCCAAGATATTCAATGTCATTATCTATAATATCTAAGATATTCAATGTCATTATCTATAATATCCAAGATATTCAATGTCATTATCTATAATATCTAAGATATTCAATGTCATTATCTATAATATCCAAGATATTCAATGTCATTATCTATAATATCTAAGATATTCAATGTCATTATCTATAATATCTAAGATATTCAATGTCATTATCTATAATATCTAAGATATTCAATGTCATTATCTATAATATCCAAGATATTCAATGTCATTATCTATAATATCTAAGATATTCAATGTCATTATCTATAATATCTAAGATATTCAATGTCATTATCTATAATATCCAAGATATTCAATGTCATTATCTATAATATCCAAGATATTCAATGTCATTATCTATAATATCCAAGATATTCAATGTCATTATCTATAATATCTAAGATATTCAATATCCTTATTTGTAATCCGTAAGATATTTAATGTCATTATCGTTAATCTGTAAAATATTCAATTATTATATCTGTAAGATATTTTACGGCTTTATTTTTAATCTGTAACATGTCACAATAATACTAAGCAACCATTAACCACCCTACCACTTATAACCGTGGACTTATCTTGACACTCATATTTTCTTGTTTAGTTTTATGTTTTTCATAAAAATGTTCTCTATGTATCCATCTTTTTGAATTGATATGTTTTAGATCTGATATTGATCTCACGTATTGCTCATCTACAAAATATTTACCCGATAGATTTCAGATTTCTTTATTCACTCGTGACAAACAAATAAATGTTACAAGATATTAACTTCTTAATACATTTAATTAACAGAGTAATCAACGACCGCCGAAAGACGCCTAGGACGACAGGACAGCTTAGGTATCAGTTTATGTGGTCCCTGACTATTATTCTCCTGCGGTTGAAGACGAGTACATAAAATCTAGTATAATATTGGACGTGACATAATGATCAGTCTAAACCTTTCACCAATGATTGATTTGGATTTTGCTATAAAATGTCGGCAAAATCAATAAAATGTTTATATTGAATCGTGAATCGAGACGAGACGGACATAGGTTACACTAGTATATAAGTACCCCTCTCCATTTAATTAAGCAGAGGTACAAAACCCAATACGATGTAAAATAACATTATAACATGCATTTCGTAAAGTGTGTTGAAATCCCTTGTGTTTAAGATATTGTTTGTAAACAACGGTATTTCGTCACGTATAATATTTCCTCTTTCGAAAATGTGAATTTAGCCAACTTTATCATTTTATAGCATAATATCGAATTTAAGATAAATCGTCGTGATACAATTTTACTTTTTTTATACAAATCATAACATATTCAATCCTGACCAGAATAATAATAGATAATAAAAAAATCATCTTTTTTTTTATTGTTCATCGTCTTTACCTATTACTTTTTGCATGCCTTTTATATAGGCTTTGTTTTATACCTCTTAACCTTTAGAGGATATTTTATTGTGAAGTTACAATACACCATTTCCCAATATTGTTTCTTATCTTTTTCAATGAAAATCTCATTCATTAGAATATGTTTTGGTTCCGAATGAGCAAGAAATATATTTCATTCGGTGCTACGCCCTGCTAAGAAATATCAATATTTACATGACTCGTTTTGTTTTTTATTGCACATCGATGGGAAATGGTGTATTGTAACTTCACAATAAAATATCATTTTATTTTATGCAATAACAATATATGCATTGCGTATATTCGTCATTGGTTCGCCGTGTGTGTGCAGATTTAACTGATTCGTAAATAAGGATACGATCTGTAACTGTCATGACGTAATTTGATCAGACGTGCCAATTTAATAACCGACCTTCCTGTTAATACGACTTGTAGCAAAGCAAAATACTTAGAAACAGGACTTAAATAACAATTGGAAGAAAAAAGAAAAGAAACTTATTAGTCAATTATTATATAAAATGAACAGACAGATTACTTCTAATCATATCTGAAATGTATTAGCCTTTCAAGTTTGAGAAAATGAGAGATACAGTAATATATACTTTTAGAAATAAAGAAAAGCTATAGAGTTTCAAACTTCACACCTTCTCTTACAATTTCATCCTTCTACTATGAAAAACTGGAATAATACTCTCAAATAAAAGCCGTTCTCTTTTTAAATTAGCTCGAACCCCTAATACACTTACAGATAACCTATTTATTACACCTATGTCGACAGAAAAGCAAACTATTTAACATACAAGACTAAAGCATCAATACAGTTCTCTGAGATATAATATTTTCTGAGCAAACTTGGTTCAAGATTCAAACTATTTTGAAAGGTGGTCACTGTTACGAAAATGCCTATTATTTCTTGTTTGAATGTCAATCATATGATATTGCTTGAACTGTACATATTTAGAAACATTACTATGTATATATATTCAAATAAGGTCGCGGTTATTTACTATTTGGCAACGGAAACCTAGCTTTGGAAGAAAGTAATTCATTAAGCAACGCACATACTTTTATTAGGTCCAGTGTAAGATGTTAAATATAAAATATAATTATGTTCATGTGTAGCTTTTTCCTTTCTACTATCCTTTGCATTATTGTAACAACTTCGTTTTGAAATGTTAATAAATGTCCTTATAAACTGCAATAACTTGTTTCTAATCCTCTGTTTCTATTTGGACAAGAGATAGTTTAAAGTCAGTCAGGCTAGATCTTTGATGTGTTGTCATGTTCATGAGTATCCCTTTTTGTTATACTATCAAATTATTATATATTTATGTATCACTGCGACAAACAAATACATCGCTTTTTTAAGCGAAGACCCCGCCTTACATTTTTTTTTTCAAACTACTCAATCTTTTCGTTTCGAGGATTTTGCTACATTTCATGTTGCTAAAAGGTAATCAATATATTTGTTCGGATTTTCATTCGAGTGTATTCAACAGTATCAATATATAATAACAGGCACAATTAGGCGGAATTTCAGTTCCCCGTTAGTGTTTGTCATTCCACATTACATAAAGACCCAACATTATTTATTGCACCTAATTTATTTGTACCTCTATAACTGTCTGATGAAATATTTACTATACTCACCACTGATGCTGGCCACACATAACACCATGTAAACACCCGTACTATCCATTGTCAGTGTACTTTAAACGTTTACTCAGTATTCGTACCCGTCCCTTAGTCTCATTCACGGGTTAAGTTTGGTGTGGAGATTTAATTAATCCTACACACAGACTATTGTCACATGATATGCAAAGACGTTACTCTGATCTGACACTTGGGTCTTACCGTGTATATATATGGCTGTTACAGTTGGTTTAGTGAGGTTATTGTAACATGACTGCACAATCACGTCATGCTATTACAATATCTATTGTTTGTTAAAGCCGGTACTTAAAGGTGGAATCATGATGTTGTTTGTGTACACGGAGAATGGATATTGCGTTGCGCTATCAGGCAGAAATGAAATATAATATTTCATTAGATAACTAGGCCTTTTTGTGTTAACTCACAAAGAGAAGAAAATGATTTCAATGATTTCTTAAAATGTCATTGGAAATGTGTGCTCACAAAGGTATTCGTGAAAATTATTTAATGCGTAACATAGTATAATATCAAGTTTATTTTACACGAGTGCTATGTAACTTTATAGATTTGTTGATGACCAAGGAGTCTAGACAAAGGGTCTTCCTAAAATATACTTGTTAATGGAAATCTATGCTTAATTTTGTATGTATCTGAAAATTTGACTGCGGCCAGAAAAAAAACCCCCTACTTGTTAGGTTTGTGGTCAAAATATTCTGCTAAAGTTTTTTTGTTTTTTATTCATCAACAATAAACATGTACACATATAACGAATACATAAATGCATCACATACAGCCAGGATACAGGTAGATATACACACACAGGCAAATTAATATATATAAACATATAATACACACACATAAATATACAGACATGCATGTGCACATGTAAGTACACATGGACATGCACTAATATTATGACCCATTACACAGGGGTTCATACATCCATGCACATACACATAAATTCACACATGTACACATACATACCCACCCACACACATACATTAGCACAAACACACGTGCACACATACAAGTACACCTGCATGCACACATACACACATGCATGCATACACATGCATAGATGTCTATTAATTGCAGTAATGCACATGCGTATGCATGCATCAATGCACACACATGCCCACACATAAATACTAGACCTTGTGTTTGTGTTTCTGCTAAAGTTAACGGGGGCGCCTGATTGTTTTTGAAATAGTGTTTTGTAACTCTGCCAAATGTTTATTTCATTTGTTTACGAGCGATTCCTAACATATCTGGCATTAGACTTGACATCAGTGTTAATTGCTTATCATTGTCCACAAAGTGGCAATGGAAATAAAAAAATATTTTCAGTCATATCCTGGTTCAATACACAAAATATGCATAGGTGTTAACCTCTGAAACCTCCATTGAGGGAGATCTCCCTCATTCAACATTTCCAATGAGAAAGAAAGTGCGTGAAATGCGATTGAAACTGCATTGCTTATTTTGTCTTTCCCATTGTATGTATCAAAATAACTTCAAAAAGTATTCATTTGATCCAGACACATCTGTTATGGTCATTACACACACCCTACATTAACTAGGATATCATTTGACCACAGGATGTAGACTTTGAATTTGTGTGAGTTTGGACTTGCATTTGGATAAGGGATAAATTTTGGTCAACATGAAAGTCTCCCTCGTAATGAGGGAGGGTTAACGGTATGAATATGCTTATACACATGTATATGGCCATAATTGATATAATCGCATATCTTGTAAAACGAATATAGGCATCACGCAGGTCAACAGATTGGATTAAACATTTTCATATGATCTTCATTCCTCCATTGTAACGCATCGAGAAGACAAATGTTGTCGAAAGATTATAACAGTATGTATTAAACTCTCCGAAATATCTAAATAAAGCTTAATATTCTATCAAAAAGTAGAAGTAAATTATTTGTTATGGAACCATAACAGCATTCTAATCACACGTGTATGACACCGAGGTAGGCACGGAAGACATTCATTAAACATTGCATTTGGTATGGCAACACTAATTAATGTGTGGTTAAACATTATGATGGATATAATATTATAGAGGTTACACAACTAGTATTTTTTAATAGTTACAAAAGACACCTGGTAAAGGTATGTATGTTCCTTTTTATTGATCATTAGTTCGATAACCTCAGTATTTCCTTTGATATACCTGGTAGTCGCAATTGAAGGTCTGCATACTTGTTTGATAGAATTTCCTTTCTGGGCCACGAATGCAGTCTAGTTGTGTATTTTTCCGTACTACAGGCTTTGGTTGCCGTACTACATGCTTTGGTTGCCGTACTACAGGCTTTGGTTGCCGTACTACAGGCTTTGGTTGCCGTACTTCAGGCTTTGGTTGCCGTACTACAGGCTTTATAGAACTATCCCCGACACTTCAGACCCCTGAAATATATCGAAGAGTCATTGAGATACTTGTGTTTGAGACAAAACAACTACGTTGATCTTTTGGTTTACATTTAACGAATCTGGCGGTCGCGTAACAGTAAAGTTGACCGGCTCTACAGTCGGATGTCGCTACTTTGTGATCTTCAAATGAGCAGGTATGCGTCAGTGATTAGTCTGGTTTCTTTTTTACCCCAAAATAGCTGTCCGTGTGCTTATCATTTCGAAGTGACGTCAGCACAACCACCGAGATACCGAGGGTACTGTTGTACGCTTTAGGTACTGTAGTTTGGTCTGCGATGGTTTTTTCCAACTTGCCATCCAGTATTTATCTGGTACGAGTAAGAGTTTTGTTCGTGCCTGATTAAGGAACAATGACACTACACGTTTGAGCGTCTGTTGTACGTATACCATATACAAGAAGGATCCACAAAACAGAAGTGGATCAGAAATTGTTTTCATTTGGTCCAGCTCCAAGCATTTAAGCATAAAACAGAAGTGGATCCGAAGTTGTTTTCATTTGATCCAGCTCTAAGCATTTAAGCATATTTCTTTGTCTGATCTGCGACCACTTTTACTGACCAGATATATTCTTTCTGTTCAAGTTCATTTAAATGCCGTTATTGACTTGTTTCAACTATTTTGTCTATGTTCAGTATCTAGCTGCTGTGTATACCTGTGTATAAATTTTCTGGTGAACTAAATTTTGGCAGAAAGAGAAGCGTCAGATAAAAAGTAAAGGATAAATTGTATGGTGAACTGAATTTTGGCAGAAAGTGAAGCGTCAGATAAAGAATAAAGGCAATTATATTGTCTGGTGAACTGAAGTTTGGCAGAAAGTGAAGCGCCAGATAAAAAGTAAAGGATAAATAGTCTGAAGAACTGAATTTTGGCATAAAGTGAAGAGTCAGATAAAAAGTAAAGGAGAAATTGTTTGTTAACTGAATTTTGGCAGAAAGTGAAGCGTCAGATAAAAAGTAAAGGATAAATTGTTTGTTGAACTGAATTTTGGCAGAGAGTGAAGCGTTGTTCAAATGTTCAACTTTTTGAAGAAATCAAGAGAAACTCATCTCACTCCGATCGCATGGGATTGTAATCACACGACTACAGACTTGTTTCATGGTAGGTTAGATAAACAGGCTCCAGTTTCATGGACGTATCTTATCGTAGCTTAAAAATCTTCGTAGGAACGCATAACAACAAGTAAAATGAAAATTCTTTAACTTGCAATTTTCGATTTTACTTCTGTTATTTAATACATTCCTACAGAGATTTTTAAGAATAGGAATTTCACGAATAATTGGCCAGGTCGTTTTGCCTATTTGCATGTTGTGTAAAGTTTATTTGAGTAGTCATTTCTGATACCTTCAACCACAGACTTAGATAGTAATCTAATTCTGTGCTTCAAAATGTCGTTGCTTAAGACTGTGGACTCTACTGATGGCATGTTGGACCTGTCAGTGATCCTAGTGGCCTTGGATCAATAAATTACCTATAGGTAAATGGGGTATTTGTTTTGTTAAAACAAGTTATTGTTGTCACTACCTCAAAACTTACCATTACCAACCAGTGCTGGAGAATTCCACATTTTATTGTTCATTAGGTTTTTAAAATTTGACTTAGTTTCATCACAAAATTTACCCAGAATTTCGTTTCATGTTAACACAAATTTTGGCACAGTGAATCAATGTATAATTTTATACACTGTGATTAGACACCACATATGACCATACAGGGTGATATAATTATGTAAAAACTTCAGTTTCAAGTTTCCCTTAAAACAAGCTAAAACCATAGACGTATTATTATATATACATTTATTTCATTGCTGTTGCAGACAATAAGAATATGGTATGCTTTATTTTTTGCAAAGCTTGCAAACAACATAACCATAATACGAAAGTGAAGGACACAATGAACACTTTGAGAACAAAGGATTTTACCAGCGTATGGTGAAAATACCTCACCAAATTTTACTGATATATCCAGAGGGCAAAAACTTAGACTTTTAGGTATGTATACATTGTAAAAATAGTTGTAAGAGCACCCTTTCTCTTATTTGATGTATAAAGAATTTGTACAGAAAACTTAATGTCTGTACTATTTAAGAATTTCCACTGTGAAAGAAAATAATAGAACTGGGGAAAATGTCTCTGCATGCAAAACCATTCTCCATTAAACATATTCAGGTTATTGTGTCTTAAAGAGTAACTGTAGTGCAAAACCATCTTTTGTGTATGGTAAGATTGCTAAATAGTAAGTGAGATAATTCACACGAAAATTTTTTTTTTGTAAAAATTACGAAGTTTTGACCATTTTTCTAAATTTCACACCTGAATGCAAATCAGAAAATCCCCGATTTTGCCATACGACCGGAAGTGACGTCACAACGGTGACCGCACTGATAGACTTGCAATTGTGTAGTCATTATATTAAAATCATATGAATCGTATCACGACTTGTTATTTGTATAGAGTCTTCTATTCAAGAATATGACACTTATTATATATCAAGGTTGTATGGAGTTCATTAATGACCCTACTGATAATTCCAAGGTGTTGTATGCCCCAGGGGGCCGTGATTAGTGGTGAGGGGGGTCGGGAGTTCCAAAGGTGTGCGGCACACGTGGTCATGATCACTCGACCATAAATCAATTACCGCCGGACTCGCTAACATGATTAACAGGTTATTAACATGCGCTTGATATGATTAGGTATTAATTTTCTCATATTTAATTTCATATAACACCGCTAAAACGGCGTGTGTATTCACTGATGGTCACGTTGATTGCGTGCACATATCAGCAGGAACTGATCGTAACACTTTTTAAAATGCACGCTGAAAACTTTTAATGCATGTCGGTCGGCTGTATTATTAAATACAAAACTACTTAGAAACAACCTCAAACAAACAGATAAGGAAAAGGATATTTGTGTTGCTTTAGACTACGGACTTAGCCCAATCTAATTCCGTGTATAGACTCAAAGATTCAAAGAAGAACAGTTAGTAACGTCATATAGAACGACAAGACCAGCCTTTTTATACGTACAATACTATGTACGTATATTGGAAAATGAAAATATATAACTTTTATCAATACTTTCGACCTGTATAAACTGTTTTGACGGGTATCACATTTCGACTTCTTTTATATACTTATATATGTTTGAGAAATTATAGGTGTGTATTAAAGTTAACAGCTTTCTATCCATTGATAATTTATTTATGTCTATGCAGTATAAAAAAAGCATTTCAAATCGTGAATATTGTAAAATAAATAGAATATGAGCGAAATCCTGATGTTACCTGTCTTCAGGCACATACATGTACATCGAAATAGAAATCAAGAACAATGTATTTCGAATTCTGTTTGAGAAAAAATAAGATTAGATCTTTGAAAACCCCTGTGTTTTACTGACAAGAAATGAACATGGAACATCTTTTGAATATAAGATGAGAAGATTACTTAATTGGTTTTAATCACAGGCATTTGTGGCCAGGAGAATAGTCATCTAAATATATAGATAATTTGCAAAATATGAATAATTAAAATGAAATATAAAAACTGACTTAAACAATTTTCTTTTTATGTTATTAATCATCTAAAACCATAATGAATGTAATTGCCAATTTTCAGCTTGATACGTCAAGCGGTTAAATTTCACAAAAAAAAGTGTCTGATAGTCGATTTTTTGTTGAATTAAACCGCTTGACGTATCAAGCTGAAATTTGGCAATTATTTTCAATACGGTTTTAGATGATTAATAACATAAAAAGGAAATTTGAAAATTCAGTTTTTATATTTTATTTTAATTATCATATTTCGCTATGTTATCTATATATTTAGATGGCTATTCTCCTGGCCACAAGTGCCTGTGGTTTTAATCCGCATTTTATTCATTTATGTTAAAAATAAAATAGGAAAAAACTGTGATACAGACATACCAGGGACGTATATGTGCATATACGTCCCTGAGACATATCAAGCAAGTTTTCAACAGAACTTTTCTCGTTGAATAGAAGAGTCAAACTCGAAATTAAAAAAGTGTCATATACTGTGTGAGTTGACGGTGGGTTACGGAGATTTCAAAAGATACATGTGCACTCGATAGTCTATGTTCCAGTCGAAAACTAACTACAGATTTAGAGTACACATTTTGAAGTTATAAAGAGGGGATAATAACCGCAACATACTCAACTATTACAATTTAGTTAACTTTGATAGCCCCCCCCCTCTCCAATGTTAATTACTTCCTATTTGAGTAACAAGTTACGTGTGTAGTTATCGAACTGACCAGGTAGATTATCCTACTAATCTGATTACGTAATATAATATAATGGACACTAACATGAGATGTACAATACTCAAAGGTATTATTATAAGCGTCAATCTTGAATCATTGGATAAATGATATGTATAACTGACATTATAAATGACACAGAGTATTACAATATGATAGCGCATGTATATATATGGGTCCATTAAATTAATTTGAACAATCAATAAACACTATATTTATGAAAGAATCAAAATAATGTTATTTCAATGACGATTTCAGATTATTCTCCCGACCCTCATATTATGGTACGTCCCTTAATTTCATTGTATAATACATTTTGAATCATTAATCAACCAGACGTACATATTACTATTATATATAGAGAGACATAGGACCCAATTTCTTGTGTTCCCGTTGTGACGTCACCAATACGTGTGCACAATCTTTAGCGGTTCGCGGTGTGCTAATTAATTAGCGTGTGGCAAAACAGGTAAAAAACCAAACTTTAACCTGTCGTAACTTTGTAACCGGTCGGCCGATTTCGATGCGGTTTTCGACAATGTATTAATGCCGACACAACGAGTCTGATCATTTCAGTTTCTATTTGCACTACAGTTACTCTTTAATAATGCAGTACTGTATATAAATATAAATTCACTGTAACATAATTTACTGTCTGTTTTGATATATCTGAGAAGGTACAAGTAGCAGTTTGATGTCACATTATATATTACTGTCAGCAATGTTAAAATTTGTATAATTGCAGACATTGATAGCTATAGACACAAGATTATACTACTACAGTAAAACATCACTCATTCGAACCTGGTTAGCTTAAATACTCTGCATTTGTCAAATACTTTGTTTGGTCCGAACAGAGTTCGTAAATATTCAACCAACCTCTCATTACTCAAATACCATGTATTCCTCGAATTAATGATCAGGTCCACATGAGTTCGAGAAAGTGGGGTTTTACTGTATATATATATATATATCAAAACTGGTTTCACCGAGATACATTTGTTCCAGTATGTAGCCTCCTTTCAGTCTCCTTACAAAGTACAATATCCTGAACCTGACCAAGTATTACAATTCTAACAAATTATAGAGGACATCATTAGATTTCACAGCAGTTGAATCTTTGTGTCCAGATTATTAAAATTGTTTTCTCAAGAATTGTCTCTACAACATTTGAAAACATACATACATTAATGATATTATGAAACAACTTGTTTATATATTTTGGGAAAAGAATACCGTCTCGTTGTTCGGTAAAGCCGTCATCCTCACTGCCACTAAAACTTCAATGTACTCACTCAGATGTCTGAATAATCAACAGATAAGGTAGTCACTTTTGTATAGAACTCCCCACATATTCCATGAACAGCCTTTTGGAATATGGTACAATTCTGCTTTCAACCTTGGGTAACTTGTCCATTCCGTAAGTGCCAAAAAGGACTCAATTTTCTACCAAATTCACCTTTTGAAGACAACTTTTAAGGGGACCTGTGTCTAATCGGATTCTCAGTCACCAAGCCATTAGTAAGTCTGTTTATCCTAGTAGTAAGGTTTTTGTCAGCCGATCTGTGCCTTGGCAGGCTCTATATGGTATAAGTTCACTTTCTGATCGCCTCCCACAGCCAGGCCAGGGTAGGTGTAATACCAACTCATCCCATAGGCCACTTGTTGGCTCGTACTCAAGGGAACCTGCAACAGACCCAGTACCAAGTTACCTGTTAATGGTTGTTTGTGCTTTTGTTTTGTATTTGTCCAGTATTTTCATCAATGTAAAAAACAAGAATTACGCGTAATTATATGTCTCGCCTTTCCCGCTTTGCCGATAAGATTTAAGTCCCAACGTAAAAATTAGTATGACAAAATACATACAGCAATATCATATCTGTAACATAGCCAAGTTTCAATTTAATTACATATCAATAACACTATAAATAGTGTATGCTAACGTAAATTCTCAAAATTCCCATGTTTTTACCCCAAAATTTCCTCCAATTTTTGGTAAGGTCTTCAGTATGATAATATTAGTAACAACCCTAAGTTTCAATTGAATCCGATATCATTCACGCTATAAAAAGTGGACTTTAACGCAAATTCTCAAAATTCCCATGTTTTTGCCCAAAAACAGCGGAACCTGCAAATAAATTTCCTCCAAATCTCATTCGGTGTTCAGTATGATGATATCAGTAACTACATAAAGTTTCAATTGAATCTGATATCAGTGACACTATAAAAAGTGGACTTTAAACGTAAATTCTCAAAATTCCCATGTTTTTGACCCAAAACAGCAATACCTGTAATACGATTTCATTTAAATTTAGGTAAGGTATTAAGTATGATGGTTTAAACAATGTGACCAACTTTCAATTCAGTAGGACAATTATAACACTGTTAAAAGTGGACTTTAACGCAAATGTTGACGCCGCCGCAAAAGTAACACCTAAGTCTCGCTTTCTCGACTATTGTCGAGGCGAGACAAAAATTATTACAAATAACATTGTTATTATCCTCAAGAGTCTTGTCACAGGTAATGATAAACAGCGAGTGCTAGCTACACACAGATTAATGTACAATGCTTTAAAGTGGAAGAAATAAGAACTAGTAAACGTTTAACTGTTTATAGGGGGAAATTGCAAGGGCATTCATATAGCTGTAATCTGACTATTAAATGTAAGGACTGCCTCCAGGTGTATGCAATATGAGTGTAAGTATTGAGTGCCTGTGTATTTGGGGGTCTGTGATATGTTTGAGTAAGCCTAGTCCAAATGCGATATTCCGAATTTTTTTGCCAAATTAAAGTGCTACCACACTGGAGAATACTTGCTACCTCATTGAAGAATATTACTACTTCTAGATGATGTGCAATGAATGAAATTGATGTATCAATATATTCAAACAGACTCAATTGATTTAAACCATTAGGACATGCTGTTTTCCATACCTGATGGTGTCTCGTGCTAAACACTTTGATCTGTCGCCTAGGTCGTCCTGTTGTGGCCAAAAGTATAGGTGTGGACTTGCCCCAGCGAATGTCCCGAGCCCCTTCAGGGTGGGCTTGGCGTCTTTCCTGTGGCTGACTGTAACCAAAAGTTACTCCTTTATCAACTGCCAGCTAATATTGGTAAAGTCAGATTAACTCATTTACCACTGAAGAAACATTTGAACCCTTCCAATTCAAAGGTTGGATTAGTTCATTATAAAATTTCGGGGGTAAATGAATTATCATTTTGTTTAAATTCTGTTCCTGAATTTATGGATGGATAACAGTACAAGTGGATTATCATAGAATGGATTTAAATGAATGGCCTAAAAATCCACTTATTTTAAAACACTGGAGTACCTAGATCTTGAAAGGTAGAAGATGAGCCACTCTGTTCCAGCCACTGCACCTATGACATCATCGTCCAGTCTGCTCCAGTCGGCACCCATCAGTGGGGACTGGCAACAATCCAGTGACATGATCTGAAGCTGTAGGTCCATACTGAATATCTTAATGATGCCATCTTTCTGTGCCACCATTACCTACAATGAATGGAAAATGTGAGAGACAGATTGTTATGTTTTCCTGACAATTACATTGCACTTGTTACCTGCTCCTCTATTATATGTTAGTCATGAAAGTCTGACTTATTACTGCCAATATAATATAATCTTTCTAGGAAAGTAGAGATTTAAAAGAAACATAATTTTGTACCTTCTTGAGATTCTCGAAGTTACTTACCATCTATTTCATATTGACATACACTATATTGTAAATCCATTTCAAAGTATTTTGTATTTAATGTACAGAGTAAGAAAAGACAACTCTTGTCTAAATCATCACTAATAACTTGATGGTGAGTTAATGCACAATGGAGCAGAGAAAACACTCCTAAAACATTTACAGAGCTGCCAATGTTTGAAAATCCCGGAAAAAAAACATAATCACGACTCGAGTAACAAACATTTAAGTCTTATTGCCAAAATTGTCCAGGTTTGAGTCGTATTTCGCAAATGAATCAATCTTTGGGGATTCAACAACATATTTTTTAACTGCTTTGTCACATTATTTTCACCAGAATCCAAATAACAAATCTCAATAGCATGTCATACATTGTTTTGATGGGCCTTTAAGAGAAAGGATGTCCGAATCAAACCAACCTGTGATCAGAAGGAAGAATTTGCCGGCGTTGATTCCAAATGTGTTGTTCGCTTCAATTTCAAGATAGTAAGACTCGCTGTCGTATATGCAAATTGGTATGAGGTCCGTATTTGATTCGCAGCCGACGACAGTGCTGTTTTCTCCATCCTTTATTGTCAATGACTGGCCACAGACTCCGCTGTCAGAGGTCAGCATCAGAACAAGAGCCCGGATGCGAAGTTGAGACACACATGAAGCTGCCACTGAGCAGGAGTACGAAGAGCTCTGTGTCATGTTACCCTCGGGGTATCCCGTGTTCCAGAGAAATACTTCTGCATCCGTGATACTTGTGTTTCCACTTATTGTCTGTATGTCATTTTCTAAAAAAAAAAGAGAAACATGGATATAACGAAACATTTACTCGAAATCACGGATATGTATTTTTTCATGATGCATGATATTAAAAGGTGTTGTCTTTTCTTTCAGTCGATAATTAGTTTATGGTTCAACTGTGAGTTTTATTAGATCATGCTTACCTGCCACACCATAGAAATAGGCCACCATGTAATTGGTCCTTTTCTCTACCCAAGCTACAGGGGTCGTAATGCACGTGGTTTTACCGTCACAATTCTTATACTATTCTTGATGACTATGTCCCTCATATTTCATTCCACAGTCGTTTTCGTCGAACGTACAGCATGAAGAGTGTACAGTCAGTGACGTCGTAACGGTTGGGCAACCAGAGGATAGCGGCTTGGCGTAGGCAAACACGGACTCAATGACAATGTTGTTGATATACAATTGTATGATTGTGCGTCCTTTTTTATTTGAATGGTCTTATCATTTGCCCCATGTGAAGGCATTCCTTTGAGCAGTGTACCAGGTACCACAGTGTCGTTGTCAACCAGGAAGTTATACGTGGGTAACCATACAGTCTACCGACCCGGCAGTGACACAGCCGCAATGGAAGATTAAACTGAGTGCCTCCTAATTATAATAATTAATAAAAGGGCATTCTGGTGTGAATTCACTTCATTATGGTTTGAAAGTTATTGATGAGATATTTAGATATTTAAACAAAAACCCCCAAAAACACAGAATCTACTGCTAATATACAGAGGTAAACATAATCGTGATACCAAGTAATCTATACGAGTAAACAATATACCTAATCAATATTTTTAATAGATACGTACCATTAAATTGTCTCGTGAAACGGAACACTTTACTTTTTGGCAATAACCGAATTTTTCTTTTAATTTGATAATAAATAGTTGTTTGCAAGTGACTAATTTTACCAATAAACAGTTCATAGAGAAGTTGAATACAAAGACATCTAAGGTTACAGTAGTATACAAGTAAACAAATCACACTCTGCAATTTAAAGTGGTACACAAACCAATTCTTAGCATTGTACAGTGGTATACAAATAAATACTTATTTATTCACAGTTGTATACAAATCAATACTTAGCATATATAGACCAAACGAATAATTAATAATTTACAATGGTTTACACGTCAATACTTCTTAATTTACAATGGTATATAAATCAATACTTGTCAATTTAAAGTGGTGTATAAACAAATAGTTATTACTCCACAGTTGTATACAAACCAATTCTTATTAATTTACAATGATATACAAACCATTACCTATTAATTTACAGAGGTATACTTATCAATTCGTGTTAATTTACAGTGGTATACAAACCAATATTTATCAATTAGCAGTGGTATACAAAAGATGACGTAACACACAAATATGCTGCACCTTTTAAATTTAGTAATAGGCACAGTATGCCGAAAAAAGGAATTAAACTACATCATACAGCTGTTTCGTCTTTCTAGGTCTCTTCAGTGATGTTAGGGGCCAAAAGGTGGGAATCCAAAAAAACACATTTTAATTTTTAACAAAATGCATAGAATATTCAGTCTTTCAAATAAACATTAATTGGTCAAAGGCTACTGGTTTTCCTGAACAGTGGAATAAGTCACGGAAGACGGACAATTCAATACCCCGAGAAACTTTGTACAGGTGTATGTCGCTTTAGAAGGAGCTGCCTTGTCAGTTTTCTCTGCCTTGTAAGCTTTATCAGTTGCATGTAATTGTAACATTTTAAAAACAAGTGCTGATAAAGGAACTAGACAACGTGTATTCATACTGATGACAAGTCGTTAAAATCAGTTTGAAAAGGTCTGACAAGATGCTGATGATCTATAAACGTTTTATACGAGGTACGTACGTAATATATTATGTATTAATATGTCTACTTTACCTAGTATCAATGGTATGCCTACTTGTTGTGATTGGGAATGATGCCGAAGTTCTCAGGACATTACATTTATTTGGATGTGACCTAGATCTACATGGCGGTGTCGTCGATGAAGCAGAACACGCTCTACTATTCCAGATCACCTGGCGGCTATTTGTTCTTATACTTTTCAAGGGTGTGCATGTCAATCTTTTAATTTGTTGATATTTCGCTCCTAGATTAAACAATTTCTAGTTAGGATTATGTTTTAGTTGACGTTGCAGTATTCTCTGATTTTTTATGCATCTCTTCTTCAATGTTTTATGGATTAATATAATCTTCCCTTACCTTGAGGGTGTGACAGAGAAATCTCCGACCCAAGGAGTGTTTTTTTTTGTTGTCGCGAGGCTCTGCCGAGGTTTAGATAATAAAGAATGTCATCCCGAAGGTTGGAGATTTCTCTGTTACAACATCGAGGTAGGAGATGATAATTTTTCGCCTATCATTTTGTATTTTCTTAACAAAAGTTTCAATGCAACATAATGCTGACATGACGTGATTGAATTGTTGCCTTTTCGTGATAGTATTGTTGTCGTGACGTCATTATATTGTATTCGTGACGTCATTATTTCATTTCAGATATATTTTATTGATTAACAAACGGATTGAGCAACAGACGTATCCTATATCAGCTGTATCCTCATTATATTGTTGATGTCATTATTTTGTTGTCAGTTCGTGCTATCTTTCATTCCCTAGGGGGTGCCAGAGTAATCTTGGACAGGTAAAAGAGGAGAAACATCTGTGAATGATGGGAGAAATCAAAATATATATAGATTAAAGCTTTAAAGTAACTTGTATTGTTTATATTGTTGTTTATCTATCAACTACAGTATTAGTATTTATAAAATCATACAACGGCAATCCATATACTTAATTGTAGCACGGGCACGTCAAACCTAGCCATCACGTACTTAAGTCCTTGTTTATAATTACTAACGGGTTCCACAAGGCAAAAACAACTGCCGTTTAATTCATTATTGGCTCGACTTTATCCTATTCTAAATCATAAAGGTACTATTCTCGTTTGTCTTTTTTGTACAATCCACTAAATACCTTGACGTACGTACATCAATTGATAAGTAAACATATAATTAAAAACCCAAAATACTCTTTTCTCTCCTCCATTTATAATTATGGAAATATGTTTCCTTTGTACCCTACGAATCTGTTTTAACTCGTTGTAAATTTCGTTAGTGTATGTGCTACCGTAGGTTGACTGGCTATATAACACACGGAACAAGGACATCAGGCAATAGTTTCGCCAATATCTACATACTCAATACAACTGAAAAACCGTTGAATGGTTATATAAATAACGTAATGAGTCGGGAATTTTCTCGTCACATATATGTAGTCCAATCGATGTTAAGGTCAAGTCACCAACAAGAAAGTATATAATATTACACGAACACCAATCAACATGAAGAACAAAGTAAATTTGACGCTGATTTTATTTCAAAACTATTAATTAAACAATCAAAAGTAATATATATATCTATATGCATTTGTGTTTGGAATCACATTTATATATAAGTGATATATTATAAATATTTATGATAAATATTTCGAAACTTCATAACGTCTTTTTATGAACAAGTAACGAATTATTGCGTTTATTGAAATGTATGTTAACATAATGTTGCTATCATTACTAAAACAACTGTTTTGTGTATATGACCAATATTCATTAAATAAAATGGAAACACGAACGACAATATATACCTTTTGAAGTCACAAACAATAAAGAACTATAACAAAAAGGAAAAAACAGGAAAAAGAATATTCAAAAGACAACTACTAATAAATACAACATTTGTATTCAACTATAAATAAAACATTAAAGAGTAATATATACATATTCTCATTTATTATCATTTAACGCCAAATAGTATAATAGTCACAAATATATATTCTTCTTTCGAAATTTATATTCAAACATAACATTTAAAGAACAATAGTTACTATAACAATGGTCTTGCCGACATATTATTAGGAGTGTATCGTTTGTTTCGTTTCAATACACACTTTAACAAGAAAACTATTTGAACCCAACACTTGAATTAGCGTACACACTGATAACAATGTAAACTTATGTGTATTGTTAAAAAAGGGCTCGGGTAAATATTAATTATCGTTCATATCTCAAATGAACCAGGTGTGACTGACGCTATTCTCTAATCATACAGGTATTTATCATGTTTATTACAGGTGTGACTGACGTTATTCTCTGATCATACAGGTATTTATCATGTTTATTACAGGTGTGACTGACGTTATTCTCTGATCATACAGGTATTTATCATATTTATTACAGGTGTGACTGACGCTGTTCTCTGATCATACAGGTATTTATCATGTTTATTACAGGTGTGACTGACGTTATTCTCTGATCATACAGGTATTTATCATATTTATTACAGGTGTGACTGACGCTGTTCTCTGATCATACAGGTATTTATCATATTTATTACAGGTGTGACTGACGTTATTCTCTGATCATACAGGTATTTATCATGTTTATTACAGGTGTGACTGACGCTGTTCTCTGATCATACAGACATTTATCATGTTTATTACAGGTGTGACTGACTGCTATTCTCTGATCATACACGTATTTATCATGTTTATTACAGGTGTGACTGACGTTATTCTTTGATCATACACGTATTTATGTTGTTATTACAGGTGTGACTGACGCTATTCTCTGATCATACAGACATTTATCATGTTTATTACAGGTGTGACTGACGCTATTCTCTGATCATACAGGTATTTATCATGTTTATTACCGGTGTGACTGACGCTTTTCTCTGATCATACAGATATTTATGTTGTTATTACAGGTGTGACTGACGCTATTCTCTGATCATACAGGAATTTATCATGTTTATAACAGGTGTGACCGACGCTATTCTCTGATCATACAGGAATTTATCATGTTTATAACAGGTGTGACCGACGCTATTCTCTGATCATACAGATATTTATCATGTTTATTACAGGTGTGACTGACGCTATTCTCTGATCATACAGATATTTATGTTGTTATTACAGGTGTGACTGACGCTATTCTCTGATCATACAGACATTTATCATGTTTATTACAGGTGTGACTGACGCTATTCTCTGATCATTAACGTATTTATGATGTTTATTACAGGTGTGGCTGACGCTATTCTCTGATCATACAGGAATATATCATGTTTATTACAAGTGTGACTGGCGCTGTTCTCTGATCATACAGGTATTTATCATGTTTATTACAGGTGTGGCTGACGCTATTCTCTGATCATACAGGTATTTATCATATTTATTACAGGTGTGACTGGCGCTGTTCTCTGATCATACAGGTATTTATCATGTTTATTATAGGTGTGACTGACGCTGTTCTCTGATCATACAGGAATTTATCATGTTTATTACAGGTGTGACTGACGCTGTTCTCTGATCATACAGGTATTTATCATATTTATTACAGGTGTGGCTGACGCTGTTCTCTGATCATACAGGTATTTATCATGTTTATTACAGGTGTGACTGACGCTATTCTCTGATCATACAGGTATTAATCATGTTTATAACAGGTGTGACTGACGCTATTCTCTTATCATACAGGTATTGATAGCAGCATGACAATTTTGTTGAGTGTCAAACAATATTCAAATAGTGTAACAACGAATTTCGTATTTTATAAGGAAGATTAGACCAGGAAGTTAATTAACCTATTTATCAATATATATACGTCTGTCTGCGATACTAAAAATTGTAGCAATGAATCGTTCAACATGAGGAGGTACACTTTGTAAAGCCAATTAAACGACCAATCAGTAGGAAGTGTTAGGAATTAATAGAACACGGTACAAATACGACGGATACATCCTGAACAAATAGTGTACAAGATATATGGTGTTTATTGCTACGGCGCCCCTAAACTGACTCATATGTTCGATGGGCCTGAAAAACAACAGAATGTAATTTATTTATCAACTTTGTTTTGTAATAGACTGATGACTCAAACCAAAGTTGAACTCCTCACCACGGGCTTCACCATGGGATACATAATGAATACCTTATAAGCCATGAATGTTTAGCAAATATTGTTACAACCCTATAACACACATTCTATTGATGACAGTTTTAATTCTTCGTGCACTTTTCAAACTTGCATGAAACTGTGCTTGTGTTGTATTGTACAAAACCAGCATCATCCTTTTCCATTGTTTCTGTAAATAGGAGCACTGACTGGGTCGTTGTTACTTTATACATGACCTCATAATTACACAGGGACACAATGACCCTGAATTTGTAAAAGGTCACTCTCACTTTATAGATAACCCCAGAAATACACAGGGATACGAAGACCCAGTGTCTGTACTAGGTCACTGTCACTTTATAAATAACCTCAGAAATACACAGGGATACGAAGGCCCAGTGTCTATACTAGGCCACTGTCACTTTATAAATAACCTCAGAAATACACAGGGATACGAAGGCTTTAGTGTCTGTACAAGGTCACTGTCACTTAACAGATAACCCTAGAAATACACAGGGATACGAAGGCCCAGTGTCTGTACTAGACCACTGTCACTTTTTAATAACCTCTGAACTCATTCCGGCATGTCCAATGGGACAACGCGATACAATTCAGGAGGGTTCGATTCTGTATCAGGATATGGATCTTTACAACACTGGAACGAAAATAAATGCATATCTTGTCAATAGCAGTTGTAGGTAAAATACCTGAATAAATACATAGAAAATAGAGGAAGTATTGTCAAAGGGGTTTCTACGGAACAGGAATATTAAAGAACGATTATAAAGTACTTCAAATCATACGATTGTTCCTTCATATTAAAGAACACACCTATTAGCAGACTTTCTCTGTATCGATATTTCATATCAAGGACAGTTTAATCACTTCATTGAGAAGGAACTGCTTGATAATTAGGCAGGCATGATGCAAGTGGATGATAAAAGCCTTGTGAGAAAAATTTAGGATTTGCTTCATAAATAAAAAAGTCTGATTTAAATAATATACGATTAGTTATTATGATTATCATGAGCTGGTGTTTGAAATATCGATACTCACCTTACACTTCTCGAAGTCTTTTTTTCTATTCCTGCAGCGGAACAATACGACAAGGATCATACGGAGTGCCATCAGAATGACAGGTATGATCCACTGACCTTGAAAAGAAAACAGGAAAGTTGACGTCCACATTCAGATGCTGTGTAATTAGTCTACGTCAAATGTCAACCAGAAGTTTTATGAAATATGAACATGATTTACAGAATATCAAAACCAACAATATCTAGGGATTCTTCGGCAATTCTGACAGAAGGCTATATTACATATACTAATATCGTTCTGTTAAGCCGTCAACATCTTGCGTTTGAGTCAAAAACATCTTTCAAAATGTCTTCATCAAATCACGCGATTGGCAATAGATGTGTTCTCTGCCTTTCAAATGTCTTGGAGAAATAAGATATGTTGAAGTCATAGTGAAACTCAGACATTCCCTTTCAAGTTACCCGATATTAAACGCTGATGTCATAAATGCTAATTCCATTGGTTTAATGTTTAATTCTTCGGGAAAAATATCTACGTCATTAATATCTAGAAACAAAAGCTAACACTTCCATTTACTACAGAGTTTAACCATGTCAGAATAGAACTTACGTATTCCTCCATCCTCTTGTGATGGTGCTTGGACCAGAACAGGTGAACCGTTTTCCGTGTTGTTGCCATTGGCTACTGTTGTTATGTCAGTGTTGTTGTCAGTGGATACTGTTGTTATGTCAGTGTTGTTGCTATTGGCTACTGTTATTATGTCAGTGTTGTTGCTATTGGCTACTGTTGTTATGTCAGTGTTGTTGTCAGTGGATACTGTTGTTATGTCAGTGTTGTTGTCAGTGGATACTGTTGTTATGTCAGTGTTGTTGTCAGTGGATACTGTTGTTATGTCAGTGCTGTTGTCAGTGGATATTGTTGTTATGTCAGTGTTTGTGTCAGTGGATATTGTTGTTATGTCAGTGTTGTTGTCAGTAGATATTGTTGTTATGTCAGTGTTGTTGTCAGTGGATACTGTTGTTATGTCAGTGTTGTTGTCAGTGGATACTGTTGTTATGTCAGTGTTGTTGTCAGTGACTACTGTTGTTATGTCAGTGTTGTTGTCAGTGGATACTGTTGTTATGTCAGTGTTGTTGTCAGTGGATACTGTTGTTATATCAGTGTTGTTGTCAGTGGATATTGTTGTAATGTCAGTGTTGTTGTCAGTGGATACTGTTGTTATGTCAGTGGTATTGCTAATGGATACTGTTGTAATGTCAGTGTTGTTGTCAGTGGAAACTGTTATTATGTCAGTGTTGTTGTCAGTGGATATTGTTGTTATGTCAGTGGTATTGCTAATGGATACTGTTGTTATGTCAGTGTTGTTGTCAGTGGATATTGTTGTTATGTCAGTGTTGTTGTCAGTGGATACTGTTTTAATGTCAGTGTTGTTGTCAGTGGATACTGTTGTTATGTCAGTGTTGTTGTCAGTGGATACTGTTGTTATGTCTGTATTGTTGTCAGTGGATACTGTTGTAATGTCAGTGTTGTTGTCAGTGGATACTGTTGTTATGTCAGTGGTGTTGTCTGCTGTTGTATTAGAGCATTCAGGCAGATCTTCAGCAGACACCTTCCCTTCCCCTACAGATGTTCCACACGCTAACGTCACAACATCATCACCATTGTCACCATTGTCGCCTATAGTATATACAACCATGAATCAGTACCTTACACACCCAAAGTACTACGAATGCATAGCGGTAGAACTGAAACCAAATTTATCAAACAGTATAAAAACGTGCGTATTAATCTAAGATGTTAACAGTGACAAATCATTTCAACGCAACAGAAAATAAAATATTCAAGTTTCTGTTAAGACAACATGAAAACATATATCAGTCTTAATATTATTCAACATACTTCCAATTTGGAGAAGAAAATACCCGGAATCCGTTTCCAAAGTGTTGTTTACTTGTATTTCGAGGTAATGAGTATTGTTTCCAAATTTCAGGTCGTAAGGAAGGTAGTTAGTGTTGGAATCGCACATCAAAACTTGTGTGTTGGTTCCGTCTGTTATGGTCAGCGATTGGCCACAAATCCCTCCGCTTTCCGTAAAATTCAAATTAAGGGTCCGAATTTTGAGATTGGCTGCACACGATGCAGATACAGAACATTTGTATGACGATTTTGCTGGCACGGAGCCTGTGACGTTGCCAGACTCATACCCAGGATTCAGTAGAAGGGCTTTAGTGGTGTTGACACTTCCATCCTCACTCACGTCCTTCACGTCATTTTCTGAAAAGGATATTCACGTGGAATGTACCGACGTTAATCATCCGAAACACTAAAACAAAAATACTGGTGATGTTTAATATATGGTGTATGTTAATATGTATTGCCCAAAAAGGATTCATGGACAGAATGCAATAAAAAAACGTTCCATGAAATCTTTCACTACCGGGTTTATATCATCGAGTGCAATATTTTTTTTAATTTGTGATTGATATTTATTGAGCTTATGACCTACCTTATGGTGGTTAAGTCAGAATTAAGGATATAGATAGGGGGTAACAAAATTTTTTTTTTGATTTTTTGTTGTTTGCAAAATTGATTACTTATAAACATACTACATCATATAACAAAAAGTAATTTTCAAAATTATGTTCCCAAATGTGTCAATTAACGTGATTTAACATTGAACACGCTCATACAGATCAACACGTGGTACTGTTTACACCATAAACAGATACATCACACAGTGGCGTGGTCAGTTAAAAAGTCATTAGCCCTGTGCTATGGTGGTGTGAAGTGCTGCGTAATCATGCTGCTATAATCCATTAAGTCATGGTCAGTCTTTGATGTAATACATACTATAAGAGAGGGGCCGGAGCGTTTCTAATGACCCCTTCATTACATGGGAGGAGCTTATCCTATGTCCAGTCTGACATTTCGCGGGAAAGGGGCATTTTCACTGAGAAATATTTTAATATTCATTAATTTCTCAGTTATTTGAACCAATGCATGCTCCGTTTTTTCGGAGGACAGCTTGATGGATACATGTCTAGTCATGATTAATGGTTTGGTAGGCAGAATCGGTCAGATAAGTGTTAAAACCAGAGATATCCGATTTCAAAGAGTGGAAATGGTCTTGAGAGCACTTTCATAAATTCAACAAGTTGTCAACTTCAAACAGCCATAACTTTGGCATCTGTGGACCGATTTCTTCCAAACTTTGCAGGATTGCTGGGAATGACCTTGTCAACAATAACGTGCCTCAGTTTCTGAAGAATTTAGCTACAACAAGATTTATAACCAATTAAGTGAATTTGGGCATGAAAATCCCACCCAGAGACCATAAAATTGAAATTACTTCAATTCTAGAACATACAGGGAAAATCTGAGGCAGCTTTTTGTAGATGACCTTTCTGTCCATCAATAGGAAAAGTATTGTCAGTTTTTGTAAGAAAATGTGAAAGAAGATCCAAATTCAAAAGTGTCCGTCATTTTTTATATTATATACTATTATGCAATTATGAATTAATTCAACACTATAATTATATGTTCACGTTATAGAAAATTTAATAACCTTTCCAATGATATATGATACATGTATGTGATTAAATGTATATCCAAATTATTAAGCAAAACATCTGAAGAGACTGTACCCCCTATCTATATCCTTAAGCGGAGATCGATTTCTTTTTATAATAAAGAATCATGTTTTAACTAGATTGGAGTCGATCTCTAACTGGGTGATTGGTGAAAACGAGACTTCATATATGATATATAGGGTATGAACTGCAGTTTTTATATTGGTACAAAACATGATATATTATATAATAGTTCCTCTATAATCACAATAAACTATACACACCTGATATACAATAAAAGTAAATCGCCATATAAGTTGTCCGAAAGTAATATATCGAGGAGTTACAGGGTGCATTGGCCCAGGCAACGGGCGTCCACGAACACGAGGTTCGGCTTTGGCAGTTTTCATAATACGTGTACTTGTTGAACCCCTCGTACTCGAATCCACAGTCTCCAGAATCGTATTGACAACACGACTCCGGGGTGGACGCTGGATTTGTCACGACAGTGGGACAACCTGATGACTTAGGTTTCACATAGACATACACAGCATCCATCACAATCCTCTCGTCAGTGCCGGGACAGGAACCCTTTATGAAATTATCTGTAGTGACCCCATAGCAGGCGGAGTACGTGTGACGATACAGGCCAAAAACACCTAGTGTATAGTGACAAAAAAGGCATAGAAATTAGATCAATTCGAATATATCAATACGAACATGAGGGCCAAGGCTATTTATTTAATCATGCTTCGTAGCTCTTCATCCCAACATGCTGTAGGTCCAATGTCTGTAGACAGGGCAGTGCGGATATTGATAAGTTGCTGAGGATATTTTACCCTCGTGATATTGAAAATGAGTCAATATCATTCATTTGAACAAGATTTGTAACCCTTCATCCGAGCATGTTACTTGCTTATTATTCTACTGGTACCCGTGCCATTTTGGTTAATGAGAAGAAGTCGCTCAATGTCCTTATCTTTAATCTGTAAGATGTTCAATGTCATTATCGTAATCTGTATCATAGTCAATTTCCTTATTTGTTATTCTTAAGTTATCCAATATACTCATCTTCAGTCTATAAGAGATTCAATGTCCTTATCTATAATATCTAAGATACTCAATTTCCTTATTATCTGTAATCCGAAAGATATTTAATGTCCTTATCTGTAACCTGTACGATATTCAATGTCATTATCTATAATATCCAAGATATTCAATGTCATTATCTATAATATCCAAGATATTCAATGTCATTATCTATAATATCCAAGATATTCAATGTCATTATCTATAATATCTAAAATATTCAATGTCATTATCTATAATATCTAAAATATTCAATGTCATTATCTATAATATCTAAGATAGTCAATGTCATTATCTTTAATATCTAAGATATTCAATGTCATTATCTATAATATCTAAGATAGTCAATATCCTTATCGTTAATCTGTAAAATATTCAATTATTATATCTGTAAGATATTTTACGACTTTAATATATATATAATATTTTATCAATATTTACATGACTCGTTTTGTTTTTTATTGCACATCGATGGGAAATGGTGTATTGTAACTTCACAATAAAATATCATTTTATTTTATACAATAACAATATACAATATATGCATTGCGTATATTCGTCATTGGTTCGCCGTGTGTGTGCAGATTTAACTGATTCGTAAATAAAGATACGATCTGTAACTGTCATGACGTAATTTGATCAGACGTGCCAATTTAATAACCGACCTTCCTATTAATACGACTTGTAGCAAAGCAAAATACTTAGAAACAAGACTTAAATAACATTTGGAAGGAAAAAGGAAATAGAGGATATTCAATGGTTTGCCGTTTAATATCGAACATATTTCACGAGTATGGCAGATTTTTTATATTTTCACGAGTGCGTAGCACGAGTGAAAATATAAAAAAAAAATCTGCCATACAAGTGAAATATATTTGCTATTAAACGGCAAACCATTGAATTTTCTTTTTATTACATTTCGAAAGATGACTAAAATACTTTCATTATTTTTTTCTTGGTCTACTTGCCTACTGCAAAGGAGCTAAGTCTACTGTAACCCGTCGAAATCACAACCGATCGGGTCCAGTACACAGCTAATTGGGATAAGCAGATCGGAAAAGTTGAACCATTCTCATCTTTCAATTCATTTCACATTTAATCCCGTAGCAGTTCCTATCAATATGTACTATTGATGCCATTTCTTCAAGACCATCTTTCCCCAAGAGACAAGTTCTAGCAGACGACAACAATGGCGAGCCTCCAAGATCCGATCAAGGGGAACAACTCATACAAAAGTTTCGGTGTTATGTGAAAAAAATGACCCAGTTGAAAACTACCCACCGTTGAAAGCTACGGCGGGTCACTTTTTCACGGGACGAATTACGGAAAAATCGAATGGGGTCATTTTTCTACAGATGGCCGTGTAAGATTTCTACTGTTAAATAACGACCCCGGGTAACTTTTGCAACGTAGAATAATGACCCGTGTGGTATTTTATTTGTCGGGTCACTTTTTCACGTTACACTGAAAAAGCCTTATATTTTCACTGCAAAATCTTATATTTTCACGGCAAAATCTTATATTTTCACTGCTCATCACTGCAGTGAAAATATAAGTTTTAACAGTTTGATAATTTTCTATATTTCTCTGGCAAAAATGTAATAAAGAAACTTATTAGTCAATTATTATATAAAATGAATAGACAGATTACTTCTAATCATATCTGAAATGTATTAACCTCTTAAGTTTGAGAAAATGAGAGATACAGTAATATATACTTTTAGAATTAAAGAAAAGCTATAGAGTTTCAAACTTTCTCTTTCTCATCCTTCTACTATGAAAAACTGAAATAATACTCTCAAATGAATGCCATTCTCTTTTTTAAATTAGCTCGAACCCCTAATACATTTACAGGTAACCTATTTATTACACCTATGCCGACAGAAACGCAAATTATTTAACATACAAGACTAAAGCATCAATACAGTTCTCTTAGAAATAATATTTTCTGAGCAAACTTGGTTTATATATAAACTTATATATATATTCAAATAAGGTCGCGGTTGCTACTATTTGGCAACGGAAACCAAGCTTTGGAAGAAAGTAATTCATTAAGCATTTCACATACTTTTATTTAGTCCAGCGAAAGATTTGAATATATAGAGGATATCTAACAGTGTCTTCAGTAATACCAAATATATTTCACGAGTGGGGCTAATACTTTGATATTTTTCACGAGTGCTGCGTATTAGCCACACGAGTGAAATATATTTGGTATTACTGAAGATACTGTTAGATATTCTGTTTATTACATTTTTATATGAAAATCTACAGTGACAGCTTCTGATTTTCCCAGACGTCGTTTGTAAGCAGCGTTCTGATTCCAACTACTCAATCTTTTCGTTTCGAGGATTTGGCTTCATTTCATGTTGCTTAAAGGTAGTCGATATGTATTCAACAGTATCAATAATAACAGGCACAATTAGGCGGAATCTCAGTCCCCGTTAGTGTTTGTCATTCCACATTACATAAAGACCCAACATTATTTATTACACCTAATTTATTTGTACCTCTATAACTGTCCAATATTTGATGAAATATTTACTGTACTCACCACTGATGCTGGCCACACATAACACCATGTAAACACCCGTATTATCCATTGTCAGTGTACTTTAAACGTCTACTCAGTATTCGTACCCGTCACTTAGTCTTATTCACGGGTTAAGTTTGGTGTGGAGATTTAATTAATCCTACACACAGATATCTATTGTCACATGATATGCCCAAGACGTTAGTCTGATCTGATACTCGGGTCTTACCGTTTATATATATATATGGCTGTTACAGTTGGTTTAGTGAGGTTATTGTAACATGACTGCACAATCACGTCATGATATTACAATATCTATTGTTTGTTAAAGCCGGTACATAAAGGTGGAATCATGATGTTGTTTGTGTACACGGAGAATGGATATTGCGTTGCGCTATCAGGCAGACTTGAAATATAATATTTCATTAGATAACTAGGCCTTTTTGTGTTAACTCACAAAGAGAAGAAAATGATTTCAATGATTTCTTAAAATGTCATTGGAAATGTGTGCTCACAAAGGTGTTCGTGAAAATTATTTAATGCGTAACATAGTATAATATCAAGTTTATTTTACACGAGTGCTATGTAACTTTATAGATGTGTTGATGACCAAGGATTCTAGACCAAGGGTCTTTCCGAAATAAACTTGAAAATGGAAATCTATGTTTATTTTTGTATGTATCTGAAAATTTTACTGAGGCCAGAAAAAACCCTACTTGTCAGGTTTGTGGTCATAATAGTCTGCTAAAGTTAACGGGGGCGCCTGGTTGTTTTTGAAATAGTGTTTTGTAACTCTGCCAAATGTTTATTTCATTGTTTACGAGCGATTCCTACAGCATATCTGGCATTAGACTTGACATCAGTGTTAACTGCTTATCATTGTCCACAAAGTGGCAATGGAAATAACAAATATTTTCAGTCATATCCTGGTTCAATACACAAAATATGCATAGGTGTTAACCTCTGAAACCTCCAATGAGGGAGATTTCCCTCATTCGACATTTCCAATGAGAAAGAAAGTGCGTGAAATGCGATTGAAACTGCATTGCTTATTTTGTCTTTCCCATTGTATGTGTCAAAATAACTTCAAAAAGTATTCATTTGATCCAGACACATCTGTTATGGTCATTACACACCCCCTACATTAACTAGGATATCATTAGACCACATGATGTAGACTTTGAATTTGTGTGAGTTTGGACTTGCATTTGGATGAGGGGTAAATTTTGGTTAACATGAGAGTCTCCCACGGAATGAGGGAGGGTTAACGGTATGAATATGCTTATACACATGTATATGGCCATAATTGATATAATCGCATATCTTGTAAAACGAATATAGGCATCACGCAGGTCAACAGATTGGATTAAACATTTACATAAGATCTTCATTCCTCCATTGTAATGCATCGAGAAGACAAATGTTGTCGAAAGATTATAACAGTATGTATTAAACTCTCCGAAATATCTAAATAAAGCTAAATACTCTATCAAAAAGTAGAAGTAAATTATTTGTTATGGAACCATAACAGCATTCTAATCACACGTGTATGACACCGAGGTAGGCACGGAAGACATTCATCAAACATTGCATTTGGTATGGCAACACTAATTAACGTGTGGTTAAATATTATGATGGATATAATATTATAGAGGTTACACAACTAGTATTTTTTAATAGTTACAAAAGACACCTGGTCCAGGTATGTATGTTCCTTTTTATTGATCATTAGTTCGATAACCTCAGTATTTCCTTTGATATACCTGGTAGTCGCAATTGAAGGTCTGCATACTTGTTTGATAGAATTTCCTTTCTGGGCCACGAATGCAGTCTAGTTGTGTATTTTTCCGTACTACAGGCTTTGGTTGCCGTACTACAGGCTTTGGTTGCCGTACTACAGGCTTCGGTTGCTGTACTACAGGCTTTATAGAACTATCCCCGACACTTCAGACCCCTGAAATATATCGAAGAGTCATTGGGATACTTGTGTTTGAGACAAAACAACTACGTTGATCTTTTGGTTTATATTTAACGAATCTGGCGGTCGCGTAACAGTAAAGTTGACCGGCTCTACAGTAGGATGTCGCTACTTTGTGATCTTCAACTGAGCAGGTATGCGTCAGTGATTAGTCTGGTTTCTTTTTTACCCCGAAACCAATTAAATAGCTGTCCGTGTGCTTATCATTTCGAAGTGACGTCAGCACAACCACCGAGATACCGAGGGTACTGTTGTACGTATACGCTTTAGGTACTGTAGTTTGGTCTGCGATGGTTTTTTCCAACTTGCCATCCAGTATTTATCTGGTACGAGTAAGAGTTTTGTTCGTGCCTGATTAAGGAACAATGGCACTACACGTTTGAGCGTCTGTTGTACGTATACCATATACAAGAAGGATCCACAAAACAGAAGTGGATCAGAAATTGTTTTCATTTGGTCCAGCTCCAAGCATTTAAGCATAAAACAGAAGTGGATCCGAAGTTGTTTTCATTTGATCCAGCTACAAGCATTTAAGCATATTTCTTTGTCTGATCTGCGACCACTTTTACTTTCCAGATATATTCTTTCTGTTCAAGTTCATTTAAATGCCGTTATTGACTTGTTTCAACTATTTTGTCTGTGTTAAGTATCTAGCTGCTGTGTATACCTGTGTATAAATTTTCTGGTGAACTAAATTTTGGCAGAAAGAGAAGCGTCAGATAAAAAGTAAAGGATAAATAGTCTAATAAACTGAATTTTGGCAGAAAGTGAAGCGCCAGATAAAAAGTAAAGGATAAATTGTATGGTGAACTGAATTTTGGCAGAAAGTGAAGCGTTAGATAAAGAATAAAGGCAATTATATTGTCTGGTGAACTGAAGTTTGGCAGAAAGTGAAGCGCCAGATAAAAAGTAAAGGATAAATAGTCTGAAGAACTGAATTTTGGCAGAAAGTGAAGCGTCAGATAAAAAGTAAAGGATAAATTGTTTGTTGAACTGAATTTTGGCAGAGAGTGAAGCGCCAAATAAAAAAGTAAAAGATAAATAGTGTTGTGAACTGAATTTTGGCAGAGAGTGAAGCGTCAGATAAAAAGTAAAGGATAAATTGTCTGGTGAACTGAATTTTGGCAGAGAGTGAAGCGTTGTTCAAATGTTCAACTTTTTGAAGAAATCAAGAGAAACTCATCTCACTCCGATCGCATGGGATTGTAATCACACGACTACAGACTTGTTTCATGGTAGGTTAGATAAACAGGCTCCAGTTTCATGGACGTATCTTATCGTAGCTTAAAAATCTTCGTAGGAACGCATAACAACAAGTAAAATGAAAGTTCTTTTACTTGCAATTTTCGATTTTACTTCTGTAATTTAATACATTCTTACGGAAATTTTTAAGGTAAGGAATTTCACGAATAATTGGCCAGGTCGTTTTGCCTATTTGCATGTTGTGTAAAGTTTATTTGAGTAGTCATTTCTGATACCTTCAACCACAGACTTAGATAGTAATCTAATTCTGTGCTTCAAAATGTCGTTGCTTAAGACTGTGGACTCTACTGATGGCATGCTGGACCTGTCAGTGATCCTAGTGGCCTTGGATCAATAAATTACCTATAGGTAAATGGGGTATTTGTTTTGTTAAAACAAGTTATTGTTGTCACTACCTCAAAACTTAGCATTACCAACCAGTGGTGGAGAATTCCACATTTTATTGTTCCTTAGGTTTTTAAAATTTGACTTAGTTTCATCACAAAATTTACCCAGAATTTCGTTTCATGTTAACACAAATTTTGGCACAGTGAATCAATGTATAATTTTATACACTGTGATTGGACACCACATATGACCATACAGGGTGATATAATTTTGTAAAAACTTCAGTTTCAAGTTTTCCTTAAAACAAGCTAAAACCATAGACGTATTATTATATATACATTTATTTCATTGCTGTTGCAGACAATAAGAATATGGTATGCTTTATTTTTTGCAAAGCTTGCAAACAACAAAATAACCATAGTACCGAAGTGAAGGAAACAATGAACACTTTGAGAACACAAGATTTTACCAGCGTATGGTGAAAATACCTCACCAAATTTTACTGATATATCTAGGGGGCAAAATACTTAGATTCTAAGTATGTTTACATTGTAAAGATAGTTGTAAGAGCAAACTTTCTCTTATTTAATGTATACAGAATTTGTATAGAAAACTTATTGTCTGTACTATCTAAGTATTTCAACTATGAAAGAAAATAATATCATTGGAGAAAATGTCTCTGCTTGCAAAATCAATCCCTATTAAAGAACTTCAGGTTATGTTGTCTTAATAATGCAGTACTGTATATAAATTCACTGTAACATTTATTTACTGTCTGTGTTGATATATTTGTAAAGGTACAAGTAGCAGTTTGATGTCACATAAATTACTGTCAGCAATTTTACAATTTGTATAGTTGCAGACATTGATAGCTATAGCCATAAGATTATACTGCTACAGTAAAACACCAATCACTCGAACCTGGTTAGCCTAAATACCCTGCATTTGTCAAATACTTTGTTTGGTCCGAACAGAGTTCGTAAATATTCAACCAACCTCTGATTACTCGAATACCATGTATTCCTCGAATTAATGATCCGGTCCACATGAGTTCGAGAAAGTGGGGTTTTACTGCATATATATATATATCAAAACTGGTTTCACCGAGATACATTGTTCCAGTATGTAGCCTCCTTTCAGTCTCCTTACAAAGTACAATATCCTGAACCTGACCAAGTATTACAATTCTAACAAATTATAGAGGAAATAATTAGATTTCACAGCAGTTGAATCTTAGTGTCCAGATAATTAAAATTGTTTTCTCAAGAACTGCCTCTACAACATTTGAAAACATACATACAT
This sequence comes from Mimachlamys varia, assembly GCA_947623455.1. Classification (NCBI taxonomy): domain Eukaryota; kingdom Metazoa; phylum Mollusca; class Bivalvia; order Pectinida; family Pectinidae; genus Mimachlamys; species Mimachlamys varia. The sequence continues at coordinate 36,429,762 of OX392531.1, read as the reverse complement.
TATCATTAATGATATTATGAAACAACTTGTTTATATATTTTGGGAAAAGAATACCGTCTCGTTGTTCGGTAAAGCTGTCATCCTCACTGCCACTAAAACTTCAATGTACTCACTCAGATGTCTGAATAATCAACAGATAAGGTAGTCACTTTTGTATAGAACTCCCCACATATTCCATGAACAGCCTTTTGGAATATGATACAATTCTGCTTTCAACCTTGGGTAACTTGTCCATTCCATAAGTGCCAAAAAGGACTCAATTTTCTACCAAATTCACCTTTTGAAGACAACTTTTAAGGGGACCTGTGTCTAATCGGATTCTCAGTCACCAAGCCATTAGTAAGTCTGTTTATCCTAGTAGTAAGGTTTTTTTCAGCCGATCTGTGCCTTGGCAGGCTCTATATGGTATAGGTTCACTTTCTGATCGCATCCCACAGCCAGGACAGGGTAGGTGTAATGCCAACTCATCCCATAGGCCACTTGTTGGCTCGTACTCAAGGGAACCTGCAACATACCAAGTTACCTGTTAATGGTTGTTTGTGCTTTTGTTTTATATTTGTCCAGTATTTTCATCAATGTAAAAAAAACTATTACAAATCAAATTGTTGTTATCCTAAAGAGTCTTGTCACAGGTAATGATAAACAGCGAGTGCTAGCTACACACAGATTAATGTACAATGCTTTAAAGTGGAAGAAATAAGAACTAGTAAACGTTTAACTGTTTATAGGGGAAAATTGCAAGGGTATTCATATAGCTGTAATCTGACTATTAAATGTAAGGACTGCCTCCAGGTGTATGCAATATGAGTGTATGTATTGAGTGCCTGTGTATTTGGGGGTCTGTGATATGTTTGTGTAAGCCTAGTCCGAATGCGATATTCCGAATTTTTTGCCAAATTAAAGTGCTACCACACTGAAGAATACTTGCTACCTCATTGAAGAATATTACTTCTAGCTGTGTGCAATGAATGAAATTGATGTATCAATATATCCAAACAGACTCAATTGATTTTATAATTTAAACCATTAAGACATTCTGTTTTCCATGCCTGATGGTGTCTTGTGCTAAACACTTTGATCTGTCGTCCTGGTCGTCCTGTTGTGGCCAATAGTATAGGTGTGGACTTGGCCCAGCGAATGTCCCGAGCCCCTTCATGGTGGGCGTGGCGTCTTTCCTGTGGCTTACTGGAACCAAAAGTTACTCCCATATCAATAGCCAGCTAATATTTGTAAAGTCAGATTAACTCATTCAACACTGAAGACACAAAGGTTGGAATAGTTCAATTTAAAATTTCAGGGGTAAATGAATTGATCATTTTGTTTAAATTCTGTTCCTGAATTTATGGATGGATAACAGTACAAGTGGATTATCATAGAATGGATTGAAATGAATGGCCTAAAAATCAACTCATTTTAAAACGTAGCCGTACCTAGATCTTGATAGATAGAATATAAGCCACTCTGTTCCAGCCACTGCACCTATGACATCATCGTCTAGTCTGCTCCAGTCGGCACCCATAAGTGGGGACTGGCAACAATCCAGTGACATAATCTGAAGCTGTAGGTCCATACTGAATATCGTAATGATGCCATCTTTCTGTGCCACCATCACCTACAATGAATGGAAAATGTGAGAGACAAATTGTTATGTTTTCCTGACAACTGCATTGTACTTATTACCTGCTCCTCTATTATATGTTAGTCATGAAGGTCTGACTTATTACTGCCAATATAATATAATCTTTCTAGGAAAGTAGAGATTTAAAAGAAACATAATTTTGTAACTTCTTGAGATTGTCAAAATTACTTACCATCTATTTCATATTGACATACACTATATTGTAAATCCATTTCAAAGTATTTTGTATTTAATGTACAGAGTAAGAAAAGACAACTCCTGTAGTCTAAATTGTCACTAAATACTTGATGGTGAGTTAATGCACAATGGAGCAGAGAAAACACTCCTAAAACATTTACAGAGCTGCCAATGTTTGAAAATCCCGGAAAAAAAACAGAATCACGACTCGAGTAACAAACATTTAAGTCTTATTGCCAAAATTGTCCAGGTTTGAGTCGTATTTCGCAAATGAATCAATCTTTGGGGATTCAACAACATATTTTTTAACTGCTTTGTCACATGATTTTCACCAGAATCCAAATAACAAATCTCAATAGCATGTCATACATTGTTTTGATGGGCCTTTAAGAGAAAGGATGTCCGAATCAAACCAACCTGTGATCAAAAGGAAGAATTTGCCGGTGTTGATTCCAAATGTGTTGTTCGCTTCAATTTCAAGATAGTAAGACTCGCTGTCGTATATGCAAATTGGTATGAGGTCCGTATTTGATTCGCAGCCGACGACAGTGCTGTTTTCTCCATCCTTTATTGTCAATGACTGGCCACAGACTCCGCTGTCAGAGGTCAGCATCAGAAAAAGAGCCCGGATGCGAAGTTGAGACACACATGAAGCTGCCACTGAGCAGGAGTACGAAGAGCTCTGTGTCATGTTACCCTCGGGGTATCCCGTGTTTTAGAGAAACACTTCTGCATCCGTGATACTTGTGTTTCCACTTATTGTCTGTATGTCATTTTCTAAAAAAAAAAGAGAAACATGGATATAACGAAACATTTACTCGAAATCACGGATATGTATTTTTTCATGATGCATGATATTAAAAGGTGTTGTCTTTTTTCTTTCAGTCGATAATTAGTTTATGGTTCAAATGTGAGTTTTATTAGATCATGCTTACCTGCCACACAATAGAAATAGGCCATCATGTAATTGGTCTTTTCAAGAAAAGTACTTATGCTACAGTTCGGCGTCTCTACCCAAGCTACAGGGGTCGTAATGCACGTGGTTTTACCATCACAATTCTTATAATATTCTTGATGACTATGTCCCTCATATTTCATTCCACAGTCGTTTTCGTCGAACGTACAGCATGAAGAGGGTACAGTCAGTGACGTCATAACGGTTGGGCAACCAGAGGATAGCGGCTTGGCGTAGGCAAACACGGACTCCATGACAATGTTGTTGATATACAATTGTATGATTGTGCGTCCTTTTTTATTTGAATGGTCTTATCATTTGCCCCATGTGAAGGCATTCCTTTGAGCAGTGTACCAGGTACCACAGTGTCGTTGTCAACCAGGAAGTTATAGGTGGGTAACCATACAGTCTACCGACCCGGCAGTGACACAGCCGCAATGGAAGATTAAACTGAGTGCCTCCTAATTATAATAATTAATAAAAGGGCATTCTGTTGTGAATTCACTTCATTATGGTTTGAAAGTTATTGATGAGATATTTAGATATTTAAACAAAAACCCCAAAAAACACAGAATCTACTGCTAATATACAGAGGTAAACATAATCGTGATACCAAGTAATCAATACGAGTAAACAATATACCTAATCATTATTTTTAATAGATACGTACCATTAAATTGTCTCGTGAAACGGAACACTTTATTGGCAATAACCGAATTTTTCTTTTAATTTGATAATAAATAGTTGTTTGCAAGTGACTAATTTTACCAATAAACAGTTCATAGAGAAGTTGAATACAAAGACATCTAAGGTTACAGTAGTATACAAGTAAACAAATCATTACTCAGCAATTTAAAGTGGTACACAAACCAATTCTTAGTAATTTACAGTGGTATACAAACGAATACTTATTAATGTACAGTGGTATACATGTCAAGACTTGTCACTTTACAGTAGTATATAAACAAATAATTATTACTCCACAGTCATATACAAACCAATTCTTATTAATTTACAGTGGTAAACAAACCCATTTTTAATAATTTACAGTGGTATACAAACCATTACCTATTTATTTACAGTGGTATGCAAATCAATTCGTGTTAATTTACAGTGGTATGCAAACCAATACTAATCAGTTAGCAGTGGTATATAAAAGATGACATAACACACATAAATGCTGCACCTTTAAAATTTAGTAATAGATACAGTATGCCGAAAAAAGGAATTAAACTAAGCATACAGTTGTTTCGGCCTTCTAGGACTCTTCAGTGATGTTAGGGGCCAAAATGTGGGACTCCAAAATGTCTAAACTAATGTAGAAGTAAAATGATCAGGTGCGTAAAACCCCTTAAATTTATGAATTAAGAAGTAAATAAAACTAGTTCTGTATAAGGTCAAATCGTTTGCTATAAAAATATAAATATAATGTACCGTACCACTACTATCAATTTGCAGTGGTATACAAATCAATACTTGTAAATTTATAGTGATATACAAATCAATACTAATGAATCTACAGTGGTAAACAATTTTATACGTATCAATTTATAGTGTTATATGTGATAACAAATTAATACTTATCAACTTACAGTAGTATAAGAACAACTCGTATCAAATAATGGTTGCAATATCACTATCTATAAACATATCAATATTTACCAATGAAGAAATGGATACACGTCACGATAAATCCTCCAGTGATGAGCCGATTACGTGGTGGCATACCGAGATAATCCTCATACAGTGACAGACCAGAGTGTTAGTCTAAAGACTATGTTCACACCACAACAACACACCAAATCTACTCCCTTCTGTCGACTGTGAGGTTTTGTTCTGTGTATTTAAATGGACATACGATACGTATGGTACATTTACTTATACCACAAGATCATTTAAATTTTCAGAACAAAACTAAATATGCATACACGTATGAATACACAAACACGACCTTGTTTTCTGATTTAGTTATTACAAAATTAGTCTCTACTCAAAGTACATGCCGCGGTGCATTATTGAGTCGGACGGGGCTTCAATACTAAAATCTATAACATCACCGACATGAAAAATTTGGTATATAAAACACAAAGCCAGTAGACCGTCTAATGCTAATGCCATCCTGATAACAAATCAGTATATAATGTTAAATAATCGACTAATAATGATACACATATTCATTTTAAACAAAATGCATAGATTATTCTGTCTTTCAAATAAACATTAATTGGCCAATGGCTATTGGTTTTCCTGAACAGTGGAATAAGTCACGGAAGACGGACAATTCAATACCCCGAGAAACTTTGTACAGGTGTATGTCGCTTTAGTCGGAGCTGCCTTGTCAGTTTTCCCTGCCTTGTAAGCTTTATCAATTGCATGCAATTGTAACATTTTTAAAAACAAATGTTGATAAAGGAACTAGACTACGTGTATGACTGATGACAAGTCGTTAAAATCAGCTTGAAAAGGTCTGACAAGATACTGATGATCTATAAACGTTTTATATGACGTACGTATCAATATATGTATTAATGTGTGTACTTTACCTAGTATCCATGGTATGCCTATTTGTTGTGATTGGGAATGATGCCGAAGTTCTCACTTTGAGAACATTACATTTATTTGGATGTGACCTAGATCTACATGGCGGGTGTCGTTGATGAAGCAGAACACGCTCTACTATTCCAGATCACCGGGCGGCTATTTGCTCTTATACTTTTCAAGAGTGTCCATGTAAATCTTTCCTTTGTTGATATTTCGCTCCTAGTTTAAACAATTTCTAGTTAGGAGTATGTTTTAACTGACGTTGCAGTATTCTCTGATTTTTTATGCATCTCTTCTTCAATGTTTTATGGATTAATATAAACTTCCCTTACCTTGAGGGTGTGACAGTGAAATCTCCAACCCAAGGAGTGTTTTTCTTGGTTGTCGCGAGGCTCTGCCGAGGTTTAGACAATCAAGAATGTCATCCAGAAGGTTGGAGACTTCTCTGTCACAACATCAAGGTAGGAGATGATAATTTTTCGCTTATCATTTTGTGTTTTCTTAACAAAAGTTTCAATGCAACGCACTGCTGACGTGATTGAATTGTTGCCTTTTCGTGTATTGTTGTCGTGACGTCATTATATTGTATTCGTGACGTCATTATTTCATTTCAGATATATTTTATTGATTAACAAACGGATTGAGCAACAGGCGTATGCTATATCAGCTCTATCCTCATTATACTGTTGATGTCATTACTTTGTTGTCAGTTTGTGCTATCTTTCATTCCCTAGGGGATGCCAGAGAAATCTTGGACAGGTAAAAGAGGAGAAACATCTGTGAATGATGGGAGAAATCAAAATATATATAGATTACAGTTTTGAAGAAACATTTATTGTTGTTTATCTATCAACTACAGTATTAGTATTTATAAAATCATACAACGGCAATCCATATAACTAATTGTTTCCCGAACATTGTAGCACGGACACGTCAAACCTAGCCATCACGTACTAAGGTCCTTGTTTAGAATCACTAACGGGTCCCACAAGGAAAACTCAGCTGTATGCTGCCCTTTAATTCATTATTGGCTCGACTTTATCCTATTCTAAATCATAAAGGTGCTATTCTCGTTTGTCTCTTTTTGTACAATCCCCTAAATACCTTGACGTACGTACATCAATTGATAAGTATAAAAACAATTAAAAAGCAAAAATAGCGTGCGACTCTTTTCTCTCCTCGATTTATAATTATGGAAATATGCTTCCTTTGTACCTTACGAATCTGTTTTAACTCGTTGTTAATTTCGTAAGTGTATGTGCTACCGTAGGTTGACTGGCTATATCACATATGGGACAATGACAGCAGGCAATAGTTTCGCCAATATCTACATACTCAATAAAACCGAGAACCCGTTGAATGGTTATATAAAGAACGTAATGGGTCGGGAATTATCTCGTTACAAAGTATGTAGTCCAATCGATTTTAAGGTCAAGTTACCGACAAGGAAGTATATAATATTCAAAGAACACCAATCATGAAACTACAAACAACATGAAGAACGAAGTAAATTTGACCCTGATTTTATTTTTTCAAAACTACTAATTAAAAAATCAAAAGTAATATATACTGAAACGAAAAAGAAACGCAACATGGAAAATTGTGATTAATTTTGTATTAAATATACATATCTGTATAAAAATCGCCGATATAAACATGCAACCTGCCTAACACCCATACCAATCTTCAAAATCACCCAAGTGTGACTAGAGACCTTTGCACTTCCGGCGCGGTAAAAACATCAAAAACCGTGCCTGTACAAACATATGCGTTCTTTTTTCATTCAAACCAGTATCAATTCATCACTAACATTGAGCCACATCATCGCCAATACTTTTGCAAACAATAATTCCTTTTACAATTATGCCACGGTTATCAAAGGTTGATAGAGGACGTGCTATAGCGATGCTTCTGGCAGGGAACACGCAACTTCACGTCGCTCGACAATTCAGAGTTCACAAATCGACTATTAGTCGATTAGTTTCACGTCTTAACGCAACAGGAAGAGTCGATGACCAGCCGAGATCAGGACGTCCACGCGTAACGTCGCGACGTCAAGACCGGGTTCTTAGGTTGGCACACCTGCGTAACAGGAGATTAACGGCCGCTGAAACGGCAAGGAATACGATTGGTAATCATAACCGTCGAATTCATCCCCAAACAGTGATCAACAGACTGCGTGAGGCTAATTTGCGTGCAAGGCGACAGTACGTTGGTTTACCACTAACACCGCAACGTCGAGCACGTCGTATGCAATGGGCAACGGCACATATGCCCAGACGTTTTCCTATGAGACGTTGGAGGTCTATGCTCTTCACCGATGAATCTCGATTCACGTTATTTCGAGCAGATGGCCGTCAACGTGTGTACCGGCGTCGAGGCGAACGTTTTGCTGACGCCTGTGTTTTGGAACACGACCGATTTGGGGGTGGATCAGTTATGGTTTGGGCGGGAATCTCCCATGGTTTGAAGACGCCTTTGGTGATAGTCAATGGGAATTTAACGGCCGTACGCTATCGGGATGAGATCCTTAGGCCCCATGTTGTGCCGTTTGTTAGGCAGCATCATCTAACCTTTCAGCAAGATAACGCGAGACCACACGTTGCAAGAGTCTGTAGAGACTTTCTTGCAACACAGAACATTGCTCCTATAGATTGGCCTCCATATAGCCCCGACCTGTCCCCAATCGAGCATTTGTGGGATGAATTAGACAGAAGAATTCGAAATCGCCGTAACCCCCCAAATACCCTCCCTCAGTTAGCAAATGCACTCGTCCAAGAATGGAATAACATTCCAATACGGAAAGTCAATGCCCTGATGAACTCAATGCAACAAAGAATTAGAGATGTGATAACTGTTCGAGGAGGACACACACGATATTAGGGCACGGTTTCAAAACTGCTGCCATTTCAACTTGGATTCACGTAGGGTACTACCAATCATGACCTTCTAGCAAAGTGACCTGTTCTTAAAAATCTCTAAATATTGAATAAGGATGTTACATCAATATTCAATATTAACTATTACATATGAAATTTAAACATAATGCTCACAATTATTATTTTATTAAACCTACAATTTGAAGTTGCGTTTCTTTTTCGTTTCAGTATATATATATATATACATTTGTATTTGGAATCACATTTATATATAAGTGATATATTATTAATATTTATGATAAATATTTAGAAACTTCATAACGTCTTTTTTATGAACAAGTAACGAATGAATTATTGCATTTATTGAAATGTATGTTAACATAATATTGTTATCATAACTAAAAGAAATGTTGTGTGTATATGCCCAATGTTAATTAAATAAAATGAAAACAAGAACGACAATATATTCTTTTTGAAGTCACAAACAATATAGAACTATAACAATAGAAAAAAGATATGAGAAAATTCAACAGACAACTACCAATAAATACAACATGTAGTATTCAACTATAAATAAACATTAAAGAGGAATATATATAATTATATTCCTTTATTATCGTTTAACGCGAATTTGTATAATAGTGACTAATATAAATTCTTCTTTCGAAATTTACACGAAAACATAACATTTAAAGAACAATAGTTACTATAACAATGATCTTGCTGACATATTATTAGGAGTGTATCGTTTGTTTCGTTTCAATACACACTTTAACAAAAAAACTTTTTGAACCCACCACTTGAATTAGCGTACACACAGATAGCAATGTGTATTGTTAAGAAAGGCTCTTTCTTATCTTTCCTATCCGAAATGAACGTAACACGTTGTTATTAGAGGTGTGACTGAGGCTGTTCTCTGATCATACAGGTATTAATCATGTTTATTACAGGTGTGACTGACGCTATTCTCTGATCATACAGGTATTTATCATGTTTATTACAGGTGTGACTGACGCTATTCTCTGATCATACAGGTATTTATCAAGTTTATTACAGGTGTGACTAACGCTATTCTCTGATCATACCAGTATTTATCATGCTTATGACAGGTGTGACTGATGATATTCTCTGATAAAACAGGTTTTTATCATGTTTATTACAGGTGTGGCTGACGCTGTTCTCTGATCATACAAGTATTTATCATGTTTATTACAGGTATGACTGACGCTGTTCTCTGATCATACAGGTACTTATCATGTTTATTACAGGTGTGGCTGACGCTGTTCTCTGATCATACAGGTATTTATCATGTTTATTACAGGTGTGACTGACGCTGTTCTCTGATCATACAGGTATTTATCATGTTTATTACAGGTGTGACTGACGCTATTCTCTGATCATACAGGTATTTATCATATTTATTACAGGTGTGGCTGACGCTGTTCTCTGATCATACAGGTATTTATCATGTTTATTACAGGTGTGACTGACGCTGTTCTCTGATCATACAGGTATTTATCATGTTTATTACAGGTGTGACTGACGCTGTTCTCCGATCATACACGTATTTATCATGTTTATTACAGGTGTGACTGACGCTATTCTCTGATCATACAGGTATTTATCATGTTTATTACAGGTGTGACTGACGTAATTCTCTAATCATACAGGTATTTATCATGTTTATTACAGGTGTGACTGACGCTATTCTCTGATCATACACGTATTTATCATGTTTATTACAGGTGTGACTGACGCTATTCTCTGATCTTACAGGTATTTATCATGTTTATTACAGTTGTGACTGACGTAATTCTCTAATCATACAGGCATTTATCATGTTTATTACAGGTGCGACTGACGCTGTTCTCTGATCATACAGGTATTTATCATGTTTATTACAGGTGTGACTGACGCTGTTCTCTGATCATACAGGTATTTATCATGTTTATTACAGGTGTGATTGACGCTGTTCTCCGATCATACAGGTATTTATGGCAGCATGACAATTTTGTTCTGTTAAGTGTCAGACAATATTCAAGTAGTGTAACAACGTATCGGATATTTCAATAAGATAAGACCAGGAAGTTAATAAACCTATAAATCAATATCCATACGTCTGTCTGCGATACTAAAGATTGTAGCAATGAATCGTTCAACTTGAGGAGGTCAAATTGTAAAGCTAATTAAAAGACCAATCAGTAGGAAGTGTTAGGAATAAATAGAACACGGTACAATTACGACGGATACATCCTGAACCTTTGGAACAAATAGTGTACAAGATATATGTTGTTTATTGCTACGGCGGCCCTAAACTGTCTCCTAAGTTCGATGGGCCCGAAAAACAACAGAATAATTTTTATTTGTAAACTTTGTTTTGTAATAGACTGATGACTCAAACCAAAGATGAGCACTTCCCCACGACCTTCGATACATAATGAATACATAATAAGCAATGATTGTTTAGCAAATATTGTTACAACCCTATAACACACATTCTACTGATGACAATTTTAATTCATCGAGAGGCAAAATATTTCGGACACTTTTCAAACCTGCATAAAACCGTGCTTGTGTTGTATTGTACAAAACCAGCATCATCCTTTTCCATTGTTTCTGTAAATAGGAGCACTGACTAGGTCGTTGTTACTTTATACATGACCTCACAATTACACAGGGACACAATGGCCCTGAATTTGAACAAGGTCATTGTCACTTTATAGATAACCCCAGAAATACACAGGGATACGAAGACCCAGTGTCTGTACTAGGTCACTGTCACTTTATAGATAAACTCAGAAATACACAGGGATACGAAGGCCCAGTGTCTATACTAGGTCACTGTTACTTTATAGATAACCACAGAAATACACAGGGATACGAAGGCCCAGTGTCTGTACTAGGTCACTGTTACTTTCTAGATAACCACAGAAATACACAGGGACACGAAGGCCAAGTGTCTATACAAGGCCACTGTCACTTTATAGATAACCCCAGAAATACACAGGGATATCAAGGCCCAGTGTCTGTACTAGGTCACTGTCACTTTATAGATAACCACAGAAATACAAGGGATACGAAGGCCCAGTGTCTATACAAGGCCACTGTCACTTTATAGATAACCCCAGCAATACACAAGGACACGAAGGCCAAGTGTCTGTACAAGGTCACTGTTACTTCATAGATGACCTTAAAGGACCAAGAAGGTCCTATATCTGTACTAGATCACTGTTGCCACGTCCACTGTTACAGATGTCGACCTTATAGAAGACCTTAGATCATCGATCTGTGTAACTTCATCATTTTTCTTCTTTTTGTCACTTTTGTGCTTTTTCTTCTTCTTTTTCTTTTTATCTTTTTGAGATTTTGCCTTTTCCCCTTTCCCCTCCGATATTGACGTTAGCGTAATTGGAGCAAGTTTATGCTTTTCATTTAATGCAGGAGGGAGGGAACTCATAAATACAGACACAGGGGCCACTTGAGGTAACACCGGCTTTTCAAATGAGGCAAATAGATCATTTTCATCCAATTCAGGAGGGTTTGGTTCCGTATCAGGATGTACATGTACACCAGACTGGAACGAAAATAAATGCATATCTTGTCAATAGCAGTTGTAGGTAAAATACCTGAATAAATACATAGAAAATAGAGGAAGTACATATTGTCAAAGGGTTTTCTACAGAACAGGAATATTAAAGAACGATTATAAAGTACTTCAAATCATAAGATTAATCCTTCATATTAAAGAACACACCTATTTGTAGACTTTCTCTGTATCGATATTTCATATCATGAACAGTTCAATCATTTCATTGTGAGCGAACTGCTTGATAATTAAGCAGGCATGATACAAGTGGATGATAAAAGCCTTGTGAGAAAAAATTGCTTCATAAACAATAAATAAATAATATACGATTAATTATTATGATTATCATTAGCTGGTGTTTGAAATATCGATACTCACCTTACACTTCTTGATATAAAAGTCTTTTATTCTATTCCTGAAGAGGAACAATACGACAAGGATCACACCGAGTACCACCAGAATGACAGCTAGGATGATCCACGAAACTTGAAAAGAAAACAGGCCAGTTGACGTCAATATTCAGATGCTGTGTAATTAGTCTACGTCAAATGTCAACCAGAAGTTGAACATGATTTACAGAATATCAAAACCAACAATATCGGGGGATTCTTTGGCAAATCTGACAGAAGGCTATATTACATATACTAGTATCGTTCTATTAAGCCATCAACATCTTGCGTTGCAGTCAAACACATCTTTCAAAATGTCTTTATCAAATCACGCGATTGGCAATAGATGTGCTCTCTGCCTTTCAGACGTTTTGGAGAAATAAGATATGTTGAAGTCATAGTGAAACTCAGACATTCCCTTTCAAATTACCCGATATTAAACGTTCATGTCATAAATGCTAATTCCATTGGTTTAATGTTTAATTCTTCGGGGAAAATATCTACGTCATTAATATCTAGAAACAAAAGCTAACACTTCCATTTACTGGAGAGTTTAACCATGTCAGAATAGAACTTACGTATTCCTCCATCCTCTTGTGACTGTGATGGTGCTGGGACCAGGACAGGTGAACCGATGTCAGTGTTGTTGCCATTGGCTACTGTTGTTATGTCAGTGTTGTTGCCATTTGATACTGTTGTTATGTCAGTGTTGTTGTCAGTGGATACTGTTGTTATGTCAGTGTTGTTGCCATTGACAACTGTTGTAATGTCAGTGTTGTTGTCAGTGGATACTGTTGTTATGTCGGTGTTGTTGTCAGTGGATACTGTTGTTATGTCAGTATTGTTGTCAGTAGATACTGTTGTTGTATCGGTAGAGTTGTCTGCTGTTGTATTAGAGCATTCAGGCAGATCTTCAGCAGCCACTTTCCCTTCCCCTACAGATGTTCCACACGCTAACGTCACAACATCATCACCATGGTCGCCTATAGTATATATAACCATGAATCAGTACCTTACACACCCAAAGTACTACGAATGCATTGCGGTTGAACTGAAACCAAGTTTATCAAACAGTATAAGTACGTGCGTATTAATATAAGATGTTAACAGGTGACAAATCATTTGAACGCTACAGAAAATAAAATATTCAATTTTCTGTTAAGACAACATGAAAACACACATCAGTCTTAATCTTATTCAACATACTTCCAATTTGGAGAAGAAAATACCCGGAATCCGTTTCCAAAGTGTTGTTTACTTGTATTTCGAGGTAATGTGTATTGTTTCCAACATTCAGGTCGTAAGGAAGGTAGTTAGTGTTCGAATCGCACCTCAAAACTTGTGTGTTTGTCCCGTCTGTTATGGTCAACGATTGGCCACAAATCCCTCCGCTTTCCGTAAAATTTAAATTAAGGGTCCGAATTTTGAGATTGGTGGCACACGATGCAGATACAGAACATTTGTATGACGAGTTTGCTGGCACGGAGCCAGTGACGTTGCCAGACTCATACCCAGGATTCAGTAGAAGGGCTGTAGTGGTGTTGACACTTCCGTCCTTACTCACGTCCTTCACGTCATTTTCTGAAAAGGATATACACGTGGAACTTACCGACGTTAAAGGCCCAATTTACGTAACTTTCGGCAAAACTTTAAGCGAAAATCAAGCCTAATAACTTATTATATTTATGGATTTAATTAAGTTAACTGATATCAGCAGTATTCAAGATGAATTCTTTCGCGGTTACCGGTACAGCAGCAGTTGAAACATTTGTAAATTATTTGTAAACACGCGTCCTATTTTGAACTGTCTTCTAACTTCGGTTTGCTGTTGAAGTGGGCTTAACCTGAATTATTTTCAATTCTTTGGATTTTTTTTTAGTTACAGCTCAGGTTTACTTCGTTTTAGGCTTATTTTTGCATGGTTATCAACTAGATTTTTATTTTTAGAATTTTTCAGAATCACGAAAATTTTCCTGAAGTTAGGTATATTGGGCCTTTAAGCATCCGAAACACTAAAACAAAATACTGGTGATGTTTAATATATGGTGTATGTTAATATGTAATGACCAAAAAGGATTCATGGACAGGGTGCAATAAAAAACGTTCCACGAAATCTTTCACTACCGGGTTTATATCATCGAGTGCAATCTATTGGAATTTGTGATTGATATTTATTGAGCTTATGGCCTAGAAAATGGTGGTTTAGTCAGAACTAAGCGGAGATCGATTTTCTTTTTATAATATAGAATCATGTTTTACCTAGATTGGAGTCAATCTCCAACTGGGTGATTGGTGAAAACGAGACTTACGATATAGGGTTTAAATGGCAGCTTTTATATTGATACAAAACAAGATATTTGATATAAATGGCAGTTTTTATATTGAAACAAAACATGATATATTATATAAAAGTTCCTCTATAATCACAATAAAATACACACATACCTGATATACAATAAAAGTAAATCGCCATGTAAGTTGTCCGCAAGTAATATATCGAGGAGTTACAGGGTGCATTGGCCCAGGCAACGGGCGTCCACGAACACGAGGTTCGGCTATGACAGTTTTCATAATACGTGTACTTGTTGAATCCATCGTACTCGAATCCACAGTCTCCAGAATCGTACTGACAACACGACTCCGGGGTGGACGCTGAACTTGTCATGACAGTGGGACAACCTGATGACTTAGGTTTCACATAGGCATACACAGCATCCATTACAATCCTCTCGTCAGTGCCGGGACAGGAACCCTTAATGAAATTATCTGTAGTGATCCCATAGCAGGCGGAGTACGTGTGACGATACAGGCCAAAAACACCTAGTGCATAGTGACAAAAAAGGCATAGATAAATTCGAATATATCAATACGCACATGAGGGTTAAGGCTATTTATTTAATCATGCTTCGTAGCTCTTCATCTCAACATGCTGTAGGTCAAATGTCTGTAGACAGGGCAGTGCGGTTATTGAGAAAAAGTTGTTGAGGATATTTTTCCCTTGTGATATTGAAAATGAGTCAATATAATTCATTTGAGCAAATTTTGTAACCCTTCATCCGAGCATTTACTTGCTTAATATTCTACTGGTACCCGTGCCGTTTGGTTATTTAGAAGAAGTTGCTCAATGTCCTTATCTTTAATCTGTGAGATATTAAATGTCCTTATCTTGAATCAATGTCCTTATCTTAAATCTGTAAGATGTTCAATGTCATTATCGTTAATCTGTATAATAGTCAATGTCCTTATATTGAATCAATGTCCTTATCTTTAATCTGTAAGATGTTCAATGTCATTATCGTTAATCTGTATGATAGTCAATGTCCTTATTTGTAATCCTTAAGTTATCCAATATACTCATCTTCAGTCTATAAGATATTCAATGTCCTTATCTATAATATCTAAGATACTCAATTTCCTTATTATCTGTAATCCGAAAGATATTTAATGTCCTTATCTGTAACCTGTACGATATTCAATGTCATTATCTATAATATCTAAGATATTCAATGTCATTATCTATAATATCCAAGATATTCAATGTCATTATCTATAATATCTAAGATATTCAATGTCATTATCTATAATATCCAAGATATTCAATGTCATTATCTATAATATCTAAGATATTCAATGTCATTATCTATAATATCTAAGATATTCAATGTCATTATCTATAATATCCAAGATATACAATGTCATTATCTATAATATCCAAGATATTCAATGTCATTATCTATAATATCCAAGATATTCAATGTCATTATCTATAATATCTAAGATATTCAATATCCTTATTTGTAATCCGTTAGATATTTAATGTCATTATCGTTAATCTGTAAAATATTCAATTATTATATCTGTAAGATATTTTACGGCTTTATTTTTAATCTGTAACATGTCACAATAATACTAAGCAACCATTAACCACCCTACCACTTATAACCGTGGACTTATCTTGACACTCATATTTTCTTGTTTAGTTTTATGTTTTTCATAAAAATGTTCTCTATGTATCCATCTTTTTGAATTGATATGTTTTAGATCTGATATTGATCTCACGCATTGCTCATCTACAAAATATTTACCCGATAGATTTCAGATTTCTTTATTCACTCGTGACAAACAAATAAATGTTACAAGATATTAACTTCTTAATACATTTAATTAACAGAGTAATCAACGACCGCCGAAAGACGCCTAGGACGACAGGACAGCTTAGGTATCAGTTTATGTGGTCCCTGACTATTATTCTCCTGCGGTTGAAGACGAGTACATAAAATCTAGTATAATATTGGACGTGACATAATGATCAGTCTAAACCTTTCACCAATGATTGATTTGGATTTTGCTATAAAATGTCGGCAAAATCAGTAAAATGTTTATATTGAATCGTGAATCGAGACGAGACGGACATAGGTTACACTAGTATATATGTACCCCTCTCCATTTAATTAAGCAGAGGTACAAAACCCAATACGATGTAAAATAACATTATAACATGCATTTCGTAAAGTGTGTTGAAATCCCTTGTGTTTAAGATATTGTTTGTAAACAACGGTATTTCGTCACGTATAATATTTCCTCTTTCGAAAATGTGAATTTAGCCAACTTTATCATTTTATAGCATAATTTCGAATTTAAGATAAATCGTCGTCAGACAATTTTACTTTTTTATACAAATCATAACATATTCAATCCTGACCAGAATAAAATAGATAATAAAAAAATCATCTTTTTTTATTGTTCATCGTCTTTACCTATTACTTTTTGCATGCCTTTTATATAGGCTTTGTTTTATACCTCTTAACCTTTAGAGGATATTTTATTGTGAAGTTACAATACACCATTTCCCAATATTGTTTCTTATCTTTTTCAATGAAAATCTCATTCATTAGAATATGTTTTGGTTCCGAATGAGCAAGAAATATATTTCATTCGGTGCTACGCCATGCTAAGAAATATCAATATTTACATGACTCGTTTTGTTTTTTATTGCACATCGATGGGAAATGGTGTATTGTAACTTCACAATAAAATATCATTTTATTTTATACAATAACAATATACAATATATGCATTGCGTATATTCGTCATTGGTTCGCCGTGTGTGTGCAGATTTAACTGATTCGTAAATAAAGATACGATCTGTAACTGTCATGACGTAATTTGATTAGACGTGCCAATTTTATAAGCGGTCTTCCTGTTAATACGACTTGTAGCAAAGCAAAATACTTAGAAACAGGACTTAAATAACTTTTGGAAGAAAAAAGAAAAGAAACTTATTAGTCAATTATTATATAAAATGAACAGACAGATTACTTCTAATCATATCTGAAATGTATTAGCCTTTCAAGTTTGAGAAAATGAGAGATACAGTAATATATACTTTTAGAAATAAAGAAAAGCTATAGAGTTTCAAACTTCACACCTTCTCTTACAATTTCACCCTTCTACTATGAAAAACTGGAATAATACTCTCAAATAAAAGCCGTTCTCTTTTTAAATTAGCTCGAACCCCTAATACACTTACAGATAATCTATTTATTACACCTATGTCGACAGAAAAGCAAACTATTTAACATACAAGACTAAAGCATCAATACAGTTCTCTGAGATATAATATTTTCTGAGCAAACTTGGTTCAAGATTCAAACTATTTTGAAAGGTGGTCACTGTTACGAAAATGCCTATTATTTCTTGTTTGAATGTCAATCATATGATATTGCTTGAACTGTACATATTTAGAAACATTACTATGTATATATATTCAAATAAGGTCGCGGTTATTTACTATTTGGCAACGGAAACCTAGCTTTGGAAGAAAGTCATTCATTAAGCAACGCACATACTTTTATTAGGTCCAGCGTAAGATGTTAAATATAAAATATAATTATTTTCATGTGTAGCTTTTTCCTTTCTACTATCCTTTGCATTATTGTAACAACTTCGTTTTGAAATGTTAATAAACGTCCTTATAAACTGCAATAACTTGTTTCTAATCCTCTGTTTCTATTTGGACAAGAGATAGTTTAAAGTCAGTCAGGCTAGATCTTTGATGTGTTGTCATGTTCATGAGTATCCCTTTTTGTTATACTATCAAATTATTATATATTTATGTATCACTGCAACAAACAAATACATCGCTTTTTTAAGCGAAGACCCCGCCTTACATTTTTTTTTTCAAACTACTCAATCTTTTCGTTTCGAGGATTTTGCTACATTTCATGTTGCTAAAAGGTAATCAATATATTTGTTCGGATTTTCATTCGAGTGTATTCAACAGTATCAATATATAATAACAGGCACAATTAGGCGGAATTTCAGTTCCCCGTTAGTGTTTGACATTCCACATTACATAAAGACCCAACATTATTTATTACACCTAATTTATTTGTACCTCTATAACTGTCTGATGAAATATTTACTATACTCACCACTGATGCTGGCCACACATAACACCATGTAAACACCCGTACTATCCATTGTCAGTGTACTTTAAACGTTTACTCAGTATTCGTACCCGTCTCTTAGTCTCATTCACGGGTTAAGTTTGGTGTGGAGATTTAATTAATCCTACACACAGACTATTGTCACATGATATGCAAAGACGTTACTCTGATCTGACACTTGGGTCTTACCGTGTATATATATGGCTGTTACAGTTGGTTAAGTGAGGTTATTGTAACATGACTGCACAATCACGTCATGCTATTACAATATCTATTGTTTGTTAAAGCCGGTACTTAAAGGTGGAATCATGATGTTGTTTGTGTACACGGAGAATGGATATTGCGTTGCGCTATCAGGCAGACATGAAATATAATATTTCATTAGATAACTAGGCCTTTTTGTGTTAACTCACAAAGAGAAGAAAATGATTTCAATGATTTCTTAAAATGTCATTGGAAATGTGTGCTCACAAAGGTATTCGTGAAAATTATTTAATGCGTAACATAGTATAATATCAAGTTTATTTTACACGAGTGCTATGTAACTTTATAGATTTGTTGATGACCAAGGATTCTAGACAAAGGGTCTTCCTAAAATATACTTGTTAATGGAAATCTATGCTTAATTTTGTATGTATCTGAAAATTTGACTGCGGCCAGAAAAAAAAACCCCTACTTGTTAGGTTTGTGGTCAAAATATTCTGCTAAAGTTTTTTTGTTTTTTATTCATCAACAATAAACATGTACACATATAACGAATACATAAATGCATCACATACAGCCAGGATACAGGTAGATATACACACACAGGCAAATTAATATAAATAAACATATAATACACACACATAAATACATATACAGACATGCATGTGCACATGTAAGTACACATGGACATGCACTAATATTATGACCCATTACACAGGGGTTCATACATCCATGCACATACACATAAATTCACACATGTACACATACATACCCTCACACACACATACATTAGCACACGTGCACACATACAAGTACACCTGCATGCACACATACACACATGCATGCATACACATGCATAGATGTATATTAATTGCAGTAATGCACATGCGTATGCATGCATCAATACACACACATGCCCACACATAAATACTAGACCTTGTGTTTGTGTTTCTGCTAAAGTTAACGGGGGCGCCTGATTGTTTTTGAAATAGTGTTTTGTAACTCTACCAAATGTTTATTTCATTTGTTTACGAGCGATTCCTAACATATCTGGCATTTGACTTGACATGAGTGTTAACTGCTTATCATTGTCCACAAAGTGGCAATGGAAATAAAAAAATATTTTCAGTCATATCCTGGTTCAATACACAAAATATGCATAGGTGTTAACCTCTGAAACCTCCATTGAGGGAGATCTCCCTCATTCAACATTTCCAATGAGAAAGAAAGTGCGTGAAATGCGATTGAAACTGCATTGCTTGTTTTGTCTTTCCCATTGTTTGTATCAAAATAACTTCAAAAAGTATTCATTTGATCCAGACACATCTGTTATGGTCATTACACACACCCTACATTAACTAGGATATCATTTGACCACAGGATGTAGACTTTGAATTTGTGTGAGTTTGGACTTGCATTTGGATAAGGGGTAAATTTTGGTCAACATGAAAGTCTCCCTCGTAATGAGGGAGGGTTAACGGTATGAATATGCTTATACACATGCATATGGCCATAATTGATATAATCGCATATCTTGTAAAACGAATATAGGCATCACGCAGGTCAACAGATTGGATTAAACATTTTCAAATGATCTTCATTCCTCCATTGTAACGCATCGAGAAGACAAATGTTGTCGAAAGATTATAACAGTATGTATTAAACTCTCCGAAATATCTAAATAAAGCTAAATACTCTATCAAAAAGTAGAAGTAAATTATTTGTTATGGTACCATAACAGCATTCTAATCACACGTGTATGACACCGAGGTAGGCACGGAAGACATTCATTAAACATTGCATTTGGTATGGCAACACTAATTAATGTGTGGTTAAATATTATGATGGATATAATATTATAGAGGTTACACAACTAGTATTTTTTAATAGTTACAAAAGACACCTGGTAAAGGTATGTATGTTCCTTTTTATTGATCATTAGTTCGATAACCTCAGTATTTCCTTTGATATACCTGGTAGTCGCAATTGAAGGTCTGCATACTTGTTTGATAGAATTTCCTTTCTGGGCCACGAATGCAGTCTAGTTGTGTATTTTTCCGTACTACATGCTTTGGTTGCCGTACTACAGGCTTTGGTTGCCGTACTACATGCTTTGGTTACCGTACTGCAGGCTTTGGTTGCCGTACTACATGCTTTGGTTACCGTACTACAGGCTTTGGTTGCCGTACTACATGCTTTGGTTACCGTACTGCAGGCTTTGGTTGCCGTACTACAGGCTTTGGTTGCCGTACTACAGGCTTTATAGAACTATCCCCGACACTTCCGACCCGTGAAATATATCGAAGAGTCATTGGGATACTTGTGTTTGAGACAAAACAACTACGTTGATCTTTTGGTTTATATTTAACGAATTTGGCGGTCGCGTGACAGTAAAGTTGACCGGCTCTACAGTCGGATGTCGCTACTTTGTGATCTTCAAATGAGCAGGTATGCGTCAGTGATTAGTCTGGTTTCTTTTTTACCCCGAAACCAATTAAATAGCTGTCCGTGTGCTTATCATTTCGAAGTGACGTCAGCACAACCTCCGAGATACCGAGGGTACTGTTGTACGCTTTAGGTACTGTAGTGTGGTCTGCGATGTTTTTTTCCAACTTGCCATCCAGTATTTATCTGGTACGAGTAAGAGTTTTGTTCGTGCCTGCTTAAGGAACAATGGCACTACACGTTTGAGCGTCTGTTGTACGTATACCATATACAAGAAGGATCCACAAAACAGAAGTGTATCAGAAACTGTTTTCATTTGGTCCAGCTCAAATCATTTAAGCATAAAACAGAAGTGGATCCGAAGTTGTTTTCATTTGATCCAGCTACAAGCATTTAAGCATATTTCTTTGTCTGATCTGCGACCACTTTTACTGACCAGATATATTCTTTCTGTTCAAGTTCATTTAAATGCCGTTATTGACTTGTTTCAACTATTTTGTCTATGTTCAGTATCAAGCTGCTGTGTATACTTCTCGAAAATAATACAAAGCCAGATAACCAAACATCGACTTTTCCACCGATAAAAAGTAAAGGCTATATTGTCTTGTGAACTTAATTTTGGCAGAACGTGAAGCGTCAGATAAAAAGTAAAGGATAAATTTTCTGGTGAACTAAATTTTGGCAGAAAGAGAAGCGTCAGATAAAAAGTAAAGGGTAAATAGTCTTATAAACTGAATTGTGGCAGAAAGTGAAGCGCCAGATAAAAAGTAAAGGATGAATTGTATGGTGAACTTAATTTTGGCAGAAAGTGAAGCGTCAGATAAAAAGTAAAGGATAAATTTTCTGGTGAACTAAATTTTGGCAGAAAGAGAAGCGTCAGATAAAAAGTAAAGGGTAAATAGTCTTATAACCTGAATTTTGGCAGAAAGTGAAGCGCCAGATAAAAAGTAAAGGATAAATTGTATGGTGAACTGAATTTTGGCAGAAAGTGAAGCGTCAGATAAAGAATAAAGGCAATTATATTGTCTGGTGAACTGAAGTTTGGCAGAAAGTGAAGCGCCAGATAAAAAGTAAAGGATAAATAGTCTGAAGAACTGAATTTTGGCATAAAGTGAAGAGTCAGATAAAAAGTAAAGGATAAATTGTTTGTTAACTGAATTTTGGCAGAAAGTGAAGCGTAAGATAAAAAGTAAAGGATAAATTGTTTGTTGAACTGAATTTTGGCAGGGAGTGAAGCATCAGATAAAAAGAAAAGGATAAATTGTTTGTTGAACTGAATTTTGGCAGAGAGTGAAGCGCCAAATAAAAAAGTAAAAGACAAATTGTCTGGTGAACTGAATTTTGGCAGAGAGTGAAGCGTTGTTCAAATGTTCAACTTTTTGAAGAAATCAAGAGAAACTCATCTCACTCCGATCGCATGGGATTGTAATCACACGACTACAGACTTGTTTCATGGTAGGTTAGATAAACAGGCTCCAGTTTCATGGACGTATCTTATCGTAGCTTAAAAATCTTCGTAGGAACGCATAACAACAAGTAAAATGAAAGTTCTTTAACTTGCAATTTTCGATTTTACTTCTGTAATTTAATACATTCTTACGGAAATTTTTAAAGTAAGGAATTTCACGAATAATTGGCCAGGTCGTTTTGCCTATTTGCATGTTGTGTAAAGTTTATTTGAGTAGTCATTTCTGATACCTTCAACCACAGACTTAGATAGTAATCTAATTCTGTGCTTCAAAATATCGTTGCTGAAGACTGTGGACTCTACTGATGGCATGCTGGACCTGTCAGTGATCCTAGTGGCCTTGGATCAATAAATTACCTATAGGTAAATGGGGTTTTTGTTTTGTTAAAACAAGTTATTGTTGTCACTACCTCAAAACTTAGCATTACCAACCAGTGCTGGAGAATTCCACATTTTATTGTTCCTTAGGTTTTTAAAATTTGACTTAGTTTCATCACAAAATTTACCCAGAATTTCGTTTCATGTTAACACAAATTTTGGCACAGTGAATCAATGTATAATTTTATACACTGTGATTGGACACCACATATGACCATACAGGGTGATATAATTATGTAAAAACTTCAGTTTCAAGTTTTCCTTAAAACAAGCTAAAACCATAGACGTATTATTATATATACATTTATTTCATTGCTGTTGCAGACAATAAGAATATGGTATGCTTTATTTTTTGCAAAGCTTGCAAACAACAAAATAACCATAATACCGAAATGAAGGAAACAATGAACACTTTGAGAACACAAGATTTTACCAGCGTATGGTGAAAATACCTCACCAAGTTTTACTGATATATCCAGGGGGCAAAATACTTAGATTTTAAGTATGTTTACATTGTAAAGATAGTTGTAAGAGCAAACTTTCTCTTATTTAATGTATACAGAATTTGTATAGAAAACTTATTGTCTGTACTATCTAAGTATTTCAACTATGAAAGAAAATAATATCATTGGAGAAAATGTCTCTGCTTGCAAAATCAATCTCTATTAAAGAACTTCAGGTTATGTTGTCTTAATAATGCAGTACTGTATATAAATTCACTGTAACATTTATTTACTGTCTGTGTTGATATATTTGTAAAGGTACAAGTAGCAGTTTGATGTCACATAAATTACTGTCAGCAATTTTACAATTTGTATAGTTGCAGACATTGATAGCTATAGCCATAAGATTATACTGCTACAGTAAAACACCAATCACTCGAACCTGGTTAGCCTAAATACCCTGCATTTGTCAAATACTTTGTTTGGTCCGAACAGAGTTCGTAAATATTCAACCAACCTCTGATTACTCGAATACCATGTATTCCTCGAATTAATGATCAGGTCCACATGAGTTCGAGAAAGTGGGGTTTTACTGTATATATATATATATCAAAACTGGTTTCACCGAGATACATTTGTTCCAGTATGTAGCCTCCTTTCAGTCTCCTTACAAAGTACAATATCCTGAACTTGACCAAGTATTACAATTCTAACAAATTATAGAGGAAATAATTAGATTTCACAGCAGTTGAATCTTAGTGTCCAGATAATTAAAATTGTTTTCTCAAGAACTGCCTCTACAACATTTGAAAACATACATACATTATCATTAATGATATTATGAAACAACTTGTTTATATATTTAGGGAAAAGAATACCGTCTCGTTGTTCGGTAAAGCTGTCATCCTCACTGCCACTAAAACTTCAATGTACTCACTCAGATGTCTGAATAATCAACAGATAAGGTAGTCACTTTTGTATAGAACTCCCCACATATTCCATGAACAGCCTTTTGGAATATGATACAATTCTGCTTTCAACCTTGGGTAACTTGTCCATTCCATAAGTGCCAAAAAGGACTCAATTTTCTACCAAATTCACCTTTTGAAGACAACTTTTAAGGGGACCTGTGTCTAATCCGATTCTCAGTCACCAAGCCATTATAAGTCTGTTTATCGTACTAGTAAGGTTTTTTTCAGCCGATCTGTGCCTTGGCAGGCTCTATATGGTATAGGTTCACTTTCTGATCGCCTCCCACAGCCAGGACAGGGTAGGTGTAATGCCAACTCATCCCATAGGCCACTTGTTGGCTCGTACTCAAGGGAACCTGCAACATACCAAGTTACCTGTTAATAGTTGTTTGTGCTTTTGTCTTATATTTGTCCAGTATTTTCATCAATGAAAAAGAAAAAAAACTATTACAAATCATATTGTTGTTATCCTAAAGAGTCTTGTCACAGGTAATGATAAACAGCGAGTGCTAGCTACACACAGATTAATGTACAATGCTTTAAAGTGGAAGAAATAAGAACTAGTAAACGTTTAACTGTTTATAGGGGAAAATTGCAAGGGAATTCATATAGCTGTAATCTGACTGTTAAATTTAAGGACTGCCTCCAGGTGTATGCAATATGAGTGTAAGTATTGAGTGCCTGTGTATTTGGGGGTCTGTGATATGTTTGTGTATGCCTCCTTGCGATAGTCCCAATTTTTTTGCTAAATTAAAGTGCTACCACACTGAAGAATACTTGCTACCTCATTGAAGAATATTAGTACTTCTAGCTGATGTGCAATAAATGAAATTGATGTATCAATATATCCAAACATACTCCATTGATTTTGAAATTTAAACCATTAGGACATACTGTTTTCCATACCTGATGGTGTCTTGTGCTAAACACTTTGATCTGTCGTCCTGGTCGTCCTGTTGTGGCCAAAAGTATAGGTGTGGACTTGGCCCAGCGAATGTCCCGCGCCCCTTCAGGGTGAGCTTGGCGTCTTTCCTGTGGCTGACTGTAACCAAAAGTTACTCCTTTATCAACTGCCAGCTAATATTTGTAAAGTCAGATTAACTCATTTACCACTGAAGACACATTTGAACCCTTCCAATTCAAAGGTTGGATTAGTTCATTATAAAATTTCGGAGGTAAATGAATTATCATTTTGTTTAAATTCTGTTCCTGAATTTATGGATGGATAACAGTACAAGTGGATTATCATAGAATGGATTCAAATGAATGGCCTAAAAATCAACTTATTTTAAAACACTGGAGTACCTAGATCTTGAAAGGTAGAAGATGAGCCACTCTGTTCCAGCCACTGCACCTATGACATCATCATCCAGTCTGCTCCAGTCGGCACCCATCAGTGGGGACTGGCAACAATCCAGTGACATGATCTGAAGCTGTAGGTCCATACTGAATATCTTAATGATGCCATCTTTCTGTGCCACCATCACCTACAATGAAAGAAAAATGTGAGAGTCAAATTGTTATGTTTTCCTGACAACTGCATTGTACTTATTACCTGCTCCTCTATTATATGTTAGTCATGAATTATTACTGCCAATATAATATAATCTTTCCAGGAAAGTAGAGATTTAAAAGAAACATAATTTTGTAACCTCTTGAGATTCTCAAAGTTACTTACCATCTATTTGATATTCACATACACTATATTGTAAATCCATTTCAAAGTATTTTGCATTTAGTGTATAGAGTAAGAAAAGACAACTCTTGTCTAAATCATCACTAATAACTTGATGGTGAGTTAATGCACAACGGAGCAGAGAAAACACTCCTATAACATTTACAGAGCTGCCAATGTTTGAAATTCTCAGCAAAACGTAATCACGACTCGGGTAACAAACATTCAGTGTTATTGCCAAAATGTTCCAGGTTGGTGTCATATTTCGCAAAAGAATCAATTTTGGGGATTCAACAACAGATTTTTCAACTGCTTTGTCACATCATTTTCACCAGATCCAAATAAAATATCTCAATAGCATGTCATACATTGTTTTACATTGTTCGTTTTACGTTTTGCAGACTTAAAACTTAAAAGTATCTGGATATCTAATAAAATGTTTGTTTCATTGTCTTACAAACAATTTCTGTTTTTGATCCTTAAAGGCCCAATAAACGTAACTTTCGACAAAACTTGAAATGAAAATCAAGCCTAATAGCTTATCATATTTATAGATTTAGTTAAGATTAACTGATATCAGCAATATTCAAAATGAATTCTTATGCCGTTAAAGGTACAGCAGCAGTTGAAACTTAGTATTTGTATACATGCACCCATTTTTAACTGTCTTGTAATTTTGGCTTGTTGTTGAAGTGGGCCACACCTGAATTATTTTTCAATTCTTTGGAATTTTCTGTCAACGGTTTCTTGTTTCTTGGAATCCCCCCAAAAAATACTGAAGTTATGTATATTGGGCCTTTAAGCAGAATTGTCCTCAAATCCATCACCACATTTCCTGACACAAATGAGGAGTTCTCATTCAATTCAACAATTTGCTCTAGTTTTTTTATCATCTCTGACCAAAAAAGTCAGTAAGTCAGATACTTATTTTTATTACAATATTTTGAATAATGAAAATATTACAGATGATCATATCAGCATAATTGATATCTTGAAATAAGGGTTGGCTGCTCTGCAATTGCAATGTATATAAAATGATGAAAATGTATAGCAAGTCTCATTTAAGTCTGCTAAATGATTTCATGGGAATTATTCTGGACATAATTCAAATATGCAAATCAACATTGAAGACTTAGCTAGAGATTTTGCAAAGGGGCATCTTCAGAAGTACATTATAAGGTGCACAACTTCAAAGCATTATGTCAATGGAATTTCATAAATAGTTTTGTATTCCTCCACCACATGTTCCCACTGAACATAAATGTAAATTTGAATAACCTTCAGATACTTAATCATACCTTGCCTGGTTCCCTTTCATGGATACAGACAGACATTCCCGGAGCTCCTAGCTGGAAGCTAGCATTGAGTTCATCCCCGACCCACAGTCTACAGGTCAAATCATCGCCAGTAGAGGCCAGAGTCTCTCCACTCTGGGGGTTGTACGCCACAGAGTTGATAAAGTCAGTATGGCCCTCTAGTAACTGGAAATATAAGGATGAAAGCATCAAACTTATAGCAGGAAAGAAACAGAACATTGGTTCTTAAGCAGCACACTAGCCTAACAGGTGGTCGGGTGGTGCATTGGATAGCACATGTGCCTTTCAGTCACCTGCCCAACCACCTGGGTTTTCTCAAGGTACTCTGGTTTCCTCACCCAATTAGATCCATGCACTAACACTAACGCCAACTAGAGCTATTAAATATAAGTGGAATAACATGTTACATATTTGTAGTGAAATAAATTAAGGTTACATTTAAATAGCACAATTGCTTTTTAATGATAATCGCATACTTGTTTGTAATTTACAAAACACAATCTGAGCATCTTTTCAAACTAAATGAACAACTTCAATTCATCTTTTGTCAGTGTCATATATACAATTACTTCAACATTATATTTATAGAACAAGAGACATGATGCAGAAATTGTAGATGGATCAAAACAAAGGGTGACATTCCCCATCAATGTTCAAACAACACAGCCCTAGTAAATCGGGTATGTAAGGACATTAAATACCTCTAGAGTGTCTTTCCCACGTAAATCGGACTCAAACAGCTGGATTCTATTGTTGGATCCAGCAACAGCAAATCTGAAAACAAGTTAAACATCACTTATGGTAAAATAAGGAAATACAAAATATATTTTAATTTGATAACAATTCAGTAATGTTATGAAATTAAATTTAAAAAAATATTATTTAAAGCTTCATCATGAATGAGCCTTATGAATATTTTTTTAGAAATGTTGTCTACAAAAAAAAAAACGTACTGATACAATGCACTGTCACCAATGTGCAAGTTATAAGTTTGTTAATTATATGTCATACTAAAACTGTTTCCTAAGCTCCATGTACATGTGTACTTTTTAATATTAGCAATCATAATTTTGACACTAAAGCCAAACTTAAACCTAACCTCATCAAAGACAGGAGCAGCTAGGTTTAGGTTAAGGATGTACATTGTAGCCTGTAGGTAAATGAGCCTACAGCCATACTATAACTCACGAAGATATAACTACAACTACAAAGATGATACTTAAACTGGAAAAGACCTCTTGCCTTAAACAGTCTGCCACTTCACGGGACTGATAAGATGTTTCAGGGCTCCAAGATATAGCTGTCACTCTACAACCATTTTGAAAATCTCGTACTTGTTCAAACACGAATTGGTTCCCATCCTCCGCTTCATCCTGAAATATCAATATAGAATATAGAACAAATATGGCAGCAAAACAGTAATTTAAATTAGCACAGCATATAATAACAAGATTATGAATTCACAAATCATTTTATTTTATACATATATAATCCAGCAAATCTTGAGAAAAAATGTCACATCATAATAATACTATATAATAAAGCCTTTTTTTTCATCAACTATTTGCTTTCTTTTCTAGTGCTTTTGATTTTGTGCAATGTCTTCCTTGTTATATGTGTGTTAAAAATATGTTGTTTTTATTATTTTGTTCTTACTATAAAATATGCTTCAACTATTTGCCAGGTTCCATTTTTCAAATCAATTTATATCAATATCATTTTCCCAACCCAGCCAAGCAATTCAGTTATAATTTATAATAAAACAGAAATATTTTAAAGTACAATGGTGTAATTGAAGGACTTGCACAACTACCGGTAAATCAGCTCATCACGAAGTGTTTCATACATTTGTAGTTCCTAAAGGAAATCTGTTCCATCTAAGTACATTGTACAGTAATTGTTGACATATTCTGCATTGAATAAAATCTTTAGATATTAAACTTTGCAAAAATGTATACTTTTGGTAGATTTTGATATAATTAATTTTTCATTGATTGTATGTAGAATGCAGCTTTCTGATTGGTTGAGATTTTCTTCTCATACCTATATGAAAAAAAACCCGAAAATGGCGTGAAAAATGTGACGTGACAATACGGCAATCGACGTTGCGTATTGATTTGTAAAAAAGAATCTGTTGTAAGATCAGTCGAATTTTTACATAAACATGTTTTAAACTTGATAATATCTAATTATAAGCGTTGATGTCAATTATTTTTTAAGGCTATGAAAAAAAATAAGCGGATTCATACAGTTTGCAAACAAATTTTTTTTTTCATACCCCAATGAAACTAAAAAAAATTGTCATCAATGCTTGAACAGTTAAATGCGATGGCAGATTGATATGGGGACAAAAGTCAGAGGGTGTTCCTGTCCCGTTTGACATGTAAATTTCTGGTTGTCCTTAGCATATGCCTGTAGCGAGCTAAAGTGCCACGAAACTCCCTGTGTGAGTCCTTGCAATTGAAGACAGTTGAAGTACATGTGCACTTGATGTTTTCTATATTATACATTTAGTCTAACCTGTTGTGTGTATTTGTTTATGTTTCATAGTGCTAGATTTGTTATACTTTAAGTGAATTACTCATAATTTCTGTCATATTATTGTTCTCGTAATAATAGCTTTTCTGAGTTAGTAATCATCTACTGTAATATTCAATGTGTTCATTGCCACGAAGGACACATACAAATACTCCATCTTCCAACACAAAATAACACAATGGAACCTCCTCCCGGTGGCAGCAGTACAATGCCCTACACTAGAGATCTTCAAGGCACATATGCACAACGCAGCCCTTGTCGATCTCAAACACACACCAACACCCTAAACTCACAAAGTTCTTTTTATCTTATAGCTCAAAAATAAAAAAAATAAACACCTACCCACCCCCTCACTGTAAATAACAATTTCCTCACTTCTTTTTAATAGCGTCCAGCACAAACAACCCTTACCCGTAAACATCATTTTTGATGGAGGGTGTACCCTAAAAGAAGAAGAAGTATACGACAAAAAAATTCTATTGGGGGTGTATCAGTGTATGTATTTACTTCGTATCGGGAGAGTTACCTTGAAGTCTACGCTGTAAATCGTGACCCTTGAACTTGTACCAACAGCTAATAGATTCGTGCACCACTCGAACGGCACGAATTCTACAACACTAACAATATCATGACACGGAATGGTGAAACTTGCAGCAGTTTCTGACATCTTTCAGCGCGCCGGGTTTGAATACACATGTGTAATTTATATACCTCCCATTTGAAGAGCTCTACAAAGGAAAACAGAGTGATCTCCCTTCCCGCGCCAAGTTTTAAAGGGCTCCAAATTCGAACATGCTACTGCTCAGCTACAATTAAATGCTACTAACTTTTTTAGACCACCATCATCGAAAGGTGAGTTATTCAAAATGCTCTGATTTAATTCCCCCTTGGTTCCTAGTACTTATACACAGAACCAGTATGTACATTGTTCAGTTTTTGATATTCAAGATCCAAAATCAATATGGCCGATAGACGGCCATCTTGGATTTTGATGGTGATTGATTGTGATCGCCAAATTCTTGAGAAGGACTTGGTGGATACTCCCAAATATCATATGCAGTCCCTTCCCTTTGTCCATAGTTGTTTATTGTCAATGTTTGAGCTTATCCAAAAATAACATGGTCGATTTAGGCGGCCATTTTGGATTTTGACAATACTAGTGAGTGTTTATGATCGCTATTTCTTGAGAAGTAATTGTTGATTGTCCCAAACTTCAGCAGGTTCCCCTTTGTCCATATTTGTGCATTGTCTAATTTTTGAGCTAATCCCCAGTGCCACCAAAATATGGCCGATGTATACATGTACGTTCATTTTGAATTTTGGTAGTATTAGTTTATGATCGCTATTTCTTGACAAGTACTTGATCTCCCCAAACTTCAAATACGGGTTAATGTTTTTTGGGCCATAGTTGTGCATTGTCTAGCTTTTGAGCTGATCCAAACAATATGACAATTTTGGATTTTGACAGTTATAGATTATACTCGTATAACTTCATATATGCAAGTTCCCCTTGGTCCATATGTGCAGTGTCTACTTATTTTTGAACTGATCCAAAACAATATGGCTGATAGGTGACCATCCTGAGTTTTGACAGTTTATGATCGCTATTTCTTGAGAAGAACGCGATGGACCCGTCTCAAACTTCCTACAATATGCAAGTTCTCATTTGTCCATAAGCTAGTAGCGCAACTGTCCAGTTTTAGCCCACTATCACCCGTCCGTCCGTCCTTAAACAGTTATTGTTTTCGCTATTCTATTGATCTTTCTCAAATTGCATAAAAGCCGGCCATCTTTGATTTTGCCATTTGAAGGTTGTTATCGCTATTTCTTGAGAAGTACTATATGAATCTTCTTCATATTTCATATGTTATATCATGTGTTATTTTGCATTTGAGATTGACCAGAAAAAATACTCGTATGCTACCATCTTTCAATTAATGCCTTTTCTTTCGAGGAACTATCAAATTGTAGATACAGTTACGAAAAAGTGTATGAAAGAGATAAGAAAGGAAAAGATTTACTTTTTAAGAACAAATGAAGATTGTCTTTGGTGGGCGCCAAGATCCCTCTTGGATCTTTTGTTTAGCCTATCCAAAACATTTGGCCGCATCGGTCATCAAGGATTTTCACAGTACTGGTTTGTAATACCTTTTTTCTCGAAAAGTACTAGATAGACCCTTCTCAAATTCATATTATGCAGGTTCCCAATTTGTGGTCCGTAGGTGTGCATTGTGTAGTTTCTGAGCTGATACGAAAACAAAATATGGCCGACAGGTGGCCAATTAAGATTTTGAAGGTAAAAGTTAGTCCGAAGGGTTCCGCTGCCAGACACCCGGCTGTCGTCCAAATAATATTAGCGGGTCAGAGAGTCAGAACCCTTCGGACTAGGTAGAAGTTTGTGACAGATTTTCTTGATAAGTACTGGGTAGTTCTGCATTGTCTGGTTCTGAACTGATCCGAAAAAAACAATATGGCCGACAGTAGGCCATTTTAGATTTTGACAGTTATAGTTTGCGATCGCTATTTAGTACTGGACGGGTCGATACCGTTTTATCCCTATTTGTACATAGTCCCAATTTTGGACTGGTTTGGGGAAAACTATTGGCGACAAGCATCCATCTTGTATTTTGACTATGAAAGTATGTTAAATTATTTTTTTTGATAAATTCCTAAATTCCATATGGAGGTCCCTCTTGG
Organism: Mimachlamys varia; assembly: GCA_947623455.1. Classification (NCBI taxonomy): domain Eukaryota; kingdom Metazoa; phylum Mollusca; class Bivalvia; order Pectinida; family Pectinidae; genus Mimachlamys; species Mimachlamys varia. Next base: position 36,397,012 of record OX392531.1, on the reverse strand, counting down.
TCCTTCTAGTTTTGCTGTTTGGATTTTGGAACTGATCAGAAAATAAAAATTGCTGAAAGGAGACCTTCTATCAACTATTCTTTTAAACAGAAATTTCATATAAGTACATGTCAGATCAAATAAAATGATCAAAGAAAAAAAAGAAGGAAAAAGATCCAAATTTTGAAGAAAAAATTAAAATCGTCGAGGGTGGGCGTCAAGATCCCTTGGTAACGTCTTGTTGTTCTAAACATTACAAATAGAGATTGATATATATATACCATACAAATCCCAATTATGATCAACAAAGTTATGATATATCCGACGTTAAAACTAGATACGTTTAACCACGGAACTAGATAAATTCCATAGTTTTACATTGTACTTAATATAAAATCTATTTTAAGAATATTTACTTTATTAGTCTAAATAATAATAAAATCATAATAGTATACACAGTGTTTCCATCTGAATGAAAAAATGCAAATGTCACCCATGTACAAAAAAGAAAAGTCCGTTTCAGCCTACAACATGTCTTCATGTATATATACTATGATCCTTACGATCCATAGTCGACAAGTTCATGAAAAAAGTGCGTCTATATGACTTACTTTCTATATGACAACTCTCTTTTGGCCTCCAACCTGTCAGGATTTCGACACGGCAATTCAACCGCCAATCAGCTTCTTGCGATGACAACGACAAAGAAATAAGAATGGTCTTTTCGCCACGCCCAGTTGTCCAGTAATCTTTTTAAGCTATATCGTTTTCATCTTTTAGCTCAATAGCAAAAGCGTAAGTGCTTTTGATTATTCAAACTGCGTCTTTTGTCATGTTATATAAAATATGAACTCTGGCCATTGTCAGTGTGTTACTAACATTTTTTTTTATATGAAATACTTTTAAACTGCTGAAAATGTGCAAACTAAGTATGTAAAACAATCCCAGCGAAATGCCGAAACTGCCATTTCTTGCGGATATAAGAATGCAATAATGTTAAGAGTAATGAAACACGGCGTGACATAAATAACCGTTATCATAATATAATTAAATTTTGTTTGAAACAAGCTTTTTCATTGGTTTAAAAAATTATGTTATTAGCCCATAACGTAAAAATGACGTCGCCGTTTATAACGTCGCTTTTGAATGGCTGATGCAGCAGCGTATTAATTTGTAAGAGAAAAGAGTCCATCATTAAAGTGTATTTTTGCAGGGTATAAATTAAATTATAAGGATTAACTTGAATCTAATTTTTATGTTTTGGGGTTATAACACAAAAAAACCGGAGTGTATTCTCATCACAAACCGCTTCGTGGTTTATTTAGAGTACACTCCGGTTTTTTGTGTTATACCTCTAAAACATAAAAAATAGATTCAAGTTAATCCTTAAACAAACTTAATCCTCTTCGTTCCCCTTGGAACATAAGGTACCAACAAAGTTCCTCCACGCATCTCTATCTTGGGCAAAAAAGCTCACCTCGTTCCAGATCTTGCCAGTCTCCCTCATCTCTTCCACTATTGTCCTCTTCCAGGTTCCAAGTGGTCTGTCTTTCTTGCGCTTCCCATGTGGTACCCGTCTCAGCGCAATGAAGAGGAGCTTAGTCTTGTTCGATGTTGCCCAACCATCTCCACCGCCGTTCCAGTTTTATACTTTGTTCAAACATTCCATGCACCCACTCTCACCTCTTGTTTGGGTTTGGCTAAGGACAGCGTTGGAATAGACACTTCCATCCAGTTTTTATAACTACCCTTCATACAATGCATTGTTGCATCAGTCCCTGGCTCCTCACCCGAGTTTTGACGTTGTTCGGCAACAGTGTGATTACTGTTATTATTAACCTATTTAATTGCCGTTATCCATTTGTTTACATTTTTGTAATATTTGTTTTCGTAAGTTTGTTAGGTTCAGTCATATCATATAAGATAAGATAAGATCAGATACATTTTATTTAAAGTCGGTGGGCATAAAAACAAATAGCTTAAGCTCTGAAGAGCTTTTAACCGATAACACACAAAGGTCATGACATACAAATTTAGCAGGATACATTAACACATAGTGATGCACACACATACAAATGACATATAAAATAATGAAGTAGAGGGTTAAAAGAAAGATTTTACTAGATGTCTATGTACTTTGGAGTTGAGAAAGTTATTGTGATATGGCAGTAGAGGGTTGAGCTTTGTAAGAATAAGTCTAGGAAGAAGAGCAATTGATGTCTGATGGTGTGGGTGATGTACATTTAGGTAGGAGCCATTTGCAGGCAGCACATTTACAGATTGTTCCGTTCCAGGATGAGAGCAGGGATTTGAAGTGACTGAAGTTTGGTGTAGTTCTAAAATTTTCTGGTAAGTTGTTCCAAACGTAAGCTGCTACATATCGAAAAGATTTGATGTCGTATGTTGTTGTTTTGACTTGTGGTACATCTAATATGTCTGTGTATCTGAAGCTGTATTTCTTCTGTTTTGTAGTGACTAAGTTGTGGAGACATGGTGAAGTGGTTTTGTGTATGATTAATGTTTCCAAGGCCATTTGTCTCATTCTTCTGATTTGTAGTGTAGGTATTTGTGCTTTAGCTAGGAGGTTGTCGTATGAGCTTGTGTAGTCGTCATATATAAATCTGAGCGCCCTAAGTTGTATTTTCTCAATTTTCTTAACATTTGATTCTGAGAAGAAGTGCCATGAGAGTGGACAGAAGTTGAAGTGTGACAGGATGAAAGTGTGAAAGATTGTGATTTTGTTCAATTTGTTGAGGTGTTTTCTTTATCTATAGAGTATATTTGTTTGCTGTGAGGCTTTTCTGCAGATAGTTTTGATGTGGAGGTCGAAAGAAAGTTTGAAGTCAACATCCACGCCTTAATTTTTACATTATCCCCACAAGGAATAGAAATGTCATCAGTTTGGAAAGAAAGATGTTTAGACTGTGTTTTTTTACCTGTAGCGATAGCTTGGAATTTTGTCTGGGTTTGCCTTCATTTTGTTGATATTGAACCAGTGTACAAGATGTTTGGTGTCTTCTTCTAATGCAGATGTTAAGTGTTCTATGTTTGATGCTGCGTGTGAAAGAGTGTTGTCGTCGGCATAGTTGTAGAGTTTACAGTGTTGTATTGAAAGAAAGATGTCGTTAATAAAGATATTGAATAGGAGGGGACCGAGAATCGAGCCTTATGGTACTCCTTTTGTGATGTTGCTCCAGCTGCTGAATGAGTCTTGAATTTTAGTTCTTTGTGTTCTGTTTGAGAGGTAATTTTCAACAAGTTTGACAGAGGATTCCAAAACACCATAGGCAGATAGTTTAGCAATAAAAAATATCATGAGGTAAGCAGTCGAAAGCTTTAGAGAGGTCCATCAAAATAGCTGGTACATACTTATTATCATCTAAATCCTTTTTTTCAGTCTTCTGTAATTTTGAGCAGTAGACTTTGGCATCCATACCCTTTCCTGAAAGCACATAAAAGATTATCAAAAATAAAGTCAAAAAATTTACTGAGTTGGTCGAAAAGTGTGCGTTCATATATCTTGGATATGGATGGTAGTATGCTGACTGGGCGGTAGTTACTTTTGTCTAATCTGTCTTTTTCTTGTATATAAGCTGGACTTGTGCACCTTTAAGTTTGTCAGGGAAAATTCCATACGTAATGGTTGTGTTTACAAGTTTGGATGAGTGGATTTAGAGAGTGTTGTCCTGCTTTGATTAGTTTAGCACTAATGTGATCTGTTCCTGGGGCTTTTTTTGTGTTCATATATACAGTACATATATACATATAAGACTATATAGAAAATACAATAACTTTGTTTGTTTATTTTTTAGGAAGGCAAAAACCTTATGCCATGGTACGTCGTCCGTCGTCTGTCGCCCGTCGTCCGTCGTCCATCTGTCAACTTTTCCTATAAATCCCTACTAGTCCTGAACCACAAAACGGAATTTGACCAAATTTGGCCAGAAATATCCTTGGGTAAAGGGGATTCAATTTTGTATAAATTGTTAGTCTGACCCCCCCTGGGGCCTGAGGGGTGGGGCCAAATAAGGGAAATATAGTAAATTCTTAAAAATCCTTCTTCTTCTGTAGGAATGACAGGATATTGTACAAATTTGGTCTGAAGGAACCTTGAGTAAAGGGAATTCAATTTTTTATTAACGGTAGGTCTGACCCCCCTGGGGCCGGAGGGGCGGGGCCCAATAGGGGAAATAGAGGAAAAGCATTTTAAATGCCCACTAGTCATAAAGTACTTAATAGATTTGAACCAAATTCGATAAGAAACATCCTTTGGAGGAGCGGAACAGATTTTGTATAAATGGTCTACTGACACCCCTGGGGCTGAAGGGGCGGGGCCTAATAGGGGAAATAGAGAACAACTTTTAATTCCCTACTTGTCATAAAGTACTGAATGGTTTTGAACAAAATTTGGTCAGAAACATACTATGGGAGAAGGGAATAGATTTTGTATAAGTGGAGACTCTGACCCCCTTTGGGCCGGAGGGGATGGGCCCAATAGGGGAAATAGAGGAAAAGCAATTTAAATGCCCATTAGTCATAAAGTACTGAATAGATTTGAACCAAATTTGGTCAGAAACATCCTTTAGAGGAAGGGAGCAGATTTTGTATAAATGGTGCTTCTGACCCGCAAAGGGCAGGCGGGGCGAGGCCCAATAGGGGAAATACAGGAAAAGACTTTTGAATCGCTGCTTTTTTAACTTGGTTTTGGTTGTGATCCCCACCCTATAACATTACAATATATACCATTGCTTGGCATAAAGAGACTAACACAATCATGATATTATGATCGGTTCCGGGATGAGTCCTGCCCTTGCAGAATCAATTTCTGAATCATAACGTTTAAACAGTTGAGATCCCCACTCTAAAGCTATACAGTTTTGTGTGTGTAAAGATTTGATCCCAGGATCTATCATGCCCTTGTAGACTTCCTAACCGAATACTATACAATTGCTGGGCATAAAAAGACAAATATTATCATGATATTAGCGTTGATGTCAGGGTCTTGTCACAGCCCTCAGGGACCCTGTTTCTCAGTTGAACTTGAAAACAGTTGAGAAACTCACCCATTAACCAAACTTTAATTAATGCCTCAAGGATTTGTCTTCAGGTCTGTCCCTGTCCATGGGATCTTTTTGGGAAATATTTTACCATGATTACCGAGACACCAATGTATCCAGGTGAGCGATACAGACCCTCTGGGCCTCTTGTTTTAAACTGCCATTGTTTTTACAAATATCATGTTTGCGTAAGTGCAGTTTATCACATCCCCGATATTCAGGGTTTAGGCTCACGCTCTCCCTGTACAGAAAATGTATGCTAAGTGTAACCCTGTGATATCAAGGATACGTTCATCAGAAAAGTACAAATAGTGTCTTTTTTCTGAAAGAATTGTTTTATTTTCATGCCTCTAAAATTGAAATGGGAAGGTGTGCCATATGCATACGTTTGTTTCGTCAACTTCAAAAAACATTTCAAAATTGGGAAATTCGTTTATATCAAGTGTATAAAAAATGCATTTTCGCTCGAGACTATCTTAAAGTTAATCAGAAGTACATTATAAATACGTAAGTGTTACACAGAATTACACAACGCCTTTAATATGAATATATACATGTATCAATCCATGTTAATTTTCCCGTACACTCTTACAGCTCAGTGCTACCTAACAGACACAGGAATGCGAAGTAATACGAATTCATATAAAGTCAAGCTACATTAAACATTTAATTACAATGTACTCATGTTTTCGTACATAGAACGGGCTTCACAATCTACCGAATAAGTTAACAATATATCTCGAAAATTGATGGTGTGTGACAGGTAAAACAACACTTATACAGCAAGCCTTCGTATGGTCTCGGTGTGGTGACCTCTTAGAAGCAGTACTATGGGTGTTTTAAGAATGATGTCATTATCTGCACATATATGTACACACCCGATACACTGTAAGGGGTCGTCTCAAACTGAATTTGATACCATTCATGATATATACAGAAACAATATTTTTAACGAATTGGGTACTCGGTTGATAGAACAAGTTTTTAAAATTTTGTTAGAATTGTACATACCAGCATCTGAATGGAAGTGCGGGCGTTTATTTTGATTTAACATAATTGGTATATAACATAAAGAAAAGCAACAACACATATTCCAGTAATGTGTTTCTAGTAAAAAACAAAAACAGCGTCTTCATTTTTTTAATATTGGTAAATGAAACAGAGCAATCTCGTTTCCCATTTTGTTCTCAATCAATTGAAAATAAAAACACTGTAGGCTAGTTAGCTAATCATATATATCCTATTTGTTTTTAGATAGTCCCTGATCATTTGAAGATTTGAAAAGACCTCGCCAGCCAAGTAGGTACACTACGATATACCTTGTTATTGTTTACGATACATGTATAAAGATGTGAATATCAGTATTACATATTATTTGTAACATTGAATCTCATCGGATTTCAGAAAACTATAAACAAATTGACATTACATTCCGTAATAATTTTACTAACACTTCCTCTTTCGTTTTATTGATATCCACATACAAAATGTATATATGTTTTATAACATCTGCGCTAATTGCAAATAAAATCAAACTATCATTGAAAAAGGACGACAAACCTTCATTTGATAAGTCACATGGAATATTTAAGAAGGAATTTACCAATACACATGCATACAGAAGTGTAACACAATTCCATGCTCTTTCCAGGAAGTGTTTTCGGTCTACTCCGATTGAAATCACGGAATAGGCCGATTGAGACTATACACTTTAAAACACAACTGCGTATACTATTGCTTATTTTATGATTTAAAAAAAAAATATTACCCTAATAAATAAATGATTTAAGAATGATAACAAACACAGCATCGGGTCAGTGAATGAAATGTTCTCTTCCGGTTTGTGAGCAAGGGGCGTTTTTTCTTCCGATATCATGAAGGACACCCTTTTCTCATCATCAGTATTGCGGGGTCTTGTTTGCTTCCAAGCTCCTGAAACTATTGGGCACATAAGGATGATAACTAGCGCACCCTTACTATATGAACTAGCATCAAATATTTTAGGTATGTATGGTGTGCAAGAACAAGCAACGCTTGTAATTGAGCAGTGTGATATCACGGTTTGTCGTGTATACATTAACCAGCTAGTAGTTATAAAACATCATCTGTGTCTATTCAATCAAATATTCAAATCATAAGCATCCTAGAGTAAATTCTGATTGTAATTTACATAACATATAAAATTAAAACTACGTCAATTGATAACTATTACCCCCCCCCCCCCCCCCCCCCCCCACTTCTCCAAATTCCTGTGGAGTTTCTGGAATCGGTTCCCAGGTTTATGAGTTGTTGTCTGGACAAAATTGCCTCCAAAAGTATAGTAAATTTCGGCAGGTTAAAACCTACATATGCATGTACATGGTCCCTAACATCCCTGTTTAGTTTCATTGAAATCGGTCAATAGATTTTGGAGTAGTTGTCCAGACAAAATAGTTCCACAGACGGACAGACAAGCTGACTCCAGTATTCCCACCTAACTTCGTTGTAGGTGAATAATAAGAAAATTACTCTTTATGTGTTCACAGTAATACCCTTTTATTTTTAAAGGATATGTTTCTTAATTTTCAGTCAGAATTTTTAGTCACTGGTTCGAATGAGGCATATGAATGAGAATAATAACATGATGCAAAAACTGAATGTGTTGAGAGTGAGCACATATGTGGTGTTTTGGTAAATTCTGATAATGCGATAGATAGGATACATGTAACTGAATGCGAAGTATCAATTTGATTTATTAGATGAAATATCTTTCGTGTGACGGATATCTGCTTTGGCCATATCATTTATGTATGAGAACATTATGAGCATATATATAGGAAGCGTCGGTTTTCATTCTTGCTGTAGACGAACACTGATTTAAGTGTCATTTAAATATAGCATATCGAGTGATATTTGTATAGGCTAACTTTTGCAAAACAAATGCATGTTCTAGGGGAAACATTTAGCTTAAGTATATCATATATGTAGCCAAAAACAGCAATACTGTTATTCTCTCAAGTGACTATCACACGATACGGAAGTTTGTTTAACTGGATATGGCTCTATCGAAGCAAACACATTGATTCTGTTCTGAACCTGAGTGCAAATGACGACTGTTAAAAGTATTACTCAAATATACATACGGGGAGGTATTTAAATTATAAAAAAACTCCTATTGGAAATATTAAGATTTAAGAATATAGGAAGAAGATTGTTTTCAAGCCAAATGTTAAAAATTTGGAGTCTTGGGCGTTATGAAATCTGCATTGTCTCCGATGTAAAACTATTTTTTTTCTTTTTGCTCAGAAGTCTTGATAGTCTCTGATAAGATCATTTCTGATGATTGGACTATCCCTCCTTACTATATATTGGTGTGATGTTATTCATTTATTGTGTGCTATAATATAAACATTTATACGGCATTGTTGTTTTGTGCAACATAGATAATTTACTTCAGCTAATTGCTCCCCCCCCCCCTGGAATATGCATTTTTCGCATAATTTGCCAAAATTAACCGGAGTGTTCCCACAAGGATTTGATAACGGTAACATAACATAAATTTAGAAGATAATTTGATTGTATAAAACGAGTGATCTTTTCTTTTGTGTTGGTCCACTTGAAACTTTATGAAGCCTATCAGTCTTTCCGGAACACATACCCTAATCATCATGCAATTCTGAGGGTTATGTACCTGGGTACTTGGGAGATGTCCTTTGATGTCTTTAAGATATTGTGACGAACTCTTTTACGGATGTTAGAGCCTCATGATTGGAGGGAATTTGAATTCTACCATTCCGTTAAAACCTTGTAAATGAAGTTAACTTTGGCCGATGTGAACGATTTTATTCTGCGTTTGTTTCATTATATAGTTTTTAAAAATATTGGTCACTATGTTTGTGATATATCCATAAGGACCTTGATTATATTTGCTGTGTATTTCACGATATTCATTCAGAGCATAAATAAATAAAGTTTTCGTGTATGATATATCTGTACTCAAGTATTTATACTTTTCTCCCTTTTAGAGTAATGGCGAACAAAACCTCATCTGGAGCGCTTTTGGAATAAGCGGAATAAGACGACCAAAGTCATGGCTTGTTTTTCAATTTCTTCTTTTAAAACATCATTTAGATTGGCATGTCATCTTTATCCTACTTTTACCAGACATACGCACAGCGACGAAGACCAATCAAATTATACTTGCACGCGTTCGGTTTTGAATAATGATATTCGTCCACAATACCAAAAACAAAACCAAACACTGATAGCTGATGCTGGGAATTCTTCAGGAAAAGACACTTTCAATAATCGCAATACTGAACCATTGGAATGCCAAAACACGATAGAAACATCCTTAGCAATGCCACCGATTGTAAATACGCCAGAGCTGGGAGAAATTACATTATCTGGAGACGTAAAGTTAACAACAGAACTTGCTTCAGAAGACAACAGTTACATTTCCTACGAACAAACGCTCAAACACCAATCGATTAGAAGTCCAACTTCTGCAGAAGCAGTACGTACATACGAAGACAAAGGAAATGACACAGGAAAATCGCCAGGGCAAATAATATCACAAAAGCAGAAATCAGTGAATAATTCCACTGGAAAGAGCACAAAATCGGACTTTTATATGCAACAAAAAGTCAGATTAAAGTCATTTTGGAATCTTCCTTTTGCGAAGTTTCGTACCGATACTGAGCAGTTATCTGAAAGTGGGTTCTATTATGATGATAACACGGCAAAAACAATTTGTGTCAAATGTGGGTATGAACTTCAGGATGATCAGACCTTAGAACAGCTGCATGAAGATCACATTCACTATTCTCTTCAATGTTCCGAGTAAGTTTTGTTCAAAAAATATAACTATTGCTTTTGATAACCGTTGTTCAATATATTTTTGAGGTTACAATCAATCCACTTCATCATCTCTTTTCTTCTAGTGTTCTGTTTATAAAAGAGTGAAGCATTTTTTGTATTATTTTTGTTTTCATTAGGTTTTTGAACCCTTGTAAAAGCTATGTGGACCCAGAATGTTGTGAGAAAATCGTAGAAGGTAACGCAATAACATCCTATTTTCTTATAACTGTCGAAATGCATTTAAACGTTTAAGCAACATTTCTTTCCAAAAACAGTATGATGAACAGGATAAGTCGATTTATGGTACGAGATTTGAATGCAAAATAAGGGCAGATGTATTTCTTTATGAGTGATTATTTAATAATAGAACGATAAACTTGTCCTTTGTTCTTTGTACAGATACTCGATCCACCATATGATTCATTTAGGAAAACAAGACATGATATCTATTCGTTCGAAAAATTATTTGTGAAGCTGAATACGAATTTATCCATTCATGATTCCAGAATGTGATGGCAAACTGACCATTACCGAATGTGAAGGGTCAAGTTCTTCTCATCAGCCAAAAGCATATGCCAAGAGTGTATCTAAAGGCAAAGATGGTTGCTATCAGACTCCAGATGCAGAACATGCGCCTGTGAATAGATTCTCTGCAACGCCAGCTCAACGAGGACGTTTTCAAACGACGTCACATCCGCGCAAAATAGCGGGTAAATTAATGCTCGGTAACGATGCGATAATGATGATAATTTATACTGAAATTGATGATAATTTATACTGAAATTCTACATTGGGAGAAAACTTTCTTCGTGTAAGAACAGCATTGATTTCTACTGATTAAGTATGTGATCTTTGGTAACATTATCATACAACTGTCATACGTGTAGGACAGTTTTTATTTATACGATGACATTTACAATGGATTTTAAGCAAACATCTTTTGAAGGCAATTACTTTTTTCTTCAGTATTTTTGGAGTATTGTTTCCGTACTGATTCCTATTTCTTTTATTTAAGAAACAAGTTTGTACTAATGGATTTATGTTATGATATATATATTGATGCATACCAATCCCGACAGAATATGTGTATACGATTTATATATGCTATCTGCACAGGTGTGAAACGGAGAGCTCAAAGGAGTAAGACAAGGGGTGCACGCCCTCGAAACAAAACAACTGCGTGCATTGGTGTTCAGCAGTCAAAAGACATTTCACAATCCCAACACCATCAAGTTTCAAATGGTAAGAATGAAATAAGGTTCTGTTGCAGATACATATAATCTTGTACACGTCAACTATATTAATCTTTCCTAGAATAGATAACAACATATTAAAAAATTAAAGCAATATTCAAATTAACAAAAAGTCTCATACTAGTTTGGATATGGCCTGGATTATGAAATATGATGTAGGTACAAAATAATAAAAAAAACGTCTTAAATAAGCATTAATGATACTGCCTATGATTGTTGTCGGATACGCTTGACAGTGCATTTGTTATCAAATGAATAATTCGGAAAATGATATTAATTAATCTTTGTATTACAGACACCATTAAATCAAACGAATTCCCCAAAGGTTCCAAACAACGCCTGAAGGAAGAACAGAATCTGCAGAAAGTAATTTGTTATTTAATACATTTTTAACATGATATAACGTTGCACGTATACTATTATTTCATTTAATTCATCTTTATAATTTCGATCTTACTTACTGAATAAAAAACAGAGAACACCGAAGCGTCAGTAAGCGTCAGAAGTCGCCGAATAATCACTTGTTGTATCGATTGCAATATCCATATACTGTTTGCTGTTTTGGAATATATATGCAAATGTATGTAAAAGTTTCATAAGTAATCACAGAGATATGATCCTATTTCATCACTGGATCCGAACAAGCAAATGTTGGTTGGATACATACTACCTAAATATACGGGCAATATGGCGTCCAATTAAGATCTGGTGCTGACCTTGTCAATTTCTACGAGATAAATTACAAAATGCGCGGTGGAAACATAAATGCAAGAGCGAATAGGGGGGGGGGGGTTAAAAATGAATAGAGTATACCGAAGCATAAACAAATCCATAATCTAAACTCAAAATCGATTAAACTAGAGGCAAAATACGAAAAAAGGAAAGATCTACACGGATACCCTTGTTAAAGTAGAAGATAATAAGACTATGTGTTCCGAAAGAGTAAGCGTCTTCTGCTTCATCGACGACACACACCGTATAAATCTTGGTCACATCCAAGCAAGTCCTCGAAATGAGAACCGAGTCATTGCCAATCACAACAAGTAAGCATACTAATAAGCATACTCAAAAACGTCCGTCTTCATATCACACGAAGATACAGAATATTTTCCAATGAGACAAAGATGGCGACCATAAAACTTGCCCATAGTTCTGATCAACCTGCATCTGTCGATGTCGATCACAAATGACACTATTAACGAGAGATAAATCTTAAGTTAAAACATTGCAACAACATTACCAACCAAAGGGAATATAAGTCGAATGCTAACCCACCTAACCACTTAGATTTGATTAATTTCGTATACATAGTTATAATCCCAATTATTAAACATGTCTGTGTTATGGTTTTAACTTAAAAGAAATATTTTTTTTGTCTTTACAGGGAATACAACGTGTGCCACCAACTGAAACCTGTGTTACTCAGGCAGACCTTGATGCCATTATAAAGGAATTGAAGCATACGAATGCTTGTCTCACAGACCACAGCATGAGGGTGATTCTTCTTCTGATTGGCCGCCGTTTTCCGGAGTACTACATACCGTATGATATGAACAAATTTTTCGTTGAAAATGGGTTAAAAGCATTGGACACTTCATTAGAGTTCGCTCAGGTGATCTTCGTGCCACCAATAACATCGGGAGCACCATCATGTACCAAAAGTAATAAAGAGAAAGGGATTGGTCACTTTATATTGTTGACAAACATCGGTTGTAGAAAAATTTTCCAGGTTTGTGATAGCCTTAAAGAGCGTCCAATTGACCTCCGCGACAGGGGTCACGAAATCATCAAACAATGTCTAGGGTTTGACAAAGCACCAATCGTGGTACTAGAGGAAAAGGCTGTTTCGGGACAAATCGGGAATATATATTGTGGGTTGTACGTTATTGCTTGCCTGGTTGATATTTGTTTGGGGAACGGAGAAAGGCTAAACAATGTTGTCTATAACCAGGAACGCATGAGAAGTCATCTCATTGAAACAATAGAGTGTCTAAATGAAAACAGGCCAATCCAAGAGTTCCCTGCCATAGATGGCGAAAATAGAAAGAGTAGATTCACTCTCATCTGTACGAATATGGTATAAGTAGGTGATTAAGGTTTTGTAGTAAAAACTGCTATTTACTATTTCCTTATTTACATCGAAACTTGAAACCAAAGAAAAAAATATCATCTACAGTACAGTATATAGCCCTTCAAGCTTTTTAGAACGGAGAAAAAAATCGATGAACTCAAAAAACAAAGAAAAAAAAATCGCGAAGTAGATAGCCTTTATTTAGGTGAGTCCAAATTAATCAAGTTGTTCGAGTTGCTTTCGGTCGTCGTTACTTTATGCACCTGGGAATTTTCTTTCCCATACAATTCGCGATATGCTTTTCAACCAATTATATTTTGTGACTTTATATTCATTATGGACTACACGTATATTAATTATCCCAATTGTAGTTTGAGTTCTTTCCCCTTGTTGTGGAAATATCTACGTTAATGATTTAGATAGACCTTACCTTATTTGCTATGGGTGGCCATCCTTGAACGAGTTCGTGTTTCAGTAGGTAAGTGTCGGAATCAACGTTACCATTGATCGGAAAGTCTTTATCGCAATCATAGCTCTCATGATAGCTCTGTTACAATTGTTACCATTTAAAAAAAGATCAGAGAATTACAAAGCGTCAACAAACCACAATCCGAACTCAAAATCGATAAAACTAGAGACAAAATATGGACAAAGGAAAGAATTACATGTAGACCCTCGTATTTCGAATTCATTCTTTTAATGGTACCTCTGTTGATTAGGAACCTCTGTTACCATTTAACGAATTTATTCGTAAAGTATTGCCGATGATTTAAATCAAACACTTCATATATTCGTAAATTGACCATGTGATAAGCTCGAACGCATATTTTTCATGCTGCACCGATCTCCCGCCTTTAATTTGGTCACGTATGAAAGTCCCTTGAACGAGTTCGTGTTTCAGGGATTCAAGGTCATCGTCACTGTCAATAGAAAAGGTTTGTCACCCCCCCCCCCCCCCCCAATGCAATGACTTCATTTCTCAATTTTATTCCCACGTAATATACGTGTACTTGTATAATGCAAAGATAAAAAACAACCCAATGTTTGTAGTAATTGTGTTGACTCGTGAAAACTTCATTTGTATCCTTACAAATAGATAAAGCCATGAGAATTAAAAAACACAAGACATGAACTCAAACATATCATCGTATATGCATGTATATTATTGAATATATTAATGTCTTAGTATATGTCCCAGTACCTATATACATAATGAGACGTGTTTCTGTGGCTTACACAGAAAATACTTGTGTGGATGAGGAGACACGTATATTGTATATACAGAATTTTGTTTATGTATATCCATCCCCACCTGATTACCATTTTTCATCTTCAAATTCCCCTTTTCACATTAATATTCACATATGAATTGGATTGCTATAGCATTGATGTTTTATGTATGTTAAAATATATTGAGGTCAAAACTATCCAAACATTAAACATATCTCCATGGTGACCAGTTTAAATCATTTCCACAAAAGGAGCATTTCCATTTTTCCGAACATTGTCAGTTTTTGTACAATGTCATTAAAATTGAACTAGAGAATGTAAACATGTATATTGATGGCGGAAAATTATATCTTGAAATAGTTAGATTGTCAAAAGTCACATTTACAGTTCTGATGTGATTGACTTATTGTCTATAGTGAATTGTGTTTTGTACTTTAAGTACCGCTGTTGTAGATTACATACAGTTTGGTTTAGTCAGATTATTGGTAGGTAATTCGATGAAATGGATGTACATATTTTCGAATAGTGTAATAGAGATTTGTTTGAGATTTTTGATTGCATATATCGATCAGTATAATAACAGTTCCTCACTTTAGCTAATGCATTATCGGCCAATACGTATAGCTTGTACACTCCAGCAAATATCAAGAATGTATCAATAAAAAAAATCAGAGAATACCAAAGCGTCATCAAAACAATAATCCGAACTCAAAATCGATTAAACTAGAGGCAAAATGGGAATAAAGGAAATATTTACATGCAGACCCTCGAAAAAGTACAAAAGAATAAGACCAGGTGATCCGGAAGATTAAGCGTCTTCTGCAATGTTATTCACTCAATCAACTAAGCCGTTAATATATTGATCATGTACGCTTGGAAGAATGGAGGGTATTTCTAATTACAAAGATGATTCGTATTATACATGTACTCCTATACGTATTAGAGAACGTAGTCTGCCTGGTTACATTATTATAACATTGTAAGAGTATATATGGTTATATGTTTCGTAATATAATCGATAAAATATACACAATTGATAATAACATTGTTTCGCTGTACTACTTTTGATTGGGCCTAATCCCTTGTTCACTGTTTATTGGCAATATATATGTTTTAAGTCATTGATATGATTTATATACAAGTTAAAGGTTTGTATTATTGAAGAATATAATAATGATGATTTGCAACACTTTTTGTGTTTTTGCCTAAGTATATATGGTAAACAAACACTATACATAAGAAATGCAAACATGTTATAATATACAAAGAATGTTTATTCATTTTGGATATATATTAGGTATACATAAATAAATGAGATGATAATGAACAACGTTTGTCTTTGCCTTTCACAGAAGATATCTGGAGAATGAGGCAAAACATTCATTATGTCTGCACTGTCTTTTCTTTATATAGTTATTTATATCCATGTCTGACTCATTCCTATCTTTATTTATTCCACTTGTTACATTCTCTCAGTTCCTTTTTCGTATACAGATATTTTTTTAACTCCTGTGATAAACCAAATTGTAGATTGTAGAACTGTTAATTGATTTTGCAGTGTATAAATATTTTGCCTTCTTTTTCAGTTATCAAGTGCAAATATTTCAACATGTGAAAATAAATGTTCTCCGATTTTAGAGATAATAAAGATTTCAAAACTATTGCAAACTCGAATATTTTACAATCGAAAATCACTATTTTACGGAACATAGTAAATATCATTTAACTTCAATGAATCCGTATAATATATATTTCAAATTGAAATATCTTTAGGCATAAACCTTTGACTATTACTTTTTCAAACATTTTATTTTGTGAATTATTGTATGATTGCCTGGTAGCAGATACTTATGATGTTGGTTTGTGAATGATGTTGTATATACATGTATGTGTCAAAATAAATGGTTGTCGTGTAGTGAATTTCTGTGTTATATATCTAACCGACTTGGATCACAGAGACCATCATTTCACCTTTGCTAAAGAAATACTTTGCTCATAACAGTATGTTATGGGGATATACATAATGAGGTTATCAAGACTGCTTCAAGACTTACTATCGAGGCATATATGTTACCGTAGTATAATAAGACTTTGGTCTGTATCCATCCCGTTTGTAACAAACAACGATATGTTCTCTAGTGACTACTTCAGTATCATGCTGTGCAAAATTCTGGCGTGATTCAATTAGATTATTATTTTTCACGCACACGCACTTGATTTATGATATATCGATCTAGTTTCACGCACACGTGTCTATAATCCAGAAATATATAATTAAGTTTCGACATACCACCGATGTGGCAAAGATATTACGTTATATTGATTAAATACATGTAGATCGCCATGTACAAACTGGATTATAGGGGAAATAATAGGTCACTTACAGTAAACACTTAATGTTATTGTGTGACAAAAAGATTAAATATTCCATATATATATAAATAGTGCTTATTAAGTAGGTCAGATTTAGATAAAGAAGGGTGAAGTTAAACCAACTTACAGATCAAGTACTGGATAGATCTACAGGGCAAGTACATGGACATTGTTGTACTTCGGGATATGTAATAAATTTTAGTCAAGTCAGCATATCTTATGTTTAAAAGAAAACATTTTTAAGTCTATATCATGATAAATTTCTAGTTTTTGATAGTAATTTCGGTATCTCATAAGTCAAATATGGCAGGGAAATATATAATTTCTTTTAAAAGATTTGCGTACATATTTTAAATGAAATGTGTGATTAATTTATGTATATTTATTGCGTGACACTTTAATAAAATTTTATTGATTGAATGATTTGTTTGTAATTTAAATCAAAATAAAAACATATCAGTGCTGACTGTTGGCATATTGAACACATCAACGACGTCATCAATGCTATCCAACGTATCCAAAAATACCAACAATTGGGAAAAAAATTACAAGTAATTTTCACAAACTGAAATTAAATTTACAATGAATTAAGTAGAAAGAAAGAGACGATTATACAACCGGGAGAAATGAAAGTGTTTACGTATTATTAATAATTATACACATTTTATCTTCATTATACTGAGAGCATCCTACTTAACTCTGATGGTGCTTATTGCACTTTCTGTATATTGCATTTACAGCGAATATTGAGAGTGGTTCGATACATTATTTGTGTATACATTATTATGCGCTAAAATTTGAGTGTTCCAATATAAGGACGCTAAAAGTATTTCGTTATTTCCTTATTGTAATTGTTTTAAGCCATGACTGCATTCATTGAACTGTGGTTGCCTCTACATTCCTGTCACTATTTTTTGATTGAAACATTCTGATTATCATCTTTATAAATGTCAGTTGAATATATCAAACCTTGCTAAATGCAAATATTCAAAGCTTTTCAAAAGAAGAGAGATAAAAAAAATGTCCCTAGCACTTTCACCTTTTAATACGGGTTTCATACACTCCATCAGTCTTGCATTATTGTTTATGTATGTCAAAACAACTTATGTACGTCAAAGGTCATTTTAAGGGCATTTTTCGTCTTAATTGAGATTGTGAACTATTTGCCTTTGTGTGACACAATTCAGCAACGACACATAATGTTGGATAATAGACAGTTTATTCATGATCGTAAATTACACCGACATCACAAGTACGTGTTCATGGTATTACAACAACATTAAACTTGAAAGTACTTCGGCGTTGTGTCTCAGTCTGGCTAAGTCAATTGTCAACTTGTAAGTCTTCTACATCTTTACTAGTACAAGCCTGTAGCTCTCCTGGCAGTCTCTCGTGTAGACTGTCAAAAACCTAGTCATGGTCGTTACCCAGTACAGACTGTACAAGGACTTAATCCACGGTCTTCTAATCACAGACTGACCCTATCCAATACTAGCTCATACTTGTAATTACTAGTTATTTATTGTTATTTATGGACAACACATCGTCGACATACCTGAAATTGAAATTAAAAGAGTTGGCAAGGTTTTAATTACCTATCCTGGTATGCTCCCCGATAAGTTCAGCATTGTATAAACAATTTTAAGCAAGTCGATCAGCTGTGAGTGGGGATGCCAACATTCAGATGCTGGTAAATCTTTCCTCCATGGATAATCAACAAAGATATTGTCAATCAGGGATGCAATCATTTCGTCTTAGATTTTGTTGTGTTTTATTTCCCACAAGACTTGTTCTAAGTAGTTGACTCACAATCACATATTTGTATCATCGTCATCAACATTTCCTGGAAAAGGAAATGTCACCATATTAAGAATATAAGACTAGATCGGAGACAGGCTTTTTCAGTTGTTTTCATGACAGGCAGTATATATGGTGGTAAAAATCAAATGTTTTGATTGACGAAACATTTTGGAGGAGAGGTTTTCAAGATGTTGTGTAAATATACTGTAAAACAGATGTGCATTTTTTGTACACAGCAGTTCAACTTTATTCTCTTTATTTAAGGATTAAAGTTTCTTTCTGGTGGTTTTATCAAAGGATAAAGTTCAGTAGGATATCGATAGTTGGAATGGAACGCGAAGCGTTCCATGAAACAACTATCGATATCCTACTGAACTTTATCCTTTGATAAAACCACCAGAAAAGAAACTTTAATCCTTATATTTACTGTCCAGACCTTATATTCCCACATATAATTATTTCTTTAATCAGATATTATGATACTTACTGCGAAGAAATCAAACAGTATCGTTTGGTTTCGCTAGACTGTTGAAACAGCCGCCTTATGAGGTGACGAACTCCCGCGAAATTTCAGTCAACAAATAAACAAAAAAGTTCCAAAAGATTACATCTTTTTATTGTTATTTTTTCACATAAGTTTATATATAAACAAACCATACTGTCTTTGTTACTGTTATTGTATTTAAAAAAACCCATTAAAATGCTTCTTATTTATTTCTTAAATAAATTAACGCATACTACGCGGCAGGATATTGATCGAGTCTGTAAAGTAGTGACGCGGCCTCGTGTTCAAATCGTAACGGCGCCAATAGGCGCGTGATCCACTGATTTTATCGGAAAATAAAGTTCAGTAGGCATTCGTAGAAATGTATAGGCAATATACTATCAATTCCAAACAGACTGTAAATATAACATTATACAATGCTATTGTATTGCATTGAGTAGGTATCTTGCTAGCGTCAGCTGAAAGGAATTACCTTTAGCTCAGCGGTACTATCGGGTATCTCTCCTGTCAGGGCCATATAGGAAACATGAGCTGGGGACTAGATCGAGACCGCGCAACTTACTTGTAATACTTCTATACATAGTCCAGTCAAATTAGCCAAACTATAGGTCTAACCGGGACAAAATTGCAACAGAATTTATTTTCATATTTTTGGAATGGCAGATACCTATACTGTAACAGAAAAAAAGTCTACAAAAATCTACCTTTGGAAAATCACTTTTTCGCACTAATTAGGATTAAGAAATAACCATAATTGCTCAATGGTGCAACTTTAAAGTAAAATATTTAATTCTCAAATATTTATAACTAAATTGTATTACTAGTTAATGTTTAATACAAACATCTAAATTAAATCAATAGAAATTATTGCATCAAGAAATAATGTACAGTCAAAAGTCACTAAAAAGCATCTGAATGTTGAACATACAAGCTTTTTTGCATTTTTTAGACAAAAGAAAATAAAAAAATATTATAAATTTCATTGCTTGATATGAATTAATCCATTAAAATATTACATATGTATTAAACTTTCTTATATGAGACATTTTGCTTTCATACAGACTTTTTTTAATCTTGAAAGTTGGCTGCGAGGCCAATTTTGAACGGTTTCAACGTCAATATTGAACGATTTCTCAATTTATGCAACCTGGATTTTAATAATGTAAAAAGCAAATTGTAAAATTCTTTTCACATGCTTCCATGTATGTACAATGGTTATTTTAAATATTTATTTGGTAAGGTCAGTTTGCTAATATATTGATAATCAAATATTCAAAACGCTATTACATGTTATTTGGGCAGAATGGCAAAAATTGACTAAGTTAATCATTTTAAATAACAAAAAAAAAAATGCATAATTTTTTTGTGTTTTATCCGATTGCTAAATAACTTGGCCTAGGCTAAAGACAATAAGATTGTCTTGATGGCTAATGCAATTGTGATTAAATACAATATTTTGGGTTGGGTAAAAAAAATGTTTTCTTTTATTCCATAATGGTCAGTAGTAAAAATACATTATTTTCAATTAAATTATTAGGTTTTTTGGATGTTAAAACTCGGATTAATTGCATTTAAACAACCATTTCATTGAAATAATTCTGACAAAGTCTTCATGTAATCTGATTAAACTTGGCAGAGAAATAAGGAATTTCGTTGTTCAGAGTAGTGGACTTAGCCATTTTTGACTGTTCAGGTAAAACTGAATAAGGTAGTGGTTTCAAGATTTGATTTTAAGCATAAAGGCAAAGTTATTTTATCCAATTTAGTATTTAAGATAAACAATGCAAACACTTTAATGAAAATAAAAATGACTTAAGCATTTGCCTTCCTTATTATTAAAATACATGCGAAAGAGATATGCAAAGGTTTCAATATGGACCTCGAAAAAGTGCAAAATCAGCACATTTTGATGAATTTGATGTTAAATAACTTTTTTATATGTTAATCAATCACCAGTTAAATTAAATACTTAAATTAAATACCATTATTTTAACATTAAATATAATGTTATTTTGCTACTGGGAATATTAAATGATATTTTCTGCTCTTAAAATGTGAAAAGGTCAAATATCGTCAAGTAAAATGGATTTTTAGTGATATTGATGGATCAATATTTTTTCAACATTACATATCAGAAAAACGATTTTGGCGAACCTGGAATAAACATAAACTGGTTATGACATGTAACTATTCATTTTACAATCAGAATTGCTTAATAATTAGTTATTTCACTTCAAAGTTGGCCCAGTAAGCAATTACGCTGAAATTCTTGACCCCCAATTTGTGTGAAAAAAACGATTTCCCAAAGGTAGATTTTGGTAGACTTTTTTCTGTTAAAATATAGGTATCCACCTTCTAGTAAAACTAAAAATAATTTCTGTTGCAATTTTGTCCCGGTTAAACCTTATATTGACTAGACTAGCAAATTTGTAGAATATATAGATCTAGCCTAGTAGTATGCGAACCACTTATGATAATACAGGCTAATGTAGATGCATACAGTGTGTATTTAAAATTACATATAAAAGGGTTTTTATAATACCAAATTGGGTATCAAAACAAACCTAGGGAAAAAAAACCCCAACTATGTATTGTAATAACCCTATAGGCCTACTGTATACACATGATGAACGTTCTGCATGTACACTCAGGAATAAGTCCAGTGCAGACTTGCACCAACAATCTCCGTCTCTATGTAATGTTTGTAACCTTTTAAATACATGTACATCTTTCCGATAAATCATTTAATATAA
This sequence comes from Mimachlamys varia, assembly GCA_947623455.1. NCBI lineage: Eukaryota > Metazoa > Mollusca > Bivalvia > Pectinida > Pectinidae > Mimachlamys > Mimachlamys varia. The sequence goes on along the minus strand of OX392531.1, from coordinate 36,375,152 downwards.
TAACAATTCTCATCCACTGAACAAAATTTTCCAACCTTCATTTTAATAGCCAGGACTTTCAACTTATTTATACTTGATAACACTTTGACACAGTTTCGACATTTGAATCTGCACCGACGCGCACGCTGCATATCATAATATTATTCGCAAAAGGGTGATGCAGTAGATTGAAAAGTTATCTCCCTTGTATAACCGGAGCGGTAGAAGGGAGGTAACCGGACTATGTTTACGTCGTCTGCCTGAAGGACTGAGGACTTGTACGTGTGTGTATCATGTGGTAAATTTACAACCACACGATTGTGTAGGCCGGGTTATTTGTGCTTCGAGAGCAGCTTCGGACACGTACAGGTATTATAGTTATTTAACTTTATGTGCAATGCTATTTCAGTAGTTGCATATTCGGAAAAACTAGGCCTATCAGCCTACAGTAAGCTTATAACGTAAGACGTGAAAGGGTTGCCTATCACATATTTCCACAGATAGGAAAAGCGGGCAAAACGAACAATCAAGTAAATGTGTGTATCGATGAAATCCAGCGTATAACCCGACCGACATATAATATGCCATCATACAGTGCTTATCATTAAAGGAATATGGGTGATTTCTTAGCGTGTATAACAGTTATAAATTACGTAACGAAAGACGTTAACTAGGCCTATTTATAACGGGAATTTCACGCTCGAGCGGTTCAAGGCCTACTGTATACTGCATGTATTTGAAGTAGCCAGGCATAACACATAGACAGGTCACTAAGTAAATATAAACGTGTCCTTGATCGGTAAACTGAAATCATTTTATTATTATCTTTAATGTCAATACACTGTATCATCTCGCACTTATGAAAACTGGAAGATAGCTAGGCATATTTGTAGATGAAGCTGTCATGACACTCAACATAACATGTATTATCTCCCTTGCCAGGGTCCTAATATAATGTGTAGGCCTATAGCTATAGCTAGGACTACATACATATATATATGCATGTAGATCACGGAATTAGATTACCTAAATTAATTTGAAACTGGTTTTATTTTTGGCACTGACTAAAGCATTTATTTAAAAAAAATGTTGTGGGATTTTTTGATGAAAATAAACAAAAATATAATCAAAAACAGTGTCCATAATGTATTGAAAATAAGAGAAAGGGGCTATATTATGATTGAACAATGAAAGTGTCATGGTTGGGAAAAAACACAGTACTTTGGGACAGAGATTCTTTAAATCACTGGTGGGACAGGGATTCTTAAAAGTGTTGTGCGGTAGGACAGGAGTGTCAAAAACACATTGCAGCAGGACATGCAGGGATTCTCATGAAATCCTCATTGCGAAAAATTATGTCTCAAAAATAAATGAGAATTTACCAGGGATAATTCTGACTCTTAAAACCTATGGGAGAATTTGAGAGATTTTATGTATTAGTAAAATTTCTATGAGATTTTTAGCGCTAAAACTACGAGTAGTTTTGGCGTCTATTGCTGCCACTATTCTGTGACCTTTTGACCCATGTCATTTTTTCCCCTCCCGCTCCGGAAAAGCTTGAATAACTACCAATCGCATGATATATGAACTATTTGAAAGCCTGAACATTAAAGGAAATGATGTTCCCATGGTATTGTTGATAATTATGATGACTTTAATAATCTATATGCAATTTGTAACAAAGAATTCAATTTTTCACTCCCACAGCTCATTTAAATATTACGTCTCTGTTCTTAGTTTGACCCATCTCTGTATACACAACCTCTCGGTGTATAGCTACACACACCATATATAACCTCGAGCTCTCGCGATCGGTGCTATATATACACTCGTATGTACGGATCGTGGTATGTCCCAGACACATTGCTAACAGGTGCGTGTGTACTGTCATGCAATTTGTATTAAACTTTGATTATATAATCGCTTCATAGCCAACAGTCCTGGTTTTGATTTGATTTCTGACCGAAGGCCATCTTGGACATTTAGCTCACAGAATACCATCTTTCAGTTGATAATGCCTTTTCTTAAGAAGAAAAAAGACAGGAAAAAATCCAACTTTTTTTAAAAACAAATGAAGATAGTCTATGGTGGGTACCAAGATCCTTCTGGGACCTATCGTTTAATGTTCATACAGATATGTTTGACTTACTATGTATGTGCATACGTTAGTGTCTCTGATGCACGGGATATTCTTTATCCGATGTCTTAAATGTTTATAAGACTTAATAATTTATATATATGTTCTAAAGTTAATGACGCATTTGGTTTTCTACAAACGACATCATATCTTTTATGAGATATACATGTACATATGTATGATATAGAATGAAATTAAACGAAATGTTTAAATTGCTACATTACATCCGTTTTCATTAATCATACTTTTAGGAGGTTGGTATGATATGTCTACTTCATAATGCAAACTGTTATTACCTTACAAACAAACATTTTATTATCAAAACAAACCAGTATATGTCGTTTCAACTTTGATCTGCCATTGCTCCCGTAATTAATCCTCATCTTGCATTTCCAACTGGAACTCAAGTGTGATTTTTTGCTAAAATTGTTTTAAGTGTTGCAGGGAAGGTTTATGAAATAAAGCTTCATTTTGTGTCTAACAAACTAATACCGTTTATTTCAATGCATATATTAAAAGAAACACATTCGCTTCCCTGTAAATTGATCAATATTCATTTCAAAACTAAAAAAAAAAGATATTTTATTCAAATTGTAAAAGCACTGCACTAAATTGTACATGTACATTGAAAACAACTCGTCAATCTAAACAATTTGCGTGTAAATTATGTTTACTCTCAATACTTACTAACCTAATCCCTATTCTGAAACCTTCTGATATCGAAACTTAGTAACCCACGCAACAAAATCACTTCAATAGCTGTTAAAAATACATACTTTTGTTAGAAGTTTTAGCGTTTCAGTACTTTCAGTACTTTGGTTATACTAGGGCTAGAGAGGTAGTTTTTATACTAGGGCTAGAGAAGTAGTTTTTATACTAGGGCTAGAGAGGTATTTTTTTTATACTAGGGCTAGAGAGGTAGTTTTTAGCGCTAAAACTACGAGTAGTTTTTGCGTCTATTGCTGCCACTATTCTGTGACCTTTGACCCATGTCATTTTTTTCCCTCCCGCTCCGGAAAATCTTGAATTGCTACCAATCGCATGATATCTGAACTATTTGAAAGTCTAAACCTAACAGGAAATGATGTTCCCATGGTATTGTTAATAATTATGATGACTTAAATAATCTATATGCGATTTGTAACAAAGAAATCAATTTTTCACTCCCACGGCTCATTTAAATATTACCTCCGTCTCTGCCTCTGGTTGACCTCTCGCGTGTATACATGCATTCGTATTATAGGCCTATACCTCTCGTATACGGACCGGTGGAATGTACTGGCATGGTGTAGTTTGCTATGTTAAACTTTGATTATATAATCGCGCCATAGCCAACGACCCTGATTTGGATTTCAGTGATATATTACCTTGTACATATGCGTCAACCAAAATACTTGACCAATTTGTCAGTCGGAAATATTAGTTCGTAATTTCAGTGTAAATCCGCCCTCTGGATAAGATATTGTTATTTACGAGTTACTTCCCCTGATAGTCACTAACGCAATGTATATATATACTGAATTAACAAACTTGATCAATTTTCTTACTTACTATTATAATGAGTATACAGTTGTTTATGAGGCATTATCAGAATTATTATTGATTTATTGAAAATAACACTTATATTTTTTTATGGCGAGCAAAATTAGCTCGTGGTTTTATAATTACGTTCTCTGTGCTTCACATATCACTATACACTGAAGGTTAAATTTTTGTTTTTATGAAACTTTATCAAAACCTGTATAGTGTACATAGCAATTGACATTTAGTAGAAATAACACTTATATTATTACTCTGGCATGCAAAAACCTTTATTGTGTATATTCCCGTAATTCTGTGCGGCCCTATATACATAGGTCACGGCCAACAAACATGTAATTTTCGCTGCTTTGTATATGAACTTAATAATTGATAATATTAAGCCTAGAGATGTAAGTGAATATGACATATTTGCATACCATTATTTTTCTCCGGCTTGGTAAAGATATCGTAATAGGACTATAATATAGCCTTTAAGACTGTTGTCCAATCCTTTTGATTTTGTAACATCTTGTAAATGAAATTTAGGGAAATTTCCTCAAGCTCGAAGCTAGAAGACGACCTAAATCCTATGTACACTTAAAACCTGCCACACATTAATCATACCTTTAGGTTGCTATGATATGTCTACGTCATAATGCAAACTTTTATTACCTTACAATAACATCTTTTTTTTTATTATTGAAACAAACTAGTACATGTCTCTGCCAATGCTCCCGTAATTAATCTTCATCTTGCATTTCCATCTGGATCTCGGGTAATTTTTTTGCTTTTTTTTTTTTAAATTTTGTGTCTAACACACTAATACCGTTTCAGTGCAAATATTGAAATAAACACATTCGCTTCCCTGTAAATGTTTTCATTTGTAATAAAAATTGATATTTCAGCTAAATTGTTAAAGGCGCAATAAACGTAACTTTGGGCAAAACTAAATTGTACATGTAGCTTGAAATACAACTCGCCAATCTAAACAACTTGTGTGTTATTGGGTTTACTCTTAATACTTATTTAATCCTTATTCTGAAACTTTGCGATATCGAAACTTAGTAACCCTACAACAAAAACACTTCAATAGCTGTCGAAATATACAAACTATTATTTGAAGTTTTAGCGTTTCAGTACTTTCAGTACTTTGATTCTTTATAAAGTAATACGTACTATTTAGCAATTTTAATGAGATTTTTAGGAAAAATATTGATAAAAATCCCCAAATCTCGCCCCAAAGTGATCCATGATTTACTTATGCATTTTTTTTATGAAATTTCAATAGCCAGTATACAATACACTGTATAAAATATTTGAAAGTATTTAGACCTTTTCAACTTCATGTCCATTAATAATATGACTTTTGTGAAATTTCGATAGTCGGGGTAGGCCTATACAATACACTGTATAAAACATTTGAAAGTATTTTGGAGACCTTTTCAACTACATGTCCATTAATAATATGACTGGGAGTGACTATTTGTTTGAGTTGAAAAGTATTGCATTCAAATTGAATGATTTGTTGATTGTTCATTATCTTGCAAATTTTTTATTGAATAAAAAGGAACAATCTTGGATTTCGACAGTTTCAGAGATTTTTATCTTTATTTTTCAGAATGTATTGGATGGACTTCACAAACTCAACTACATTATTTGTGTAAAAAATAAGTGGATTTTTTTTTGGTTCATATGATATTTCAATTGAAATATACACTTTGTGTATTGTACCGTTTATATAGTCGGTCACTCAATTAGTGTTTTTCTCAGAAAATCACAGTTAATCTATTTTTATTTCCTTAGTGAAGAGACAAAAGACACCAGAATGTAATTCCAGGACCTGGTTTCATCAATGTTCCTTTTCATTATAACAAATAGAAAAGCATTACATAAGTGAAAGTGAAAATCTTTTAAGTTTAGTTGACTTTCCTTAAATTCTGTAATGCTTTTCTATTGATATTTTTAAGTTAAGGAATTTCCTTAAGATAAGGAACATTCATGAAAAGGGGTCCAAGCTGTAGTTATCGGATGGTTTGTAGTTTTGATTTGAGGGTCTATAAATACATGTAGTTTATACAGTGGGATAAAATTTAGGAGGCTATAAATCAAATATAAAATTCTGGATGGCATAGCTTGACAAAATATAGCTACCTGCCTAAATATAAGCAGATACTCCGACATCATGGACTGTATGCAATGTTTAGTCATGTACAATGCAACTTGACTCTTGTAAACATTTTCCCCTATTGTATAACAAAGGCTCATGGGGAGAATTATATGAAGGCCGGGTATAATTTCTAGATATTCTTGATTTACCTGCTCCCAAGCTCTTTGGAATCAGAATAAATTGTTACAACCTTCTAATTAAATAAACATGCAATAGTTAGTAGTTCAAGCAAGCCATGCCATGTATGCATAATGTATATCTTGATACCTGATACACATTGTACCTAATTAGAGCTGGGTACCACAAAATAAAAAGTACCACGGTATACCACGGTATTTAGGCAAATACCGCGGTACATACCACGGTATACCACCTTGATTGAATGTTTGATCTAGCTAAAGGTCTCTGACTGTATTTGTTCTGAAGCCAAATTAGCAACAGGCCTGTCATAAGTTTCTTTTTGTTTTATCCTCTAATATTGTTTGAGTGAAGCTATGTCTATCCTGGCTAGTTGATCAACAAACTTATAGGAAATTATAATTAAACCATATTGGAATTCCAATTGATCTATGTAACAAATATTTAATTGATAAGTTAAATGAAAGTCCCCAAAAAACCGGTACAGGACTATTGTACCACGGTACGTACCATCACAACTTTATATCACGGTATACCGGTATACCGGTAAAACCGCCCAGCCCTATACCTAATGTAGTGTAAAGGTTGTGTAACTTACCTCCATGAATCCATGTACAAAGTGTACATGCAGGGTATGTCTTTCTGCAGCTGTGATGGATGGGAACTGTGCACACTAGTATACATGCTGAGAAAGAATTAACTAGCTCATCTGGCCAATTTACACTCTTCTTGGGTCTACCCATGGAGCTACTTGAACTGACCAAGTTTAGTTCCACTGCATGGGATTTTTTTAAACAAAGAAACTTTTATTTCCCCAGCAGTTGCTGATTACATAATACACACATACCGGATGATGAGATTTAATTTACTAGGGTTGAAGTGCTATAGATTCAACCTTCAGTCCATCGAACTAAAAGAGAGAGTAAAGGTTTTATATAAACTAATGAAGGGATGAAGTTAACATCTGAATCTCAGTTTCCTCCTTTTCTTTGTCATTTTGCCTTGTGGCTATAACTAGGGACAATAAAAATTATTATTTCCTGTTTTGTAGAAGCAATAGAAGAAATACAAGCTCTGTTGTTGCTTCCCCACACTAATTATCATCACATTCTCAAAAAAGGTTGTCATCAATGGACAAAATTCAAATACGTTTCGTGTAGATATGTTTAAAGTATTGTAATCTGAATGCTATTAATTTCCTGCTCTCTTATTCCCTGTGTCAATCTGTTGAGCTTTCCTGGTATAAATCAGTTTATCACTACAATAAACATTTTATAGCTGATTATTGGTTTTGGTTTGTTTTGTTTTATGTGGTCCTGTTATAAACTATGGTCATTTAATATAACTCATTCATCCCGAAAGACACATTTGACCTCTTCTAATTAAAAGTTGGAAAACTTCATTATGAAATTTCAGGGTGTGGATCAGTTAACCCATTCACCCCTAAAGACACATTTAAACTCTCTCAAAACGAGGGCTGGAATAGTTCATTTTGAAACAGAAGGGGTGCATGCATGATTTAAGGACCCTGATTTTAGGGGTGGAGTTCGCGAATAAATCATTCCCATAGAAAAATTGGACAACTTGTGGCCAGTATATATCTGCTAGCTGCCTCATACACACACTCAAACCCATTGACTCTGAGGTGGAGGGCTAGTGGTAACATACTGTCAGACACCTTAATCACTAGTATACATGTATATGACACTGCAGCTTCCTCTTTGGAGATCATTAAACCTATTAATTTCAAGTTCAACAAGGTTTTAATTATCATATTGCACAAACTTTCTTAAACATGTTGAATGTCAATATAAAATATAACTATATTCAAAAGGTAACACTCGATTATATAATCCTCTATGTATTTAGGTTAAAACCAATACGTATACCAAGCCAGTATGACACAAAACAAATAGGACTCATGCAACCCTATATATTCAATATACATAGCAAACACAAACAAATTTAGCTGTGTCACTTAATTTCCAAATATGCCCCCTTTATTTGTCCAAGGGCTGGTCTTTTTAGTCTTTATACGTACCAGTATATTTCATGTCTTGTAATCAGTACTTATCACATACATTATGTACATTCAAGACAGTTTCTAGTCATGTAATTAATATGGTCCATGACTGCATGTGTGCTGCAATGTTATCGGCCCAAGTATCCATAGGAATTAGGTAAGGTGTGGGAAGGATCTGCTTTATTGATTTTGCCTTCATCAGCTGAGGCCTCTGTCTGGTGTTCTCTGACACCCACTATATATTGGTTAGCAGCAGTGTATCAACTACTAGAAGACAACCTGTGTTTATCTTGAGCTGGTCTGCATTAATATCTTACAGAGAGATTAGGCAAGCACTGGTAAGTGGTGAGGATACATTCTAGTACACATATCTATATATATGACACTGTGTAAACTGTGTAAATGTGTTAGGTTAATGGACAGACAAGAACACATGGGATGCTGTTACAGATAACCTGTTACTGCCATTGTGATGTTACATTATGACCTACAAATATCATTGACTTTTTTTTTACAGTTGATTTTTGTCTGACTGGGAACTTCCCATAGATCTAGCATTGTTGGTACACACGTGTATAGATGTAACTGTAAATATATACATTGTTCATGAAATTATGTCATGGTGACATGATGGTATATTTAAAGATTTATATGAATAATTAACCTATTTTTGTTCCACTCTATGCATTTGCTCAGTTTAGGCCTACAACTTTTTAAAATGTTGTGGGAATGGTGCCGGCCAGTACAATAACATGGAGATGTGCTTTCATCCCCCCCCCCCCCCACCTAACTTTCAGAGAGTTATCCTCTTATTTAAAAAAAAAAAATACCCATTATTGTCTGACTTTATAGGCATTTAGATAGCTAGTATAATATGGAAATGTGCCGCCTCAAATGACTTTGCATTCCACCCCCCTTTTCGGAGAGTTATACCCGTTTAAATGAACCCGATTTTGGCTGGCTATGCATTCTCACAGTTTTCAATACCAGGTATATTTCTTTTAATTATTTTGTGGAAAGGGGTTAGCGCTATACAGAGTTATGCCCCTGAAGTAATTTTGACCCCTTTAGTTATAAATAAATATAGAATATTGGTTTTCATGGACTATATGCAATAAAGTAAATAAAAACATTTCAATAACTAAGTTCAATGACATCTGTATAGGAGCTCAGCAACAGCTGGCCCATGTCAAGGAGCTGTGATCAGTAAGTGTTCATACATTTTGTCACCGCTCGAATGCTTGGCTGTTATTCGTTAATGCTTTGTGATTGGATATACATATTTATGTAGATCAATCTGTAATTACTTGATAAGACCTTGGTATATATCTAGGACTTATTATTAGCATTAAAGGTTTTCCAGCTCAGCATTTAATACACCTGACCTAGCTGTGTCAACTGCATGCTTGGTCGGGTAGTTAAGCATCATATTATCACATTATCATATTATGTAATCCAAACACACACAGGAATATACATATATCTATATCATCTTAAAGTTTTCTTTTGAAAAATTCACAGGGAAAGAAATCAAAGTTTATTAGTAATGTGGAGATTCCATAAGAATATAAATGTATGTTGCATTATTTGGTTTATTCTGCCCAATAGATATTCATATAATGATAAAAAAATTACTATCATCTACAAATGTACTAGCAAATGAGAGCTTAATTCCTTTTAGTTTGAAGCACATTCACCACTCTCTGTAAAAGTCACCAAAGAAATGTGGCATTGAGTCAGCTTTAGAAAAACATTCTGTAGTTTTAACTTACCTGCAAGCAAGTTTTTAATCATGTGATTTATGGTAGATCATCAGAATGTCTGGAAAAGTAATTTACCAGGTAATTAAATCCATACATAAGATGAATTTCATTCCCCTGGTCTCACGATTTAGCTTATACATGTACACGTAGATACAGACCTACTCTGTTTAAGTCTATATTATACACAACAATGATAATGATAAAAACAAAATGAAACTAAATTCTTTTATTAAAATGGACTTTATTGTGTTCGAGTGGTAGACATTGCCCTTGGTCAAAACCATGTTTAGTAACTATTGCCAGTGTGTACAGCAAGTCAATGACATACAATGTATGTACATTTGTACATGTATATATATATTATGCTTACTGTATTATTATGAAGTGTCTGATTTTGACCCTTGTACTTACAGTTAAGGACATGTTTATATATATATCTATACATGTAGTAACATTTTTTTTATTATTAACTCTAATTCACTTTAGGCCTTAGAACTATACACATGTATATATATCATACCAATTTCTCTATATAATCTTCTGCACGTAGAAGGACATCAAGTACACTGTTGATGTTGATATCTTTATGTATTCTTGATTCAATTTCAGGGCAACCCAATGTAGAGAAGTGCCACAACTTATTATCAGTGACTTGAGTAGGTGAGACATTCATTCCTGCCAGGCTCAGTCGATGCAAACACTAAAGTGACACTGGTCATCGCTGTGTATGTTATTTCACTTGAAGGCAACAAATTCACTGAAGTCTTTGTCATAGTCCTTGGCAAGGAAACCATTGTTTGATGGAGTTTTCGTAAGTATTCTCATGGATAATGCACAGTTTACCGTTTTTTAAAATTTAAATGTCTAAGTAAAATGATCAATATTCAGTTGGGAGCTCCATGTACAAAATGGCCCCAAAGATCTCATAGACTTTATTTTATCCTTTACCAAATTCAAATGTCTTGAAAAACAATTTATTTACAGGTATGCATAGTTTCTAAAGTGAACCACATGGCACATTTAGAAATTGTTGAGATTGTTATATCAAACCATGAGCAACCATGGTCATACATGTATGTCTACCCTGACTATGCTCAACATCTTGGGATTTGATGGTTAACCATGGACTTTCATGGTCAACCATCAAATACCTTTGTGACCATGGTCAACATTCGCCTGGGTACGTACTGGACCTAAACTACAACATGTACATGTATATGTCCAGTTGTCCACATAGATCTAGAATTGGTTTGATGAAATGGTAAGAGGACGTTCTTCTGAGATCATGATTACAGGCTACCATTTGTACTGTAAGGCATTATTATTTGTTTTGTTCTAGGTTACTACCTAAAGTAATCGATGGGGGTATAGCAGGAATTGTAGGGGTAACATGTGTTTTCCCCATTGACCTGACAAAGACACGCCTACAGAATCAACAGCCAGGACCTAATGGCCAGCTTCTCTACCGCAGTCTGTAAGTGTACTTTCTTCACCATTTAGAAGTGATTAAATATTTCTCAAAATAATACATCAGGGCCCAGTTGTTAAAAGGTGATTAGCTTTTAATCACTATTTAACGACAATTTTCAAATTTGAATAATTCTGTCAATATACAAGTTACAATCCTAAAAATTTGTATGTAAATTGACAATATTAGGTATTTGCTATCTGCAAATTTGTAATTAAATCTATGGTTTCATTTTAAAGATACAGCATAATTAAAACTTGCACTAATTACTGATTAAGCTAATCATCTTTTGAACAACTGGGCCCTGATGTGATGTTGTTATAATTCGTCATGATTTGATTTTTCCCAATCTTTACAATTAATCTAACACCACAATCCAGAATTCCTCTGATCCCTCAAACTATATGTCAATGTGAAAAACATTATTAAATCAATTTATAACAACTTTTGGTGTGAAATGCACAAAAAAAAAAAAATGTAATATGATCTTATTCTACATGTCAAAACACTAAAAATAGTTCTGACCCTTTAAAATAGTAGCACTGAAGTACCCGGTATGTATAAAGGAAATATATTTACCAGAAAATATTAAGTAGAATTATATATGGTATTCAGTTCATTGAACTTTGTTTGAAAAAATGCACACCACAGTCCACCCCAAAAAAAGTTTTGAAAGCTAACAGCAATTGATAGGTTTTAGGCTTAGAAGATACCTGTTTAATATTCATTTTGTTTTTCCATAATTCCATTGTCTAAAGGTGGCACTGCTTTTCGAAAACCTACAGAAATGAAGGCTTCCTGGGGATGTACAGAGGTGAGTACCGCCCCGGTACATATCAGGGTATATCCCACCTCTACATATTGAGACATGCATAACTCCAAGTGAAAAAATCAATTAGCATAATGTGGCTCTTATGCAATGCAGGTCGATTGTTGGAATAATTCTGCCAAATAGAACTTAAATTCTGGTAAAACCTAAGCATCTGCTAAGGGTTTCTCTCTCAAATGATGATCCAGGAGGAAGGATTTCTCTATCCAACTTCCATTTGATATGATGACATAGAGTATGTCAATTCCAGTGGGTGACTGGACAGTGATCAGCTTAGTTTGTTGTTTCCTTAATCATTACATTTCATTTCCTCAATACTGTTTATCATAGATGTAAAATTATCTATATTTGATAGGAGTTACATATATAGAGGGCCCTGTGTTTAACCTTCCTAACAAGATACAATTATGTATGTCCATTCAAAGGAGGGCTTTTAAGCATTGTGCCTTACTTTGTATTTCATTACAAATACTTTATTCAACTTAGCATTATTATAGTAAATGAAACATAGCTGCTAACCCCTGGATATCCCTTTTAGGGGATAATTAATATCATGACCTACATTAGGATTTTTTTGAGGAGTGATCACGATGATGCATGGTACAAAATTTTCACATCAAAACTAATCATTTTGCATCATCACAACATCACTTAAATCTTTTGTTGTGTCTTCTGGTTAAGATTTTTTTTAACAGATCAAACAAATCGTTTAACACATTTGGTTTTGTTACATTCTCTCTTAACAAAATACTGCAGATGCATCATTGCTAATTTACTACCTTGATATTTATCCCCCATTTTCACTGAAATGGGGAATATTAATTTTGGTTCGTCCTTCCGTCCTTGAACAATTCTTGTTATTGCTATTTCTTGAGAAGTACTGGATGGATCATTCTCAAATTTCATATGTAGGTTCCCCGTGGTGCCTTGTTGTGTATAGTCCATTTTCGGACAGATCTGATAAACAAAATGGCTAACAGGTGGCCATCTTGGATTTGTTTAAAAATAGTTTGTTATCGCTATTTCTTGAGAAGCCCTGGATGGATCATTATCAAATTTCATTTGTAGATTCTCCTTGGTGCCTTGTTGTACATAGTCCATTTTCGGACAGATCTGATAAACAATATAGCAGACAGGCAGCCATCTTGGATTTGTTTAGCAATAGTTTGTTACCATTATTTCTTGAAAATTACTTGATGGATCATTCTCAAATTTCATATGTAGGTTCCCCTTGTATGTTCCCCTTTGTGACTATTTGTGCATAGTCCATTTTCGGGCAGCATGTTCTGTTCAGTCCCTAGTTGTGCATTGTCTAATTTTTGGACTACTGAGGGGAAATATATGGCCGCCTGATGGCGTTCTTGTATGTTGATTATGAAAGTTAATTATGGTTATTTTTAAAGAAATACAAGATGGATTAGGAATTTGGAACTGATCATAAAAACAAAACTCCTGACAAGAGAACTTCTTTCAACTATTATCAATTTTCAAGGAAATTCATTGAACTTAGATTAAGTACATAAAGGAAAGTTAAAATAAGAAGGGAAACGATCCATCTTTCTAAGAATGAATGAACAATCACCAATGGTGGGGGTGCCAAGATTCCTCTGGGATCTCTTGTTTTTTTAAACAGTCTATGAACCTGTTATAAAACAGTCTATGTCCTGTTTCCTTTTTTACGTGCCTGCATACACACCTATTGTACTTGTATATCAGATTTCAATTCATGATGTAAAGGTAAATTATGACTGAAACATTAGATTGGTTAGATTCAGTGTTCTGTCAGGTATAGTGTAGCATAAGGAAGATTATAGAAATAGCAAGGACCACTATTTGTTACATCATAGTTCACCTTGACCCTCTTTTTAGGTCACCTGAGATAAAGTCTCAAGATACCTATTCTAATCGCCTTTTGTCCTTCGTCGTGCGTCTGTAAACAATTTACATTTTCGACTTCTTCTCAAAAACACTTGAACCAATTTGAATGAAATTTCGCATAAACCTTCCCTAGCCAAAGATGCACCAAAATTGGGAATATATGGTCCTAACCCTCGAGGGGCTTGAGAGAGGGGCAAAAGGGGTGAAATTAGTCAAAACTTTAAAAATCTTCTTCTCCAGACCCAGATATGCTGGAATTGAATAATATTCACCAATGGAAAGGTCTTGAGGAGCTTAATCAAATTGTGAATTTCAAGCCCCCCAGACTTCAGGTTCCCCCCTGGGGAGGGGTGAAGTTTACTATTGTTAATATAGGAAAATGACACTTTTGGATATATTTTGTTCATTTTCAGTTGGAGATAATTGAATCTTGTTTGGAATAATAACCAGGAGATGACAGTTTGACATTGACAGAATTTTGACTCTGGCCTGGGGCAGTGGAGAGGGGTCAAAAGGGGTCCAATTGGCTAAAATTTCAACTATTTTCTTCTGCAGCCCAGATATGCTGGAATCAAATACTATTCACCAATGGAATGTTCTTAAGGTGCTTTATCAAAATTATGAATTTTATGATGCACATACTTCAAGTTTCCCCCTGGGGAGGGGCTGAAGTTTACTATAGTTTATATAGGAAAACGAAAATTTGGTTATTTTGTTCATTTTCAGTTGGAGATAATTGAAAGAGAAAAGAAGGGAAAATATTGAACTGTTAAAGAATAAATGCAGTATATCAATATTGGATGCCAACAACCCTCTGGGACCTCTTGTGAAATAGTTGATTAAAATTCCACCCATAGTTAATTTGTCAATAGATTTATTGAAATTGAGCAGAATCCTCTTTAGTCTCCTGATTTTCAAAAGGAATTAATAAGAATCTCTTTTGTAGGTGTGCATGGATTGGCACATGTTAATGTAACACATCACTTTTCTGCTTTAGGATCTGGAGTCAACCTAGTCTTGATTACTCCAGAGAAGGCTATCAAACTTGTTGGCAATGACTTCCTTCGCAATCGACTTACAGATCGCAGGTAGGTTGTACAAACTGTATAATTCAAAGGACCCTTCCTAATGAAATTACCTGTACAGGTAGTTAGATGTAAGATAGGAGTGTCTATAAATATAATGCAAATTTGTCCAGGTGTGCACATTTAGAAGTCTTACTAGGTATACATGTAATGTACCTGTTTTCTAATACAGGTATTTATGAACATTACATTAGGTTTCATGTCTACTTTCTGAAAAAGCATTAAATTAAATTGTTTTAGTAAATCATAGTTTTCCTACATGGATGAATTTGTTTGGATTAGATTTCATGGAATTAGTATTTTTCATAAAAGAATATCACAAAATAATGATCTATTCAGTACTAAACATTAATATTGCTGACAGATATTAGACGAAACACATAAAAAAGCCTGGTATGTATAGGTAAATTTGTGTGGGATGTACACGAACATGTGGTCAGTCAAAAGGGTTCAATCAAATCAATCATATTCTATCCTTTACATAGCATGATACTATAAACAATAAATGAATTCACATACTTGTTCCCTTGAGCTACATGTACAAGTTATCATGACAAGAAATTAAAATATCTTTAAAATTTACTAAAATAGTTAAAAATGTCAGAAGTGTGGAACCTGGAGCTTTTTTTTTTAGTTTTCTTGCTAGATTGGATTACTTCAACAATTACCAAGGTCTGATAGTTTGCTGTAACCCTAGGCCTCCCTTCACTTTTTCTTGCTGTCTTAAGCAGGGATAAATCTGGCTCTTCAAACCTATGGGAGAATTTAAGGGATTTTATGAGATAAGTAAAATTTCTATGAGATTTACCTATATAAAGCAATACTATTTTGAAATTTTAATAAGATTTTAAGGGAAAATATGGGTAAAAATCCCCAAATCTCGCTGCAGAGTGATCCCTGCTTAAGTATTACCCATTTGGTCAACATGTGTGACAATAATACTTAATTTGATGCAGTATGGTATATGATGATGCTATGGTTGCAGTAAGGCTTTGTCTGTCTTCAAACTATAGCACACCAAAACAAACTTCTTTTTGACTTGTTACAATTATTTAGTATTGTATCCAAACAATACATTAGTGGTCAAGCACATCCAAATTGTATGGCTTTTGTATGGATAAAACAGGTGTTAATCCTATGTACAGTATCACAATTAGATCTCCAGGATGGAATGTTTGACACATACAGCTGTGTACATGAACTAGACTGGGTTGATCTTCTGTGACCAGGTAGCTCAGTTGGTAGAGCTTAAATTCCCTCTAGAGCTCAAAGGGTCCTGGGTTGGAACCCTGGTCTTGCTGTGCATATCAAACTTGTTGGCAATGACTTCCTCCGCAATCGACTTACAGATCGCAGGTAGGTTGTACAAACTGTATAATTCAAAGGACCCTTCCTAATGAAATTACATGTACAGGTAGTTAGATGTAAGATAGGGGTGTCAATAAATATAATGCAAATTTGTCCAGGTGTGCACATTTAGTAGTCTTACTAGGTATACATGTAATGTACCTGTTTTCTAATACAGGTATTTATGAACATTACATTAGGTTTCATGTCTACTTTCTGAAAAAGCATTAAATTATAATGTTTTAGTAAATCATAGTTTTCCTACATGGATGAATTTGTTTGGATTAGATTTTATGGAATTAGTATTTTTCATAAAAGAATATTCACAAAATAATGATCTAGTCAGTACTAAACATTAATATTGCTGACAGATATTAGACGAAACACTTAAAAAGCCCAGTATGTACAGGTAGATTTTTTTTTTTAGTTTTTTTGCCAGATTGGATTACTTCAACAATTACCAAGGTCTGATAGTTTGCTGTAACCTTCCCTTCACATTTTCTTGCTCAACATCTTGGTCAACATGAGTGACAATAATACTTAATTTGATGCAATATATGGTATATGATGATACTATGGTTGCAGTAAGGCTTTGTCTGTCTACAAAGTATAGCACACCAAAACAAACTTTTTCTTGACTTGTTACAAACAATACATCAGCTTGGTCAAGCACACCCAAATTTTATGGCTTTTGTATGGATAAAACAGGTGTTAATCCTATGTACAGTATCACAATTAGATCTCCAGGACGGACTGCTTGACACATAAGGTGAGTAATCTTCTGTGACCAGGTAGCTCAGTTGGTAGAGCTTCCGTCTAGAGCTCAAGGGTCCTGGGTTAGAACCTTGGTCTTGCTGTGCATTTTGATAATTACTTCCATGTTACAGTGGTACCTGTGACCAATCCTTATTTCAAGCATTTTGTGTATGGTTGGTAAAGGGATACTTAAATCTGGGTTGTAAATAGTTGTGTATTGGGGGTGAAGACTTAGAAAAAGGATTGGAAAATGTAGCGGAACTGGAATTGAAAAATTGCCAGCAACCAGATGGCTCAACTCATTGAGCAACCGTCTAGAGCATGGAGTGTCCTGGTTTGGAACTCTGTTCTAGCTTCACATCAGGATTAAATTTTATTTGTAGCACTAATGTAGGGATGTACTATTCCATTAGCTATTTTTATGTGAAGGCTACTTAATTACCAATGTTTATTTTGAAAATTCCAGTTGAGCAAGCAGAATGTTTTTCCAAATTTTACTGCAGGTCAATTTCAATATATAATATAAATGAATCATATATAATAAAGTTACCTTTCAGTTTGGCCAGGTATTCCTTACTTTCCCATTCAAATTGTAACTGATGTATGTGTGATGAATAAGTCAGGTCACCAGTAAATCGGATTCATGTACATACACAGTAGCATCTTTGCTAGCCAAGGGTTACGATCCGCCCACTCATCTTCACCCTTGGCATATATAGACCACATTTCGTAAATCCCACGACGAGAATTTTCATTTGATGCAGCTAGGTCTGGCTGCGTCCAATCAGAGCGCACCTTACATTTGATCACGCGCTCTTCTTATGGGACAGAAAAAATGTAAACAAACATGGCACAGTGTCGACTGTGTCATGGATCTTTACCAGTAAAACAGAGAAGAACAATCTCCAATGACACATTTACGGCAAGGACTCAGTGCGTCGATCGCCGTTTCCTGATGCTGTCTAATTTGATCAAGCTCGAATTTTTCATAGATCAACCGAATGAGATGTTCTTCCTTGTTTACATTCATTGCAGAAGCCGTTTTGTTACACACAATTTTGATTGGTCGGTGATTACGTGATTCAAAGGGACACAACGCACACCGACCGCTAGGTGGCAGACCCGGGAGCTTTCAATTTTGCCATGATATATTCCAGGGGTGTAGATTACATAGGTGATCGTAACCCCTGGATATCGAGGATGACACAGTAGAAAGTATTCAAACATTATTTAGGCCCAAATTTATATACATAAGACCTCTGTCCAGTTTTGGGACTTTATATAGACAGTGTGTTAAAACATTTCTTCATTGCCTTTGCTGAGTCTGGCCTGTGTCTGAAAAAAATCCTCTGTATTGTTTAGTATGATAGAACAGACCAATGTGATACATTGTGAAATCATTAAGCATTGATTTCTATAGGAGGTTCCGACGAGTGAAAGTCTCTTGGGACTAACATGCTTGTGAATATACCCAGTCAGCATGAACAGCTTCAGCTATTATTGACTTGGTGGGGGGCATTAATATTGATTAATGGAATGTTTACTACTACCTGTGGACCCATTGGCTTAGTGTCAGAGTAAGGTTAGCCCAAACTAAGTGTGTCCATGATATCAATATGCCATCTCTTTATCATGTGATGATTTATGATACATAATACAATGTCAGTGATAAATCTATGTGTGCACCCTGGATTCTGTATTCACAGAATTATGAAAAGGACCAATTGTTTTTGCAGAAATTGTTAAATTTAACATTGTGTGACCCATTGCTTTTGGCAGTTCAAATTAAAAGGACTCATGAAAAGTAATTGTATATTGATTACTTCAGTGTACTTATATAACCATGGCCATGATATATTATTTACCAGCATTTTTAGTAACACATCGTATAGTCTGTTATCTATTAATAAAACAGTAAACAGATAATACTGTAGGGAATGCTATGTGTTATGGATCTGATGAAAATTAACCTTCATCACACTCATTCTGATGTGGCCTTACACTTTATACAGGACAAATATATCTCCTGCTACTGAAGCCAGGACAAACAAGTTGTTGTGTTTGTTTGTAATGCCTTCTGGTCAACTTGAATCAAAATGGTGCAGATGTTAGTGTAAATAGAACACCCAAGTCTCCGTTTAACAGGTTTTTTTACTTCATGTCATGTTCAGATAAGATAACAAGTTGGAGCTGTAGTGTACTTGGACCACATTCAAGGTCTTCATGATTGATAAACGTAAATAATAAAGGCAAGTGGGCTCATGGAAACAAATTAATATTTTTTCAAAACTTGTTTCCGGTTGCTATTCCTTTGATATTTTCTGTTTGTAATGTAACGTAATGATTGTACATACATTTGGAATGAATTAAAGTTTATATTAATTGGGCTCATTAATTGTTACACACTGCAACATGAACATGTTTATGAAAACAGAACTCGGCTTTCGAGGTTAAAACGTTACATTATATAATTATGTAACAACAGAACCAAGTTGATGATATTCAGCCTTTGAGTTGAGAATTAATCTAAATTGTCATGACATTCATTTAAGAAAAAAGGCTCATTGCAAAAGAATTTTCCAGATTTACAAATAGAAATTTTCAATAAAAAGTTCCTGTTTTTCCTAAAAGTATCAGTTAGTCAAGATCACATGACTGGAGTGAAAGATCAAGGCATATGACTGCATGTATGTCTCATGTCTACAATGTACATCAACATGGCTCATTTTGTACGCTTATGTAAATTAAGTACTAAGTACACATTAATGAGCTTGAAATTCCACTAACTGTACACAATATGATTGCTCCAGTCTATATACTAATGTACCATACTGTACATACAGATAAATGATTGTGCTCCACCATATATTGCTCAATTTGTGTTTGTGAAGTACAACTTTTTTAATGATAATAAGATGTCCCAACATGATATTTTGCTGTTATTGATTTTTCATTTTTAATCAAAAATGGTAAAAACTTTTCTAAAAAAAATACATTTATATGTTACTAATTAAGGCTATAAAATATTACGTAATACGGTAATAGCGCTGGAGATGATTTTATGCAGTAAGCATGTTTGATTTAAATCTCCTATGATTTTATAATTAAACTTTAAACTGTACTCAACATATGAAATGAAATAGAATATGATCAAGATTAATGGATGAGTTCATATAGTCTGGTAACTAAGTATATATGATTTCAGTACTGGCAAGCTGACACTGCCTAAGGAAGTATTGTGTGGGGCAGGAGCGGGGCTGTTCCAGATCACTGTTACCACACCCATGGAACTCATTAAGATACAGCTGCAGGATGCTGGGCGTAGTGGTCAGTATATATATATATACTTCACAGGCAGGCAAACCTTCAATACAAGCATATGTATGCTTAGTATATATAATACAGTGCATTCCTCTTTATATCATGTTGCTTTTGTCAGACAAAAAGATGATATTAACAGGAATATGACATTAAAAGAAACACATTTTCTGACTAAATATAGTCCATTTCCAATCTCCATAAGTAAAAGTAAGCTATTCAATGTACATATGAAAATGTTTCAATATGCAGATAACATTATTTCTATAAAAAATCATTTTTTAGGGTTTTTTTTTTTTATTTTCTATGCAATATTTTGTATACCAGGTATGTTCTGTCTGAATTATATCATTTTCTGGATACTTTATGTGATTGTTGAAAAAAACATGATATTTAGAGGAAATCACCTCAAAAGACATTACATTAACCAAATAAAATTACATAGATTATATAGAGGGAAAAATGGTGCTTGGAGAAAAACATGATATAAAGAGGATGTGATATTAATAGGGGTGATATTAAGTGGAGTCCACTGTAGTATCTTTAGAAATGTAGGTCATCACAGTGCATTTGTGATGTATGAAAATATGTCTATAGTGCTAATTTACTGTGCATTATTATAGCTAGCTCTCATGGTTCAGAGGTCCAAAGTGAGCTTACCCGGTATGTCATAGCTAGGTTGACCTCTGTCGTCCATCTGCACCTGTTATATGTAGGTCAATAACTTCTTCTTAATAACTTCTGATTGGAATTTAACAAAATTTTGTTTTAAGCATCCTTAATTACCAAATGATAGGGCTGACCACAGGGGTTTGTGGGGCAGTGTTTAGAAATAAATGTGTGTATGTGGTGGGGGAGGGGGGGATATTTGGCTATATTGGGAGATGACTTAAAAAAGAGCAAACTCTTGTTGCAAAATCCCAGTATATCAAAATGTTGTACATATCAACCTATGCATTACTGTATTACACATAATTGGTAATAAAATATTGTTTAAACCAATTTGGCCATATTGATTTAAACATTTTTTCCTATACAACTATGCACTGGATATCAATCATATTTGGTTGGAAACATTCATTGGGGGTGGGGATTCAAGTTGTACAAGTGGTAGGGCTGACCGTCCAGGGGGCTGGGGGCAATTCAGCTAATGTGATACAAACAACTTCTCCAAAACTATGTACAGAATGCCATTTTATTTGGTAATAGTTGGAAGCATTTATGGGAGGTGGGTATTCAAAATTATATAGCTAATAGGGCTGACCCTCCCCCCAAGGGTGGGGTTGGGGGGGGGGGGGGGCAATAAATTTGGCAGTCTTAATTGACTTAAGGATGTACACCTCTGAGAAGTCAAAATTTTCCTGTATCAAACTTTTTTTCTAATATACATTTTTGGATAAGGGAGATCAAGGCATGCCAGAAAATGTAAAAATAATGATATGTCAGTGTGCTCGATTTTGTGTTATAATCGGTCAAAGATACCAATATGACGTAATAAGGGATTTAAAGTCAATTTTGTAGTTTCGACCGATTGCGGGACATTTTTATACAATATCTTCCGAATTTGTAATTCGAAATTTATGAATGTTTGCAGAAATGACAAAAATATTGTTTTCTTTTAAGTTATGGAGGTAAAATTTCTCTAACTTAATATTTTTACTCAGGAAAGCAATTAGAGCTACCCCTACCCCTTATTTTTTCATGAGAAAATCCTCTTTTTTTCACCATATTTTGCAGATTTAACGCTGACAAAAAAAAGTTTTGATATCAAACTATTTTAATATTTGGCGGATGAAAAGGAAATGGGTTCCTCTTTCTAAAACCGTCATAAAAATGGGGGGTTAGTGTGCTTAATTTTTTGTCCCTTTATTATTTGTGTAATTTTTCACAGTTTCGGCTTCAAAAGTAAAAACTGCTCCAGTTACACTAAATATATGAAAAAAATATAAAAATTGTATAATGATCCATTTTGTAGCATAATATTTCTATAAAAGTGAACATTATAAAGTTGTACAGCAAAATTTAGCTTGATAAATTAAAAATGGCTAAACACTGATGTTTTTAAGAGATCAATCTAGCATCAAAATGGTGAAATTTTGCCCATTCGGGAAGTGCATACAATTGACTGAAATACGCATATTTAAAATGGCCGCCAAATTGGTAGTTTTTGAAAATTCATGTAAAAAAAGTTCTTCAAGCAACAGACACTTATATTTTTGAAACAATTTTCAGATGCATATATGCTATTAAAATTGATCACACTTTCTTCAATATAACATAAAATCGTTAAATGAGACATAAACGAGACTTGAACGTGACTGAAACCTCACAAGAGTACATCCTTAAGTGACACTTCTATTCAAAAGCCAGAGAATGGATTAAACTGTATTTTGCTGGAAGCATCTGTAGGTGATGGGGTTAAAGAATTCTACAAATTAGCAGGCTATCCCTAAGGGTCTGCACCACCATTATATACTTAAGCTCTGGGTTATAACTCAACCCCATAACCAAACTTTTATACAGATATGATACAATGATTAGTTTTGTGATCTAGCTGCCCCTGGATTCATTTTAAAGAAGGTTTTAAGATTACTTATAGATTCATTGCAATTTATATCAGGTTGAGAGATACAGGCCCTATGGGCCTCTGGTAGTATATATCATGTGCTGTTAATATCTTTAAACAGTAAGTATTTCCTCAACAGTTTTCCTGTAATGTCAATATATTGCCACACCTCTGAATTTTAAACAAGATTAGAAACAATTGGGACAAAATATTTTTTATTTTGAAAAGAAAAAGACAGGATAGAAAAAAGCAACTGCCACTGCATCACAGATTTGTAAGGTATATTCATAAATACATTTTACATAAAGTAATCTTTAAGAGAAATATGGGCTCATGTCAAATGCAATATTATTTCAAAAGTAGTAATTAGAATATATATGAATATACATGTATATATCATATAAATGCTGTAAAATACATTTATGATGTTTATTTAAATTGTGCATCTTAATGGTAAATATTGATTTATAAGTACAGGTATAGAATCTTAACATTATCTGTTGCAGCTCGCCTAAATGTAGCTGCCAATGGAACGGGCACTGCATCTAAGTTAACAGCAATGAAAATAATTTCATCACTACTGAAGGAAAAAGGCTTTACTGGCCTGTATCAGGGATTTGCTGCCACAATGTTGAGAGATGTCACATTTTCAGCATTATACTTCCCTTTATTTGCTCACCTAAATGCCATGGTGAGATTTCTTAATATCTTCTATGCATAGTTTTTCATGTGCATTTATTGCTTAAAAAAAAAAAAAATAATACAGGAAAATTGATTTAATTAAAAAATAATAATAATGGCCTTTTCCCAAAGATATCTTTCATTTAATCTTTTTTACAAGCATACATAGCTAGAGCAATTAATAAAACAAAAATGATTTTACTAAAGATAAACAATATGTTGTAATTATTTTAAGGTCTGATACATGTACCAGTTTACACTGGTGCTGCAAGTCATACACAGTTATTATAATGTATGCAAGTAACCAGCAAACCAGGATTTGGATTCTGTTGAGTGCTCGGACTGACCATCAGTAATTAATATGTCTTGAGAATAGCCCTATCTTGTGTCAGATAACACCTGTCAAAAGTACACAGTTGGATATATACCAGTACTGTCCAAAAAGGCTGTTCATAAAAAGGAATGGACACCAACTTGGCAATCTGGCAGCTGTAACAGCAATCTAGAAAAAGTACCTGTGTTTGTGTATTTCATTACTTACATAAGTATATATATTGTAGGGTAAACGACGAGAGAACAGCACAGAGGCAGTGTTTTACCATACTTTGATGTCTGGAATACTTGCCGGGGGCACAGCATCCCTCTTTGTCAACCCAATGGATGGTAAGATAAATTCACATGTGGAACTACCATCATTTTATCCTTCATATCTAATTCAAATTTTAACAAATGTCAATATTTCTTCACAAGAAAAGGAAATAACTTTATAATTATCAGAATGATATAGATAAGAAAGTTAAAGCTTTTTATGGCCCCGCCATGAAATTGGGGGGGCATATAGTGTTACCCATGTCCGTCCCGTCGTGTCCCGTCCCGTCCCATGCTAATGTAACCAGCTTATTTAAACAACTTCTGATCTGATTGTCATCAAACTTCGCATATGCAATAAGCATATGGAGTACTAATTTCATATGGGGAAAGGGGAAATTTATGTCTCACACACATTTCTAGTTTCTCTCTAATTGTGTTAAAATGTAAATTGTTAACAATTAGTCATGTTCATGCATCACTTGATAAAGGCTGCTCCAAACTTATCCATATTGGAGAGACGGGAGGCACTTTCTCAGAGACCCCACCACAAATCAAATATTCAAAGTCATTTAATATAAGGAATGGTAGGAAGATCTGGTTTTAACACTACTACCCATGATATATGAAAACAGATGCCTCCCAGCTCCCCAACACAATTGATTATGGTATAGTCTAAATAAAAAAAGCAACATAAAATGATTATAACTTTATTATAGCCCCCCCCCCCCCCCCCGCAACAAAGTTAGGGGGGTATACTGGAATCATGTCCGTTCATAAAAAGAAAATTTGTCCTGACAACTCCTCTTAAACTGCTAGGCCAATTTCAATGAAACTTCACTCAGATATAAAGGACAATGTTTAGTTGTGCATACAACATTTTCTTTTCTCAAAATTATGGTTGCTATGGTAACTGGTCACTATAAACAGTTTTTTAGGTCACCTGAGACAAAGTCTCAAGTGACCTATTCTAATCGCCTTTTGTCCGTCGTCGTCCGTCGTCCGTCGTGCGTCGTGCGTCCGTAAACTTTTTACATTTTCGACTTCTTCTCCAAAACTGCTGAACCAAATTCAATGAAATTTTACAGGAAGCTTCCATGGCTGAGGGTGAACCAAAATTGTGAATTATATGGTCCCCACCCCCCAGGGGCCTGCGGGGCGGGGCCAAAAAGGGTCAAATTGACTAAAACTTCAAAAATCTTCTCCTCTACTCTCAGATATGGTAGAATTAAATACTCTTCATAGATGGAAGGGTCTTAAGGTGCTTTACCAAAATTGTGAATTTCATGACCCTGGGGTCTCATGTTTGCCCCTTGGGAGGGGGTAAACTTTACTATAGTTTATATAGGGAAATCACATTTTTGACTATTATTTGTTGGATTTGTATTGGAATTCATTCTAACTTGTATCAAATTATCAGCATGGGATGACACTTTGATGGTATGTGCATGTTGGCCCTAGTTGACCCCCAGGGGCTGGAGGGCGGGGCCAAAAAGGGTCAAATTGACTAAAACTTCAAAAATCTTCTCCTCTACTCTCAGATATGGTAGAATCAAATGCTCTTCATAGATGGAAGGGTCTTAAGGTTCTTTACCAAAATTGTGAATTTCATGACCCTGGGGTCTCAAGTTTGCCCCTTGGGAGGGGGTAAACTTTACTATAGTGTATATAGGGAAATCACATTTTTGACTATTATTTGTTGGATTTGTATTGGAATTCATTCTAACTTGTATCAAATTATCAGCATGGTATGACACTTTGATGGTATGTGCATGTTGGCCCTAGTTGACCCCCAGGGGCTGGAGGGCGGGGCCAAAAAGGGTCAAATTGACTAAAACTTCAAAAATCTTCTCCTCTACTCTCAGATATGGTAGAATCAAATACTCTTCATAAATGGAAGGATCTTAAGGGGCTTTACCAAAATTGTGAATTTCATGACCCTGGGGTCTCACGTTTTCCCCTGGGGAGGGGGTAAACTTTACTATAGTTTATATAGGGAAATCACATTTTTGACTATTATTTGTTGGATTTGTATTGGAATTCATTTTAACTTGTATCAAATTATCAGCATGGGATGACACTTTGATGGTATGTACATGTTGGCCCTAGTTGACCCCCAGGGGCTGGAGGGCGGGGCCAATAAGTGTCAAATTGACAAAAATTTCAAAAATCTTCTTCTCTTCTCCCAGATATGCTGGAATCAAATACTCTTCATAGATGGAAGGGTCTTAAGGTTCTTTACCAAAATTGTGAATTTCATGACCCTGGGGTCTCATGTTTGCCCCTGGGGAGGGGGTAAACTTTACTATAGTGTATATAGGGAAATCACATTTTTGACTATTATTTGTTGGATTTGTATTGGAATTCATTCTAACTTGTATCAAATTATCAGCATGGGATGACACTTTGATGGTATGTGCATGTTGGCCCTAGTTGACCCCCAGGGGCTGGAGGGCAGGGCCAAAAAGGGTCAAATTGACAAAAATTTCAAAAATCTTCTTCTCTACTCTCAGATATGGTAGAATCAAATACTCTTCATAGATGGAAGGGTCTTAAGGTTCTTTACCAAAATTGTGAATTTCATGACCCTGGGGTCTCATGTTTGCCCCTGGGGAGGGGGTAAACTTTACTATAGTTTATATTGGGAAATCACATTTTTGACTATTATTTGTTGGATTTGTATTGGAATTCATTCTAACTTGTATCAAATTATCAGCATGGGATGACACTTTGATGGTATGTACATGTTGGCCCTAGTTGACCCCCAGGGGCCTGCGCGGCAGGGCCAATAAGTGTCAAATTGACAAAAAATTCAAAAATCTTCTCCTCTACTCTTAGATATGGTAAAATCAAATACTCTTCATAGATGGAAGGGTCTTAAGGTTCTTTACCAAAATTGTGAATTTTATGACCCTGGGGTCTCATGTTTGCCCCTGGGAAGGGAGTAAACTTTACTACAGTTTATATAGGGAAATCACATTTTTGACTATTATTTGTTGGATTTGTATTGGAATTCATTCTAACTTGTATCAAATTATCAGCATGGGATGACACTTTGATGGTATGTACATGTTGGCCCTAGTTGACCCACAGGGGCTGGTGGGCGGGGCCAAAAAGGGTCAAATTGACAAAAATTTCAAAAATCTTCTTCTCTACTCTTAGATATGGTAGAATCAAATACTCTTCATAAATGGAAGGATCTTAAGGGGCTTTACCAAAATTGTGAATTTCATGACCCTGGGGTCTCACGTTTGCCCCTGGGGAGGGGGTAAACTTTACTATAGTGTATATTGGGAAATCACATTTTTGACTATTATTTGTTGG
This sequence comes from Mimachlamys varia, assembly GCA_947623455.1. Lineage (NCBI taxonomy): Eukaryota > Metazoa > Mollusca > Bivalvia > Pectinida > Pectinidae > Mimachlamys > Mimachlamys varia. Next base: position 36,347,584 of record OX392531.1, on the reverse strand, counting down.
ATTTGTATTGGAATTCATTCTAACTTGTATCAAATTATCAGCATGGGATGACACTTTGATGGTATGTACATGTTGGCCCTAGTTGACCCCCAGGGGCCTGCGCGGCAGGGCCAATAAGTGTCAAATTGACAAAAAATTCAAAAATCTTCTCCTCTACTCTTAGATATGGTAAAATCAAATACTCTTCATAGATGGAAGGGTCTTAAGGTTCTTTACCAAAATTGTGAATTTTATGACCCTGGGGTCTCATGTTTGCCCCTGGGAAGGGAGTAAACTTTACTACAGTTTATATAGGGAAATCACATTTTTGACTATTATTTGTTGGATTTGTATTGGAATTCATTCTAACTTGTATCAAATTATCAGCATGGGATGACACTTTGATGGTATGTACATGTTGGCCCTAGTTGACCCACAGGGGCTGGTGGGCGGGGCCAAAAAGGGTCAAATTGACAAAAATTTCAAAAATCTTCTTCTCTACTCTTAGATATGGTAGAATCAAATACTCTTCATAAATGGAAGGATCTTAAGGGGCTTTACCAAAATTGTGAATTTCATGACCCTGGGGTCTCACGTTTGCCCCTGGGGAGGGGGTAAACTTTACTATAGTGTATATTGGGAAATCACATTTTTGACTATTATTTGTTGGATTTGTATTGGAATTCATTCTAACTTGTATCAAATTATCAGCATGGGATGACACTTTGATGGTATGTACATGTTGGCCCTAGTTGACTCCCAGGGGCTGGAGGGCGGGGCCAAAAAGGGTCAAATTGACAAAAATTTCAAAAATCTTCTTCTCTTCTCCCAGATATGCTGGAATCAAATACTCTTCATAGATGGATTGGTTTTAAGGTTCTTTACCAAAATTGTGAATTTCATGACTCTGGGGTCTTGCATCTCCCCCTGTGGAGGGGGTTAAGTTTACTATAGTATATTGGCAGAAAAAAACATTTTTTTGCATTATTTGTTTAATTGCCATAAGAAATGATGCAAATTTGGTTGAAATTATCAATATGACATGACTTTTGAGTAGTACGCACATATTGACACTGACTGACCCCCAGGTGCCTGAGTGATGGGGCCTAAAAGGGTCAAATTGACATAATTTCAAAAATTCATTTTTTCCACTCCCAGATATGCTACAATGTATTGTTATAAATATTCATCTCAACATTCCCATATTTCTCTTTCATATCAAACATCAGGTGACCGTTAAGGCCCATGGGCCTCTTGTCTGTAGAAAAACTTTGTCTGGACAACTCCCTATAGTTGAATCAGTCTTTGTAAGATGACATCAATTCATACCTGTCTTATGAGATTGAAAGTAAAGTTTGAAATCATAACGATATTTCAGAGCCCTAAAACAGGCCCTCTTTAAAATGTACAAGACTGTTGAGTGTTGGGAATGTTAAACTTAAAGTGTTTTATTTGATCATAAAAAGATGAATATATTTATGTTGTAAGATACTGAAATTGCACTGAATTTAATAAGATAAAACTCTCTGAACATTTCAGTTGTCAAAACCAGACTACAGACATTAGAAAAGGGGGCAGGAGAACGAAGTTACACTGGTATTTTGGATTGTTTTAGGTAAGTTACACCAGTATTTTAGATTGTTTCAGGCAATTAAGCTACACTGAAACATGCATATAAGATGGTTTGAGGTATTTAATTATACAGTGTATTTACAATGAGACTTTCCAAAATTTGTTTCCAACATGGTGCAAAATGTCTTCCTCCTCCATTGTTATGTTTTTTATAACAAAAATACATTACAATAAATCAAATCTGATCTTTTGTTTCAATAAGATGTACTTAAATTTCCTAAATGTCTGTGTTTCTGGTGCAGAATATGGTACAATGCTGTTAGAACAAGGGAATTAACTGTACTTTCTTTTGCAGGAAAGTGTACAAATATGAGGGCATCAAAGCACTCTACAAAGGTGGACTGTGTCGGATCCTTGTCATAGCACCATTGTTTGGTATAGCACAAACTGTGTACTACATTGGTGTTGGAAAATTTGTAGTTTCAAGTATCACTGGCACCTCAGATTAGACTGGAACAGTCAGCCGCACAACACATACAGTCAGGGGAGAAGTTCATCGAATTGGGTGTTGGGTGACATATTTATGTACACACTAGACTTATAACAAAGAAATCATCTTCCATGTGCTTGCAAATGGTTTATATGATAAAATTCAGTTTGTATAATTTTTACTATAGTGCTATTTTTATAGTGCCATTTTAACTGAATACATTTACAACACATTTATGAGGGGGTTTATTTTGTAACGTAGTGCTGGTTAATATGTATTTTGCAATTAAGCAGATTTTAATTAATGTTTCTTATCTTATATTCAGAATGATATCATGACAAAATATATCCATCGTAGATAACATTATGCTTGGTGATTTTAGTTCCATATGCATCACAGGGAAGATGATTTTTTTTATACCTGGTACATATATATGTATTTTAGATAATTGAAATGATAATGGTATAATCCATTTGTGCTATTCCTGCGTGAAGAATTATTCTTTCCTAATTTACATAAAATCAGCATGATTGATTTGTTTAAGTCATAGTTATTGTGTGTTCCAAGCACAAGCGACAATGTTAATGTGAGTCGACCATTTAATCCTCAATCCACCACATATCAGTGAATCAAAACTCCCCCGAGATAGAGTTGAACTCTGTGACATCAATCTTAGTTGAACTCTGCGACATCAATCTATTCAGGCAGCATTTTTGATGAGTAACCCGGTACGTAATTCCACATATTTGTTTTTGCTTTATCAGTGAACTTTAATTAAGGTGATATTTACCAACGGCATTATCATTTTTTTTTGTGTTTTGCATTTAAGAATATTGTTACATGTAACATTTTTATTGGTTATTGACTCTGAGAAATTCTTAATGTAAATGTCTAGTCTTGAAGGCATCGAAGTGCTGTTGAGAAAACCTGCCATGAAAGTTCTGAATTTACATCATCTCTGTTTGTTTGCAATTATAATTATACATGAATAGCCTGTTGGAAGTCGTTTATTGGTTGAATATTCCTCTAAGGCCCACAACAACCATGAAATATAATTTGATTTGTATCATACACAAATTTATTAATCATATTAATTTCACAAATAAGATATTGGAATATACCGTTAACTGAAAACTGATTACTGGTATTAAAAAATGAAAAGCAAATATTATTGAAATATCTGTTGCTTTCATTGAACGTCACTGTACCTTTATTGCGTTATCAGAAATAGATTGCTATATTTGAAAATTGCAAAATATCAGAAAAAGCCTTAATGAAAACTTTAGATTTTGTACATTTTTCTCATAAAGTACTAAAATTAATTAAGGATTAAAGTTTCTTTCTGGTGGTTTTATCAAAAGATAAAGTTCAGTAGGATATCGATAGTTGGAATGGAACGCGAAGCATTCCAGGAAACAATTATCGATATCCTACTGAACTTTATCCTTTGATAAAACCACCAGAAAGAAACTTTAATCCTTATATTTACTGTCCAGACCTTATATTACCACATGTAATTATTTCTTTAGTCAGATATTATGATACTTACTGCGATGAAATCAAACAGTATCGTTTGGCGCGTGATCCATTGATTTTATCGGAAAATAAAGTTCAGTAGGCATTCGTAGAAATGTATAGGCAATATACTATCAATTCCAAACAGACTGTAAATATTTCAGAATAAAAATCAAGATGTGGTATTTTTAATTAGAATCTGTTTTGATACTTTTTTTGTCGCTTCAGCAAGTGGATTTCTATTAAATATTTACCTTATTACTTCAATTTCTATGTAGGTTAATTAGTGGTATAGATGTGCTGAATGGAATTGCTTTTGATGACATGACAGATAATACGAGGTAAATATTCCCAAAAACTGAAAAGAGATAATTATAAGTTTATCAGAAGTGTATTTAAAATCACCATACATGTATTTTAGCATTCTTGATGATGACAGGTTCTCTAAAATAATTATGTTGGGGCCTGATCTGGTTATAGAAGTGCATGTATGATAATAATTTCTTAATTAACACTTGGTTATAATTACATTAATGGTTATGAGCAATAAACTTAACTCTGTAACACTAACTCCATATCATAATCAGAATAATACACAATGCTGATAAATGGTGCTGGGCTTTTTACAATATACATTGATATGGCCAAGAATAATCAATTCCATATGGGAGAAAATTCTGCTATGAAGCAGTGAAAGAGTATATTATTATGATAATTAATTGTTTGCTAAAATTGCTGTGATCTGTGCTGTGTAATTGTGATAGAAATTTGAATTCCTTTTTAAGGCCTGTCAAAATGTTTAATCACCTTTAATTGTCAAATTGTATTGTTTGTTAATTTAATAATTATTTTTGTAAACATTATTTAAAATTGTGTTCAGTTTGTTAAACTAAAGCCAAATATCAGGGATATTTGTTTTATAATTCATCAAAAAAACTAACTTGTGATTGTTCATCTTAATTCATGAAAATTCAGAAAGAAAATCTAAAATTGAAATGTTATAGCCTTAAAAACAAATTTTACATGTATTTTTCTTAATGGAAAAATTGATATTAACTGAAATCAGCATTACAAATAACAGTACAAGAATTATATAGCAGTAAAAATGGTGTATGAAGAAAAACAAGATCATAAACACCATGTGGCATTAACTGACATGATATTAATTTGATTCCACTGTATCTTGAATTGTTTCTGTCTTTTAAAATTTATATCTATCTCACACATGAATAATTTAGTAAAGAGTCAATACTTTTTTTTTTGCAACTTTTGAAATACAGATGTATCTTTGTCTAAAATTTAAACTAAAAACTTCAAATGGAAATAGATTTATAATGAACTGGTAACGTAATTAACAGCAGGAAAATTTTCAGAAGTTTTTCAATTCAGCTAGAACATACAAACCATTCTAGTAAGTTGTTGGCAAGCTATTTTAATTACCAGTGATGATGTTGAAACCAACTCTTTTTACTTACCACTGTATATATACAGTCAATGTACTTGTATACTGGTATTACATGTGGTTCCTACCTCATTATTTGGTCTTGTTAGAATGATGGGGTTTTAATCCATTGCTGTTGATTTTATTGTCAGTTTTCTTGAAATGAAATATGTATAATGCAGTCATTAGAAAAACATATTCATATCTTATAAAGAAAGCTATTTAACAAAGGAAACAAATTTTGGGTAAAAAACGAAGTGTTTTTGAAATGTATATCACTGATCAATTTTATCTTTAAAAACACCTACTAACAGTAAATGTTTAAATAAATGAAAAAAAAACAACATTATTTTGTTTTGTAAATCTAAAATTGAACTTTTTGTAAAAGTGTATTCCCTAAAATTTTTAGCATTCATTTGTTCTTAAAACTTTTTTTTTTACATCTGGTAATTGTATACCTATACTAACTGGTTTAAATGCTTGTGCACATATCTTATACATACTCAGTCATGATCTGTTTATGTGTATTGTCATAGATTCTTAAAAGTAGAGTAAGATCTTGATTTTTTTTTAAGTCCCTATGCTATCTTTAAACCTTTAATAATGTATGATGTGCATTTATTTATTATTTAAACTAAAAGGCTCAGCGCTAAATTTATGTATGTACTCTACAGATTTTAAATATTGGTCTTTCAACCTTTGATAAAAAAAATATTATGTATACTGTTGTGTAAAAATTATGATATAAATGAATCATATACATAAAAACAAAATCAAAAATATATACTGACGCTTTTGATGAAAGGAAATGTTACTCTGTGATATAACATATAAACTGTAAATTATGTGAAGATGACTTTACAAGAAAATGAACTTGGGTCGGAAATGATATTTTACATATTGATTTGTGTTTTCAATACTAGTCAGAGTGATAATATATATAGTGATGTACCACAAAATAACTGTATTATTATTGTCTGTAAAACTAAAAACATAGAATACTGAAACATCAACAAAACCATAATCTGAACTCAATTTCAATTAAATTAGTGGGAATATATAAACAAGAGAATTTTACATGGAGACTCTTGAAAAAGTACAAGAAAATAAGACCAGGTGTTCCAGGAGGGTAAGCATCTTCTGCTTCATCGAAAACACCAGCTCTGTTAAATCTTGGTCAAATCCAGGAAAATGTCAAGTCCTCAAAATGAGAACAGAGGTATTATAATATCATTACTCTCAGTATTCAGCATGATTGAATGAAATTAATCAGATATCACGCTTTCATGTCCTAAATTTGAAATTATCTAAAAATTATAATCCAATGCTGAAGAGGAATTGTGGTGTCGGATATTTTTAGTATAGTATAGGGCAGATCCAGAAATGAAGTTGATCCCTGTATATCTTGTTGGGATCTTTATATAAATTGTTTAATTTGTTAGTTTGTGGATATGATGTAAATGTGTCAGATTATCAGATATTATGTATAAAAAGGTGGCAGTTCATCAGGTCACACATGAACCACTCTTACACCCTTGTCATAGATCAGTGTCCATACATATAGTAAATCTACGTAGGATTTAGTAAGATAAGCACTTACCTTTCACCAAGGTAGCCAGGGTTCAAATCACAAGTTGAACGTTTAAAGTTTTATTTAATGGTATATGATAATGGCTGTTCTATAATGAACAGATATGGGTGGGATGACACTAATATTCAGATACTTCATCACCAATTAAATCTTAAAAGTTATTCCGTATAAGGAATATTTGATTAACCGATCGAAACAATATATATATTGATAACTTCCTTCATCCTCCCCCATACAATAAAATTTTGAACAGCCCTAAAGTGAAAAAAATACCACTTGATGTTGTCAACTGTTATGTTTATTGTAGTCTTGTGATAGTTATCAGTGAATTTGAATTAGCAACCATTCCATTATTTAAGATATTTGTGAATCTGCTGTTGTATTGATTCTTGTTAGAACTATTGTTTTGATCTGCATGTATAATAAAAAGCTCTGTTTGATAATTGAACTCGGTTTACTTGTGGGGTATAGATGTAGCTATAGATTTGTATAATATATATTACCTTCCTCGTTTCTAAATACTTTACAACATGAAATGGTACTTTCCTTCGTCATGGTTTAAATTTTTTCCAGATTGTTTCCTGTTACTTATTTTCGTGATTTTTTTTAAAAATCATTTCCTGATAAAACTTTTCAGGAATATCTCATAATAAAAAAAACTACATATACCGTTCAAATTTGTTGAAGAAATGGATTTATTTTTGCGGTTCTATAGTAGATATGAATATCATGAATGTTATACACAAAAAGACATTTCATGTTATACAGTAGCACTGATCGGAAACAAAACGTAGAATACTGGGAATAGGCTGTCTTTGTTCATGCAGGTTTTCTTCCTTTGCTTGCATGAATAATTTATTTGAAAGTTTGTGAATTTTATTCCTTAAACAATGATTTACTGATACATGTACCTATATTACAATCTGTTATCTGCTGTATTACAATATGTTATTTACTGTATTTGCCTTTGCTGTTGAAGTAGTAGGGTTGCCTTGTTATACAGTTGATATTTTACCCTTCATACACTCATAGATTTAAATTTAATTTAATGAAAAAGAATAATTCCAAATCATGTATTTTGCAGCTAGGTTTTTCCATAGACTGTTCTAGAGACAGTTTAATTACCGATAGGCCGAAAGCTTGAATTTGTTTTGTTGTGATCTTGATGCATTACATAATTCATCATATTTTTCTGTCTCAAATAACTCTTGTATTGCCGTTAATATATATTTTTTTTATTCAGGATATTTTTTTATTTTTTTTTTCTCTGTTAATATTTTTAAATATCTGTAAGAAGTATGTGGAGACAATTAATTACTATCGTTTTATTTATTATGGAGAAGGTATCCTCCAGCGTACATTTTGACACTAAGTACTGCTGATACAGTTTATTTATTTTACTGTTTGAATGGTACCTTCCCTTCATTAACTATATAGTGTCTACTTTATCTGTTGTATTGAAGGGTATATCATATATTGGTGTGGCAACAGCTGCAGGCTAGAGATTCTTTATAATTCTGATGACTATGTTAAAGTGTAAAAAACGTTTGATATTCTTTATACATTGAAATCAATATCATGAGAAAATGCTTCCCTATTCTTTTATGACTTGCATATGAAGGAGCATATGAAGGAACATTGTTTCAATATAACCTGAAATATAACCTGAAAGCAAACCAAATAAACTTACATTTGATAGGATATCCAGTGATACAATTGGTGGAACAGAAATAGGCACGGTGTGCCAATTTGATACCCATATGGTCTTGATATAAAGTGATAAAAACAAATGAAACTTTTTCAGTTAGCTTATGGCATAAATGATATGGTTTCATGAATGGTCCTAAACTTTCATGAAGGTTCATGAACTCTCTTTCTATTTCCATGAAAAGTTAAAAGCCAAAGTTCATGAACAATTATTTATAAAATCTTCAGGAACACATTGATGAATATTTGAAGAACTTTGAAGAATTCCTGATTTATTCTTGAATTGTCTAGTTAATTTGTTCTTCATCTTCTGTACAATGCAAGAGTGATCCATTTATTTTAACTTCTTCTTACTCAGCTCACTTTTATCTAGATGCATTCTTATATTTTCACATCAGCAATATTTTGTCACAAGGCTCGAAACATTGCTGATGAATGAATCATGTATATCTCTGATCTGCTTGAATTACTTGCTTTTTGCCAATGTTGCTTTCAGAAAAGGCCCATATCCAGCTTTCAGTAAAGGCCCATATCCAGATAGTATACCTCTTAAAAATATAATGTTATTGAAATACAAAATATTTGAGTCCATTTCAGTGACTATTGTGTTCTTTATAATCCCTTGTTTCTGAGTTTTTGTACTGTTATAGTAATTTAATTAGCTGGATATTTGGATGATTGAATTGTATCAGTATCAATGTGAGTGCTTTGTGTGTAGTTTTCCAATCACATATATACAGAATCTAGTCCTTATGCACTGATGAAATATGCATGTTTGATTGATGGCAAATAAATGGGAGTATGGATAAATATACATGTTTAAATGCTTTTGTTTTTTGTTTAATTATTCTTGCATCATTGTTTAATAAGATATTTCTTGTATAAGTCTATTATACTTGTCCAATGTTATATAATGTACAAGAAATGTTTGTTAAACTTGTATGGCCCCCTCACCTGACCTCACTCAAGTCATCTGAAGGCACGACATATGGGTAAATACATAGGGAGCACAAATTCACCAAAAAGTACTTCTGACCTGTTGTTCATGTATTACATTATTTATTTTTTTTGTCATATAATGGTCATTGGTGGTGAAAGCATCTGAAAGTAATAACTTTTAATTGGACATTGATATTTAGGAAACTTTAGGCCATAAGGCCCTCTGTACTTTATCACCAACTTGTAGACAAGTCATACATGCATTTACTACAACTATATGTTACCAGTATCATCACATTCTACACCAAGAAAAATTGTTTTATAGTGCTGAAATATTAATTTAGTGGAGATTTGCTTTTGTGGAGAAAAGGGTATCTCTCTCCAGTTCAGGCCCGAACAAGATCTTCCTGAGCTTGACCTTTAACCTGATGACCTTGAGATAATTAAAAAATCACCTTTTATTTGTTGCACAGAAATGAATTCAACCCATAAACTTTTACCTATTAATTAACCTGAATATAAATAGGGGTCATCTACTTCCAATGACCAAAACCCACATGTAATTATATGGAATGTCATAACAATCAAGGAAAAGGTTTAAAGAGGTTGATTGGACAAGATGTGGTCTACCTACCGAAACACAGACACAAAGCAATATACATGCTATTAATATATTGTACATGTAGGGTGGGGTGGGCATAATAAGTCAGTTTCAATCAACTACACATTATGTTTTATATTTCAATGCTGTGTATATAGGGAACTATTTTGTTTCCAATATTGATAATATTATTTTTGGGTTTGGATCTTTATATTCTAAAACAAAACCTACTGACTTACGGACAGACTTTAGTACCATGATATAGACAGGAGTCGTACAATGTGTACATGTCGTACACTATAATTCCAAATATAGAGTAAGACTGCTATTTATGTTATGAACAAGAATTCCTCAGAAGTGGATGTGTCATCTGTGTGGTCAACAGTAGACATACACCAACTAAGATTTTTTTCTTTAAATTAACAGGATACATAGAGTCCAAAGTAACTTAAGTTATCTTACAGTTTGGACTTCAGTTCGGTTCATATTAACAGTGACCTTGATCTTTGACATTCAGACCTGAAGAGCAATCCCTAATGACCTCGTTTCAGTAAAAAAATCACGGTATGAAGTTTGAGTTTGATAGGCTCAAACACACAGGCAATAGGTTCATGTGGCCAAAGAGAACTCAAGATATCACACAGAAACCTTTAATTTGTTCAGATGTGGGTTGTATTGATAACAAATAATAGCGACCTTGATCTTTTACCTTCATGCCAGGAGACAAATCGATATCCCCAGCAAGAACTTTACGTAAGTAAGCACTGTATGAAGGTTTAAGTTTGACATGCCCAATTCATGGAACTCATGGTTCTAACGCCACAACCGACGACGACGCCGAAAAAGTGGTCCCTTGCAGACGACACAAAAGATCAGTTTGAAATGAAAATACAATTTTTACTATTCTAGACCATATGTTTCTGTATATGTATATATTGAAAGAGCTGAACATAATCGGAAGAGACCATGGAAATCGTATGTAGCAAAGTTACAGACCACAAGCTAAGTTCCTTCATCTTACTCCAACAAAATTATAGGTTTGACAGGTGCCCATCGTCGGAAACCCACAGTACCAGGGTACGCTTCTCTGACGTTTGCAAACGTCAGAGAAGTGTACCGTGGGTTTCCGACGATGACAGGTGCCGTGCAACGCAGACTTGTAAATGTAATCAGACAGACTACGACTTCTGATACATTTAGGATTAATTACATTAACAATCACGACGAGAAACTTTGAAAAATCTCCGTGTAACCGTCCCAGATCGTGACTTTACTTCGGTTAGTCCAAGATTGTATGGGTTGATGATTTAAATTCGTCTTTGCCGAATGTGGTGTCTCTAGTGTGTCCAGTCTGTGGCATATATATATATTGGGGCTCAGTATTGTTTTCAGTTGCTGTTGTGTTTACGACTGTTCTGTTATTGTGGTTCCTGACCGACCATGATTGGAATATTAATACGTCTTAAGTTTATTTTCCGGGACAGGTCCTCTTCACCCATCCTCGATATCCAGGAATTACGCTCACCTACCAGCTCTCGGCCTCTCTACATCCTTGAAATACAAAAATGTATATGCCATGGCAAATCTGAAGGCTCATCACCCATTAATTCGACCCTTTGATAATAATAATAAATACTATTATATTCGTTATCGAACCCCTGGATGTCGAGGATGATCTTCACCTGACTTGAAAATATAGATAATCATTACGTTCCTTATGAAGTCATTTATTGCATTATTAATGTATCTCAGATATATAACTATATAGCAGTTCCTGGTGCTCCCAGTGCCTATCCAGTCTATTTTAAAAATGTGTTAACATTCGGCGCTAAAACCACATTTCCCGGAAGATTATTTCATAATATTTTTACAAGCACAAGGCAAAACAAAGTTCCTACGAATACCTATTATAGATTGTTGTAGAATAATGTGTGTCCTCTTATTCCCTGTCTTTCCATATTTTAAACAAAATCCATTGCACATTCATCATAAATACTGTGTGCAATTTTATACACCTCCGTCATGTCGCCTCTTTGTTTGTAGCTCAGAGTTGGTTCTTTTGTCGATCCGGATATGATAAGTTCCGAAATCCAGGTTTCTGAATTCGTTGCCCTCCTTTTCACTGCCTTGATCATAGCGATATGCTAAGTTTGAAGGGATGCCACATAATTTGCATATTCAAGAATAACTCGTACTAACGTTTTGTATAGCAGTGAAAATAATTGTTAGTTTAGACAATGAAATGATCGCCTAATGACTGCTTTACTTGAATGGGTACTTATTTGACCTTCGAATGCCATAAATCTGTCTACATTTACTCATACAGTATGTCCTTCTTTTCCACCTCATTGAAAGGTTCATCTTCAACGAAATTTATGTTCTCTCTCCACAGGGTCGGCCTATATGTATATATTTCCAAGTAAAATGTTGAATTCAAATTTTAATAGCCAATTATTGCTCCAATTTGAAAGTTTGTTGGTGTCCTCTTTTTAAATATCAACATCAGCTTTCTGCGTATACATTGTACTTTTCAAAACTTTAGCATCATCCGCGAAAAGGCATGCAATATGCCAGGGATAATCGTATATATAGATCACAAACAATGTCGGTCCAAGCACTGATCCTTGTCTCGTAAACGTGGAAATTCTGTTATAGGCAAGCCATTTTTTAATTTACAAATGTCTTTATTTTAAATAAGAAATGATTTTAAATACATATATCTCTATTATAAATGAATATTTCTCAATTGTAGGAGAAAAAACATCTCTATTAAAATAATGACATTTCTTTCAAAAGAGCTATCTTTGTTTCAAAAAGAGTGACTGAATTAATAGATATATACGTGTATCTTCATTTCAGCACGCCCAAAAAACTTGCTATAATCCACCGTCCTTGTTTCCATTGAGTGATGGAAAATGTTTTTATGCATAGGTGGAGTTTATTCCTTTTCCTGATCCACTAAACATTATCTGTACCTGTTTCGTCAAAAATTCCTTATTATGGATGCTTCAACAATATTTAGCGGATTATATAGATACCATGGATACATTTGTAGTCAGAACTTTTCGGACTACATTGTATATACTCCATAGTCCGAAGTGTTCTGACTATCTAGCTCTGACCTGCTAAATATTGAAAATGCTGCTGCCAGCAATCTCAATATTTCTCTCTGTCTGTGTTTTAAAGACTTGTGCAAATCTCTCCATAGTTGCTCCCATATAGGTCTGTTTCCTCCAAGAAATATAAACCTTTGTTCCGTGGTATTTTTCTATATGACATTTTGTGTAATCTGTTTGACAAATGATGTGTCTTCCTATCGAGTTTTTAGTTATTTTCTATTGTAACTATAAATATGGTCCAATAATCTCATTTAGAATCTCATTTAGAATTAAAAAAGATGATGGTTAAAATAAATCAGACCTCAAAACGGAAAGGGAGCGATACGTATATACAGGACCTATATGACTTTTGTAAAGAGCTCTTCACATTCTGGAGGTAATTTTGTAAAAGTACTTCCGGCAAAATGAACACACATTTTGGGAAATCGAATTTCGGAAAGAATAAGAAAAAGAAAGAAGATTTCAGAGGCCATGCAGGAAAAGTGAAAAAGAAACAGTTGTACAACTCAAAAGAAAAGAAATGGAAGATAATCGATAGAGAAATATCGTCCCTTCAGGAAAGATACAGCCAGGTAAACTTGCCCTTTCCATACCGTCGCCACCACGTGTTTCTGTGTTTTTATTTACATGTCGAATACTGGTTTTAGAAGTGGTTCATCATTCATAATTCCATTAATATAGACAACAGTCATATTAATGTTGTTTCAATCATTAGATCCACGAGAAAGAAAAGTATGAGAATTGATAAATAAATTATCAGCACGCGTACGGACTTAGATAATCTAAGTCCGTGGTTATCAAAAACTGACAGACTGATCATGATGATGCCATTGATGGCCATGCAGGGAGTCGAAACTAGTTTGAGGAATTATCTATATATCTATATGTTATACTCGATCTCCACAGAGACCAGAATGGCTTTAATGCGTAAGTAACCATCGACTCGTATGACAAGCGAACAGGACATATACGGTACATGTATATCTGCACTTCTGAAGTTCTGTTACATTTTTTTCTATCTTTTCATTTTTGTAGATTGACTCCTCATCTATAGAGAAATTCACAGACTTGCCACTTTCAAAAAGGACTTTAGAGGGTAAGTGATCAGTAAATCAAGGGAAGGTGATTTTTGATCAAAGCATTTACATAATATTTTGGGCAAAAATCAACATTGATTGAATCTGGAAATTTCCCATATTATGTAATCAGTGTGTTATGTATCAGAAGAAATGGTCAGTGATCAATTTACAATTTATTTCCATGGGTCCTTTTTGTAAAGATTGTGGAAAACTATGGGTCCCACAATGTTAAATTGAAGTATTTCCATAATTTCTACGAGTCCTTTCATAGTTGTATGAATACTGGACCCGGGACTTGCACGTAGGTTGATCACTGATGGTGTGTGACAAAAAAAGGAAAACAAAATAGAATTGCTGTTATTTTTTTTTCAAAATAAAAGAAAATAAATCAAACGTGACTAACAAACAAGACAGAAAGTTACTGTAACAAACAACGATGAAACCAGTGTTCAATCCAGGCCGTGCCATTGCGCCGATGACCCCTTTGCCAAACAAACGGTGCTATCTCAACACACTGCTGAGTCGGGCCGGAGCAATGAGATTACCATTTATGAAGTGCTTAACTCTTGTTTCTGCCATTAAATTTACTGAACATGCAAAGATTTATTAGCTAGTCTCTAACTCATCCGTGATCAACTTATCTACGTAGTGTTTACACGGGAAGTGAAGAAGCAAGTTCATAACGAGGCTTATAGTCAGTTTCATGATCCCATGTTAAAAACAAACGTTTCGGGGATTCAGATTTGGAAACGTAATTTCAATGAAGCATGGTTTCGTTATAGTTTTGATATGAGTATACAGAATATCTGAATACTTTGGATGGGAAAGTAAAACAAGTCACTGACTTTATTTAAGAGAAGACAGCCACGTGCACATATCTTTAGCATGTAGGGAAAAGCTTGGGGAAAGAAAACCGACCTGAAACAGGCTAATATTACTCTATCAAAAAAAAAACGTAAATTTCAAACACAATTTATGTTACGATAATTTTTTTATTGACTATAATATAATACCAATCAGGAATAAGATGTGAAATATGTATAAATTCAGACTTCAGAAAGTTACATATTTAATGATGATTGCACAAACTATCACACGTCACCTCTTATAAGACATCAGTCATCACATAATTATTTAAATGCCTTCTCAGGTGTTATTAGGATGATTAATTTCAGAATGACAAATTAGACAGCGAAAGTTTTTTTTGTGTTTTAGATTATATAAATACACTTTTCATTAGCCCCCTTTTATTAAAAATGGCCCCCAGTTTTTAACACTGTGGGCCCAACTGGCCCTCTTTGTACAAATCCTGGATTGAACACTGTGAAACAAATGACAATTTTGAAACCATCGAAATAAACTTTATGTGAAAGTAAAAAAAAAAGAAAGCAAATTAACATTATGACAGACGAGCTAGGTCCCTCCTCGAAGGAACAAGTTTGAATGAAACGGTTGGTGCATTGCATGGTGCGCTTACCTAGTAGTTTCACTAAGGCGACCGGGGTTCAATTCCCCAACCATACGTGAAAAGGTCACCTGCCTGACAATGTTGGTTTCTCGGGGTACTCCGGTTTCTTCCCTCAATAAGAACCCTTGCATGCTAACATCCGGGCTTACAAGAGTGATTAATATAAATTGGATATGAACTTCTCTCATAATTGTAACAAAATAAAAAGTATGTACTTATATTTAAAGAAAAAATATGAATAATGCCTCTGACATATATTTATACTTCTAAATCCATGAAAACCTATATATGTGGTAGTACATGTACTTGTATATATCTACATGTACATCTATTGATTTAAGAAAAGAAAGCTAAACTTACTGTACCTTGAAGTTGTACAATAATTACATATATTTTGATATAATTGTATTTTTTATTTACCATGTACATGTATTTCATTTCGCTAATATTAGTACGTAACATTTTTCAATTGTCTTCTCTTTACAGGTCTTGAATTGGGAAAATATGAAACTCCAACTGAAATTCAGAAGGAATCAATTGGTTTAGCTTTACAAGGAAATGACATTCTTGGTGCTGCAAAAACCGGATCAGGGAAAACTCTAGCATTTCTTATACCAGTAAGTACATTTTCTCATTCAATATTTCATTACTTGAAAAAAACTCTTTGTTGCAACATATAAAACATATTTCAAAATATTAACTTTGTAAGCTGGTGCAATACTAAACGTATTTCATGGTCATATGCTATGATTTTATCATGATTATTTTGTCAGGTACAATTTATATGTTTACATGGATTTTTGTAAGAAAATTACTGGTGTAAAGTTGTACGTTAGTTATTTAAAAAGTAAAAGTGATTTTTTAAAGCTATAAATGTACATTTTGGTCCTTCTGCCATGATAGTGTAAATCCTCAATTATTAGAATAGTTTAAATGCTATTTGTTTTCCAAGTATTGCACATCAAACAAACTTCAAAACATGGAAAAAAGAGGATGGAAAACAAGCTAAAGCTTATACAAATTCGAATCCTCAACTGGATTATCATAACCATTCAGTGATTTAAGGATTGGTGAATTAAGTGAACTGTTATAACCATAAATGATGTTTAGGCAGTCATTTCTTCATGTGCACAGGTCTTGGAATGCTTAAACAGACAAAAATGGAGTCCCCAGGATGGCCTCGGAGCATTGATAATCTCTCCTACCCGGGAACTAGCCTACCAGACTTTTGTAGTGTTACGCAAAATTGGAAAATATCATGACTTCTCTGCAGGTCTGGTGATCGGGGGCAAGGTAAGAAAACATACGCATTTTAAATGATAGTTAAAACATAATCTTACATAACAATGATAATTAACTTGTGTTTGGACCAATTTCTAAATGAAATACATTTTCTGAAGGCAAATGTTATTTCAAGAAGGAAAATCAAGGTCTCAGTTCTGTCAATTAACAGGAAAGTACCTTAAAACGGCATTATTTGCTAAATTTGATGCTCGTCTGCTCAATTTCGCCGTCGCCATTCGACTAATTATAGGAATCTCAACATGGTACGACATGAAAAAATTTCTATAATTTTTTGAAACCTTAACAGTTTAGATTATCAAACAATAACATATCTATGTAATATCAAGATCGATTACTTAGCACATCAGTACCATGATTATATTTTCATTATCGTTTTCTATGTTAAAAAAACCATTTTTTATGTTTTTTTGCGAATCGGCACGGAACCGGGAGCAGGATAGTGGTCACATGATTAGAAAAAAAGTCACGTGATTTCTTGTATAAAAATAGAAAAGGAAGCGCAAATGTCAGGTAGCCATGATAAACAAATATTGGCTGACGAAAACAGAGTCACAAGCTAAGACTATAGACAAGAAAGAATCTGAAAGAGACAATTGAAAGATCGGAACAGATGCATTTGACAAACAAAAAGAAATACGACACTATCAAAGAAAACAAAGAGCATGGTTTGACGGACGAAGTGTGGTTGAGTTGATAATGCTTTCGGAAAACAAAAACGTACAGCTGATACTTGTACAAAATTACTTCTTCATTCACGTACACTGTAAGATTATGTTCGGTAAAGCTTGTTATAATATATAATGATGTGGTATTGATCATGATTGCCTGTAATGGTCCCTGTGTGACAGTAATATATGCAATCTTTACTTCATGTGTTGCATTTCAATACTAACAGAGACAGTGTAACATGCAGGTGGTCACCCAACCAACTCCTGACCACGCTCACCATTTCTTTACTATCTTGAGCGGGTTCTCGGATTATACAGCATGACTTGGAAAAGCTAGCTAGCCAGCCAGGCAGTATTATCCCCTCATATACCTAGCTGGGCATTACAACAATTAACATATGTATTGAAAAAAAAGTGTTATTTTTCAGTTGCTGCAGGATGAGATTGGACGTATGAATAGGACAAATATTGTAATCTGTACTCCAGGCAGATTACTCCAACATATGGACGAGACTGCTAACTTCACAGCTGATTCCTTACAGATACTTGGTAACGTAGTTTTCACATCTAAAAATAAGGCCAAACCAAAATAATAATGTACTCTAACATGTTTGAACATTTTAGGTTATGTAGGTAACAAATTTCATTTCATGGAATACTTTCATATGGTTGAGTCAATATAGGAGATTGGTTGTAATTTAACAGTGCTTCTTTGAAAAACTACCTTAAAAATCTTAGGATCAGGTTAATTTCCAGAAACACCCAAGTATTTTTGTTTTGCTTAATATGGATATACTCATACTCTCCCACTGGGATTTATGTATTAACTAACTCAAAAGAATAAACACAGCATTGAAATTGAAGATTATAAGATACATTGTATTTGAAGTGAGGAAATCTATAGTGGCTATGTCAGAATATAGTTTGTCAAGTTCCACATCATTTTTAGAATTGAAATTTCACAAGTAATGGTTTTGATTTGCAGTTCTGGATGAGGCAGACAGAATACTTGATTTAGGGTTTGCCCAGGCGATGAATGCTATTATAGAAAATCTTCCAGTATCAAGACAGACTCTCCTCTTCTCAGCCACACAGACAAGGTAGGTTCTTGAAACAGGACAATTTATAAAAAATATCTATTTACAATAAAATAACTATTTTTTAAAAGGTATGGGACCATAGCATACAGTGTTCACTTTGTTTTTAGAATGGAAAAATCTAGGATCCTGATACATATACTACTAGACTTATAATTGAAATTACTTTTCACGAATTTAATTTTCAGACAACAGTGAATATGTGATTTGAAAAGATTGATATTGTTGCTTTAATTGTCAACAAATTTAAAAAAGGGTTAGTTGTTATTAACTAGACTTACATTTCCATTGAATCTGCTAGGTCACTCCTATTGTTATAGAAGTTTGTCAAACGACACCAGATATTTACATGGAAGTTCAGACATTCATGATTTACTTATTTTGTTTGAGTTAGATGCGACAATATTAAACATATTTAGCTCAACAAAAAAGTCATTGTCAGATTATTTGATGGACTTTTATTTCATGATTTCACAAAATATTTCATACTTCTGTCTAGTCCAATCAAAGGTGCTGGACAGACTCTAATATGGTTTACTTATGTATATTATCACATCAGTTTGTCCATCAACTGTGTGTCCAGTCATATACTTCTGTTATGATTAATTCCAAATAAGACATGCTCCCGTGTTTTGTTTTTTCTCCCATTTGATTGATACATTTCTTTTAATTGAAATCTTCAAATTCTAAATTAATTGAATGATGAATTCTGTCTACTGAATCCATATTATGATGATGTTTGTATATTGAAGGTCAGTGAAAGACTTGGCCAGACTAAGTTTACAGACCCCCATGTATGTGTCTGTTCATGAGAACGCCGAACACAGCACACCCACACAGCTAGAACAGGTAAACAGTTTCTCATACTTAAGTGGTGCTCCACTTACACAAATCTGATTGGTATTTCTCTTTACTAGGATGTTTGATTGGTAATTGAATCATATATAGTCTACCTCGGGTGTATCAATTTTAGCCCACCATCGTCAGATGGTCCATCAGTGATTCGTCCTTAAACAATTTTTGTTATCATTATATCTTCAGATGTACTGAATGAATCTTTCTCAATGTTCATATGCAGGTGCCCCTTGTACTAATCTAGCAGATTCTTTTATCAAGACTTGGTACTTCATTTCCCTGGGTATACATGGTATTTATTGTTCAAATGATCTGTTTAAAAAAACCAATGTAAAGGGTATTATAAAACTTTTCCATTTATGTAAATGTAATATTTCTTTATGTATTTCAGAGTTATATTGTGTGTGAGTTACATGACAAAATCAACCTATTATGGTCATTCATCAAGAATCATTTGAAATCTAAAACCCTAGTATTCTTATCCAGCTGTAAGCAGGTAAGTGGCTGCATGCTGAATTTATGTATTTCAGAATTACTGATTTTATTCCTGAACTGAAGATTTAAGTTCTTGTGGTCAAACAAATATTTGCATATATTTACTTTCACTCATAATGTTGAAAATGGAATTTGGATACTAATATTGTAATTTGAAAAACGAGTTTCAATTTTCCTCCAAGCAAAGTAACTATATTGTCTATTGAATGCTGCAACATGAATAAGATAGTTATCTGACCATATGATGGTACATCTAATTTATTGTATTTCTCCCAAAATTCAGTACCTAAAACAGTTATTGGTGAAATCTAACAAATATTGCTGTGAGATATGTTTACCTAGGACTGTATTGTGTTATATTTTCAGCCTCCATCCTGTCCAATAGTGTTGACTGTTGTGTGTTTTAGGTGCGTTATATCCACAACTGTATCTGCCATCTCAGACCCGGTGTTTCTGTGCTCTGTCTTCATGGTGCCATGAACCAGCTTAAGAGGGTCGCTGTATACAATGAGTTCTGTCGCAAACAAAACTCTATTCTTCTTGCTACTGACATAGCGGCTCGAGGATTAGGTAAAGCTTAAATTCTTTGTAGAAATTGTACACAATCTTCCCAATTTTAACTAAAATATTAAAGAAAAAATACAAAATATTTCCATGGAACAAAAAGTTTGTGTTCAGTATATATTTAATTCATGGACTGTCCCACAATGTCCATATAAGTTAATTGCATGAAGTCATTTAGTGGTTGAAATCT
This sequence comes from Mimachlamys varia, assembly GCA_947623455.1. Taxonomy (NCBI): domain Eukaryota; kingdom Metazoa; phylum Mollusca; class Bivalvia; order Pectinida; family Pectinidae; genus Mimachlamys; species Mimachlamys varia. The sequence continues at coordinate 36,326,909 of OX392531.1, read as the reverse complement.
TTAATCTTTCAAAGAAATTGGGTTTACTAAAATTTAACTAAAATGTTTACAATTTAAAACAGATATTCCTGCTGTCAAGTGGGTGTTACAATTGGACTGTCCTGAGGATGCCAACACCTATATACACAGGGTGGGGAGGACAGCAAGGTAAGGGAGACAACTGCTCCAGTAATCACAACTAAATGTCTGATTCTCACATCAATGTAGCCATTTGTTAGTATACTTTCAGCACAGGCACTTAATTAAGATATTTAAAGATTATATAGAAATAAATTCTCAAAAGCACATTTCTTTCAAAACTGAATGAAAACCTTTGGAATTTAACTTTTGATGTCCAATGTCAAATCATTTGTTAAGAAGTACCGGTAATGTAGAGGAAATTTCAAAATGAAAAGAAGACTCAACTTAAGAATTCAACCTATTGGATGAGGAATAACATACGATTCTTGTTAACAGAGAAACAGTGTTATAGATATTTCTAAAGATATTCTTCAGGTAAGACAGTATGTTACCAGAGAAACAGTGTTATAGATATTTCTAAAGATATCTTCAGGTAAGACAGTATGGATTATGAAAATGTTCTTTGATACACCACACATATTTCTTATTGAAAAACATAGAAAAACTTATTGGTTGTGTCACAAGAATATGTATTCATAATCCAGGCTTATGGAATTAGTGCATTAACAATAAATTTTGTGACCTTTGACCTGTAGATATGACACAGAAGGGGAGTCCCTCCTTGTTCTGTTACCGTCGGAGGAAGAGGCCATGGTTCAACAACTCAAGGAAAAGAAAATTCCAATTGAAAAAATAAAGTGAGTACCCGTACCTGTAGCTAGAGCTCTGGAATCATAAAGTAATTTCAAATTTGTAAAGATATCTTTCATTTTTCTGCTAAAAGAGATGCCAACATCAAGTTAATAGTGGTCATTAAATCATAATACTGTATCATATATAAGAGCATCTGTAGGGAGATAGCTACGGGTCTGAGAAACTGCATTTTTGTTATCTCTTCAATAATTAAATTATTGAAAAGAGAACCAAAGTAATTTTACAATAATGATGTACTAAGGAATCAAAATTGGATTAAATCTGTCATGATTTCCCAACTAAGTGATGTCTGGTCATTTCTTCTTCTGAATTACAATAAATGACTGTGTGACAGGGTTAACCCAAAGAAGTTGTGGAGTATACAGCCCAAGCTAGAAAGTATGTGTGCCGCTGATCACCATGTCAAAGAGTCGGCACAGAAGGTAGGTACAATGTATTCACGATTCTAGTACTGTACAGGGTCCCATTAGTAGCTGTATCACATATTCAATACTGAGTGAATTTACTTCTTTTTCATATGAATTAAAGAAAACAATATCTTTCTAAAATACATTTCTAAAATATCTTGTCTGATACTGAAAATCTTAAGAATTTTCAATATGAATATAAACTTTATTTATTTTACAACAATTATGAAACAAAATTATCCAACTTATATTAATCATGCTTGTTGGCCCGGATGTTAGCGTTCGTGGGGTCTTATTGTCGGAGGAAACCGGAGTACTCAGAGAAAACCCACTTGGTCGGGCAAGTGACCCCATACCTTTTCACGTCCAATCAGTAATCAAACCCGGCCACCTTGGTGAAAGGCAAGTGCGCTATCCACTGCACCACCCGACCACCCAAAAAATGTTCAATGCATTTTGGTAGTTAAACTTATGAGAATATGTTGGCTTTAGATTTTATGTTATATCTGTATTTGTAGGCCTTCCTTAGCTATCTGCGGTCAGTCTTCATGATGAGCAACAAAAAAGTGTTCAATATCCACGCACTTGATACGGAAAAATATTCTGCGTAAGTTCAATCTATCATATGCATCTTATTTTAGTTTTAAATTCAAACACTTGGAATGACTTTTGTAGCACATCTGCTCAAAATGTAGTACAGTATTATATATAAATGGAAATTATCCAGATTGTGTTTTAATCGCTGTACACCGGAATCCATTGACACATTTCAATAGCAGGTTTTTAACTTCTAACTTACCATTATTTGTGATCTATCTATTGATAACTCCTTCGTTTTTCCAACAACAGTTGTCTAGGTCTGGCCTTTCCACCTCGGATAAGGTTCTTGCAACGGGAAGAGAAACGGTTAGCAGAAAAAGCAGCAAGTAAAGCATCTGTGATTAAGTCAGGAAACAAAGCAGGAAAGTCCGGAGTTGTTGAATCCCCGGAGGATGAAGGATACTCTGATGTTGATTCTGGAAGTGACTCTGACATGGCTGTGAACAGTGACGAAATTGGTGTCAGCAGTGGTAGTGAGGACTCCAGTGAAAGTGAAAGTGAAAGTAGACAATCTGAAAAAAGACTTAAAAAAAAGAAAGATGCTAAAAAAGCTTATTTGGAGACAGAGTCAGACACTGCTAATTTTGATGTGGAAGAGGAAGATGATTTCCTCACAGTGAAGAAAAAACATATGCCTTCTTTAGATAAGGATGACAAGAAAAAAGCCAAGGTAACAAATAACTTGTGTCACTGTCAGTATACTTTTCCATTCCAGCAGGCTAACTGATTTATTGACTTCACTTCTGAATGAAGAATTTAATGTGTAAAGCTTGTCAGACCTGAAATATTAATTCAAGTTTTGGTAGCAAAAATTCAATCTTCCATATTTGTGCCTATTTCATTAATAAACAACACTGGTCCAATGAATATGTAAATGACAGGACCAAGAATTCGTGGAGCAATTTGATATAACTTCTTTTGAAAAAATAATGCCAGTATTAGATTGTAATTGCCTATTAACTAAAGAGCTACCATAGATAACTACTAATATTGTCTGTAGTAACTTTATAATAACAAATGTTGATTACATGCACTAAGGCATGTTTAATAGTGTACAATTTTCCAGTTGAACCTCGTTATCTCTGGGCCCAAGGAACCGTACATGGGAATGCTTTGAGTTATCCATGTATTTAAGTTGAATTACTTCAAATTACCGTAAACAAGGTCTTCAAGTTACATGATTATGAGATAACGAGGTTCGACTTTATATTAGTAACATTACACTAACCATTAGTCTTAACCATTAAGTTGGTTTCCCTGTTTTAGACGAGTTCAATATTAGATCAATTTTCACATTTTATTACCACATTTTGAAAAAAAGGCTTCTGTAGTAAGACTAATAACAATGCAAGTTTTATATTATTTTCTGTAGCCAAGACATGCATTAGTCTGTAAGTGAGAACTGTTAAAATTTGTGGAAAACTGTTGGGCATTTACTTCATTATTTCAAAACAATATAAGACTCTTTCATATGCGTGTATGTAGGATAGGGATATTCCACGCGAGGGGTCACAAAATGTGGTGAAACCCGAGGCTTGCCGAGGGTTTTACCACATTTTGTGATCCCGAGGGTGGAATATCCCTATCCTACATACACACATAATGAAAGAGTCTTTTTCTCTCATATCAACTACCCGAATAAGCTCAAAAACCATGAAAATATGTTTAAACAGGCTGCCATTTTGAAATTTTAACTTTTTCCTCGAGCTTTTTGGACGAAAACGAATTAGACAGCGAGTTTAAGCATACCCTATATTCGCAAACAAAGTTTGCACAGAAAAATTAATCTCCTCTTCCTGGTGTTTATGGTTAAAATTTTATGAAAGGTTTTAATTTCATCACGCCGTCGTTTTCTCTTTCCGGCATCAGAGTTTACTGTATTCCTGACGTCACGTCATTGTTGGGCCATTGTGACGTCACGTCGTGTGATATGCTATGTAAGATAGATTTTTCTTACATAGCTTTCTTACATGGGCAAACCCTATCCAACATGGCGAGATATGAGAGAAATGATATTTCTTTAATATCATAAACAGTGTTATTGCTTTTTTATTGACTACATGAAAATACTTCTTTTGTGATCCACAGGATTCTGAGCAGAATTTTGAGATTCCCCTACGTCAGGGCAAGAAGGCTCATACCAAATATGCCATGGCTAAAATGATACATAAGAAAAACATCATGGTGAATCAGAAAGTCACATTTGATGAAGAGGGAGAGGTAAGGACAAATACTTCTGTGCGAAGGAGGTCAAAATATCTGTTAAAAGTCAACCAGAATGTCTGATGAGATCAGCTGGTGTGATATCTTTTGGTCCAAACTGTGAAGTATATGGTAACTGTCCTCTAGTCTTGGAGCCGCAGGAATGGGGTCTTTGAGAATAATTTGGTTCAGATTTCTTTTTAAAAATATACTTCACATTCTGCATATAGAAGGAAAGATTTTTCGGTTCATTGATATGAATTTCATTTCCCTTTCCTCTTTAAGGAGGGTGGAAATTTTACATAAGTTTATTGAAGTATTGAACACTAACAGGTCTACATGTATATATATATGTGTGTGTAGTCTAGAATTAGCATATGCTTAAAACAGACAAAGGACCAGGGGTAAAAATATAGTGTGTTATATTTTATGTTAAATAGTTTGATGGTTTGAAATTGGAAACTTTGCATTAATGATCCCCTCCAAAGAGTGTTGGATGCTGAAATGAGGGAATTGTAAACTGGAAATCTCCTGAATCAAATGCTGTGGATAGACAGAAAGGTCCCAAAAATGCTTTTGTAATTGTAAATTTTAGTTCACACTTAGAAACCTATTGTTCCCCAGGGATAGGTGAACTCTGACCCTGATACCCTGGGGAGATGGTGAATGTACTCTGCCCCTAATATCCATGGCCAGGAGAGGGTGAACTCTGACCCTGATACCCTAGGGAGATGGTGAATGTACTCTGCCCCTGATATCCATGGCCAGGAGAAGGAGAGCTCTGATCCTGATATCATGTTGACTTTTGACCTTTATATTGTAGGCTGTGGTAGATGTGATGAAGCAGTCCAAGGTTGATGAGGAACCAGACAATGATGAGGGTGGAATCAACATCAGTGCTGCTAAACAACGCATGGAGAAAGAGGACAAGTTTGACAAAAAACTTGACAGAGACCGAGTCCTACAGAAACACAGGGTAGGAATGTTACTGACCTTATGTTACTGACCTAGCAGATATAAACTAGAACCATGTCCTACAGAAACACAGGGTAGGACTGTTACTGACCTTATGTTACTGACCTAGCAGATATAAACTAGAACCATGTCCTACAGAAACACAGGGTAGGACTGTTACTGACCTAATGTATACTGACCTAGCAGGTAAAAGCTAAAAACTGGACAGAGACCGTGTCCTACAGAAACACAGGGTAGGAATGTTACTGACCTAGCAGGTAAATAGAAACAGGACAGGGTGCATGTCCGTTAGAAATACAGGATAGAAGTATAACTGCCCTAGCAGATATAGTGCATATGACCAAATTTACCGGTAAACAGATAATCGCAATGATGATTTGTTGCACTCACAATGTTTAGTGTGGAAAGCAATATACAGGAACTGTTATAAAATTTAGTGCATGAAATTTAAAATCACTTATCTATAATATATTAATTTAAGATTACTGCTAAAGTATGTATGTTTACAGTTTTTGATTGTATTTGCTGAACTTAAGTCAGGCAGTTGGTGATGGACATCAAAATCAAATACGCCATTTCCGAGATACAACTTTCCGGAATAAAGGTCACATGATTTGGTAGTCACGTGGTACATTCAGGGGGGCATGTATACTTCCGGTGTAATGGTAAATTGGTAGTTAACCAACTTTGATGGTGTAAAACACTAGTAAAATAGGACAGACATTACCGAACACTAGGATGCTCTAACAAAGTTATTTCTACTAACCAGTACCATGTAGATAAACATGACGTTTGGAAACTCAAAGCAGCTCTTTTTGAATATTGTTTTGTGGTGCTGATGCTTTGGCGGTACACCAAAAGTATACATGCCCCCCTATCACTTTACAAGCATATCTAAAATCTGGTCGAATCTAGAGAGAAAAAGTATCTCGGAAACGAGTATTGAGTTGCTAAAAAAAGCAATTTCAAAAATCACTCAATTCTGTACTTTTGTTTCCACTCAGTGATAACAAATGTACATTATAAACACAAAAGTAGTTTGACTGAAATGATAAGGATTTTCATTTTATTTGCAGGAGAAGAGACTGAAGCTTAAAGAAGAGATGAGAGCTAAGAAAAACAAGAAAAGATTCCAGGTGAGATATACTTTTAAATCCCAATCAATTCACACATTTACATGTTAAATCTCAATTAACTGAATCTGTTCTATAATATAGAGCGGATTGATCTATCCGCTCTATATTATAGAACAGATTCAATTGATTGAGATTTAACATGTAAATTGTTTTTATGTATGTAAAAAAGGGTGGAATATTACATGAGAGAAATATGGACGTGTTTGCTTGTACGCTTGTATGCTTTTGTTTTTCATATATCTGCCTGGTTATGACTGGAAATTTACAACAGTCCGTAAGTTATAACTTGATGTGAATTACTAAGAGTTGTGTCAAACGTTTGATATATTTGTTCCAATAAATACTTGAAATTTTGATTTTCTGTCAGTGCCGACATCAGATTTTACCTTTCCTTATTATGAGCAACAACCTAAATTGATGATGGAAATGATTTATAATATTGACATCCTACAAAAATTCATTGAGTATTGTGTTATTGATTGTATTATCATTGGATGTGCGATATAGTTGACGATTGTAAGAGTGACAAAAACAATGTGTTTTCCGTGATCATGCGAAGATAATTGTATGCTTTTGTTTTTCATATATCTGCCTGGTTATGACTGGAAATTTACAACAGTCCTTAAGTTATTACTTGATGTTTATTACTAAGATTTGTGTTAAATGTTTGATTTAATTGTTCAAGAAAATACCTGAAATTTTGATTTTCTGTCAGTGTTTACATCAGATTTTACCTTTCCATAATATTAGCAACAACCTAGATTGATGATGGGAAAATATTTATAATTTTTACATCCTACAAAAATTCATTGAGTATTGTGTTGTTGATTGTATTATCATTAGATGTGCCGTATAATTGACGATTGTAAGAGTGCAAAAACAATGTGTTTTCCTTCATCATGCGAGGATAACTTGATCAATATGTTTATAATCAAATCACAGGAAAGATATAATTTAAATACTGCTGTAATCTAGCTTAACGAGAAGACCATGATATGATGTAAATATAGACATAAGACCACCACCTCATAGACTGTACCAACTCAAAAGTGCTAGAAAGAAGTACAACTGCAATTTGGAAAATCAATGCAGCATTCATCTGGTAACTAAGACTAATAAAGTGATAAGCGATAAAGCGACAATATTAGGGGGACACCAGCTCAATCATCTTCATTATCCTGTTTTAACATTAGGGGGACACCAGCTCAATCATCTTCATTATCCTGTTTTAACATTAGGGAGACACCAGCTCAATCATCTTCATTATCCTGTTTTAACATTAGGAGGACACCAGCTCAATCATCTTCATTATCCTGTTTTAACATTAGGGGGACACCAGCTCAATCAACTTCATTCTCCTGTTTTAACATTAGGGTGACACAAGCTCACTCATCTTCATTATCTTGTTTTAACATTAGGGTGACACTACCTCAATCATCTTCATTATCCTGTTTTAACATTAAGGTGACACCAGCTCAATCATCTTCATTATCCTGTTTTAACATTAGGGGGACACCAGCTCAATCATCTTCATTATCCTGTTTTAACATTAGAGGACACCAGCTCAATCATCTTCATTATTTTATTTTAACATTAGAGGGACACCAGCTCAATCATCTTCATTATCCTGTTTTAACATTAGGGTGACACCAGCTCAATCATCTTCATTATCCTGTTTTAACATTAGAGGGACACCAGCTCAATCATCTTCATGATCCTGTTTTAACATTAGGGTGACACCAGCTCAATCCTCTTCATTATCCTGTCCTATACATTAGGGGTCTGACTGCCTTATCTATCGTTCACTAAGATGAACAAGTCTATTATGATCTACAGGGGTATAAGGGTGAAAAGGATATTGATGCAGGCTGTAGTGATATGGCCTGACTCTTAACTCTTATGATTTACTTGGTTGTTTTATTTAAGCTAATGAATCAGATTTATCAAGTTATATATATATACTGGAACTCTTCCTTCTTCAGGGCAACTTTCATGTGGCTATGGAGGTATTTTGTAATACATGTTTCTTTCCAACTGTTGTCATGTGGTTGTGATACAGGATAATGATGAGGAAGAAGGAGAAGCCATCTTGGAGGGAGGGGAAGATGGAGCTGACCCCCTTGACTTCCTGCCTGACCCTGACAAAGTGTATGGCTCGGGGGATGACAGTGGGGAGGAGGAGGAGCCCGACTTTGAGTATGTACCCTCCATTTCCAAATATTTTGTTGACTTTGACACTATGTATATTTACTGCATTTTGTCATTTTTATTTGAATTTCAAGAAATGTATTTTTGTTAACATATTTCAATATGTAAAAATGCCATTTTCAGGCCAGTTGCAAAGAAACGAAGACTGCCCAGTTCAGGTGATAGTGAAAGTGACGAATATTCTGGCGATGAAGATGTGGCTAGTGGTGATGAGGATGATGAGGATGAAGATGACGATGATGATGATGATGATGATGATGATGATGATGACGAGGATGATGATGATGACACAATGCAATCAGCATACACGCTACAAGATGATGAAGCACTGGCATTAAGGTTGCTTGGAAATTGAATTGTTGATTTTTATAAACTGAAATAAATATTTATGGCAGCAAAATACGTGCTTGTGTTGTTGAAAGTATACAAATATTGATATGATTGTTCCTCATTATATTAGCTCACCTGTCCGAAGGGCAAGTCAGCTGATGCTAGTCCATCTGTTGTCCATTGTCTCACGACAGCGTTTTAGCCTACCATCATCTGATTGAGTGCTATTCAAATTGTCCATTGTTCATATTGTTATAAAAAACTCTTGATATTGCTATTTCTTAAAAAGTGCTGGATAGTTTGTTTCAAGTTTTATTTATTTATTTCTTTGGTCTGTAATTGTGAACGGTCCATTTATGGACAAATTTGGAAAATAATTTAACCGAAAGGCGACCATCTTTGATTTGACAGTTAAAGACTTTTATTAATATTTCACATAATAAAGATTCAATACATGTGAAAGGAAAAAAAAAGGAAAGTACAATTTCCAAGAATGGATGAAGATCATCAATAGCTGGCCTTGTTTCGTTTAACAATTCTCAATAGTCAAGAGGCCCAGGGTCATTGATGGGTTACCAAGTTTGACCAAACGAACGACCCTGGCCTACTTTTAACCTCACAGGGATCAAATGTGTTAAAAGTCTTTTAAACAACAGCAATTATCAAGAGGCCCAGGTTACTCATATTGGGTCATTAGCATGTTGAGCTGGATTGCTACCATGTTTGTTCAAATGAATGAATTTAACCCACTTTCAAGGTTGTAAGAGTCAAATTCCTTAAAATCTTCAATCAACTTCTCAATAACCAATAATATCGGTGCAGAGGATATTAGTCATGTATCATGCTGGGATAAAGGGCTTCTGTTTTCATTCAAATGAATGACCTTGATCCATTTTACAGATCATTGAGGTCAAATGTCTTATTTATTTCAAACAACTTTTCTATAACCAAAACACCCTTGATACTAATTATACCCCCACAACGAAGTAAGGGTATGTTGGAATCACCCTGTCTGTCTGCCGGTCTGTCGTCCACAGAAACTTGTCCGGAGATCTCTTTATATCTAACAGGCAGATTTGATGAAACATCACATGAATGATCAGTATGTTATGTAGTTGTGCATCAGCGTTCATTTTAAGATTTCTACCCCTTTTTAGTGAGTTATATATGACTTTTCCCCCCACACATACAGTGCAATTTGATTGAAGAAAAGCTGTGTCTATCTATGAAACAGCTTCTTCGTTTAAATTCTCAATGTCAAAGAAAAGATGCGTCTATCTATGAAACAGTTTCTTAGTTTTAAACGGCTTCTCAATGTCAAAGAAAAGATGCGCCTATCAATAAAAATGTCTTAGTTTTAAACGGCTTCTGAATGTCAAAGAAAAGATACGTCTATCTATGAACGCCAAAATCCTTTTGTTTTTGAAATGTTATGGCCGGATGACCATGAACATCACATCAATTTTGTATTTGACCCGCTCTATGACCTTATATATACACAAGACTGTACACACTACTACGCGAGTGGTATATATCTGATAGCGTCTAGTCAGGATGCATGCTGTACCATCTAAAACTTTAACCTCTCCTCCCTTACATACCATTGAGGAAAGAAACCCGTTTGTTGGAGGAAGTCATGGTCAAGATGCACCTGTCTGTAAAGTAACATTAACTCGTGGTATAACTGTTGGCGTTACTGGTAGATCGATATCTACTGCAATATTTAGATGATTAGGTAGCCAGCACCCTTCCGACTTCTGTAAACCATCTTATTTTCGCGGCGACTTCTTTCGCGTTTCATAATAATGAAACGACTATTTCGTGGAGATTTAATTTCGCGATAAGTACGGTCGTAAATCATATGTACAGTAAAGTTCTCCACAGTTGTCATACCTCTGATTGAAACTATTTCGCGGCGATTAATTTTCGCGATTATTTATCACCCGCGCAAATAAGTTGCACGCGAAAATAAGTTGGTTTACAGTACACTGAAGAGTAGATTTCCTAACGTTAGTTCACGTCTTAAGAATGCGATATCATCTGGAATGTACATGCTTGTACCAACTCCATAAAAAGTTATCGAAATGAACGAGAGATCCTGGATTTATCACCCTCCAAATCTCTCCAAATCCAAGACTATTTTTCAACTTATAATTATTAAATGGTCATGAATGCATCCTTTATCGCGCTATAAATGAACTCCTACGTAAAGGCAATAGGCCTGTTTAAGATGTAGCTAATGGATGATTTTGGATACCTATCTATGATTGAAATATCGCAGAGGTATTATCAAAAAGTATTAAACTGCATAGTTTATCAACATAACAATTCCGACACAGAATTTATCAACATAGCGATTTAGACATCGAGTTTATCCTGTAACTGGTTCACTTTGTTCTTTGTCTGGGTTAACGTTTATCAATGCCATTCACACACCATTAAAACAACTTCTCTCTGTCAATCCTTGTTTAATTTTGGATGTTGATCATTACTGAGGGACCCTTGGAAACCCGTGTTATATGGTCATCTCAGAGAGAAGTAGGCATTTACAACCAGTGCAGAAATTGATAATAAACAGCCATTTTTGTTTTGTTTCTCTTTTATTTTTGTACGATAAACATTAAACATGAACAGTTCGTGTAAATAAGTATACGATTGCCTGTATGGATATATTTCACAACATAACCGTACAGCAAGGGCACACCATCGGAAAGCATATTGAGACAACTCGATACAAATCGAACGGCGTACGATTTCGCTTCTACTTAGCAACGTCAACTCGGCTGAAGAATGGTTCACGTGAAAAAAAGTAATCATTGCACTTTTTGTTTCGTTTACTAAACAGCACTATATGTTCCACTGGTAGATTTGAAATAAAACATGTGCAGCACAATACAACAGTGCGCATATGCGGTCATCGTTTTTTCTCATGACCATCGGTCCGTGTATTTGCTTCCTCTATCCTTGAACGCACGTATGACTATATGATACAGCGGACATACACAATTCATCCACAGACTACAAACGGGACACTGACACATAGCCATTTATATTGAAACTGGTTGATAACGAGGCGATTGGCTGTAACATTCACGCGTTATGAACGCACTTCCGTTTCTCAGAACATTGTATATGTCTATCTGCAACAACGTCACTGACTTCCAGAGACCGCTTCCGGTGGTAAGAATCAGAACTGTCTGTTAAACTACTATCCGTGTCGGAGAAACTGTCACATATGTCTTCGCTAAATCGAGATTTGGACGTCGGACTGTTCGATCGCGAATCTCTCCCCGCGAATGGATGCGTAGTGAAGTGGTCCTGCTCAGTTTCATCTTGGGCGAGAATGTCCTCAAGGTGTTTGATATAGTCTATGGCCTTGCGTAACGTGTCCACTTTGCTGATGCGTTTGTCTTTCCGTTCCAGTGGCAAGTGTTCTCTCAACCTTGTGTAGCCTTCATTCACGCACCGCACGCGCTCTCTTTCGCGCTCATTTCGTTTCCCGATACAGCTTGGTTCGCCCTGCTCCGCTAGGACAGATGGCAGGGGGATTATACACAAGGGAGAAAAGGGGTCTCGTTTGGGAATCACCCCCTTGATTGAGGCTTCGTACCTCAACCCGTCAAAGTGTAGGGAAGGATTTTTTATTACCCTCGAAGACGCAGGGAATATTGGAACACATGGTTGTTCGTCATAATCTCGTGGAATCCCGAGTTCTTCACACGTCGGTGACGAGATCTTTATAGAAAACATGGCGACGGTATTTGTTAAGGAACTGGAGCTTGCAACTGAGGAGGATATCTGAAAATAAAAAAAAACAAGGATGGATATATTATTAAGAAGAAGGTTTTTTTAACAATGGTAAAATGGTGGTCGTGCCAAGATATTTTCTTATTGTTAAAGGTCCAATGTACGTAATTTTCGGCAAAACTTGAAGCGAAAATCAAGCCGATATCAGCAATATCCAAGATGAATTCTTCGTCCATTTTGAACTGTCTTCTATAACTGAATTAGGCTTGTTATTTTCAATTCTTTGGATTTTTCTGTCAAGAGTGTCTTGTTAGTTACCGCTCAGGTTTACTTCTTTTTAGGCTTATTTTGCATGGTTATCAACTGGATATTTTTTCAGAATTTTTCAGAATCACGAAACATTTCCTGGCGTTACATATATTGGGCCTTTAAAGATATTTTGCTTGGGGTATGTGCGTTTATCATTTTTTTAATATGCTATAGCTTATTTGTATACAAAAGGAATAAAATTAAACTATCTGGTGTCACGCTTCAAAGTTTTTTAATCATTTTTGTGTCGTTGTTTAGTTATCGCATAATTTTACCTGATAATGGGCATTTTTTGTGTTGTATCACTTTGCCACATGCCGTCTTGTTGCGGACAAATGTCTTTTGATAAATGACAAAATGTCCTATGTGAGCCAGTCTACACTAAAGACGTCCTCAATAAAACTCGATTCGCAACAGCAAAGCAATATATACAGGACCTTACATGAGTATTCATTTTATATTAGATTTATGAAGAATTTTTCAGTTTAAATTGAAAAAATTGTAACGAGTTTCATTAATCTCATGAAATGTAAACGAATGTAAGATATTTTTTATCGTGTAACCAATATTTATTCGTGTAAAACGTCAGTTTTCATACACGGATTAAAAATGTTAAACGCAGCCATTTTGCATTTTACACGGACAAATTTACTGGATGACAGAACAACTACGGCGATTAATAGTTTTTCCATGAGAAAGATAATCACTTACTGCTATTCTTTTTATATACCACATGTTATACATGTCGTTTATAGATTTATTCGTGCCAGCAATTCGTACAAACTTTTTATTTCTTAATAAAAGTGTGTTATATTAAAGGCTAAAAGCATGTTTCTTTCTTTTGTACGTTAGTAACAAGTCGAAAGTTAAGCTATTGAAAAAGACAAAAGAAGTTTGGTGTGTTTATACCCTTTAGTGATATTTTCTCAACTTTCCTAAAAGTGTTTTTTTATGAATGTACAATGTAATTTCGAAATATCTCCCCGTGAATTTAAAACATCACATCATAGTTTCATTGGAAAACTCACCAAATCTTTCACGAAATTAAGAGAAGATCACGGAAAAACACTCGAGAAAATTATCTTGTATATTGTAACCATTCGTTTCAATAGCATCATACTGACCTGTACATTAATGGACTATGATGTGAAAAAAACCCATAAAATACATAGGGAAACAACGCTGTGCCACTTCATGTACTGTACGTGGTGATAACTAAACTGTACATGGGAATAATGGCACAAACAGGTAAAGCCCATTAAATCTGAAACGTAGTCACCGCTAGCACTCATTTCTACCGTTGATATATTCAATTAGATTTTATTGCATTTTACATCCAAATTACATGTACATGTACATTTTTGGATCGTATACATTTATCCGTCGTTCAAAATCTTTATTCTGTAACATCTTAAGTTTAAATATTCCATGCAATTTGTTCTAATATATTACTTAATCGTATGATATACATGTACAAAGTAAAAGATTTTTCCGAAAATGCAATTTCAAACATAATGCACAAATAAATCGCCGATGCTAAATGCCATAGAACATAAGCCGTTATATAACTAAACTATATTAAATTGTATATACATGTACAAGATTTTTCCGAAATTGCAATTTCAGAACTTTTATATGATATATAAATCATTGATGCGAATAGAAAAGAATTTTGTCCATCTATGCCGTTATTCTGTGATATTAAGTACATGTATATTACTTTACTATACAAAGTTCATCATCTAAGAATATATCAGACAATATCGCTATCGCAATAAATCCAAACTCGCTATGTCATCTTATACAGCTGTATACACTTCAGTTGTACAACTTTGGAAAAAAATGAAATATGTAAAGGTTTATATTAAGGTCACATGTAGGTAACTGTGTACAGAGCATATGGACCCAATGCTCATGATGGAAAGGCATCGAATAATCCAGTATATTGAAAATTTGATAAATGAATAGAATTTGAAAAAAAAATCATTATTTACATTTTTTACCTTAATAAGTGATTTCGTAGGATGGTTTGATTAATATGAATGGGATGTATTACCACAGTTTGTGTTTATATAAATTGCATAGGCCAACAATAATAATAATTCGATGTTCTTATATACCGCTTTATCACAACTTGAAGGTCGCCTCAAAGGGTTCACACATTATTATCCGTGGTTATAGGGCCTTAGCAACCAGCCAATATCCTTCTCAACTCTTTGGGAAGCATACAACAGGTGCTGCCATTTCGGCGCTCACAGCTAGCATTGTACAATTTCCAGCACCGCCCAACCACGTACTAATTTACAGCTGAGTACTGGAACAAGCGGAGTAAAGTATCTTGTTCAAGGATACAACACAAGTGCCGTGACCGGGACTCGAACTCGCAACCCTTCGATCACGAGCTAGGCGTCCTACCACTAGACCACCGTGCCTCCACAAAATGAATCGCGTATAGTAAAATATTACTATTTAAACTTATTTTTGTCTCTACATGTGTGTCCGGAAACGTGGACACCTGCGATGATAAAACATTTTTTTCTATAGCGAAAAAGTGTGGCCCTAAAGACCAATATAGTTATTGGGGTATCACATTGATAAGTTGTCTGGGGAAACCTTTCAGGCATATTCTGAAAATTATTAAACAGCCTCAATGACAACAAAAATAAATAATATATATAATTTACTTTCTACAAATCCAGCTGGTTTCCGAAAGGGTCACTTCACAGTTGACAATATGTTTGTATTGAACAATCTATGAACATGATATTTTGTCAGTTTTGAGTAACTGTATACTATATATGATTCATAGCAATGTATTTGCATAACCTATATGCTGTATTGCATTTGGTAAATAAAGAACTTGAACAAATACGCTTACATGGCTTAATGAATGTTCAGATTTCAGATGGGTAGATCAAGCGTGTATACATGTAAAAGCTGCTCTGATGAAGTCGAACTTAGTTTATAAGCTATCCGATAACAAAATAGTAGAGTATTAAAACACTCTCAAACCAATAATTGGCCAATTTCACGAAGATGGTACGCAGACATTCAAAGTTCAACTCGAGGCGACCTAACGGCAACTTTAAAATATTTGACTCGGGTTTCAAAATAATCAAGATACATATTAAGCCGATTTAGATGCTCCAATAAAAAATATCATCGAAACCATTAGGTGGCGCAATTTAAAGGAAAGAAGACAGAAGATATACTCTATATGAAAGTGATCTAGGCGACGAATTCCATTATATGAAGATTTTTTGCTTTGTTTTTAGAGAAACCAACATTTTCTTGATACCATTCTATAGAAAATATCCCTTTCAAAGTATAATGATATGGTCTTTTGTCATTTTGTAACAAGATGGTATAAAATAGAATTAGCTATTTGTTGAAAAAATTAAACATACATGTAATGTATCAGCTATTTATAATGTTGCATGCATACTTTTCCATGTCCGTGTCATCATCTACATATTTGTTTAATTGTACTCTGATACTTGGGAAATCCAATAATCGTGTAAATCTGTTTATTGAACTTTCATAACATTTTATCTTTATAAACTAGGATGAAAAAAGCGCTACAAGATATTATGGTCATGTTTTTACATTTTGTAATATCCATATACACTGAATTTGTTTTGTACACTAACAGGAAATGAAAACTTTGTGTACAAAACAAACTTAGTATATATCATTCATATCAAACTGATGAATCTTATTCCTAATTCTTAAGATCCCCTCCTCCGTAATTTTAGATAGTAAGAAGGTAACTAACTATTTTTCCAATATGTAATCTTGCTTCCCTTTACCTCACAACAATAAAACTGAATGAAATTTTTTTTTTTTATTTAGACGAGCATTCCATGATAAAATATATACTGCTTATTTGTATTTTTTTCTACGTGGGAGTAAACTGATAAAAATGGAATTGCTAAACAAAATTTAATTAAACTACTTGTATACTCTACATAAATAATTAAATAAATAAAAAAAATAATCTGCCTTTCGATCACTTGAAATGAGTGAACTATGATTGGTTGAAACACCTTTGTGTATTTTCTTTTTCCGATAAAATCTTAATTGGAAATCCGTCTTGAAACTAACAAATTATAGTACACATACTATTTATATAGGTCTTGTCATAGAAATAATTTAAATTATACATTGTACGTACCCGGATTCAGATAAAAGGTTCCTCCATTTCCGCCTTTTCACCTGAACAGTCTTTTGATAAATGTCATTTAAGTGTCCTTTGATCTGTTTTTCATCTTGATATCAGCGCGATCTTTTTTCTGGTATATGAGAAAATTCTCGCCTCCGATCTGCTTATGCAAATAAGCTCGTCTCTCAGGCGCGTGTCTCGGGCTTTCAAGTGTCACATGGGATTATCTCCCTTCACCAATCAGTAAAACTCCACCAAAAAGCGGATTTTATCACTTAAGCGTGGTAAATACCCTTCTAAAACACATCACCCTGAAACTTTCTTGTGGAGGGGGTTCACGAGAAGTCTATTTGCATTATTTTAGTGTGATAAACATCAGTCCTTGTGCCCGTAGGTCATTTTTAACACATATTGTATGCTACACGACACATTTATCCACTCATATCTAACCTTTTAAAAAGAAACACGGATATAAATTACAAGAAAAAACAAAGTTATAGTTGACTTAGTTTTGTTAATGTTTTGTCCGGATTTAGACCCGGGTGTTATACACGACTCGGTGACGACATTGTACCCGGATTACCTTGGGCTGTCAGGTATTCATTCAGCTTAACGCTCTTCTACAATTTAATTTCGGAAATTTTAAAATAGTGGAAAATCGATGAAGCTTTCCTTTAACAAATCAGAGTTAACTTCCGGCTCTATTTGGATTGCAAAATTCAAAAGTTAAATATTAAAAAAAAAAGTCAAAATCTAGTTTTTCTTTTCAAAAAAAAAAGTGTTACAAGTTCTTTTTCCCCCATAATAATTGGAAACATTGAGTGAAGTGCTTTGAGAAATTGCGTTCTTAATGTCTATGCACAACTATTTGAATTTCACTCAATTTATTTATTTTCACCAGGAAGGACAGATTTCAAATTTCTGTAGTCCATCTCCGTTGCTACATGTATAAAAAAGCTAACCATACATAACATAAAAAACCACAAGATGTTTACGTTTTTGTAATTATAGTATACCTACCTAGACTGATCTTATCAAAGGTATATCAAAATGTATTAAATTCCTTTCATATTTCGTCACCGCCAAGTAATGTCCGACAGACATTAAAGGCTACCGTGAACAATACATTAGCACTGACTAGCTATTGTTCAATATTATTCTATTTAGCGGAACCTAGTTCTGTCAAGTAGACGTCACCTTTCCCGCATTAGACAAATGCTCCCCATTGTTACGTCATAACGGTACTTATTAGAAGTTGTATTAAGTAAACATTAAATAAAGGATTAATACCTGTATTGAAGTTTAATTAAGTGATTTAATTGATAGAAATGTGTTCTTTATATTTAACAAATACCTTCTAATTTGAGTATTGACCATCGACTTAATCCAACATTTATTACTTAATTAAAGACGGTATATTCGTCTTATTTAAGTCGTCTACCAGTAGTAATTTCGGTCTATCTCGGACGTCTATGTGCAGTATTAATTTCAGCTAATCTCGGACCCTTTCGGCTTATCTCGGACGTCGACATTGACGTGCAATATAGACGTCGTATTAGATATTTCAGACGTGTAATGGTACTATATAAAGGTATACCTGTACATTTTAGAAAAAAGTATGAAACGTTTTATAAACTTTGTTTCATTTCTATTTCATTTTAGTACAAAACGTAGAGCAAGTAGTCCACAATTTTTGAAATTGGATTTGAGAACAAGATTTGCAACTTGCCATGAAGATCCATCTCCAATGAAAGAATTATTGACTACAATGTTTGGAGAAAAAATTTATCGTGATAATTGAGGGAGAATCGGGGAGGGAAGGGAAGAGGGGGG
Source organism: Mimachlamys varia (assembly GCA_947623455.1). Lineage (NCBI taxonomy): Eukaryota > Metazoa > Mollusca > Bivalvia > Pectinida > Pectinidae > Mimachlamys > Mimachlamys varia. The sequence continues at coordinate 36,308,166 of OX392531.1, read as the reverse complement.
GGGGGATAAATGGGAAACAGAGTAGCGACTTTGTGTTCAGTGTTTGGAAATAGAAAATAGAAAAATGACTTATGAAAATCCTCAGATAGCTGATAAGGAAATTTTGAATAAAAGAGAACAGTGATGCTTGACAAATCATCATCATAGGCGGATCCTGGATTTTGGCTTAGAAGAGGCGTACATGTTTTTTTCTGGAATAAACATTTTTCAGATGTCGGGCCTCTCATCCACATTGAGTTCACAACAACATTATAATTGCATCTTTGTTGTTTACACGAGGAGTCCTCGATTTTTTACAAACGCACCGTATACTCGAGTATCACATAATTTACATTCAATAAACCAGTACGAACTGATTCACCAGTCATCGCTAAATTGTGTGCATAAATTTCAATGAAATCCACTTACCGGTTTCCTTGCGATAACACTGTGTTGAAAATGTTAAGAAAACGAAGAGAAAATGCATTCAGATTTTGATAAGCGTTTCTGAGAAAACAGGTAATTTGAAAAAAGTTGTCGAACACCCCTCGTATGTCATCGTGTGATCAATATCAGTCAAATTGTGAGGAGAAAGAAACATGGGAGAGGTGGGGGAGGGGGTAGTTAATTTTCAGACGTATACTATATTTTACACCCAATCAAAACAGAATATTAGTATTATAAACTGTCAATACTTTGCAATGCAATTAGATGATGACACATTCTCATTTTTAATTCTTGAAAACAACGGTCACTTGGACAATTTTTCTCATAATAAAATGACATGCATCGGTGAACTGAAACGTCAGATAAACACTTTAAAAATGTATACTGCCCTTCTTAAAAATTAATACATACAACATTAAAATCTACTGAATTATGCACACATACATAGTAAGTATACTACTGGTACCCAGTATATCACCCCGATGATAGCACTCTACAATCACCTGATCGTTCTATAAATACAATGATGGGTCAAAGCGGAATTGCTGTTACAAGATAGTTCTCTCACATTTAGCACTATAATCTTAAAGTACAATAAAAGGAGCGTCCTCGTACAACAGCTGTGTATCCCAAACTATTTAACAAGACGAGGCTTGTAATTAGATATCGACGACGACCTTATCTCTAAGTGTCGATGGAATGGGTATTAAATCGGTTCAAGGCTTAGCCTAGCCTCAAGTATCTTATTCTTAGAGAGCACACCAGTTAACTCTATACCCTTAAATTAAAGTGCCCATCAGTAATTGTTTTATCGCTAACTGATACAGAATTCACACGTCGTTATTTAACAGTAACCGTGACAAGTTAATCCGCTGACGTCGTCCTGTGTTTGGTTTGTCCGGCAATGGTTGCGGAGTCTTTCGGAAAGAAGCATTCAACAGCGCCGTACGAGATAACGCGTTATATCCCGGGACCACTAGACGGTATCCTATCGCCCAGATCTTAGATATGTAGTTGTTAAGGAAACTCAAAATGATTGGCGAAAAATGCAATACGAATTAGCAACAACAAGACAATTGGTGGTCCGTTTTCGGTGTAACTGCAGATTTTAGTCTCATTGGAGCTACTCATGGAGTTCAGTGTGATGCAATCAACGTATCATTGCACTTGGCATATTTGCAATCTTTGCTAATGTCGACTTTAATTCGTGTCAGATTAAAATATAACATTTTGTGATCTCCGTTGCAAACAACAGACTTAATGCTCAGCAATCATTTCAGATAGTCCAGAATACATTTTGTATTCTAATACGGGTACATTTTTGTATTGCATTACCGCCAATTTTAACTGCTTTTCCTATCAGTTGTCTCCGTGAATTTTACATATAGAACGAGTGAATCATATTTATGACAAAGGTATGAAGTATCGATGAATATGTCAAAGCTAAATTATTTTTTCTCTGAAGGAGATATCTAAATACAGTGAGTGAATTATACAATTTGTATTGACCCTGCGGGAATTTCAAAGCTAAACTGCTTATCATTCACAAACTTACACGAACAAAGATGTATACCAGCGGAAATGTTTTCGTTCGCACCATTTAATTTTAAAAGAAACTATGAAAATATTAGGGATTTAAAACTGACATTCTGTCTCCGCTGACACTCCATAGCGTTAAATCGTCTGTATCGCCCGGGGGAGGGGATTACCAGGTCAACCTCTATCTAGGGCTGGACGTTTACTTTTGCCAGGGTTCTCTTAAAGATTGAAATTAAAAACGAGTATGTGTCATGCAAATCCGTTTCAAAATCTTCATATCTAACGAAAGGAACAAATGTTTAGTTAAAATGTCAGTCTCTCTTGCCCGAACAGAACGAATTTGTGTCGGATTTCGGGACTATGGCGTCATGTCTATCAACGCTAATCCCCGATAATCCCCCGCCAAGTAGGGCAAACATACAGCGGTCAAAGACACTAATTGCAATTTATTCGTGTTTTAGTAGGTAAATACATTACAATAAAAAGCTTATCTGTTAAATAGCCAACAAACGCGGACAAGCAAGTGTTTTCATTGTAACTTTATTGACGATTTTGTCATTTCCCGGATCATAATTATATTCGTATGGAAATTGGTCTAGTCCACTGCGTTCTAGACGTGCTAAAACTCCGAGAAAGCGAAAACCAACAAACAATTACAGATATATACGATTGTATGTTAAGGTAAAAGAAATTATCAAAGTGATGCATTAACCAAATGTTTTTTAGCAAGTAAAAATGTTTCGTATGTGTGTAAATAAAGCATGTCTTTTATACTGAAACTGTTACAATCCACTGCGTGAATATCTAATATGATCATGGTAATGCTTTTATCATAAGTGAAAAAGATGCAAAATAAAGTTAGCAATGTCAGTGGTTATGTCAGTGGTATGGTGGAATAAGTATATCCCTCACTAGGTAGTATATAATTGAACAAGGGCACATTTAGTATTTCCTTCAGAAGGTAGTACATAATTGTACAAGGGCGCATTTAGTATTTCCTTCAAAAGGTAGTATATAATTGTACAAGGAACATTAAGTATTTCCCTCAGTAGGTAGTATATAATTGTACAAGGGCACATTTAGTATTTCCCTCGGTAGATATTATATAATTGTACAAGGGCACATTTAGTATTTCCCTCGGTAGATATTATATAATTGTACAAGGGCACATTTAGTATTTCCCCCAGTAGATAGTATACAATTGTACAAGGGCACATTTAGTATTTCCCTCGGTAGATATTATATAATTGTACAAGGGCACATTTAGTATTTCCCTCGGTAGATATTATATAATTGTACAAGGGCACAGCAAGTATTTCCCCCAGTGAGTAGTATATAATTGTACAAGGGCACATTTAGTATTTCCCCCAGTAGATAGTATACAATTGTACAAGGGCACATTTAGTATTTCCCTCGGTAGATATTATATAATTGTACAAAGGCACATTTAGTATTTCCCTCGGTAGATATTATATAATTGTACAAGGGCACATTTAGTATTTCCCTCGGTAGATATTATATAATTGTACAAGGGCACATTTAGTATTTCCCCCAGTAGATAGTATACAATTGTACAAGGGCACATTTAGTATTTCCCTCGGTAGATATTATATAATTGTACAAGGGCACAGTAAGTATTTCCCCCAGTGAGTAGTATATAATTGTACAAGGGCACATTTAGTATTTCCCTCGGTAGATATTATATAATTGTACAAGGGCACATTTAGTATTTCCCCCAGTAGATAGTATACAATTGTACAAGGGCACATTTAGTATTTCCCTAAGTAGATAGTATACAATTGTACAAGGGCACATTTAGTATTTCCCTCGGTAGATATTATATAATTGTACAAAGGCACATTTAGTATTTCCCTCGGTAGATATTATATAATTGTACAAGGGCACACAGTAAGTATTTCCCCCAGTGAGTAGTATACAATTGTACAAGGGCACATTTAGTATTTCCCTCAGTAGATAGTATACAATTGTACAAGGGCACATTTAGTATTTCCCTCGGTAGATATTATATAATTGTACAAGGGCACATTTAATATTTCCCCCAGTAGGTAGTATATAATTGTACAAGGGCACATTTAGTATTCCCCTCGGTAGATATTATATAATTGACAAGGGCACATTTAGTATTTCCCCCAGTAGGTAGTATATAATTGTACAAGGGCACATTTAGTATTCCCTCAGTAGGTAGTATATAATTGTACAAGGGCACATTTAGTATTTCCCTCGGTAGATATTATATAATTGTACAAGGGCACATTTAGTTTTTCCGCACATTTAGTATTTCCCCCAGTAGGTAGTATATAATTGTACAAGGGCACATTTAGTACTTCCCCCAGTAGGTAGTATATAAGTGTACAAGGGCACATTTAGTATTCCCTCAGTAGGTAGTATATAATTGTACAAGGGCACATTTAGTATTTCCCTCGGTAGATATTATATAATTGTACAAGGGCACATTTAGTATTTCCGCACATTTAGTATTTCCCCCAGTAGGTAGTATATAATTGTACAAGGGCACATTTAGTATTCCCCCAGTAGGTAGTATATAATTGTACAAGGGCACAGTAAGTATTTCCCCCAGTAGGTAGTATATAATTGTACAAGGGCACATTTAGTATTCCCTCAGTAGATAGTATATAATTGTACAAGGGCACATTTAGTATTTCCCCCAGTAGGTAGTATATAATTGTACAAGGGCACATTTAGTATTTCCCTCAGTAGGTAGTATATAATTGTACAAGGGCATATTTAGTATTCCCCCAGTAGATATTATATAATTGTACAAGGGCACATTTAGTATTTCCCTCAGTAGGTAGTATATAATTGTACAAGGGCACAGTAAGTATTTCCCCAGTAGGTAGTATATAATTGTACAAGGGCACATTTAGTATTTCCCTCGGTAGATATTATATAATTGTACAAGGGCACATTTAGTATTCCCCCCAGTAGATAGTATACAATTGTACAAGGGCACATTTAGTATTTCCCTCAGTAGATAGTATACAATTGTACAAGGGCACATTTAGTATTTCCCTCGGTAGATATTATATATTTGTACAAGGGCACATTTAGTATTTCCCCCAGTAGGTAGTATATAATTGTACAAGGGCACATTTAGTATTCCCCTCAGTAGGTAGTATATAATTGTACAAGGGCACATTTAGTATTTTCCCAAGTAGGTAGTATATAATTGTACAAGGGCACATTTAGTATTTCCCTCAGTAGATAGTATATAATTGTACAAGGGCACATTTAGTATTTCCCTCAGTAGATATTATATAGTTGTACAAGGGCACATTTAGTATTCCCCTCAGTAGGTAGTATATAATTGTACAAGGGCACATTTAGTATTTCCCCCAGTAGGTAGTATATAATTGTACAAGGGCACATTTAGTATTTCCCTCGGTAGATATTATATAATTGTACAAGGGCACATTTAGTATTTCCCCCAGTAGATAGTATACAATTGTACAAGGGCACATTTAGTATTTCCCTAAGTAGATAGTATACAATTGTACAAGGGCACATTTAGTATTTCCCTCAGTAGGTAGTATATAATTGTACAAGGGCACATTTAGTATTCCCCCCAGTAGGTAGTATATAATTGTACAAGGGCACATTAAGTATTTCCCTCAGTTGATAGTATATACTTGTATAAGGGCACATTTAGTATTTCCCCCAGTAGATAGTATATAATTGTACAAGGGCACATTTAGCAATGTGTCGTATCGCGTATTATCAGCGTAAGATTTTAAGAAGTTCACCAAAAAATAAATGTTGCTCGAAATTGCTCTCTTTCTAGATGCAACACATGTTTGATGACTTTTATGTTTTAAACGCGTGTACATTGTCACACCAATAGATATTCGTTATCTAATTATCGTCCAATCTCTCTCCTGTCCTTGTCGGTAAGGTATTAGAAACGGTCATTTTTAAGCACTTGTATAATATTTTTGTTTTGAAAATGCTTTTTAATCAGTATAGCACAGTATCAAGCAGCTTTATGCCTGGTCCTTTATCAGTTTATTTAGACATAGAAAAACAAAATCTCACTTGTATGGTATTTTATGATACTTCTAAACTCTTTACGATAAAGTCAAAGCCTGGAATAAAAGTCTTCTGTTCAAGTTAAAATCATATGGTATTTCAGGTGACTTATTGTCTTGGATAATAAACGACTTAGGTAGTACACAACATAAATAATCTATTAATGACACGTCTTCTGATGTTGGTATGGTAGTGTCAGAGTTCCCCAGGACTCGATTCTCGGGCCTCTTCTTTTTCTCATTTATAGAAATGATATAGCCGATAAACTAGAATCAACAGCTCGGCGACATCTCCCAAAATACTATCTTTTCATGTCGGAAATAGAACTAGTTTTGAATAGAGATTCAGAAAAAAGAAGTAGACAAACAATTAGCTAGTTATTTTTAATCCAACAAAACCGAGGTTATTTTTATATCGACGATGTGTTGTCTTTAAACAACAGGAAGTTTGCTGACCTAGTCGATCGTATATACCCTACTGAACTTGAGATTAAAGATACAACAGACTCCCCAACACCAGCTTTTTACCTCGATCTTTACTTAAACTTTGACCAACACGGATAGTTTATGATAAACGTGACGATTTCGATTTCCGATCGTGAACGTTCCCTTTCGTGATAGTAACATTCTTACTTCTCCATCTTATGGTGTTTACATGTCGCAGTTGATTCGTTATTTTAGGACTTGCTCTGAATATCGAGATTTTCGTGGTAGATGTCAACTACTGACGAACAAACTTACGGCATAGGGATTCGAGCGATGCAGGTTGATGAAGACTATGGACAAGTTTTATGGTCATCATCTTGATCTCACCGAGACATATTCTGTATCTTTTTGTGATATGAACATGAACGTTTTTAAGTTTGCTTATTAGTGTGCTTACTTGTTGTATTTGACAATGATGACCCGTTTCTCATTTTGAGGATTGGTGTTTTCTTGGATGTGACCAAGATTTACATGGCGGTTGTCGTGAATGAAGTAGAAGACGTTTACTCTTCCGGAACACCTGGTCTTATTCTCTTATACTTTTACGAGGGTCTCCATGTAAATATTTCCGTCGTTCAAAATTTGCTTCTAGTTTAATCGATTTTAGACGCTTTGGTATTTTCTGATTTTCTAAAAGTGAACTAACGAGCTCGGTTGTCATCGATAGCGTCCTGTTATGCCATCAGATCAGTGACAAGAAAAACATATTTTTGATAAATTGAGATGAATTTTATATAATTACGCTCTGTAGTTGATATCTAAATAAAAAAAAACCAGCAAAACACAAAAAAACAAAAACAAAAAAATAAGAACAGTTATAGATTGATTTCCGAGAACTATAGATGGATTAGTATGACTAACTAGAATTTTGTTGAATGAAAAACGGTTCAATTGCAACTTAAATGTCATTGGTCGGTAATCCGCCAGTTATAACGACAAAGTTATTCTGATGGGTCTCACTCAACTAAAATGTTAAACCTTGACAAGATGGCGGGATGATCTCTATTTGCGATGAACTCTACACGTGTTCTGACTACGGTATTGCACGCAATATAACTCTTCTATTTCATCGGACACGCTTCATTAGGATGTAGAATATTGACTGTGCTATCTCCCGTGTACATAACGCTGTGTCACCCAACCAACTACAAAGCCAATTGTGACACGCGCCTGGTTGACGGACATGCGCTTGCGAGTTCATGATGAGGTAGTCTATCTACGATGAAGTATCTATGCTCTTAAGATATGATTTTGATCAACTTTGAAAATATTACATTTACCTTTGTATGACTGTAGAACTGTTTCCATCAAAGTACCAGAGTTATTAATATAAAACGTATATGATCGTGTTAAATATTATGAGAAGGTTGTCAAATGGGCGTGTTACCCTGTTTTATCAATTTAATGGAAAATGATTAATGAATTGATAGTTTGATTTAACATAGCATGATTAAAATTTAGATTTTCAAATTGTAGAAAACTCTGTTGCTTCCTTTGTTCTTTCAAGAAAAAATTGGAAAACTTTTGCATTTTATCATACTTTCTCGCATATGATTAGTGTATAACATATCGTCATATGAAAACCATGGTCTAACAAGAACTTACCCAGAAGAAATGTTAGAAACGATGATAAAGGGGAAAACAGAAGTCCGCAGTATCATCCTCTCCAATATCTTCAAGGGCCACTGACACATCTTTCGATAAGGAGTGGAATTTACAAAACATGAGAAATGACATGGAAAATGTAAATATAATGACATCAAAATGGGGAGGAGGTATCAGTTTAGTTAGCTATTTCCAGTCAGACCAAAAACTGCTTTTTAAGGAAAATGTTTGAAATTTGTAATCAAACCAGTGACATTATATAAATATGTAATATTATAAATTAATATTTACATTTGTTCTACATTGCCTCTATATAACACTACCAAGGCCAGTAAATGTAAAATATAAATTTAATAAATTTATTATCGAAACCAATGGGAAATGTAAATATAGGCATTTAACAGCAATCTGTTCCGTGTTATGGTCCTATAACACGGAATAGGATTGCAGACAAATATTCATGATGGCTGAAGAAATAACGACAGTATACGACTTTACTGCTAGTCTTTATGATGTGGTTAATATGTGATTGTAGCATTTTGATACCACACGTACGTTAGTAAATCCATTCCCTGTCTTCTGGGCCCGTATTCGTGAAACCGTTCTCGTGGTGTGATACATATTTTTCTGATACATATATAAGATGCTACACAAAAATAAGGTAATAAATTAACCAGTTTAATTTGAGTTACATGCAGTAGAAATAATTTTCAATGTTGATGCCTTGATCGGGTATATTACGGCTCGTATTTACACAACGTTCCGTAAGATGTTAATCCTCTCAATCAACAGCCACTGGCTATTGGCTCGAGCACAATGGGACCCCATTTACATACAGGCGGTAGATTTAGTGTTTAACTTCACAAACAAACACAACTTACTTACTACAATATTTACTCATGGCACGAGGACCAAACACACCTCCTTTTGACAACACGAAGATATCGGTAATACCGTTATTAACGGTATATTTTAGATTGTTAACGAATATATACTGATCAGTACTGGGTTCCTGGTGTAATGAAGTTTAAGACACATGTATCTGTTTATTTGTCTTATAAAGTAAAAACCCAAATAAAACTAATTTAGTTACTGTTTTTCTCAATGCAGTGTACCTTAATTATAAGATATTCTTTTCTTGCTACTATTTTTTACTTGAAGTTTTAGTCTTGATTAAATCGATATATTTGATATAATATTTGATAAAATGTCTTATCTAACTTACATAAACAACTCTAAGTGCTATGCAGTACATAGATACATTATTGATACAATCAATACAATTAACCTATGCGTTGTATTAAGTACGAAAATATAATTATCAACGATAAAAAATAGTAAAAATGATTGATGACAGTAATAAAAGATAGCCAACTTTTGCTTGTGAATTATTCAATTCAAGATAATCAACAACATGAGGCTATAGGTTTGAGCCTATACCTGTCTTCTCCAATAACGATTATCAATCAATGTAAAATGTACATTTCAATTTAATACAGCTATTTTAATTACCTGAAAGGCTTACTATAATTGTAGTATTGGTTGTGTAACTTTTAACAACAACGCTTTTGTCCTTACAATTTCATACATGTACGTACACATAGCAGCGTAAAAGAAAATGTCACAATGTTCAACACATTTGTACCTCAATAACATTGTGATTCATTATAACTAATTGGTTAATTGTTATTTGGCTGTGTTTAGAAATATATTGAAACAATCTTATTTCGTTTAAAACTTTCCCTTTGGTACAAAAACCTACCTTTAACAACACCAAGGGGAAACCTATAGAGAAAGCTATCCACGTTTGACTGATCGATGTTTATATTGATCTATTTCAGGACGAGAAAAGAAAATTCGGTGAACTTAATAGATGGATAAACTGATAGATTGAATTTTGTCTGACAATGATACAAGCTATTTTTGATCAAATAGTATCTTCACCTGATAAATCGATATAATAAATTAACTAATTGCGTTTTCTCTTTTGTATTAAAATGGAACTGAACCTTATACAATTTGTTCGTGATTGTCATATTTTTCTCTTTAAAATAAATTGCCTTTTTTATTATTTTCTAAACAATGTGCTATCAATTCTAATCAGAGATGTACGTGAACTATAAATGTTTTGTGTAGGATGTTCGGGATTCGCTGAACTTTAATAGCCGTGTTTGAAATACAAAATCTCCATCCCATAAAACCTTGTTACTGATTATTTTTGCTTCCATGCTATTTTAGGAAGTAGTTATGGTAATGTGTATATGTAAGGGCAAGTTATTTTATTATGCGCCAGATGCATTCAATCGGTCGCTATCTTAGTTCGAAAGATACTAAAACCGCACAGTCGTTTGTTAATGCAAAATCACACAGGCGTTTGTAATTAATTTATAGTTATAGCTTTAGGGGAAAACACTAATTTTTCAAATATCTTATAATTCATTGGAAGAGTTTGGTCTTCATTTTTTGTATTTGTATTGAGGTTATATAAACTATATTGCGAGTAATTTTATCTAAGTTGCGATATCAATAAAGGTTTTCATTATCGTTACTATATTTATGTTGTAAGTATTCTGACCGAGTAGGTTACTTATTTATATTATTGGTATATCATGTAGGCACCAGTTTTAAGTGCTATTCCTGTTAAAATTTCATTATATAAAGCATATTCTGAGTAACAGAAAGGTAGTTCATTTCATACATTAATACTGCTATTTTATTACATGTACAACTAATTCTAAAATCAAAATGACATGATTTTGCACTGAAGTTAAAAGTAATTGTTATTCATGCACGAATGAAATGTACTTTAAACAACCATACCTTTCATTTAATAATAGATTCATATATGAAAAATAAAAATGAAGAAATCTGTATTCATTTGTGCATTTGATTGAGATTCTTTGAAAGTTAATATCCCGTAACTTTTTCCCTTATAAAATTGATAAATATTTTTCTTTCTCCGAACGCGGAAAATTCAGATTTCATAATTCACCAAACCGTTATTTATGATATGATTAAACGCTATTTAATTTATTTTAAGTAGTCAGTAAAACGGGTTAGTTAAATAAATTTGATCCTGGTAAAATGGTTAATTTACCAAATATATTGATCATATTATATTCACCATCATGTATGATGGCTCATCAAATACCGATCGTAATACGATGCTACGAATCAGCAGCACCGCATAACAATATGTACCTATTAACGATATGAAGTACATGTACACAATTATATCAATATCTCTTTCATACACATCCTGTCTAAATTAACCACATTTCACATTAGCAGCATCACCTACGAATATCCACTGTTTGGTTTTGTTTAAAATTCGTTTCCAATCCTGTATTCTGCTGCTTAGCATGTACAATTTTCCAAGGCTGCAATATTCAGATGGTGAAGAAGACTTATCCGCAATAGAGTAAAACATATTTCCAGAAAAAACCTCTTAGAAGCATTATTCCATTAAATATCCCTGTCGATAAATGAAGTTCCTGCTAAACTAGTAAGTATCACGATATCACCCTTATATACCCGACTCCCAACCCATATATCAATAAATATCATTATCGGTATTCATAATCCTGTCGATTTCTACAGCTGTCGGATAATAAAAAAACAATGACTGTTTATTGGAATTACGGTTAGAAAATGACTTGTTCATTGACTTGGGACAATGCACTGACCAGCAAGGTATACTTTGTGGTGTCAGGTGTCCAGATGAAGAAAACAAGTGTCTGGTTGAATGAACAAGTGACTATTGTCTAGTTCTTGCGCATTGTTGAGGTGAGAATTTATCCGTAGAGTATAAATGCTTATAATAACGTTGTAATCAGCACTTGTATAACATAGTCTTCCGATAATTGATGTTTTGACATGGTTGTGCTTGTTTCTTCAAAGCAAAATAATACAATTTTGTTGAAAGAAGCAAAATCTAAATTAATGTATTTACTTTAATAATAAACTTTGTATCATTTGTTGTCATTTTAAACAGCGTATTGGATAAGACCTTATGTCGAGGTTAAAATCAGTTCGATACAATTTTCTTTGATGTTACATTTGTCACTGTAAGGGAAAGCAATACAGTATTGATTGTACTCGAGATGATCGAGAATTTCCAATTAAAAAAAAAGAAAAAAAAAACCCACACTCACAAATACACACATAGAGATAGATTTAAAAAGAAAAAAGTAAAGGAGGGGGGTTTGGGCTGCAATTTGGGCCTTCTGATGGCTATCACCGATACGTTTTATTTTTTGTATATCAACACCTATTGGTTAAGTGGTCATGACATGACATGCAATTAAGGCCAGGTCGGAGCGCTTAACGAGTTATATGGTGGTCAAAGTAGGGCCACAAATTCATAAAAGGCCCAATTTTGATAAACTTACCTGATATTTTTTTTTCTTCATTCATAGTTTTGATGCATTGTCCAAATCCAAAACAGTCCAACTTAAAACTGATCATCAAAATATCCATGGTCCAAAGCATTGTCCAAATGCTTTGATGCATTGTCCAAATCCAAAACAGTCCAACTTAAAACTGATCATCAAAATATCCATGGTCACAGTGACCTAGGTTCTTTAATTTGCTTTTGGGCATAGATATGATCAAGAAAAAGTTCGTATTCAAAATGTTTATATTCAAATCTGTAAAATAAAACCTCACCGAACAGTTCAAAACTTAGTTAATTGATGAACACAAAATAACCTCTACGTCTACGCTTTCTTTTTAAAATTATTCATGGGTCCAATATTGTGTACGATGGTTAAGAAAGAAATTGATATTTTGAATTCGAATGCTAATGTGCATAGAAAAAAATGAGAGAATACCGAAGCGTCAACAAAATCATAATCCAAACTCAAAATCGATTTAACTAGAGGCAAAATACGCCAAAAAATGAAACAGTTGCATGGAGACCCCTGCAAAATTACAAGACCAGGTGTTCCGGAAGAGTAAGCGTTTTCTGTTTCATCGACGACACCGGTCATGTACATCTTTGTCACATCCAAGTAAACATTATGTCCTCGAAATTGTCAATTACAACAAGTAAGCACACTAATGAGCATACTCAGAAATGTCCATTCTCATATCACACAAAGATACAAAATATTTCTCAATGAGACGGAGATGGCGACCATAAAACTTGGCCATAGTTTTGATCAATCTGCATCCGTCGAATCCATGTATTATTAGTTGTCAGCAGTTGACATCATTCACGAAAATCACAATATTTAGAGCAAATCCCAGAATAACGAATCAACTGCGACATGTAAACACTATGGGTTGGATAAGCAGGGATGTTATTATTAAAAGATGGAAAGTTCACGATCGGAAAATTGAAATCGTTCACGTTTATCGTATAGCTTAGTAGTAAGCTGCCCATGTTGGTCATAGTTTAAGTAGAGATCGAAGTAAGCAGCTGATGTAGAAGAGTCTATTGTGTCCTTTGTTCATGTTCAGAAGGGTATATACGATCGACGTGGTCAGCAAACTTTGTTCATTGACAACACATCGTCGATATATCTGAAAGTGAAATTAAAAAATTCGACAAGGATTTTATTACCTGTCCTGATTATTTCTTCCAAAAATTCAGCTTCGTATAAAATCAAAAACAAGTCAGCTAAGAGTGGGCACAGTTTGTTCCCACGGGAATGCCAAATCTTTTCTCCGAACAAAAATATTGTCAACCAGGATTTCAATCATTCGTATACCATATAATAAAATGCAAAAGTTTGATGTTGTTTTCAGATTATTAGGTTGTGAAGGCAGACACTATTTGTATCCCTAAATAGCCTACGGGTTCTTTACGTTCACTTTACCTGTCCTTATAAACGAGGCTTATGTTTTCAAATCATGCATTTCATGGGCACCTGTATTGCATTGCATTTTCTTGATAAATGTTTGCTGCAATGTGTCTTGGTATGTTAGTATTCAGTAATTGTATGCTGATTAAGACCAAATGTTTTACGATCCAAGCAATAGAAATACATTTTAGACATTTGGAAAAGTATTTTCATAATGGAGACGAATTAGTAAACGTACTGGTAAATGAGTGAAAAAAGGAAATACATACGGGTCGATGGCCCACCTGTCTTTCTGGTTTGACTGGAGACATTGTGACGGAAACGTCGCTGTATGAAACACCTCTCCACGTTACACATTTGTTTTGCCACGGTGCTTTTCCTGCTGTTTTGGTGACTACTTTGTTGGAAGTTGTCTTCTTGTGATGACCCGCTTTCACATTTCATAAATTCATTTGGGCAAATTAATCAAAGCGAATAGGTTTTATTTTGTTCGTGGTGAAGTTACATCATGTCTATGCTTCAAACTGCGACTCGATTTAGTTCTCCAAAAGCAATTAACAATGTGTAATAGCTGTGTACATCCTATTTACAGGTGACGAGGAAGATTGCCGAGTAATACACTACAAAATGTTCGTAACCGTTACGTCTTGTCGTAAGTAGCTGTAATTGTCATTATGACTTATTAGTAGCATCGATGGTTAGTATCCAAAATTATTTGACTCATACAATGTATCACTTATCATTTTCATATTTCTTCGCGAATCATGTTTTATTGGTATATCATCAAACTTGTGGATACAACTAGTGCTAGATGTGGATTTGCAGTAAACTGCGTTCTAAAAAAGAAGCGAAATGTGGAAGTTGAGACTGCCCCAATCTTTAAAATATTATATAAATAATAAATTATTTAGAAGAAAAAAACTTTTAATAGTTTTGACACTTGGATATCTGATTGTAAACTAAGGAGGAATACACTAGTAGTAATTTTTTTGTAGTTAAGGAAGTCTTGATAAAAGAAATTAGAAACCTTTATTTACTCGTTTTTAAATTAACGACCTATTGATACAAGTGCTTCTGTCGTTTTATTTGGTCATTTGCTGTTGATAATATTAAAAGAAATTCTCCAGTATCCCGATATATATAGCACATGATATATTATATTTCGCAAGTCGAAAAAACATTACAGTAGTAAGAGTGGCCTCCCTTACACTATAAGCGGATGGTTGGAATTGGATAGTATGTTGATGAAGATTCCCTGTTAATCAATAGGCGTTATGTGGAGTTTACACCAGAATCACCAGAAGGAACATATATTGAAACACTAACATTTGTTTTGCATATATCAAAGGAAAAAACAACGAACCTTTATGGTTAAAACAGTTCTGAGGATTATGATGTATACATAAGGTTTCCATCTGATCGAACACACCTGCATATTTAAATACAACCGGAAACAACACTATCCAAACCTTTCATTTTCTATTATGTTTCAAAATGTTTATTGACACCTATTTTCAGTAACTATGATTTCAGTATAAAAAAAAATCAAATTATGCCATGTCGTTGCTGCCTTTCAGCAGACGAGAGACACAAACTACAGCATATATTGAACTAGGATTTCATTTCAGTAATTTTTACTTTGACATAGTATGCCATATATAGTACAAACTACACATCTTTGTAACTCTAACTTCTTCCCCACACCTACGACAGAGCCGCAGAGTGATCTCCCTTCCTCATAATCCTTTTTTGGAACGAGGAATTAAATCGGCTCTTCGTAGCTTAAGCTTGTATGTCTTTTTACGCGATATTTGGGTATAATAAAACCCTGAGTTGGCGTTCATATATTGGTGATAAATTGAATCCGGATGCATCCGGTTCTCAATATACAGGATATGATACCGTGACTCATTGTGAATGAGATCTACTTTGAAGGAAGTATTTTATGAAAGACACACGCACGCAAGTTTTACAACTGTTAGCCTTGACATTTGGGCGTGTTGTTGACATAACCAGATACGACTGACAAATAAAACAGATATATATATAGCCTGAGTATCTAAATAAAGATATGAATAACATGTTAAGGACACTTAATATCAGAGATAGGCGATTTAATCTCAAATCAGCAATCACGTGTTACATATGTAAAGCTATGTGTTGTTAACTGCTTATAGATCAGATTTGAGAACTTCTCTGGAATGTTTTTTGATTTGATATATCAACATTCTGAGTATACTGGAAAAATGGAACAACTGTTCCATTACAATGACCAGCTAAGACATGATTCAACCAGTACACATTTACGCAGCAAAGAAAGAAAATATATCAGCATACCTTGTAGAACGCCAACATTTTTGATTATAAAATGGCGTTCTAGTGGCTTCGAACAAATGTGTTCTCTTTTCCTCATGTATACCGAAACCATTCTCAGAACTCTTTACTGGTGAAGACTTATAAGATGTTACAGATGCAACTTTAATAGAGAAGCAACTTTTAGTAGATTGGCTATCAGCCCATAAGTTTTCATGAGAATATTTCTACTTAATTTTACTACTAGCTTATCCCCCTCTTGTTTCATAGTAGCTAGGTCTTGAATCAGACATCCAAGTGGTCAATATTATCAGACATAGCAATTCAATATCTGCATATACTACTCTAAAGACAAGTGCCAGTCTAGAGCTTTTGGTATACTACAGGTATGGATGAAGCCTCGTTGAATTTTGGCATGGTTTTGTAGCAGACTCGGATAGTACACCAGCTACCACACCCTTCATTACAGCCTTATTAGTGGTCAAATTATACGGACCTGTTAGATCCCTTACAACGGCCCATTTTTACTTGTAACGCGACGTCATACGAACCTGTAAGAAGCCTTACAACGGCTACCTGTTAACGCGACTTCATCGTACGATCTACTTAAGCCCGAGTTTACCACATATGGTACCTGCATTGGAAAACCGTTGTGGTTATTGGAAAAATAGTGATGGGAGGCTAAGAGCCTGGTGACACCGTGGTAAAATGCTTTGAATACTGCTGTGTTGCACCGGTCTAGCGAGGGCGTGCCATGGTCTGGAGCGGTATGGACCCTTTTTTGTAGGGTCAGTGTCATGGTAATAGAACAATGCCCCATACGAGTTGTGCAACATGAATCTTCCTAAGCAAAACCTTTTTGTTTTGGATTTGCTTTCTAAATTGCTGAAACATATCCCATTAGGGTGATTTTAAGCCTTCAAACACGAAGGAGTTTACCCAGGGCCTTGCTGGGGAGTGGCCACCTGACGTAACACTACAATTGGATATCCGTGTGGCTTCCCTGCTATGTTCTACACTGGCAGTGGTCATCAGCGCGAAAACCTCAAACATAACCCTCATCGGACGTCACCAAGTATTTCTGACCCGTAACGAAGTAATAAAACGTTCAATATTCCAAAAGCACTCCCCAATTAACACTTAATTCGAAATACTTTATCAAAACATAATAGAGAGGCCCCACTTACAATTCTTATCTACCTTAGCATATATTACATGTAGTATCAGAAGATGTTTATGGTTTGTAAAACAAACTATGACTATGCCACGTGTCATACAGAAAAAAATGCTAAACGAGAAAATATACCAGAATACCAGATCCAGACAAAACTTCTAACACGGATCAGACGTGTTATCGGGGATACGAGGTTCTTCTTTCACATAACCCCTTTTCGCCAAAGCAATGGGATGTTTGCAATTATAGCAAACGTCCCCGAGGTTTGTTTAGAAATTATGGATTCCAACCTTTTGGTCCCTAGGCATCACTGAAGAGTCCCAGGAGGACGAAACAGCTGTATGATGCAGTTTAATTCATTTTGTCGGCATAATGTATCTATTTCTTTATTAGGAAGGTGCAGCACATGTGTGTGTTACGTCATCTCAGAGCAGCATATGGGAATTCCAAACTCATTAGTCACACAATTCTAAAACCATTTATCGTCATTATTGTAACTTCTGGCTTATTTCAGATTTCAGATTCGAGAGATGCAGGTTGATCAGAACTATGGGTAAGTTTTATAGTCGCCATCTTGATCTCATCGAGAAACATTCTGTTCTTTGTGTGATATGAAGATGGACGTTTTTGCGTTTTCTTATTAGTGTGTTTACTTGTTTTGATTGACAATAATGACTTGAGTTTCGTTTTGAAGATTGATGTTTACTTGAATGTGACACAGATTTATATGGCGGGATTTGTCGATGAAGCAGAAAACACTTACTCTTCCGGAACACCTGGTCTTATTTGCTTGTGCTTTTACGAGAGTCTCCATGTAAATCTTTCCTTTTTTCATATTTTGCCCCTAGTTTAATCGATTTTTTGTTCGGTTTATGGTTTTGTTGAATCTTCGGTATTCTCTGAATTGTGTTAGTTTTGATACGAAAGTAAGATTGAATTCCGATGAACATTGTCATCTCGTAAAACTGAATAAAACAAATGAAAACACGAAAAAATGGATACATGATTTAGCTGCTTTATTTCAATAGGGCTGAAGAATAACAAACAATAAGATGATGATTTAATATTCATCATTACACCAGGTATATTGATATAATAACGATATACACAGATAAATGTTAAGATAAAAACATTATATATAGTACAGTAATTTGTAGAACAATAAGTTAACAACGGTGTGTGTATATAAACTTAACATATATTGTAGAAAAATGTCAATATTTACAGTAAAAGTTTTTTTTATGTACAGTATAACCTTTATTGCGTGTATTTTGTTCGGTAGTACTACAACATGCACAATTATCTATAGATGTATTCACCGGGAATTAGTTGTATCCAGAATAACTTGTCAAATGACTTAATGAAGTAATATTCTCAATTGAGTCCCTAAATTCATTTTGAATCCAACAGTATGAACAATGTTTTTATTGATTTAGAAGTACAGATATTATTTCACCTGGATACCTTTTTGGTAGATATGACGCTATATCGTCGCCATGTACGGCAGATGTTTCTAAAGTGTTAGTGTATAAACCATACACATGGTACACTCTGTAGTGTAAACGTGTCTCCAGTCTTCTCCAGTTCGTTACTGGGAGACAGCGACACCTGAAGTACTCCTAAATAACGCTGGCTTATTTGTGTCATGTTTTGTTTCGGCCTTGTCGACCCAAAAAGATAAGATTTAGTAGCTCACATTTCTTACTGTACTCTCGTTCATTTGTCGGAACAAACAGACAACATAATGCAAATAAAGATATGTTAACACACACAAAAAAAACAACAATAAGAACGAATAGGGCAAAATATACATGGTGCAAGTCCATGCATCCACATGTGGAATTGCATCGAGTATAAAATAATAGTCGAAATACTGGACGGAATTATTTATATAACATACATAGTGTCATAACGATTCGATAACACTTTCAATCTTTAATGCCGAACCCATGTGACATTT
Source organism: Mimachlamys varia (assembly GCA_947623455.1). NCBI lineage: Eukaryota > Metazoa > Mollusca > Bivalvia > Pectinida > Pectinidae > Mimachlamys > Mimachlamys varia. The sequence goes on along the minus strand of OX392531.1, from coordinate 36,288,792 downwards.
TAACAAATATAGTCTTCAACTTTTTGGTCAAAAGTTTTTAATAAAAGGAATTTCAAACCACAGGTCAGTCGAAAAAGTCTTAAATTCTAAATATTGACGTCTCATTTACAAATGTACGTATCTAATCTACAAAGAGGATACATATACCAATTTACCAAACGCATGTCGATTTACAATCATAATTAAAAAATGGTCGATAAAAAAAAACCCGTTAAATTTGTTTTTCATGAGTTACAGCATATCCGGATAGTTTGTTGTTAAAAAAACATATCACTAGTCTAAGAAATCATTTAAGTGGACAATGGCCAGAAAATGTGACTTTACATTGATAACCAATTAACATTATATCACACTGAAAAATGATTATCCGCAAACAAAGTTACGGTTAAAATTGTTTTGATAAACGCATTCGATGATATACTTAATAGCTTACATAGAATAATTACAATATACTGTTAATGGTCTCAAAGATATACAATAGACGTGGAAACTGTTGAACAAAAACATAACAGAGAAGTGGTATAAACGTAAGGAGACCCACACTTTGAAGATACACATCACTCTTCAAAGCCTACGGTATACTTACAGACAACATAATCCAGGTAACTTGACATGAGAAGACTTACAAACTATACATACGAGTATTTCCAGACCTCCTCTGGCACGCTAATTACTACGTGTGATGCTACTGTAGGTGTCATCAATTAATCAGTCGCTGCTGTAGGTTTTATCAGCACATACACACCAATAATTAATGGGATGGACATCAACAGAAAAAATCTGCTACAATCACATAGATCAAAAGGAAGCTTGCATACCTCGCATCTATTATTGTATAGAACAGAGATGCTAACGACATTGCGTGTGCCAATATACATTATGTACAACGATTGATCCATTACAAGCATTTCTCGACCTTCAAATTGAACCACTTACTACCCATATTTAATGTATAGGTCTGCTCTCTCTGCACTGAAAACGCACAGATGAAAACAATCGACCAAGTTACACAGTGACCTAAATATATCCAGTGATAGTTGGAATGGTGCCAAAGTTTCTTTATAGACGCATTACAGATGTTAGCGCAATTTCCTACAGCAGGAAATAATGGCCAGAATACGTAAGGCAATTAAGAAATAAAAAAGTTGCTCAAAAGGTATTTTTTTTAAATTGGTTAAATATTGGGACAGGTCACGTTATTATCGTTACATGTAGTTTGACTGGAACAGGTATGGACAAGATATATGGAACCGATAGAGCAGCCATTTATGTTACGTTCATTGTCACCAACATATCATGCCGAGAAATGCCTTATCCCTTAAATAACATTGTTAAAAACAGTTTTGTTATCAAAAGTTTACAATTACTTTCTTACGTTTGAAGCATAATTATTAGAAATACGTGTTATCTATAATTAAATCATTTGTAGTTAGCAAGATATTTTACAAATTTGAATATGACCAATGATTAATATAAGTTTTGACATTTGAAATCACGATTTACATCAATAGTATATCTGCAATACGTTGTTCACTGTGATTGTGAAAACTAACTCAAATACCTCGGCAGTCGTAATCAAGTATCACAGTTTCAACAATAGCATTAGTTTTAATTACAAATGAAGGAAATTAAAAAATAACTGTTTTTACAAAGGAACCATTAAAATTTCACACAACATTGTTAAATGGTACATGGACAGTTATAATTCATAATTCAAAGCTTGTTTTTACAATATTATGCAACTTATTAAGCATTATATGTTTTGGTTATGCGGAAAGTTAAAACCAATCGGCCGATCATTATTCATACACTAACATCGTGAAAGTCATCATGTTATCCTCAAACATCCTACGCAGACAGTCTGTTCATCACCTGGTGTGGCATGTGAGTCAAAATGGAAGCCAAGACTTGTAATTTTCAAAATGACTTTTGTTTACTTGATACTTGATGTCATCGTTAGATATTAGGCATTACAGCCTCTGGTTTAGTCAGGATATAGATCATAGACCTAGCATGCGCGATTCCTCAACTTCCGTTGCACGCCTCACGTCGGGAAGTGACCTGCAGTTTCCTTTGGAAATGGTTTCTGTTGGTAGGAACCGCTACCATATCGTGTTCAAGAACCGCGACAATTCTAAGGTCATGGTAAATGAGCTCACCATTCATTTAAATCTGAAGACATGCTCTTAGTTCTACCTCTCAATCAGCTTGATCTTGAATGGTTTTGGCCTCAGGGTCAGGCCAGGAACACCAGTCATATCAGGCAGTGGATCTCCATCCGGGCACGCAAGTTCGTATTTGGAGAGGAGGCAAGCACAGTACATAAAAATTTCCATTTTGGAAATATTTGATCCCAGACATACTCGGTTGCCAATCCCAAAGGGTAGATAGCTGTACCTTTCTCCCGGACTCTCGACAAGGAAACGTTCTAAAAAAGGGAAAGTTGCAATTAAAACCATTGATATAAGCTGTTTAGCTGATATAAGGGTATCGTGGCTACCCGCACTAAACTACTTTCAGCTCAGAGTAATTACGTAGCTGTTTAGAAATCTATTACACCACGTCATCGCCTGTTTGCTGACACAGATTATATTAAATCTAGTTTAAAATAAGTTCTTCTAAGATTAGATTCGATAAAACATTACGGACATTTAACACACTGACAATATAAAGTGAACCCTAGAATTACAAAAAAACATTAGACTGGCAAGGAGAATAGTACAGATTTACACCAATGTTTACTAGTCATTGATCATTAATGTAGTAATGCATCAGTTGTTCCCGTTGAGAAACTTACCCGGGTTGAAGCAGTACGGGTCATGCCATGCTTGTTTGTTGTGGTGGATAGCCCAGATATTCATCAGCACCATGGTGTCCTTAGGTACACAGAACCCGGAAAGTCTGTGGAGGTAACAAATGTAACGATTGAAAATGCAAGACAAATAAGAACATTTTAAAAGATTTACGAAACAAAGGTAATAATATTCTTCACGCAGATACATGGTCTAAGAAAGTATCTGGTCATTGTGATAATATTGTGTAGGAATAAATCTCGATTAAATACGTATTAAAGATAACGTAACAGACACATGTGCTGTACCTTTTAAATTTAGTAATAGAAACAGCGTGCCGAAAAAATTAATTAAACTGGATCATACAGCTGTTTCGCCAGTGATGCCAGGGGCCAAAAGGTGGGAATCCAAAATTTCTAAACGAATGTAGAAGCAGCAGGATCAGGTGCGTAAAACCCCTTTAATTTAGGAATTTAATAGTAAAATTAAACTAGTTCTGTATATTTAAAGCACACAGGCTAAGACTCACTCTGTATCCTCCATAGTCCTGTGCGGGAAGCCAACTGGGAGGACGGCCGCCATACGGAGTGTCTCCTTTATGGAGGCCTCTAGGATTGGATAACGCGAGCGGTCAAAGGGTTTTGGTAAAGTCTCTGAGCCTGCCACGCTGTGGATTTCTTCATGTATTCTTTTCTGCCACTGCAATAAGAGAGGCAATGTCTAAAATCTAAGCGGATAAAAATACTAATATTTTCATATGGGAAATACTATTTTCAAATGTTATGACGTAAACCATCAGGTTCTGTATCATACAAAATTATTGACAAAAACCCACTCCAGACATAATTCATCTTTTATTGGTAACGTAACGTTTAAATAGATGTAATGTCAGCCTACCTGCGGATTCCTAATCATGTAGATAATAAACCAAAGAATGGTCATGGTTGTAGACTCGATTCCACCACCAAACAATTCGTAAACAATATGGCCGATGCTGACGTCACTGAGGAGCGCGAGACGTTCCGTGTCCCCGTCATTCTTCGCCTGTCGCTGTTCCTTCAGCAATACATCCAGTAAATCACGATTGTTATCGCTGAGTGTTTCCTTTAAAAAAATAGCGAACAGATAAGTAACATTAAATAATAAGATTTCATGACCAGGGCTGTAAGATAGGGAAATCCACCCGATGGCTTTGTCGAGGGTTTTTCCGAATTCGGCTATCCCGAGGATGGCACTTCCCTATCTTGCACCTTTGGCCACGTAGGAGTATTTTTCTCTCAGTTCAACTACCTGAATAAGCTAAAAAAAGCAACAACATGGAAATATGTTTTGGTGGCTACCTGAAAATATCAGCCGTTCCACTGAGCTTTTTATTTTGACGAAAACGAATCGTTCATCGGTCAAGTTCGCACAAAAAAATAAATCTAAGCCTTCTATTGTTTACGGTTCAATATTGGGAAAGTTTTTAATTTCATCACGTTGCCCGTTTCTCTTTTAGGCATCAAAGTTTCGTATTCGTGATGTCACGCCATTGCTGAACCATTGTGAAGTCACGTTGCATGATATGCTTTGTAAGATATATTTTCCCTACATAGCTTTCTTACATGTGCAAACTCTTTCCAAGATATGAAAGAAATATATATCTCTCTTTGCTTATTTATAATTTTTTTTATTCATTTGTTGAAATAATAACTCGACATCACGTACATGTTGCAAATGTTACACTGTCTGTTCTGTTTAATCAGATTCTGTGATGTTATGTGGCTCTAGCTAAATGTATATTGCATTATGACATTACACCTGGAAACAAAACAACTGTTTCGCGTTACACTTACCTTATGCTCAGATATGACTTTGGTGAGCCACTCGTCTCTTCGCTTTAGACTGCCTAGGAAACGGCGCCAGCTAGGAACTGGGAACCGCTAATAATAGAAACAAGCTTAATAAATGATACAATCATTACAATAATTACATATATTTCTCGGTGTTTTGAATTCGACTACTACGGTAGTAACAAAGACATCATATTAACTATCTCAGTGACAACTTTTACTACATAAATGGGACCGTGCTAAACCATTATTTCTGTTCAGAAGAAGAACTAACTAGCACTATCCAGTAGGTGTGGATGTTAATCTACCTAGTTTTCATTGTCACATTCAGCCTTTATTGCCAGCACCAATATTTTTTTTTTTTATAACAATATTTGCATAATTTGATTACGAATATGATTTATAACCGACATTTAAACGTACTTAATGTATAACACGTACAAATATCTGTTGTGATATACTTCACATTCACATCTATTTCACATAATCTAATAAATATTCATTAAAGCTAAGCACTTAGCAATCACACAAGTATAAGTTCCCATTTTACTGTCAGTAAGTCTTTACCTATCCCACTCTACCCGGCCGATATCTTTCTCACGAGGGGCACATTTTACCGCGAAACTATTTGGCACATTGCCAGCGCCATGACCCCTGACTACGTTACACACACGGTATTCCCATTCATAACCCGCCGATTAGGGTAATCTGTCACTGTTGTAGGGTAAAGATAAGATTATTCAGACACGAACATTGAGAGGATCGCGACTTGCTTTTCATAAAATTCATTTAGTCGGCAATATTTAATTACGAAATTATACAGAACATCACGTGCTTAATAAATAACTCTCTCTGACATAATGTCATTTGCCAAGAACAATATACTATTATCAGCTATTTCATTGCAAATTCATTGAACTGATTTTAGTTATTCAGGTTCTTTCCTTTCATCTATTAACTTGCTGTTTCATTATCAAGAGACAATGGCCACTATATCGGACGTCAAAGTAATTATGTCAGAAATCTGGCAGTGAGCCAATGTGGAGCTACCACGAGGTAATACCAACAGACAATAACAGTATCATCACATGGGGAGGATAATAGGTCACGTTAAGTCTGTATCAGTATTAAAGTTGTAGGTGGTCACTAGCTGATTATCACCCTGCTGTTGATTATTCTACAATCAACTGTGTGTGGGCGGCGGATAGGATGGACCTTCTTAGGTCAAAGACCGTTCAGAGTGCGGGGCAGTGTCACCCTATTTACTAGTTTAATACCAATCCTTAAAATTCAACCTATACCAGCAATGTGAACGAAGAATTTTACTCAATGGAATTAACAACAGTATAAAGTTACATGCGTAGACGTTCATCCGTTTACTACATACACCAGTACGTTCGTGAAAAGTAAAGTTGTTTGTCTCCCGAATTGTAATAAAGAACCCTAACGTGACATTCGAGCATCCCAGGAATGCGACCTTTCGACTTCCAGCAAACCGACCAATCACAGCTTGTGTACTTTACACACCCCTCGCATTCAATAGCACCAATTCAGAACTTTCTAGTCATATGACATACATACTCTAATCCCAAGCTATTCAGGTCACACACTCACACGTTGGCATTTGGAAACACCAAACTAGTCAAGTATTAGTGTTTGGAAGCTTGTTAAATTAAACTTGTATGCTATAAGCTTATAATTAATTAGCTTATGAGAAAATACGCACATATATCTACAGCATTCCCTAGCATGAATTTAAGGTCTAAAGAAAACGGATGCTAAGTTACATAAAGCAATACATTTCATAACATGTTTATTTTATATTCAAATAAATTGTCAATCGTGAGGGAATGGGTAGATCGCAACCGCTACCTAGCTGCTTCACTTGGGTAGTTGTTAACATTGTGTGCATCAGGCTGTAAACAAATTGATTGCTTTGGAATTTGCAATATCTATGACGTAATTATTAAAAAACATTAACTTTATTAATTGACATACATACCTCAAGAAACGGGAATACGTCGACGATGTTGAAACTTTCGATGTTATCAACAATGTCTTGTATGATATGGAGTTGGTCGAGAAAAGCAGCATCCACATCATCAAATCGCCTGTCCAAAATGCACATACACAACACGTTAGCGACCACTCTGGATATGTCAAGTTTGGGATCAAACGACTTATCGGTCTTACAAACAAGGGCCAGTTTGTCACTCAAACTCTTCGTTTCGAACATGATCATGTCTTCCAGATGAAGTTTGCCGCCCTTTGTCTGCGAGGAGAGAAATGAATGCACAATCTTTCTGTGAAACTTCAAGTCAGGTCCTGCATCACTCATTACAATGTCTTTTCCCTGACCAAGAAGAACCTCTACGGTTTTGCGTTGTTTCGGCCTACCAGCAAATACACGACCTTGGCGCACGAAACTGGTAATGGCAGAATCGATGGTGTTCACCACAAGTACATTTTCACCTCCCATGTTCAACCAGACGAGTGGTCCATATTTGTCTCCCAGATTGGTCAGGGCAAGATGGAGGGCCTTTCCAAATATCTGTGGCATGTTCCCAATAAGGGGCCATGCCATTGGTCCTGGCGGCAATCGTGGTTTTTGGTATCGTTTCAGCAACCAATAAGTCGTCAGAAATACAGCGATAGAAACTAAAACTGTCGATAAATCCAACTGTTTTAACAAACTCTCAAAAACAGCCATGTCCCTTGATATAACTTCACAGAAATAAATATGAAATCTTCTTCTGTAAATGCAACCGTATTGCACATACAATGTCTTTTCTTGATAAAATCTGCTTATGATGATCACAACAGGATACGTACCAATACGCGCTTCTTCCTTACTATGGTTGTAAAGCCACGAGGGTTTGTTTATGTACCGAGAGCGTACAGACACTCCTACTTACTACGTACTGCCACGTGACTTGTGTTTACAAACATCGGTTCGCTGTCTCTCTCTAGGTCACTGGGACGCACTACAGACTATATATATATTTATCCCCAGCTAAGCCGGCAGGAGGAGAGCATTGTCTTATCTGATAGTCAGTTACGTTCAGGACAAATATTTGCAACACAATATGAATAACATGGCGTTTATGATCAAATTCAGAGCCCTTATCTATATTATTTCTAATTTCCAAATATCAATATGTAAATCTGTTTTATATAAAGATTTGATGATAAAACAGGTATCTGTAGCATTCGTTGCTGCTAACCATGCTTTGCATTACTTCATACATATATATCAATTACGGGACAGTGGACTGAAGCATGAAATTAGTATTCGGAACATAATGGAGTTTATCTATTTTAAGCTACTGCTGAACATTGATACGCCTCTATGCTATATTTATATGAAAGACACACCTGCTAACATATTGTGGAGAGCTGATGGACGATTATATCATGTTAACCTGGGGTAACCCATGGAGGGCAGTTACAGTGCTAGTACAGGCAGCTTTTTCATATTGTGGTACGTGCACAAGTGTTTTCCTGACAAATCAATATCAACCTGTTCCCTGAATATTGATCAGTATATGAATGAATGTTAAGGATAAGCAGCCAGGGAAACAAGGTTAGGGAACTTAATTGTGTTAGTAAACATTATGTCAAAATATGGGATGACCTGACAACATAGGTTGTAAACATGTGCTGAAGCTCTGGCCTACATTGCGAACCTAAATCAAGGAAGCTTCAAAGCGGGGCCTTGAACCTTCAGGAAAGTATACATTGTACCACTGGTATTTGGGTCAGCATTGATAAAAATAGAAAGTAAACGTCGGCACAAAATTGCGATGAGGCCTAAAACCTTTTATTTAAAATACATTCCGATTCGCCATTGCAAATTCATTTGGTAACACATGTTAGGTTTATTTACTTATTTATCAGATTTTAGCAGGTACGGGTGATACCCATTCCAAAACAGATGTAGTGTTCTTGCAACAATATCGTTCCTGATTTTCCAACATATCAAAATTACAACTTTAGAGGGAGATAAAATAAGATAAACATATACAATGTAATATACAACGAGATGTCAAAAAGTTTTTTTGATAGATTGTCAGGTATGTGCATACACACATTAGAGATATAGAGGTTACACAACGAGTGGCTGTTGGAAATGGAATTTATTTCACTAGAGTGAATTATTTTTTAAAAGTTACAAAAGACACGAGCTTTAGCGAGTGTCTTTTGTAACTTTTAAAAAATAATTGACGAGAGTGAAATAAATTCCATATCCAATAACCACGAGTCGTGTGACCTGTTTCTATCACAATGATATTCAGTCGGCAGTTGCAGTGTTGTTTTCTGGGGTTATCGCGGATTTGCGGGAAATCACATCATCTCGAATACATTCCCGTGACGTTCCCGTCGTCAACAATCATCATTTCCGGTCAAAGTTCAGCTTCTCAACCAATCAAAAGTCGGGAGGTCATATTCCACTAGTGGTATATAACATATATTTATCCAACAGTCAGCACGTTTATGCAACGGCCTGAGAGTGGAATAACACAGGGTATTGTGGTAGAGTGGAATAACACAGGGTATTGTGGTAGAAACATATGTATACATGTAGTGTTCAAAATCTGTATCATCGAGATAAATGTATATACACATATTATCCTGTAACTTGAAAATTAAACCATAGATTTAGTTACAACTCTGCAGGTATCAAATATCCAGTAGTGTTAATAAACACGGAAAGTTTTATAAAGTTTTAAGATTTTACCTTGTTTATTGACAGAATAATTAAAGTTTGAAAAATGTCGCTAAATAGTGATAAAGCTAATCACCCTTTGAACAACTGGGCCCTGGTAACAGACAGTACATATATGTACATGTAAAATATGTCTATAAACATATGTGAAAAGGTTAAATTTTAATATCCCGCGTGCTGGCACACCACAAGAGGATATATAAATTGTAATATTGGCTCCTATATATAACAGCCGACACTTCAGGCCAGTAAATATTGTTCAGTATAACTAAGTGTAGGCGTGTGGAAGGAACTTTATCATATTTATCAGATTAAAATCAAACAAATACGTGATAAAGTCGGTGAATGATAAAGTCCATGGTTATCCCTGATAGACAAACACTTCTCCAGTATGTCAGCTGTATTTGGGAATGAACATTGGTGTTCTGACCACCTTTTGTACAAGTTTTCATGCAAATGGTGTATTTTTCAAAAAGTCGTACAGAATGAGTTGTGCTATTTCCAAAACCGCCATAATTGATAGTGTAATTGCATTTTTTTAGTTAACATTTTCCTCAGGTTGGAAAGTATGATTTATGTAAAGATTATTTTACACAACCAAAATATGTTTTAAGTGACGTTTCGATGACTATAGTGCGATATGTACCCTGATCAACAAACGTATTCATACTACAGGTGTTAAGTTTGTATAAGTTGGTAACTGTAATTACATATAGTATGTAATATAACTAATCTAATAAAGACAAACAAAACTATCAATAATGCAACTTGTAAAAGATGCAATGTGTATTTCATGTCAGGATGATACCTGTTCAGGTGGTTTTATGAGACATCAACTACGGGTATATCCTCAACCAAAATGACCTGATGTGAATATTTCTGTCCAAGTGTACATGCTGAGTTTTGTTTTTTGCCATATAAAGTGTCAGACATATGAATATTTGAAGTGTTCTCCTATCTGTACGAGGCTGCCAAAGTCATAGTCTTACCTGTCATTGATCAACACAAACAACGATAGCCTTTAATATCATGAATATTTCAACTTGAGGTAACTTGGATATGCTATGCTAGCAGAAACGTTGTCAGTTCGACAATTAATAAAAAAATTCCACCGCCTTACCAACCAAATCAGCAAATTATTATGATTAGTTCAAAATAAAGGATGGCATACCTTACCAAAGACAATAGCATTTATTTTGGAGACTTCAAATCGTATGCTTGAATTTCAGTTCAGAAAAGCTAGTTTTTGCTTTGCTTCTGTCTGATAAATGGTTGGTTTAATTAAACAGTATTTCAATAAATATAGAGTCAACACATACATTAAATTAAGGATTCGAAAACAAGTACAAATGGTCAATTAAACAGATTATTTTAGCGACAAACCGTTTGCGACAATCCAACAATAATAAAACGTAAGTGGTTATCCCACTTGATAATGCGATGAACAGGAATCTTGATAACAAATTCAAAGATATTAAAACAAATAATTGGCTTTAACGACTATGAAAGTATAATCAATGAATGCATGAAGTCATTAACGAGGTAAACGTCCCGGAACATGCTCTACATGGTTACGTCAAATATAACGAGGAAGACGTTGGTGTTATTAACATAAACATCAACTCAGGGACCTGTTTGCCTCTATACTGTTAGTTTGGATAATGGGAACGGTGTAACGACTAATATTAATTTAGATCCGGCTACTGAACTAGCGATGCTATTTTTATCTCCCAATTATTAATTAAAAGATATTTCAGTTAAAATGTGGGAGAGACGTGGATAACACTAGTTTTTGGTGTAATTTAATCAGAGTAGGTGTTGTTTAAAGTTCTCTAACACGGAGAGCTTACATCGCTGTCGCTCTTACATTGAGGATATAATGTCGCACATGATCATAATTTCAATATTTACTCAAATATTTTTTTTTGACAAAGTTGATAGAAGTTTTATTTCAAGCTCAGAAATATAGATATTACACGAATTTTTTGGATGTTGATCAAGTTTACACCACACTTAGATAAATAACTTAAAACTTAGATAAATGTACAATAGGTGTTAAGATTGGAACTTGAAATGGTATTATATAATAGTTTACAGTGAGCTAGCATGGCTACCTCTCTCGAAGTGTAAAACGCTCAACGATAGTGCAGTGTTAAATAAACGAAAGGTGGACAGCAATACAAGCAGATTATTGTGAGCTCTCTTGAAACATATACCAAGTGAAAAAACAACAAAATATTAGATGAAATGAATTTCTGGTAAACAACATTTTCTTGATTTTGGAGGAAAGATTTCCCAGCAGATTGTTGGTATTCCCAAGGAAACAAACTGTGACCAACACTTAGCTGACTTGTTTTTAACTTCATACTAGCCTGCATTTGTGGAAGAGCTTATCAGTATAAGAACTTAAGACATTGTCGAATTTTTAATACCATTTCAGATATATCGTCCATGTATAGTCTATGAATAACAGTTTATTGACTATGTCGATCATATATATATACCCTTTTGAACTGTGATGATACCAAATTACAAGATTTACACGGAGGGTGTCATTAATGAAGCAGAAAAACGCTTACTCTTCAGGTGCATCTGGTCTGTACGTATCCAAGCGTCCCCGTGTTAATCTTTATTTTGTTAACATTTTGTCCATAGTTTAATCGATTTTGAGCTCGGATTATGGTTTTAGACTCTTTGTATTCTCTGTGTTTTTATTAGTTGTCCCAAATATTTTTTGTGTGAAATCAGTAGATGGACAGCCGAATAAATTAAAGACGAACCCTTGAGAAATCACTTTTGAATCCACCCTATTCTGCCGGACTAATAGTGTTGGTCGTGCCATCTAACTATACTAAGCTAGTATGTCTTTCAGTGTAGCATTAAGGAAGATAGATTAATTGCATCATAATGCTTTTAATATCAAAGTATATCAAACTGTACATCATTGTAATATCATACTTCATAGCATAGCATTTTTCTGTGAACATGGTTTACTTGAAATGGTCAGACACCGATAAGTCGAAAACAAAGAACCTGAATCTGTCACTTTTGGACGTGGGTTGCTAAAACACGGAAGCTGGCAAGCTGCATGACCTCTGTTTGACTGTTGAACTAAGTGTTTTGTTTTGACGGCCAGTCTACTCTGTGTCTGTGACGTCACACAGAAAGGTATGCGATGAATACGGCTGCATTGAAATATGGGTGCGTGCTGGCTAGTGAACCGATACTGTAAAAGAAATGATAAATACATTCAGCATCGACAAATGACGTCATGGAAAACATTTCTTTGGTAACGAGATACACAGTTGACGTCAGGAAAAAAGATAGTACGTGCAATTCGGATGTTATATTGCAAACCCTATAAACCTGGCGTTATAAATCCTAGTTATGCACCAGGAGTCTGTGACCTGTGGAGCCAGACTTGCTAGACGGGTCAGTGTTCACATATATTTATATCATGACCTCAATTTGACCAGTAAATATTTACAAAAGAGCTATGCTTGACCGGATTAACTATACGACATTGTCAGCACTTCGAAACTGCTAATATGTAGGTAATCTTCAAGTATAATTTCGTTATGACAGACCGTATTTTATTTTAAACTGTTTAATTTGCTTTCAACGGTTAAAAAACCTAACAAACAAACAAACAAATTTGATAAGTATTAAATATTGATAAATCTGAAATTTGCAACTGCGTAGAATCAATCCGGCCTCACTTTACCATACAAGCTGCGTGAATAAAAGAGGGTGTATGGGACATGTTTAACTAGACTTTTATGTTTCTGGTGAACGTAAGTGTACTAACCAAATTAGCTTCATAGTATTACTCAGCCCAGTACATACGTGATTGAAATTATGTTTTAACATGATGAAGTAAACAGGTTTGAAAAGTAACTAATGTATATGGCACATATAGATTCGGACATTTTCCTAACTTTTGCCCTGCTTCAGCATCGTTCTGCTTACGTTGTCGTACGTGACCTATCTCACGTGTGCAGCATTCTCTGATTTATGTCATGCTTCGTTAGATTTGATGGGAAGATCATCATCTTTGTGACGACTCACAACCATTGACGTATCATATATGTACTTTATATATCAGCGGATCTAGATATAATCTTAATAAGTGGTTAATAAAATGTCGATTTATTCCTACTGAAACATGCTTTTTTATACATTCTTACAACATATTTGTGGCATTTGGAGTCAGACCATGTGCCTGAAGCAAACCAGGATGCAGATTTTAATACGGGGATCGTTTCACTAGGTGAACAATTACACCATCCGGTTGGGAGAGTTCGTCACGTAAACCAAAGATTGTATCCTTCTGCTGATGAATGGATAAAGTATGAGTCAATTCTATTTAAATGTATTTCAAGCAAAACATCTATAAGATACCAGTATGGGATATTCTAAGTGAAACTCCATACATTGTTTAGTTATACGCCATTTCTAATGGTTTATAAAGGGGAATCTCAAAATGGGAAAAAACGCTTATTCTATTTATGGTATGGTATGTGTCATAAAAAGTCCTATATGTAGAAGCATTTTGACATTAATTTGAGAAAATCACCTCCAGGAAACATCGTAACTGTATTCTTTTTGTTCATAAATGATGCAATAATATCACTCCATGAGCCACCACTAAATGATACAAAATCTATTTCTGTAATGGAAGCCAAATTATTGGATAAGGAAAACGTCATCAACTGTAAACATTTATGTTTATGAGATAAACTTGAACTATTAAGACGTCATATGGAATTCTATGTGTCTTGTTCATTGCATGGTTTGATTATTTCCATCCATGAGTTATTTCCCCGAGCTGACCATCTATGTAAACGTGACTATTTCGATTTTCCGATCGTGAACTTTCCGTTTCTTGATAGTAACATCCCTGCTTCTCCGTCCTATGGTGTTTTCATGTCGCAGTTGATTCGTTATTCTAGGGCTTGCTCTAAATAGCGACATTTTCGTGATAGATGTCAAATGCTCACGAACAAACTTACGGCACAGGGATTCGAGAGATGCAGGTTGATGGTTTTATGGTCGCCATCTTGATCTCATCGAGAAATATTCTGTATCTTTATGTGATATGAAGATCGACGTTTTTGAGTTTGCTAATTAGTGTATTTACTTGTTGTGATGACAATGATGACTCGGTTCTCATTTTGAGGAATGATGCTTACTTTGATGTGACCAAGATTTACAGGGGGGGGGGGGGGGGGGGGTTGAGGGGGTTTCGTCGATGAAGCAGAATACGCTTGCTCTTCCGGAACACCTGGTCTTATTGTCTTGTGCTTTTACTAAAGTTTCCATGTAAATCTGTCCTTTCTTCCTATTTTGCCCCTAGTTTAATTGATTTTGAGTTCGGATTATGGTGTTGTTGACGCTTTGGTATTCTCTGATTTTTTTTATTGTATAGTAATCAATTTGGGGAAAAGATTGGAGTCGAATTTACATTCGGAACACTACGGGGTTATGTATGATACATGTTTAACCCGAATATTGAGGTCACGCTACCATAGTATAGACTTTAGGTTAATTCAAATATTTTTTTCGATATGTGTCATGTACGAGGGATGTTCCAAAAATAATGTCACTTGCATCGGTGCTCATATAGCGGAAGTGCTTTTGTTCATTTTAATTTGCTCTGCCCTTCAAAATTCTCTCCGCCAGCCAGAACACACCTTTTTAGCCGGTCAATCCATTTTTGGAAGCATTTTTCATACTCTTCAATGGGTACACCCATCAGACACTGATAAACAGCAGAGCCAAGGGCATTTCTCGAATTGTATCTCCTTCCAGATAAATGATATTTAAGTTTTGGAAAGAGAAAATAGTCGCAGGGGGCCAAGTCTGGCGAATACGGAGGGTGCGGAAGGACGGTAACCTTCTCTGACTCCAAAAAGTCAGTCACAATACGTGCCTTGTGAGTGGGTGCATTATCATGCAAAAGTCGGACATACTTAAGTCCTGTTTTGGGGCGGCGACTTTTGTAGTAGTTCTTCAACTTTCTCAGAACAACGTTTTTATAGAACTTGCCTATGACCGTTCTGCCTTTTGGCACCGGGATTTGAATAGCTGGACCCTTATTATTGAAAAAAATAGCATACAAAACCTTCTTTATCGTTCGTATTCGTTTAGTGGCCCGTATTCGGTTGGCAACCTTCTGCTTTGGTTCAAAATAATACACCCAGGTCTCATCACCAGTGACTATATTATCAAAAGCCTTTTTACTATATTTTGGGTACATTTTGAGAAGTTTGTTTGCCATTGTTACACGCGTCTTCTTTTGCTCATCCGTTAACAAATGGGGTATCCATCTTGCATTTATCTTTCTAACTTTTAGGTGTTTCTTCAAAATTGCATGAACTCTTGCTAACGACAAGTTCGTCATTCGAGCCAATTGTCTTACGTTGAATCGAGCATCAGTTTGGAGGATATTTTCTATGTTACCTTTGGTCGTAGTTGTTGCAGGACGACCTGGGTGAGCAGCATCTTTCAGTTGCTGCTGCCCAGCACTAAATTTACCTACCCACCTACAAACAGTCCTGTGAGACATTTGGCCCTCCCCATAAATGTCACACACCTCGCGGTGAATATCTACAGCCTTTATGCCGAGTAATGACCTACCTTTTATATAGGCCCTAATTTCAAGAACATTTTCAGCTCGTTTCCCTGTCATTTTGTGTCTAGTCTAACGAATAGGCTATGAAACGATGTACACTGTACCGAGACCAGTGAACGTGTGGACGAGATATTTACCTGTCACGAGCCAGTGATCACTCAATCGACACGAGGTGGTTTTGTGCATAAATTGTACGATTTCCGCGAAATAAAGCACAGATGACATTATTTATGGAACACCCCTCGTATACAATGTTGTTTCACCGCAGAGACCATTTGTTTTTCACATCAATGATTATATAAAATGTTGTTTCAACTCATAAACCGTTTGTTTTTCACATCAATAATTATATAAAATGTTATTTTATCACATTAAGCATTTGAATTTCACATAAATGATTATGTAAAATGTTGTTTTATTTAATGTACCGTTATTGTGTTTTCAGGCCCGGTTTTCAGCAGCGGTTGAAACTCGGTATTTGTAAACACGCGTCTATTTTGATCTGTCTCTAACTTCAGCGTGTTGTTAAAGTGGGCCCCACCTGATTTTTTTTTTGTTTGGGGGGGGGGGGGGGGGGGGGGGGTCTGTCAAGAGTTTCTTGTTAGTTACCCTTACGTCATTTTAGGCTTGTTTTTGCATGATTATCAACTGGATTTTATTTTAGAATTTTTCAGAATCACGAAAAAATTCCCGAAGTAACGTATATTTTGCCTTTAAATGTGGTTTGATTTCAACAAAAATAACGTTAACAAATCATTCAAAGAGAGAAGATGCGTTAAATAATTTGGGTCCTTATTAAAATACGAAAATTCATAGGAAAGCATTACATAACTCAAGGAAAGTTCCTTAACTAAGGATTCCCCCCTTAAATTGTGTAATGCTTTCCTATGGAGATTTTTAAGTTCAGGATTGTTGATGAAACCGGGGTCGTATCGGTGGTCGTCTAACACTGGTAAAATTCACGAAATAAAACAAGACCAGTTTCAGAATATTTCGCTCTCTGAGAATGTGGCGTCACTTT
This sequence comes from Mimachlamys varia, assembly GCA_947623455.1. Classification (NCBI taxonomy): domain Eukaryota; kingdom Metazoa; phylum Mollusca; class Bivalvia; order Pectinida; family Pectinidae; genus Mimachlamys; species Mimachlamys varia. The sequence goes on along the minus strand of OX392531.1, from coordinate 36,271,787 downwards.
TCCGTTGTTGATGATGTTTTGTTTGGGAAGCATATGTCATGATTTGCATAATGTATATCTATAACGTGTACTGAATATTCAGACTTCAGTCATCATCAAATCATATCAAACATATTTTTATGTGACGTGTCACATTATACTCATTTGCTGATTTATATCAACTCTTTTGAAGTTCGTTGCTCAGTACTTTCTGAAGCTTGATACTATTATATTGGAATCACATGGAATTAATCATTTGCACAAGACTTACTATAACATTATCATTATACAGTTAAAAACCGAAGATGGACACTTTGTGTATGATATATGTGAAGCGTCAAACATTGAGATAATTCACAAGTTTATCCAATACGAAATTCCGAAATATTTGCACCTGACAGATCTTTACATAATACAATTACCGTTTACGGTATACGAAACTGTTGATCCGTTGGGTTCATTAACCGAGTTCATCCGTCGTCAAAATGTCCCCTTTGTTTAATCTGTCTCTGGACCACAGTGGTTACCACGTCAGTCATTTTGCTCCAACGGTTGGCTTCAGGTACTATAATTTCTCATCATCCACACCCAATTTGAGACTCGGCTCCTCTCCTCTCCTTGCTTATATCACCCATTGGGCTGAACATCACCCATTCTAATTGCGCATGGAAGCCACTTCATCCGATGTCCGAAAAAATGATGCTTAAAACGTCTGTCATTTCTAGTACATGGTCCAAGGTTCCTCTTGAACAATATATCTATATGCAAAGTTCATATCAGCTCTCACTTCAAACTTGGGGTTTTTTCGTTTTAAGATGAAAAGAACAATAACGCTGCTTAACACAATATAACTTTTTTTTACAAATCTTAAGACTGTGAATTACATTTTGTTTGCCAAAGAACAAAAATAAAGGACATCGCTGTTCCAGCACACATTTTACATAGGATTAATGAAGAATTAAGTTCTCTGGCCGCATATTCTTAAGTCCCGACTTCTGGTTGTACTATAGCAGGTTGTACAGCCTCTGTCCTGGGAGATATCATCTGCCCCACGGCACTAACTCATGCCATCATTTTCAATGTGTAACAGAACGGCTGTGGACGTGAGGCAATGACGTAAATGCGGGCTTCATTCAATTTGGATGTACCAGCTGAACTGTCATAGCACTATATTTACATTCCGATTGTGTCTCCTCTATGTGAATATACCAACTGAAAACAACAAACACTAGACTATGAATACAACATGAATACATTCATTCACATGAATTACTTATGACGTAATAATTAAATTAATCTTGCTCAAAGCGAGTCTTGCCGCTCCGCTTTGGATAACATGGAGAACGCCCCAGCGACAAACGATCAAATGACTATAAATGGTTAATGATTGGCGCCAATTCGATTCAAATCAGGATTGTTCCTTAATTTTTGTTTAAAGGACGACACAAAGACAAATTGAGTTAATTACAAAAGTTTTCAAGAAATAGTAAATGAAATTTAAAAACTGTTATATAGTTAACATGTAAATATATGAATTGAACGGTTTTTTTTATTTTCATTCCGGTATGAATGCAAAACGGTTTCATGCAATATGGATGTAACCGATTTTCATTCATACCGGCATGAACATTAAAAAGCCGCCATTCAATCCCTTTATGAAAGCTAAATCAATTACCTATCCTTATATTCCAAGACTGCATTATCGGTGCTGCCAATGAGAAATGCTGTAGGTTCAGCTCAACCTGTAATATATAAGTGGAATTCACTTTTTGGTATGTTCCATATCTTTATAACTTTCCACAACAAGAGTCTGAAATTGACGTGTGGCATTACCGTGGTATATTTACTACATACTAATTATCTCCAATTGGTATAAGCTTTAAGTTTCTGAAATTGGTGTGGCCTTGCCGAGACATCCCCACTACAAACTTAGTTTCTGAAATTGGTGTGGCCTTACCGGGGTATTCTACATGTAACTTCATATCAAGTTTCTGAAATTGATGTGGCTTTACCGGGGTATAATAACTACATACTAAGTTTTTTTTAAATTGATGTGGCCTTACCGGGGTATTCTAGCTTCATCCAAAATTTTTGAAATTGGTGTGGTCTTACCGAGGCATTCTAACTACATACTAAGTTCTTGAAATTGTTGTGGCCTTGCAGGGGTATTATAACTACATACAGTGAAACCTCGCTTAAAGACCACCTCGGAATTAAGACCACTTCATTTCAGTCCCAAAAAAATCTTCTATATATCTTTCTATTTTAAGTTTCACTATTAAGACCACCTCACTATTAAGACCACATCTCTATTAAGACCAGTTTTGAAAACTCCCAAATACCACTTTTGCACTAAGTTTTACCTCACTGCTCACCGACCAAACACAAAGTCACCTGCTGTGTATTCCGCAGTGTACACCTGTAAAGTGTCAGATCAGTAAGCTGCATTTTGGTGTCAAAATAGCTAAACAGTTACAATAACTGTGTGTTTAACATTATAATGCCTATATATTAGTTAATGGACCATGAAAACATGTCAAAAGTGGATTTCATAGCAATCTGTCTGCATGGTCACTCTCGGTATTAAGACCACTTTGGTGCGGTCCCTAAGGTGGTCTTAATAGGGAGGTTTCACTATACCAAGTTTTTGAAATTGCTGTTGCCTTACCGGGGTATTCTTACTACATACTATGTTTCTGAAATTGCGTTGGCCTTACCGGGGTTTTCTAACTACATGTACATACTAAGTTTTGAAATCAATGTGGCCTCACCGGAGTATCCTAACTTCTTCCTTAGTTTTTGAAATTGCTTTAGCCTTACCGGGGCATTCTCACAACATACTAAGTTTCTCAAATTGGTGTGGCCTTACCGGGGTATTCTCACTACATACTATGTTTCTGAAATTGGTGTGGCCTTAATCAGGTAACATCGGTTTCACCAATCTCAAATCTCTTCTGTAAGTAAATAAATAACTAAGTAAGACCTTACCCGAACATAACACTGACCCAGAGGTCACCCAAAGATTGTTCTAAATACCAAGCAGTATGGCATCGTTCCAAGTACAGCTTACCTAACTGTTTCAGACTGGTTACGTACCTGTCCGAGTTTTCCCTTTATAACATCACGTGTGTGTTCAGACCACGTGTATAGTTAAGATATATAGTCAAGTTATAGATAAAACTGAGTTCATCCCAATGTGTAAAGACATTTATTGCATAAGAATACAACATTTTGAATCAATCTCAGTATGTTTTGATACGTGTGAAAAAGCTCACGTCCATTGAATGTAAGCTTACACGTGGCACATGATTTACATGAGGAACGGGAAAGGGTCCTTACCCAATCTACGATCCACATACATGGATACGTTCATCAAATATTATTACTGGACCAAACCATCCGTGTTCCGTAAAGTTGCTCAATTATTGAGTATCAACAATATTAAAGAACCGTGTCTACTTGGTATATATTTATTTATGAGGTAAACACATGAAAGCTAACATAATGGAATAACACTGTTCGTATACAACGTCTGACGGGTAAATGGCCTGAAAAAAATGAATCTTTGACTAGTTTGACTTGAGCAAGCATATCGTCATGTATATTTGTCTTATCCCAAACATGGTTTGAAAGATCTACTGGAAAGTTGTTTGGTTCTGGAAACATAATAAAAAAAACGATTAAACCAGTGGAATAGATGTTATAATACACAAGTGTATGTACAGTCCTGCAGTTTATGAACGTGACCCTGGAATGTTAACTATCGTCCTGTCAACCTTGTCTGGAAGGTCCCAATTAATAGGTGTAGCCTTGGAGTATAGTGCATAAAAGGCTCGAAATGAGACAAACACGAACAAAATCATTTATACACTCGTGATACTAACAGTAAACCACACTAACCAGCTATTGTGATATAACAGACCTGTGCCCTGGCTGACCGAAAACTTAAAAATAAAAATAAAAGTAACCGTGACTCAGTAGATTTTATTTGATAATTCTAGTGCAAAACATCTTGAATTACTATAATGATATAGTAGTTGTGCAGACATTTATAGAACAGATAAAAAGATGCGTTCCTCGCGGAGAAAGCTATGGCCTATTTGCGTGTAATTGTATGTTATGGCCTAAAGTTTAGTGATATATAAAAGCTTTCAAACCGCTTAGACCTGTTAATTTTGTCTGATCACTGTCTATAGAACATTCTGTACGCTGGCCATTGGTAAGCGTTATATATTTATGTTTCATTTAAGCTTTAAATAACACTCATTATGTTCGGGTTACACAGCGGTAGCATGTCACGCGTGTTTACTATTTACTGTGCGTACTACTACCTGATATTTAAATCATGGACGTTTATAAACTTCTTTGTGTCGATTCATACTTTTTTTCTGCTGAAAGGAGAATTTTCGTATTTTAATAAGGACCCAAATTATTTAACGCATCTTCTCTCTTTGAATGATTTGTTAACGTTATTTTTGTTGAAATCAAACCACATTTAAAGGCAAAATATACGTTACTTCGGGAATTTTTTCGTGATTCTGAAAAATTCTGAAAAAAACATCCAGTTGATAATCGTGCAAAAATAAGCCTAAAATGACGTAAACCTGAGCCGTAACTAACAAGAAACTCTGACAGAAAAATCCAAGGAATTGAAAAAAAAAATCAATTTTACAACAAACCGAAGTTAGAAGACATCAAAATAGACGCGTGTTTACAAATACAGAGTTTCAACTGCTGCTGTACCGGTAACCGCGTAAGAATTCATCTTGAATATTGCTGATATCATTTAATCTTAACTAAATCTATAAATATATATAGTTATTAGGCTTGAATTTCGCTTCAAGTTTTGCCGAAAGTAACGTATATTGGGCCTTGAAAAGTCTGTTTATATTTGTCAAATATTTCAAATAATTTATATGGTGAACAAACATAGTTAGAGTGAGCAGTAATGTCCTTAATATTACATAAATATGTAAACTAATTTTAGACAAATTAAGTAGTAAATTATATCTATTTCCTCACACTGTTTCAATGACATGGACGACACATGTTAGTCACCTGAAATAGATAGCCATGTCATTGAAACGTTGTGAGTAACTACCGGGTATATATAATGTATTACTTAATTTTACACACAGCAAACTTTAACAGCCATGCTTTAACAAGGCTGCTAGAGTGAGCTCCCCTGATAGAGGTGTAGTTGGAAAGAACATGGTATATATATAAGAATAACGTTCTTCTTCTTTGATCGTACACCCTCCATCAAAAATGATGATTACGGGTAAAAAGGTTTTTTTTTTGTGCTGGACGCTATTAAAAGAAGTGAAGAAATTGTTATTTACAGTGAGGGGTGGGTGGGTGTTTATTTTTTTGATTATTTTAGCTATAAGATAAAAAAACTTTGTGAGTTTAGGGTGTTGGTGTGTGTTTGAGTTCGACAAGGGCTGCGTTGTGTATATGTGCCCTGAAGATCTCAAAGGTAGGGCATTGTACTGCTGCCACCGGGAGGAGGTTCCATTGTATTATTGTGTGTGGGAAAGAAGGAGTATTTGTATGTGTCCTTGGTGGCAGATAGGTGTCTGTATGTGTATGGGTGTGTTTGTCTTTTCCTAGGGTCTGCTGGGTGTAAGATAGTGTTTGGGTCTATTGCGACATGATGGTGGATAATTTTATATAGTTGACACAACTACACATGTGTACACGTGTTACGAAGAAAAAAAATCATTCATGCGAAATAGAAATGCTTTATTTTTTCCTTGTATATTATATTGAGACCAAATCTGACCATTTAGAAAGTTAAACTGAATGTGGATACATTGTAAATAAAAAAATATTACAAAAAAAAAAAAAATTAATAAACAAAAAATAACCTTAAGCGATTAAATACCAATTTTATGATGTATATTCGGAAACTCTCGGAAAAAGCCTAACAATTCACTACTACCAAAGATGATTTCCCCGGGTAAAGTTTTAAAACTGAGATACATAAAATATTTCAAGTTTATAATTATATAATTTTGTCGGGTCTTAATTTCTTAATCTATTTCATGTGGTTGTGTAAATATGTATAGTAAGTGGTAAAATGTCAATCCAATCACTGCATTACATTACTACAAATTTTTGCAATTTAAACGTATCTTGTTTTTGAACTTTAGTCGCAAGTGTTTAGATTTGCTATATATATACATGTACCCGATATATATATACCGATATCGCAAACAATTACAAGCTAAATGAGTCCGCTCGTACTAGGAGCTCAAAGAATGGGACGGAAGTGACCAAATGTGGTCCGAAAAAAAAGTTAAAATTAATATCCTTAGGTCTCCCAGTTCTAAATTCCTTACCCTCTTCCCCGACCCCGGATCCACATTATCAGAAACGAAGCACACATACCAGAATGGTGGTATATCTGTTCAAGTAAATTACACATTTGTTAATATGGTACATACATGTACATAACTACTTTAATATAAGATATAGAGAAAAACATTCCGCGCTCAGTGAAATACAGTCCACTTCCTTGTAATAGATTTTCTAATCACTTTACATGTATATATATAACACTATTATCGTTTGACATTGGTGGTGCGATAAAATAATCAGTTCAATCGTATTAGGGTAACACACGAAATGCCCCTATATTACTTTGTTGTGTTTTTACATTTTATCGCGACCATTTTTGTTTTATATGTGCGAGAATAAAATATTTTTTACATTTTTTATAAGGACATATAAAAACATGCAGAATGCCAGTGTGTGCTCCAGTGGGAGTGTGAAGCGAGAGAAAATACGCTAGGAATTTTATATCAAACTTCAATATTGTTAGAGCGTTGAAATTGTACTGTCTGAATGACTGTAATACACAAATAGTTTTTTGTTTTAATTGTTTTAATTTTTATAGATTTAGTTAAGATTAACTGATATCAGCAATATTCAAGATGAATTCTTTCGCGGTTACCGGTACAGCAGCAGTTGAAACACGGTATTTGTAAACACGCGTCAATTTCAATCCGTCTTCTACCTTCGTTTGTTGAAGTGAGCCCCACCTGAATTATTTTCAATTCTTTGGATTTTTTTGTCAAGAGTTTCTTGTTAGTTACCGCTCAGGTTTACTTCGTTTTAGGCTACTTTTTGCATGGTTATCAACTGTATTTTTTTCAGAAATTTTCAGGATCACGAAAATTTCCCTGAAATTACATATATTGGGCCTTTAAGTTTTCGTCTTTTCCAATTTTGGAAGGAAGTAAGGACACATTTCATTGTTTTCTGTTCATCAAACATAAGAGTTGTCTTTCTTGACACATGATACCGTACTGAACTCCGTGTGGCGTGTTGTTGTCGTCGTATGTAATGGTGATATCAACTTCTTAGTGAAGCAATATAACCATACATTACATTGATAAAGATTATAGATATTTGAAGATCGTTATATGGAATATTCAATTAGCTCTCTGGTATGATTTTAATATGTATTTATTTAAGGATTGTTTTCTCATTAATTTACATTCCGCGTTGGCGTACCTACATATTGAATGGTGTCCGCTAGCGCACCATGTTGGATATGGAGGTAAGACCTTGTATGATGCACACCAATGAATGTCAAAAATGTGAAAAAAAAATGATGCAGAGTTATTTATATATACAGTAGATTTAGTCCAAATTGTTTCAACGTCAGGGTAAATTCAGACAGGGAACAGCCACCAGTTGACAATATAGCTGTACAATCTCTGACGCTACGTCATAAGCATGGCGACCAAGCAATGTCCCAATGGATATTATTGAGAAATAACACACATTGGTCCCAGTAGATTCATTGATTCGCTGGGCAGTTGATATATAAAAGTATCACCCAATCTGCTTGCCATTACATACAGATCTGGTTTCTACAATGAAAGTTAATTGCAGTGCTTACATACTCGTTATGTATATCGGGATCAAAATTCCCAATACATGCAACCACGAAAACACAACAAACTCAATATCATTGTATTTGCCAGTCCGAATTTAGGAAAAATCCCATTAATTCCTGGTTGAAAGAACGCCGATTTTTGCCTAATGACGAACGTTAATGACAGGAAACTCAGCAATATTACTTTCCAGTTGACCGGTCGTTTACCTGTAAATAATTTTTTTACCTTAAACCTTGACTATACATTGCATTGCTGTGATAACAGTCTTAGGACGCATTAATGAGACCTTGATGGGCAAAACCTTGAAGATCAGCTTCCAAAATGTAAATTGAGGTGATTCTATGCTGATTGCAAAACGGAACACGAACCTCATGAGTTGTGTTACCGGTATCCAAGATTACGGACAAAGTGCAATTTAATCAGTCAGCTATCTGATGATATTGGATAAGGAGCCATACTTCTTCCAATAACGTTTAAATGGGATGTTTCATATATGTATTTCATAATGATCTATATTCTATAGGGATACATTTTAAAGGGGTATGTACAAAGATCAATTCAAGATCCGCTTTGCAACGCTCCCTGGTCACATTTTAAACGTTAAACACTGACGTCGATGTCATTTTTATTTCCAGGAAGTTCTTCTAATTTTCAACGTTGCACTAACTTGAAATCTAGGCTTAAGGAAAACGTAATCTAACGTCCAAGATATGAAAATCAAATGAAGTACATAATTATATTGTGAATCTTTTAGCTCGAGATGGAAGCACAAGTTTTCTCTCCATAAAGGAAGGAAGAAGGGGTTCAAGCCGGTAAACAGGTGATCTGACAGACGGCGTTCCAAACTTTCCCATCGGCGAATTCAAGATAATGATTCTACTTACTGTTTCGGACTTAGACTTAAAACATATTTTATTGTCCAAAATACGCCAGAGGATTAGGCACAAGTTATAACACCTTATGAAGCCATCTCCTATCAACAAACAATATTTACACAAGTGATGACATAGACATTTACAAATTCAAAGTTGAAAAAAGTCAATTTTACACAATAAGTGATATATAATAGAGATAGACATAAATTGCATGTTTAAAATCTTTTGTTTGATTAGATGAAGGCCTGCACATGTTCAAACACATTGTTTCGGAGTTGACAAAACGAAACCTAATATTGATGTTGGTTTCATTGAGATCTGTCTCTCTATTGGATGATATGGAGATGGACGTTTTAGAATAGGCTTATTGGTATGCCTATTTATTGTACAGTGATTGAGAATGATAATCAAGTTTTCACTTTGATGAAGAGACTTTTATTTTGCTGTGACCTAGATTTTTCATGCAGGGTGTCGTCGTTGAAGCAGAAGACGCTTACTCTTCCGAAACACCATGTCTTGTACCAGAGTGTCCGTGTAAATCTTCCTTTGTTAGGATTTTGTGTCTAGTTAAATCGATTTTGTGTTCGGAATGTAATGGTTTTGTTGGCGCCTTGGTATTTTCTGATTTGCTTTACCCTCTTTCTCCTCCCCTCCAGACTGTCTAGTTTCGACTCGGTTTCCTGTTGTTTTCTTCCCTTTTGGGCAGTGAATAATCAACACGACCCGTTAACGCATTCTTGGTCATAACACAATTAATGAGCTTAATATAGCAGATAAAGTGTAGTTACTGATAAACATGTGACAGTTTAAGTCATCATAATATATTTAAATAGCGCACCTGTTATTTTTGTCAATGTAATTGTTTTGAAGAACATTTAGAATGTGAAAGCATTGTTTTATTTCAATGTTAGTACTTATGATATGAACTAATTCGTGAGATAGACCGTCAAGAATTCCTTTTCGTGGATAGTTCTCTTCCTTTCCTTGTGGAAGGGAAACATGTACGCATTTTCCTGTTTTGTTTTTTGTTTTTGTGAAAGGTATTATAATTTCCTGACAGGTACAGTTAGCATGCCTGAAATAGATGTTACAACCATTTAAAGATACACGACTATGTATACGGAAACGAAAAATGCAATAATTTTTCATTTCCAGCATGTCTGTTTCGGTTTTGGCAAAACTAAAGGCACGCTCAGGTAAACATTCCTGACCAGTCGCTAGGCTGCATGCCCGCATTTGAAGATTACAAAAGAGCCGCAACCGTCTTCAAAGCTTTTCATATTTTACCGGATTGTGACCACGAGATTCTTTCGGTGTATTTCATATGATCGAACCAGCCTTCATGTCTCATCAACAAGGTGGTGCACACAGAACCTCCAGTTTTGCCCCGACATATTTCAGGGGTGTAGAGAGCGTAGGTGATCATAACTCCTGGTTATCGAGGATGAGATGACTAAGGTATTCCTTTTCTGCCAGTCTCGACAGAGGAGAAGGGGTCGATCGGTGTGATATTGGTACACATTGGACAAAAGACAAATGTTTAGACAATGTCGTGTTAATAGTTGGGTGCGTTCATGCATCATTGTCCCTCAGCTGTATGATTGCACACGCTCCACCAGTTTTCTGATAGAATAAGGTTAACACATTTACGTAAAATTCATTTTCGGAAATGTCGTATTGCAATATCCTTTATGTAATTAGTTAATCAGTCATGTATCTATCCTTCCTGTGAGTGCGGCTTAAACGATTTCCTAAGAAAGCTATTAAGGCGATATACGATCAATCACAAACAATAAACAGTAATATGCGAGTCTTAGGTCCCCAACAAATTAGTAACGTATCACTGCATTACGCCAGACTTCGATGATCGAGTATGTCAAAAATAATCACGGCTCCTCCGTAAGTCTAATGTTCTTCCTCTCGTCTTTCAGCTTCAGCTGAACAAGGATAACGAAGATTAATGCACCGAAATGTCATTCGATGGCTACCAAATGGCATCCTTGTAAAATGGACGTGTCTAAACCCTGCCCAGTTGTGAAGGAAATATGCAAAGTGAAACGACATTGTACATCACACAGAGATCCACGACGACAATACACCAGACATGGTATGCAGATTATTAGAAGAACATATTAGCGATTTATTTTATGGCACCTAGCGAGCGTAATGTATGTTAAACCCTTTGTTAACATGTGAAAATAGAAAGAGTGCAATTGTGTAGTTCATGTCTTAATGCATTTTATTGTAACCTATATTGAATAAACAAATTCATATCTTCAGAAAACTCATTATAGTATTCTTATTCAAATTCTTATCACATATACATTGTATTGTGCCAAAATCGGAAGTTAATATTTCTACCACTTTGTGAATGTCTGGCCCCGGTTTCATCAACGTTCCTTAACTTAAGGAAATTCCTTAACTTAAAAAATCCCTTTAAGATCTCCGGCACCAAATCGCCTAGCCAGAAATACCTGCGGCCGTTACCACTGCGCCAACTCGACATCCCCAAAAAAGATGTTTTGAAGTCGCAGTGAGAGACGGTCCGGTATTCCGACATGATCATAGTCGAGTTGAGGATGTCGAGTTGGCGCAGTGGTAACGGCCGCAGGTTTTTTCTGGCTAGGCGATTTGGTGCCGGAGATCGTGAGTTCGAGGCCCGGATAGGGCACGAGTCAAAAAATTGTCTTCCTTCGTCATTTGTGTTTCCTTGTTTCTTATAATATATTAAACACAATGTATCATATACACTAAGTGTTGTTGATCCGAAGGTTAAATGTGAATTTCCTGTCGTAGTTGTACCCGTGCTTAATATATGTTATCTTGTACAATTCGTATCCATGTATGTATATGCATTGCGATCCAGGTGTTCACATCACTATAATAGACGATTTCCACTATGATCACGTCAGAATACCGGACCGTCTCTCACTGCGACTTCAAAACATCCTTTTTTGGGGATGTCGAGAGTGGCCGCAGGTATTTCTGGCTAGGCGATTTGGTGCCGGAGATCGTGAGTTCGAGGCCCGGATAGGGCACGAGTCAAAAATTGTCTTCCTTCGTCATTTGTGTTTCCTTATTTCTTAAAAAGAATAAGTGGAAAGTTTGTCATTGTTTCTTTCTGACACAGTTCCTTTGTAAAGAAGTATGTCGCTTTATGAAGAAAGTTAATTTTGTAGTGGTCCAGGGCCCAGTTGTTAAAAGTGTGATCAGCTTAATCACTGTTTAGCGACATTTTTCAAACTTTGATAATTCTGTTAATATACAAGGTACAATCTTACAATTTTGCATGTACATTGGCACCATTTACTATTTGATATCTTCAAAGTTGTTACTAAATCTATGGTTTCATTTTAAAGTTACAGGATAATCAAAATTTGCGCTAATCACTGATTAAGCTAATCACCTTCTGAACAACTGGGCCCTGTATGCGATAGAATTAGTAAGTGACGGCTCCCAAAGTCGCCATCGTAAGTCACACTTACTCGTATTATCGCCAATGGTTATTCAAGTATTTCTAATAAACATGATTAAATCGTTACATCTTATTTTTCTCTATATATAATCACTGTATACAATAGGGGACAGCATGGAATGGTAGGTTTACTCAATGTTACGGTAAAATGCGTCCTTGCCACACGAGTTTACTGAGCATCAACTACAAACCAACTCCGCAAATGAGTGTTAACCAAATGTTAAGTCAAGTATGATAAAGATCAGAAAAACGTCCTTCCTTACAGTTGATGAGTCTGACATTTCGACTGCCTATACTTGTAACATAACGATGTCTATTTAAAGCGTTGCTTGATGATACAAAGCATTACAAGAAACCTGTCAAAACGTTAATAACAAATTCACGGTAGATATTTCCGGTGAAGCATTTGTTTGACTTTATCATTTCTATGTTTTCTTCTAAGTAAAGAAACATCCTTGGATTATGTATAAATCTACGGCCTTTAAGATAGTATTTCCCAGTGAAAGGTTATAATTTCATGGTTTTGATGGTAGTTAATGGCTAATTTACAGAAAGTTCGAAATCCGACTACCTATTAGGCAGTTTATATTCAATATAAAGTATAAAAAAGGGAAAATATATATATGTAATACTGGAAATAGATTCAGTTTAGATATGTTTTTTATAAAAAAACTTGAGAAGTGACAGTGAAGTTGACTATGTTTTGATTGACGTGTTTTGTATTCTGTCTGTAACGCCAAAGTCAGGATCCCTTCAGTGATCAAACAATCCGGAAAACACTACAGTACACTCTGGCTTATAGCTTTGTCACAAACAATCTCAAGTATCTTTCATTTCCTGCTTCAGCCGCTGGACAACCCATTGTGAGCTGAAGAAGGGATTAATCTGCCTGATAATCACAACTGGCACAGAACACATCTCTCGGAGTCACATCGGTAGCAGGGGGACACACGACAACAAATGAAAACCATTTACCAGCATGCAACTTTTCTCGTATTTCCAATTATGATTGTTTGTTTTCCAATAGACGCCAGGATATATATGGAGGTTTTGTCGAGGTAAAGCATGTTTGTTTCATACTTCGTCACGATAGGGGCACTAATTGTCTATGCTATATAAAACTTTCATTACATGTATGTCCTAACAACACCAAATACTCTGCATGTATTCTCCAAAGCAAACTGTGACATTGGATTCAGAATACATATGTTTCTTAAGGCAAAGCGTCCGCGGCTCTACTAATTAGTGTTTCATTCCCCACTCAAAATCGTAAAATAAGAATATTTGGTTGATAGTTATTGATTTCAAAATCTTTTTTTTTGGAGAGTGCTTAATAGTACACGTGTGTGTTGTGTATTCTACCTACGATAAGAAAGATATTGCTATTATAGTAGTACGGAATGTGATGTGCAAAATGAACGAATAGACCTAGAGATACTTTCTTGTTTCCTCATTTACAAAAGTATTGTTACTTTCAAAACTCATTTGCTGGGAATTAATGGGGTTATAACAAACGTGTGATCCGGGGAAGTACTTCACAAAAACATACATCCCTTACAACATCTGGTATTCTCGTGGCTAATCCTATCAAGATATACATATATATAATTATAACTCTATCAGTAAGATGGCGTCTCGCATTGGGATACTCGAATCATTTGCATGAACACTACTGCTGGCATTTACATCGTGACGGGAGACAAAACGTTCTGCAGTAACGAACTATGCTCTGTCCTTTCAGATAATTTAAGCATTGTTGCTTTAGGTCTTTGAACGGCCTATTGTGATAGAGATAATTGATGAATGTTTTATTAAGGTTTCCTGCTACATCACAGATCTACATACTAGAAGCTGCAGTTGTGTAATGTCATGGTAGTGTGTCCATGTCACATCACTTATTGTAGTACCCCAATGGAAGGCCAGTGGTACACTTTACTGTATGGTATATTGTCCCTGTGACATCACTGATGGTAGTACCCCAATGGTAGGCCAGTGGCACACTTTACTGTATGGTGTATTTTTTAAAACTATTTTTTAATGAAACTGCTATTTAACATATATGTTTTGTACACAAACAATAATTTTGTACTCAAATGTACTCTAGTACTACAGGTAGACAGAGGGACGGGTAAGATGTTGACCCATTCCGTCCCTTATTGAACGAAATGCCGCGCCCCGGTTTTGACAGCTGACTTCTCCAACTCGCCCTATTTTGGGTAGTGAGCTGATTTTAGCGGCTAGAACACCGACACTCGGCTATTGTACTCTTTGCTTGACAAAGGAAACAGGCGTTCTCGAAAGCTCGCAAATCAACTTTTCACTTCCTGTTTGTGTAAAAAACAAACTCTGTATATATCATTCATACCAAACTGATGAATCTTATTCCTAATGCTATTTAACATAACATGTGATGTTAAATTCCGAGACTATCAGGAACCCATATTGTCATTTAGCTGGTGCCTTGTTTTTTTATTACCAATTATGGTTCTGTACACTCCAGCTGCACGCGCGCACACCTACACACTACATTTCATCGCACAAACACACCGGCAATCGTAGCTTTATAAGGTAATACACTGTGAGACATCTTGCCTTTTCTACCTCGATGGAATTCGAATTAGAAATCGTAAAATCCCCGAGTTATGTTCCCTTCTATTTTCTATTTGTCTTTTTGTTTTTAACCATTACCTGACTTATTACAGACTTACTTCGATATCTGATTAGTGATAATGACACCAGTACACTCCCTTAGAATTAAAGACATCCGTTCAATCTCTCTTCTTTCTCAGTATCACTGATCATGACATCCGCCCACTGTCTCTCCATCCACGGAATCATTGACATCCATCCACTGTCGCTCCTGACCGAATCTGATATCTGTCTTGAGTAATTAATGGCTGACCATTCATCGGTGTCCAGACACGGCCTGATATAAAACATTTATTTTATCTTAGTTGATTATTACCTTAAATGCCAAAGGGATATTCCATTTGCTTTTCTGGCCTCCTAACAGTTGCTCGCTGATAGATGGTTTTGATAAAATCTGATTTATTCTAATATGTACTTAATTCATAAAGACTAAACTGTTAAAACTGTTTTCAAAAAGACTGTTTCGCTTATTCAGTATGCTATTTAAACACACTTAATGCAACATTAGTCTTTAAATTGGTTTATTTTACACTTATTTTAATTGGGGACCACGATTTCTTTCGGCGTTTATCCAAATAATGAAGAAGATACCTTACTGAGACAGAGTAATCTAGCTTGATCTTCCAAATTTACAAATTTTTATGAGGATAGTTTTTTTTCTTGCATTCGAACAGCACCTTGGACGGTCATCGATACGTTTGATGATATTGACGACGCTCTCTTTGCAAAGTTGTTTACGCACATTATTGACAGACACGCACCCTATTGTACTCGTCGAGTAAAAAAAAACCAGTCAGCCAGAATGGATGACCGACGAAACAATTCAGGGTATGCACATTAGAGACCGTTATAAGGCAATCCATGATACGGAAAACTACCGTCTCCAACGAAATAGAGTTACTGCTCTTATTCACGAGGCCAAGATCTGAAAATTTATTAAATATCTTGATGAATATAAATCTGCAGGCATTGATGGAATGAATTACTTAAGTTATCGCATGCTCATATGACTAGGCCTCTTACCGATATTGTTAATCCCATTATTAAATCTGGTAAGTTCCCCAGTGAATGGAAGCTTGCAAAAATATATTCTGTATTTTTGTGATACGAAGATGGACGTTTTTGAGTATGCTCATTAGTGTGTTTACTTGTTGTGATTGACAATAACTCGGTGTACATTTCGAGGACTTGGTGTTTACCTGGATAGATCAAGATTTACATGGCGGGTGTCGTCGATGAAGCAGAAGATGCTTACTCTTTCGGAACACCTGGTCTGTTGTACTTTTCCTGTACTTTTACCACGTCTCCATGTATAAATATTTTCATTGTTCATATTTTGCCCTTAGTTTAATCGATTTTGAGTTCATATTATGGTTAACGCTTCGTTATTCTCTGATTTGTTCTTAGTACTTGAACATTCTAATAATGTAGGCTTTAACATTTGCTTGGTCTAATACTGTACCGCTATTGAAAACTCGATCTAATATTGTAGATAGTATTGATTCCCCGATCTGATATTGTAGATACTATTGATACCTCAATCTGATATTGTAGATATTCTTGATACTCGAATATGATATTGTAGATATTACTGATATCTCAATCAGATATTGTAGATATTATTGATATCTCAATCTGATATTGTAGATATTATTGATACCTCAGCCTGATATTGTAGATATAATTGATATCTCAATCTGATATTGTAGATATTATTGATATCTCAATCTGATATTGTAGATATTACTGATATCTCAATCTGATATTGTAGATATTATTGATATCTCAATCTGATATTGTAGATATTATTGATACCTCAGCCTGATATTGTAGATATAATTGATATCTCAATCTGATATTGTAGATATTATTGTTACCTCAATCTGATATTGTAGATATAATTGATATCTGAATCTGATATTGTAGATATAATTGATATCTGAATCTGATATTGTAGATATAATTGATACCTCAGTCTGATTCCATATGCTTTACAACTACCCCAGTCTGACACTGTGAGTTATAATCATATTTTTGTTCTGATATATTACATTCATTGATCGCTTAAACTAGTTACCTCAAACTTTTGTTTTTACCCCAGATTGATAGACATATTTTAGCTCCAAAGTGACACAGGCTTAGCGTGCCAGTTTCTGGACATATTATATTACAAGAAATTTCTGTACTTATAACTGATCCTTACAAATAAGAAAACCACAAAATAAATAATACAAAAGAACTTATAATGTTTCGCTACAGAACCAGTAGGCAAAACGTAATTAACGTATAGCAAAATGTGACTTATAAGTTTTCTATATGATTGTACTTCATTTTTACTCCACAACATTTCGGATAAAGATTGATGTCAAATTTTCTTATTAGTCTCAGAAAACATTTTGACCAACATGTTTAATGATTAGCACGAGTGCAATGTCTAGACATGTAATAGAACTTGAGGCAAGAGGACACGAACCTCTTGCTGGTACTGGTAATTGTCTCGATGTATTATCAATTGACTAGATGTTTTAAGGTTAAATAACGTTGATATTGACAGGGTTCCCAACCTCACATGGCTATGTATGTATGGGCTTGGCATTGTAACTAAATAGTATTACTAACAAACGTGTCAATAGTTTGTCTCCCTGATGTCCAAATCAATTTTATAGAACTTTATGGCGATGCAGTATTACAACAAAGTGCCGATCCAATATTTTGTCTGAAGCATGAAAGCATAAGAAATTAGTAAAATATTAAAGTGTCATACAAATATGGATATGTTACTGGCACATAATATTTGCTATCTATGACATATTTATGGACTCGGTTGAATGAGACTTTTTGTATTGTTTATTGTAAGTTATGTAAATAAAGTTTACAATTTAATAAATGCGTTTTGTTTTCCTTTAAATCAAGTCATTTCTATTGAATGTGATCGCATTCAATGCTTCATAAGTATATCTAACAATCTACACAATTAAGAACGTTACAAACAAAAAAATAACAAACAAAAAAAACCGAAAAAAACTTCAATTCTGAATTAAAACTAAAATAAATCTGACCATTCTGCTTCTACACTAGTTTATATATATATGATAATCAGCCATATAATGGAGTTCATTTTTTTCCGGCGTACTGTATCTATTACTAAATTTAAAAGGTGCACCATATGTGTGTGTTACGTCATCATAAACGAAGTAATATATAAACAAAAATTGCACGTGTTTAATATATGCTCTAGACATAAAAATTAAGAAATCTCACTCTTACAGGACACGAATAAAAGCATATTGCTTGATGAAATTGTCAAATTACCAACTAAAATTAACATTTTGTTGTAACATAATTTTGTGTCTGTTAATTAAGATCCATCAATGATACTCTATGCAAAATAATTGGCATGTTTATTGTGTTCTTAAACAAATTTAGAAGCACATCAATTAAAAAATTGTGCATTTAAAACCATTAATCACTTAGGACATTTAGATGATTTGTCTACAATAGCTAATACATATCTTATTAACAGAATCAAGCTACAAGACGGATGTCTTTGGTTAGCATTTTCCAGCGCAAATGTGTGAGCGTGGATAATTTGGCTGATTATCAAATGTAGGATGATGTTACAGTCGAAACAGGCTATTTTAGGCAATCTGCATCTGTCAGCAAAATATGAGTGTCATGAAAACGCTCAGATCTGTCTGGTAATTCAAACTCGCCCCCATCATATATGAACACTGTACACAGTGTCTGTATTTAGAATTGTTTTCTAGAGATATTTGACGAAAAAACACAAATAATGCCTTATCATCAAAGTCAAAATATTACTTGATTTATTTTGTTAAAAACTAATAATTCCAATCGAGAAAGAAGTTAATGAGTTGCTGAACATTAATTGCACTCATTAAAACCTATGCGATGGTCATATTATGTTAAAAAAAATAACAAAAAAACCCCTCCAGGTTCCAATAATTTAAGCTTAAAAAAATCACAGAAAGTTAAACAGGGACAAAGGGGATTTTCAGTTAAAAACATAAATAACTGATTTATTAGCTATCTAATCGCTGAAACTTTAGCAAGACGTTTGCGTCGCTTTTACATGCTTCTAAAGTAATACGCAAACTGATTCTAGTATGTGTGAACATATACAATGCCATATAGTAAAAGAAATACATTCATGAGTGATCGCTTACTCTCTGCTTCATTTAAAAAAAAAGTGTTTGTATGGATTTCTGTTTTCTATAAAGAGATGTTACAGCATCTTCGGTGGCTGCTTTCATACCTCTAATGGACAGCGTCTATCATTGTCATCATGTCAATTTCACTGACGTCAGCATACACGTCAGCGAAAATACAAACGATGGCTATATCTGGCTTAATCGTTACATTTGTATCTCTATCGGCTTACTTTTCAAAACTAGGTCTACAAGATTCACAGACCACTCACTTTTGCAAATAGTTTGTATGTTTTAATGAATTGTTTTTCTCGCGAAATAAACAAAATAGACAAAAACTAAAAACATACTATCGATTTTGGTCTCCTGCGGTTTCAAAAACGTTCAGGCATCAAATTTTTACTTTTAATAATTCAAAATTACTCTTTTGAAATACACTCTGATAACTCATTTAATTCATTAAGAGTGTCTCAGTTGTCTTTAATATATTTACTATTTTAAATTCTATATTGTGTCCTATAAAATGACAATAAAGCATTCTAGAAAGTCGTATTTATGTTTTGTTCGATTGACACGTTTTGGGGAGACGGAGGAATTTCACCATCCTATGGTTTTACATATGGCGGTTGATTTGATATTCTAGGGCTTCCTCTAAATATCGATTTTTGTTCTGTAATAGATGTCGGCCATTGACGAAAAAACTACAGCATAGGGATTCGAGAGATACAGGTAAATGAGGACTACGAGGAAGTTTTATGGACGCCATCTTAGTCTCATTGAGATATATTCTGTATCCTGGCCCCAGTTTCATCAACGTTCCTTACTTAAGGAAACTCCTTAACTTAAAAATCTCCACAGGAAAGCATTACAGAATTTAAGGAAAGTTCCTTAACTAGGGATTTTCCTCTTAAATTCTGTAATGCTTTCATATGGAGATTTTTAAGTTACGGAGTTTCCTTAAGTTAAGGAACGTTGATGAAACCAGGGCCTGGTATGCTATGAATCTAAACGTTTTTAAACATACTTACTATTATGCCTAGCTCTTGTGATTGTGAATGATGCTCAAGTTCTCAATTTGAGGACGTAACATTGCCTTGGATGTGATCTAGATTTGAATGGCGGGTGTCGTCGATGAAGTAGAAGACGCTTACACCTGGTCTTATTCTCTTATTCCAAATGTATCCGTGTAAATATTTCATTTGTTCATAACCCCCTAGTTTAATGAATTTGGAGTTCATATTAAGGTTTGTTGACGCTTCAGTTTTCTCTGGTCTGTTTTTGATAAATCAGAGGTGATAATGGAAGTCGGTTAGCAGAGCGTCTCTCTCCAGAATCTAAATTTCTCTTTCAATAATGTATGTTTGACTTTTGATATAATTGTAGGTTCAATGTCTGATGTGATAGATGTTTATTATAAGCATCCCTGTTGCTTTATGTATGAGTAAGATACTTGATTGCCTTGTAAAATTTTAATGTGATACGTTTCGGATAATTTAAAACATATATAAAGAACAGGCCCCGTATTTACAAAAAATAAGCTTTTACTTAACCTTTACTTAAGTTATACTTAAGTTCGAATATTTAACTTAATTAAATATAACTTAAGTAAAATATTAAGTGCTATTCATAAACGCCCTAAGTATTGACTTTGTGAATATTTTGCTACATACTTACACTCACAAGTATTCTACGTAGTTGCCATGTTGTTGTTGGGTACATTGTAGTTGTCTGTGCAATTGCCATGTTGTTGTTGGGTACATTGTAGTTGTCTGTGTAGTTGCCATGTTGTTGTTGGGTGCATTGTAGTTGTCTGTGCAATTGCCATGTTGTTGTTGGGTACATTGTAGTTGTCTGTGTAGTTGCCATGTTGTTATTGGGTGCATTGTAGTTGTCTGTGCAATTGCCATGTTGTTATTGGGTAGTTGTCTGTATAGTTGCCATGTTGTTGTTGGGTACATTGTAGTTGTCTGTGTAGTTGCCATGTTGTTGTTGAGAAGTTGTCTGTGTAGTTGTCATGTTGATGTTGAGAAGTTGTCTGTGTAGTTGCCATGTTGTTGTTGAGTAGTTGTCTGTGTAATTGTCATGTTATTGTTGGGTAGTTGTCTATGTAGTTGCCATGTTGTTGTGGGGTAGTTGTCTGTGTAGTTGACATGTTGTTGGTGGGTAGTCGTCTGTGTAGTTGCCATGTTGTTGTTGGGTAGTTGTCTGTGCAATTGCCATGTTGATGTTGAGAAGTTGTCTGTGTAGTTACCATGTTGTTGTTGGGTAGTTGTCTGTGTAGTTGACATATTGTTGGTGGGTAGTCGTCTGTGTAGTTGCCATGTTGTTGGTGGGTAGTTGTGTATGTAGTTGCCATGTTGTTGTTGAGTAGTTGTCTGTGAAATTGTCATGTTATTGTTGGGTAGTTGTCTGTGTAATTGTCATGTTATTGTTGGGTAGTTGTCTGTGTAGTTGTCATGTTATTGTTGGGTAGTTGTCTGTGTAGTTGTCATGTTATTGTTGGGTAGTTGTCTGTGTAGTTGCCATGTTGTTGTTGGGTAGTTGTGTATGTAGTTGCCATGTTGTTGTTTGGTAGTTGTCTGCGTAATTGTCATGTTATTGTTGGGTAGTTGTCTGTGTAGTTGCCATGTTGTTGTTGGGTAGTTGTGCATGTAGTTGCTATGTTGTTGTTTAGTAGTTGTCTGTGTAATTGTCATGTTATTGTTGGGTAGCTGTCTGTGTAGAGGTCATGTTATTGTTGGGTAGTTGTCAGTGTAGTTTCAATGTTGTTGTTTGATAGTTGTCTGTGTAGTTGCCATGTTCTTGTTGGGTAGTTGTCTGTGTAATTGCCATGTTATTGTTGGGTAGGTGTCTGTGTAATTGCCATGTTGATGTTGAGTAGTTGTCTGTGTAATTGCCATGTTCTTGTTGGGTAGTTGTCTGTGTAGTTGCCATGTTGCTGTTGGGTAGTTGCCTTTGTAATTGCCATGTTCTTGTTGGGTAGTTGTCTGTGTAGTTGCCATGTTGCTGTTGGGTAGTTGTCTTTGTAATTGCCATGTTGCTGTTGGGTAGTTGTCTGTGTAATTGCCATGTTGCTGTCGGGTAGTTGTCTGTGTAATTGCCATGTTGCTGTCGGGTAGTTGTCTGTGTAATTGCCATGTTGATGTTGAGTAGTTGTCTGTGTAATTGCCATGTTCTTGTTGGGTAGTTGTCTGTGTAGTTGCCATGTTGTTGTTGGGTAGTTGTCTGTGTAATTGCCATGTTATTGTTGGGTAGTTGTCTGTGTAGTTGCCATGTTCTTGTTGGGTAGTTGTCTGTGTAGTTGCCATGTTGCTGTTGGGTAGTTGTCTGTGTAATTGCCATGTTGCTGTTGGGTAGTTGTCTTTGTAATTGCCATGTTGTTGTTGGGTAGTTGTCTGTGTAGTTGCCATGTTGCTTTTGGGTAGTTGTCTTTGTAATTGCCATGTTGCTGTTGGGTAGTTGTCTGTGTAATTGCCATGTTGCTGTCGGGTAGTTGTCTGTGTAATTGCCATGTTGATGTTGAGTAGTTGTCTGTGTAATTGCCATGTTGTTGTTGGGTAGTTGTCTGTGTAGTTGCCATGTTGTTGTTTGGTAGTTGTCTGTGTAATTGCCATGTTATTGTTGGGTAGTTGTCTATGTAATTGCCATGTTCTTGTTGGGTAGTTGTCTGTGTAGTTGCCATGTTGCTGTTGGGTAGTTGTCTGTGTAATTGCCATGTTGCTGTCGGGTAGCTGTCTGTGTAATTGCCATGTTGCTGTCGGGTAGTTGTGTATGTAGTTGCCATGTTGTTGTTGGGTAGTTGCGTGATGTTGGTCGAAGAACGTGAAGTTTGGCGCAAGTGTTCATGGCATTCCACAATCAATTCCAAGACAATGGCGACTGTAGCTAAACGAATCTGTAAACCAAATTAGACACAGGGCGAGTGTTTCACAATGGTATGGTTACTGTAGCCTAAATAACTAACGATAGAATATTATAAGGGGGCGTTTCAAGGAAGAGGTAACTTTTTCTTAAAAAAAAACAACCAAGGTCTGGGTTGACATTGCCTCATGATTGAACTGTTCAAACTGTAACGATACAGTGAGACTAGTGCCTTAAAATAAGTTTTTTTTTCTCGATTTTCTTCCCATCAGTGGCGTTCTTGAAAAAGAAGTGAAGATAGTGTTTTGACCGGGATGGCTTACCTTTTCAAGAAAAGATATGAGAAGTTAAAATTTTAGTGACTTTTGCTTGCCCCTTTCATTAAAATTTCAATAGAATATTTTTTCTAATTACTTGTATTTTCCCATTTTCTGCCCCCCCACCACACACACATACACACTCACACACACCCGCACACCCTCACCCACCCCCCCCCCTCCCCACACACACACATGATATATCTGTAGGCAATTGTATGTATGGGCTAAGCGTACGGTTTTGTGCTACCTTTTTCTTTCGGTTAAGTATTTACTTTAGTTATTAAGGATAAGGTAAACGTCCTCCTGAGGCTACTTAACGTTAAGTAGGAACCTAAGTGATAGGCCTACTTAAGTATAAGTACTTTTATGAATTTAACTTACGAAAAACCATCTTAAGTCAAATCATATACGTAAGGGTTTGTTATGAATACGGGCCCAGGCACATATGTGTTATAAATTATTGTATGAAATATAAAAAGGACCCATTTTTGATTTTCTGTCTTTGAATCAGTAAGTTAGGAATACATGTACATTGAATATAGACATACGACTCCGGCATGATACCCTAATTGGTTCATATCCTGGTTCACATTTTGGAATCGTTTCATATGGTCTTGTCCTTTTCACGTCATCCGAACAAGCAGTTCGTAGTTTGATGAACAAAATTGTTACATTGGTATATATACAAGTAATTTATTCTTTATTGAACTATAATATTACTTTGTACAATAACCACTGATAAATTTTGCAGAAACGTTTTATTATTTGTATATCATCTGAATGTTTACATTAGATAGCAATCGGTTAGCATCCGGTTAAGTCATTACTATTTTCCTCAACAAATGTAAAACAGTGAAAGGATATCAAATGATCTCGTTGGTTTGTATTCCTATTTGTAATGTTTCCCAATCTTCTAGTTTAATGCTACATCTTAACGTGGTCAAATGTCAAACGCCCCGAACAAGCTACATGTAGTTTCTTGGTTTCAGTGATTTTACTGTTTATAAGAAGTATATGACCCTTCTGCTTCTACATTAGTCTAGAATTTTTGGTTTCCTATCTTTTGGCCCCCAGCATCACTGAAGAGTCCTAGGAGGACGAAACAGCTGTATGATGCATACTATATCTATTGCTAAATTAAAGAAGTGCAGCATATGTGTGTTACGTCATCTTTAATATGCATATTTTCAGTGTTGGGTATATGTTCTCTTGTTTTAGTGTTTAGGCATTCCTTGTTTGCAACGTTTACTGTTTAAGTATCGGTATTTGTTATATTTACAGCTAAATAGAAGATATGGATAGCCAGCTAAAGGCTGTTCTACATAACACAGTCAAACATAGAGAAGTAAATTGTAAGCATGCCCTTTAAGTCGGACTCTAACTGATTTACATCAACCTATATTATTGAAGTTAAAGAATTGTATTATACTTTGGATAATTGTACTGAAAATAATTTGTTTGTCTATTAGTTCTAGATGATAATAATGCCTAATTTCCCATGCCGACCGTTTGACATTTCGACCTATGATTAAAAAGTTTCCCAAACTGTTATTTGTTTTCAATCTATTGTACGATTCTGTAGAAAATATATTAACCTTCAAAGAAATTGCGTCTGTTGCTTCCGAGGGGTGTGGCAGTAATTACTGCCATGGTAACGATAGATAATTCACGAGAGTTGGTAATTCTAAGAGAGTGTAGAAACTGTCGAGGGATTTCTTCGTTCGTTACATTAGAATTTTTATGAGAAGCAGTTTCGGTGTTCACGACATAAAGTTAAGTACGACTGAAACGGCACACCACTTCTTGGTAGAGGAGAGTAGATAGTAAAACAATTGATCTCAAAGAGCTGATGTTTCACTGACAAAAATGTCAAACATGTACAGGGCACTAATTCTACGTGAACTTGAACTTGAAATCAGGTGGTGGTGGTGTGTCTTTGTTTCAGCATCTTAGATAATAAAATATGCGTGTACTTAAGAAATATTTATTATCAGTGGAGATCTCTTTGAATTGCAGGATGATGTAATGCTTACATCTGTTGTTTACCTACATTGTCTGTTACAGTAGTATTATTTATTTGAAGTTGGCAAAGTCTTATCCATTTATTTACGGGTTTGAACTACGCATTTTGATTACTACTTTTTTCTCCACATGTGCAAAATATGTTTAATAAATAAATGACTAGGGGCCCCAAGAGGCTTCCATGTATTCACATTTTAATGGTCACTTTGCTTGGAAACATTTGGTCTTTGAACATCAAACGAGGTCACAGTCTAAATGGCATTTCCTCATCACTGCGTCATGAAATGTTTCCTTATGATCCTCGCCGCTGTTCACTCATTAGGACTAGCAACATTTTTCGAGGGATGAAACGATGCAATGTCGCCACGTGTGAATGCATTATATACTTTTATCACACTGAGTGTCATATTATTGTATGGACGACTACGTAGCCCACTGGTCTATAAAACCAAACCTTCCGTATTGTCATCTTGCTCCTATGTTGATGGTGTAATATACAATAAGCGTCAAACAGACTTTTCGAAATAGTCAATAGTTCACTAACATCGCTTCTGTTCAACAAACATTCTAGTGACAACTGGTAGAAGTAGAGTGTACCTGAGTTAAGCCCATGTAACAAATTTTCAAATGTTTGCCTGATATGACCAAGTCAACAATTTACATCTCTTTAAGTTAATTTATATATATTAAGCAGGTCTTTAATAATCATAAATACTATTGTAGTCAACTGAAATACTGAAATATGTTTTAATATATATCGTGTATTGGAAGAAACTTGGATGAATGCAATATTTATACGTTTATTAATATTTTAATTGATTTTGTTATTCGAGAATAAAGCAGTCAAATGGACATTATTCATATTGTTAAAAAAACATTTTTGTCAGTATTATAATATTTGTATCACATACGTCCTACTTTCCCTGTACTCTGCCTCTTGCAACTATTACCTATTATTTATATCACTTTTAAGACACTGAAATACCCGAAATTTCTTTAAGGCATCGTTGCTCTTCCTCTTTGGTTGTTAACGTTCTTTAGTTATGCAAAACTGATTGCTCTCACAAATATGACGTAACACACACATATGCTGCACCTCTTAAATTTAGTAATTGATACAGTATGCCGAATTTTTTTTAATTAAACTGCATCGGACAGCTGTTTCGTCCTCCTAGGACTCTTCAGTGATGCTTGGGGCTAAAATTTCTAAACTAATGTAGAAGCAGAAGGGTAAATTGCGTAAAACCCCTTTAATTTATGAATTTAGAAGTTAAATTAAACTTGTTCTGTATAAGGGAAAAACTCTCACCAGTTTACATGGTACTCTATGAAATATGAAGACATTTACTTCAAACGTACTTCTGTGATGTGGTTCGTCCCAGTATCTACTGATCCTCTCTAGATTGTATCTTTGAGCGTTATTATTTATATTTGCAGTAAAAACTGAGAGTTTGCGCAAAAAATAATGGTTTATAGAACACCTGCTCTCGTTTTCATCTTTAAATAAAATTTGAAGAGTTTACATTTGAAACTAAAAAACTAAAAATATTTAACACTTATTTGAGATTTGATTTTTCGTTTAATTTTTGTATTATTTTATTTCGAAGATTAGTTATAAGATACTAAAACAAAAATGCGTTTCTAATAAAACAAATTTACTCGCAACATGTCCTCATTAATTATTGATAACAAATGCTTTGCTAAAATTGATTCTTTCCGTTTTGTTTGACGTCTTTACCCACTACAATTACATTATCTTGTTTCCTGGTATTTTGATTCGGGGCTAGAGAGAGCGCTGGAGGTCGTGCTGGTCTGTAGCTATCTATATACAACATGTAGTTACCAGGCATGTTATCCATCTAGTTTTCGTATGAGATGACAGAGCAGGCGATGGTGTGATGAAGGATTTAACGAAGTCACTAATCACACACGTTTTCTCTTCATTTTCTGCATTTCCGGCGTCTGACAATTGACGTCAAGAACAATGGATTACTGGGCGCTCGAGGATTTGTGTCTTATATATGCAAACTTATGATATCCGTCGCCTTCCACCGCATGTCACACAAGTACTCAATCATACGGCTGGTCTGTCCGTGGCTACGCCGACCAGTTAAGTCCTTCACTGCCAGTTGGAGACTTTGTGGATTCACTAGGAATGTGTTTTATGCATGATAACCTGGTAATCAAGGTCAGTTTGTAGCCACAGCTGTAATGATCGGAGATTTGAAGTACATGTTGATGCAAATCGGGATGACTGATGCTTCCTTGGTGATGTGTGTATCATGTATAAAAAAATGTCATTCCAATTTGATTTTTTTATTACTTTCCCAACGATGCAAAAATAAATGTATGTGTGAAGAAAATCAGCGGATATAATCAATTGTCATAACTAACCATCGGCAATTAACCCTTACATAAAACCACAAAAAAGCGACAAGATCTCAAAATGACAAATCTATGCATTTAGTTAATTATCTTTTTATGAAATGATTTATAAGTTTGTTAATCACATACCATACAAGTGATACAAGTATCAATTGTTATAATGCAAAATAAATTGACATTCATTAACTTTGGTGTATTGAAAAGTAGAAGCAAAAACATAAATCATTGACAATACTATCATTCATTACTTCAATCATTGCTGTTGGTGAAGATGTTGAATATGATTGATGGCGTTGATTCATGGTGTATTTTTGAAACTGTATTAGAATATGTGAGATGAAAACATTTGTTTATATTAAACAATTGAAAATAAAAAAGAGAATACCGAAGCGTTAACAAAATCATAATTCAAACTTAAATGCGACTAATCAGGGACAAAATATGAACAAAGGAAAGATTTACATGGAGACTCCTGTAAAAGTACAAGAAAATAAGACCAGGTGTTCCGGAAGAGTAAGCGTTTTCTGCTTCATCGACGACACCCGCAATGTAAATCTTTGTCACATCCAAGTAAACATCAAGTTCTCAAAATGAGAACCGAGTATCATTGTCAATCACAACAAGTAAACACACTAATAAGCATACTCAAAAACGTCCATCTTCATATCAGAATATTTCTCAATGAGACAAAGATAGCGACCATAAAACTTGCCCATAGTTCTGATCAACCTGCATCTCTCGAATCCTTGTGTTGTTAGTTTGTTTGTCAGCAGTCGACATCGATCACGAAAATCCCGATGTTTAGAGCAAGCCCTAGAATATATGACTACGTTTTCCCTTTACGCCATGGAATTACCTATGATGAATTTAGATGTTCGAGGCGAACATTCATCATATTCATCATTTGCACAACGGAGGCATGGTTACTGCAGAAGGATTTTTTTTTATCTCCAACTACTTTCATTTCATGTAACGAAATCACTCATTGTTCTCTTTTGAAATCTATGTGTTTATTTAAAACCATTTGAATACAAATGGCACTTCCATCTAGTCAATTGTTCTATTGTATTTCTTGTTTTGCAAAAGGTGCAGAATGAATAAAAAGATGCTGGAACAGTTTGACGGAAGCACTTCCCCACCAACATCATTCTGAGTGGGCCACCAAGCCACACCATTTTTTTGTATATTGACTTAACATTATATATGTGTTACAATTGTACGTCATCTTTATATATATTAGAAGAATTCTACATGTAAACAAAATATATTAGTTGTCAGTTAAATGAGGGGTTTAACTTGGGAGGCCACAGGCAAATACAAGTAAGACCAGGTTCTCGGTAGGGAAAACATAAAACAGGACGCATGACCGTCTGTGGGGTGTGGGGGTGTGGGGGTGTCGTTTGGCGTACTGAAGAAACCTATTGAGCATTGAAAAACTTCTTACTAATCAGCTAGTGAATGTAAAAACCACTCAAGGAATAATTCTACAATCTGATGAATATACGTCTTTCTATTGCTAGTGCAAGGTCAAGGTTGTTGTCTAATTACTTCCAACTCTGCATGGAATATATAGAGCAGGCAACCTACAGTTCAACAGCAGAGTCATGACATCATGGTCTGGTTTCTTTATTTAAGGTTTAGGACGCATTATAACGGTGTATACGGTAGTATGCCAGCAGTTTGCAACGAACACATTCTGTGGTGCGTGTTAGCGCTCCATAATGAATTGGTCCGTTGAAATCTGCGGGCACTCTACCGTATATGCTGTCAAAATGAGGTACAATATTTAAATCCTTATATATTTACATCGTTATTAATGTTTAAATGTTAAACAAGGGGACAAAACATTTCATGCAGGTTGTTACGATGGTAACCACGATAGCCGTTTTTGCTAGGACAATATAGTTCCAGTGAATCTACATCGATATATTTGTAAATTTCAAAAATAAGTAATTAACAGCAGTATTTTTCTTCTTTTCATGACATACATTTTCAGTAAATAATTTTACTAGCATTTCGAATATACTTATTCCATTACAGCGATCGTTATGAACACGCATTTACACACTTATCTGGAGGTGACGCGGTTGGGCGTCGCATGATCTGGAAGTGACGTGGTCGGGCGTCGCAACATGAAGCCGTTTGATTTTTTAGAATACCATCAAATAATTCTGAATGTACAGCAAATTAATAAGAAGTTGACCACCACCCTTTTATTGTATAATTAAACGGTATGTCCCCAAATGTGTTCCACGTGTCAACATGTTGAAAGAACCTAACATGGTTGTCATCGAATAGTTATCATTCTGCAGCGTGAAAGGCGCCATATTTGAAACTGAAATAAATCCACCTAGCCTTTTTACACTGTGTACACTCTAATGTATACGCAGCCAGAGTTAACTAAGCTGATGAAGGGAGAGAAGTGAAATATGAATTGTATAAAGAAAATATTACATTGTACATTTCTTGAAATAAAGGACTAGTTCTGATTGTCTCATGTAATGTAATTTTGAATGAAAAGGTGGGTTTATCATTTCGTCGGGTGATTTAATCTTTCTGCAGCCACAGCCATAAATATTTGTTTCGCTTATCTTTTCTATTAGGTAACACTGTTTATATTTGATCCCCTCAAAGTCGGATTATAAAGGCGGACACACGTCTGCTTGATGTTTTGTTTGTTAAGGAATTATCAGTACAGAGAAAATGCTAAACCTATAAATATATACGAATCTATCGGACACGATATCGATGGCATTTAATCGAAAAACAAACACGAAAACATTCTTTCCATACTAATATGGAGCAGTATTCAAACCAAAGGATACACTTGAAACTATATCATAAGTTTTTTATCAAGTTTTTAAATGGATGGAACTAGGAACGAATAAATGTATTGGTATACTTGTTTGACTTTAGAATTTAGAAACTGTTATAATTACCAAGTGTACTTACTATATGTCATACTGGTACATGTACATAAACAGCTAAGCTACCGTTGCTTGCGTGAAAAATTGAAATACAACCTTTTTTTAAAAGATTTCTTTTAATATTCATGAAAAATATTCTAAATATAATCCTTAACACAGTTTTAATATTTTGTTTACATAACATGGTGGCATTGACATAAGATGTTTGAAGCATCTTATCATATACGAAGATTAACTATCTAAAGTCTTTTCAGCTTACGAGTACTGGCAGGTAGTCCTTAAAAATACGGTATCCCCGCCCATCGCTTAGCTACCACAATATACGTGGGACTACAGATAGTATGCATCATAGGCAGGGGTCTTTGTATAGATCAGTCTTGAGAGAACATCAATGGAGCTCCACAAAGAAATCGCCTACTCGTATATAACAGCTTATGATACGAGACGGGAAAAATAATCCTGTCTTTCAATATTCATCATTAATTTATACGTATTAATGGCATTTCACATTGGTCGTCTCTTTTGTCAAATTAACAATAGTAACCATTGTGAGTTTATGATGTGCTGGTCATATAATTCTAAACAGAACTCGGGTCATAAAGTTCTATAATTTGAATAATACCGTCTTAGACGCCCACTTGCTATATAGCTTACCAAGAAATCAATCACAAACTTCTGAGATCAGAAATCATCATTTTCCAGCCAATGTGATTATGGTGGTTTCTAAGTTATAGAGTGGGTTGTTTGGATGGTTTAACTTGATTTATTGGTTTAGACATCAAAGCATGCGCTCTATACCATATGTTGAGTGACGACCACGACATTAAAAGCATGTAGCTCTATGGAATGAAATTTTGAATATATTGATATACGCAGCTTTATTTACGTTGTTTGTCCCTAGACATTTCGTCAGAAGTCGATCAAGATTACTATATGTATCTCCATCCTATGGAGCTCCACATACGACATTGTCCTGCTTACTGTCGACTACATATTGTTGCTATATTATACAGCAAGCAGTAGTTAAACTGAACTGAGATTGAAGACACAACAGACTCTCCTACAGCTATCAGCTTCTTACCTCGATCTGTACTTAAACCATGACCAACACGGACAACTTACAAATAAGCTGTATGATAAACCTGACGATTTCGATTTTTCAATCATAAACTTTCCCTTTCTGGATAGTAACATCCCTGCTTCTCCATCCTATGGTGTTAACATGTCGTAGTTGATTCGTTATTCTAAGGCTTGCTCTGAATATCGAGATTTTCGTGATAGATGTCAACTGCTGACGTCAACTTACGGCACAGGGATTCGAGAGATGCAGGTTGATGAACACTATGGGCAAGTTTTATGGTCGCCTTCTTGATTTCATCGAGAAATAAATTTTCTGCATCTTTGTGTGATATGAAGGTGGACGTTTTTGTGTTTGCTTATTAGTGTGCTTACTTGTTTTGATGACAATGATGACTCGGTTCTCATTTTGAGGATTGATGCTTACACTGTACTTAGATGTGACCAAGATTTACATGGCAAGTGTCGTCGATGAAGCAGAAGACGCTTACTCTTCCGGAACACATTATCTCATTATCTTGCGCTTTAACGAGAGTCTCCATGTAAATCTTTCCTTTGTTCCTATTTTGCCTCTAGTTTAATAGATTTTTAGTTGAGTTCGGATTATGGTTTTGTTGACGCTTTGGTATTCTCTGTAAGGCAGTAAGCAGTTAGCAGGACGCTGTCATATGTGAAATGCCATACCATCCATATTCTACCCCGTATCTACCAGATACCGCAATATTAGCTATTAAATTAGACATAGGATAATTAATTGCAGTATAAATATATTCGTATCTTATGCTTCTCTTTTGTTGCAAAAAAAAAATAGTGAAACATCAAAGTTGACATTTAAGTTTCAGAAATGTTTTAGAAGCTGAACTGATATGCCACCTGCTGGTTAGATAGGGTGCGTAATGGCAGTTAGGGGTCGCACCGGGGTATGGCGTACACAAGACTATACAAGCTACACATTCTAAATAAAAAGATAAACTGCTCATGTGTAACGAAGGTAATATTCATGTATCTGCTATCAGTCAGTGTTGAACACTTCCAGTAACACACATTATTAGAACAAAAAGAAGCAGACATGGATACTTCTGTGACAGCGACATATATTTTATACAACACTTCAAGGTTATATATTATAACAGTGTAGGTTTTCTGGGTTTTTTTTTCTATGGCATATATTACGGCATCCCAGAGTACACTCACCAGAAAAGGGGCACACACTGCCAGGTAGATGTTTAGCTGGTTACATAGTGCCGCAAAAAGTTATCTACATTGCCATGGTATGAATACCCCCTTGTTGTGCATGTTTATGTTCATACTTTGGGTGTAACTGAGAATTTGGATTTGGAATTTAATTTAATTTAGTTAATTTACTATAGGATTATATGGTTGCACTGATGATACTATACCAGGCTAGACACTGCTCGTGTTTTATCTTGACTGAGCTGAATCTGAACCAGCTGTGTTGAATGAGCTGTATCTAAACAAACTGTATTTCATGAGCTGTGTCTGAACCAGCTGTATCTTGACTGACCTATATCTGAACCAGCTAAATCTTGACTGACCTATATCTGAACAAGCTAAATCATGACTACCATATACTTGCACCAGCTGTATCTTGACTAAACCATATCTGAACCAGCTTTATCTTGACTAAGCCATATCTGAACCAGTAGTATCTTGACTGACTTATATCTGAACCAGCTGTATCCTGATTGACCTGTAAGTGCACCAGCTGTATCTTGACTAAGCCATATCTGAACCAGTTGTATCTTGACGGACTTATATCTGAACCAGCTGTATCCTGATTGACCTGTAAGTGCACCAGCTGTATCTTGACTAAGCCATATCTGAACCAGTTGTATCTTGACTGGCTTATATCTGAACCAGCTGTCTTGACTGGCTGATATCTGAACTAGCTGTTACGTGATTGACATATATCTGATCAGCTATATCTTGACTTACCTATATCTGAACTAGCTAAATTATGACTGACCTATACGTGCACCAGCTGTATCTTGACTAAGCCATATCTGAACCAGCTTTATCTTGACTAAGCCATATCTGAACCAGTTGTATCTTGACTGACTTATATCTGAACCAGCTGTCTTGACTGGCTGATATCTGAACTACATATTGTAGCTGTTACGTGATTGACATATATCTGATCAGCTATATCTTGACTTACCTATATCTGAACTAGCTAAATTATGACTGACCTATACGTGCACCAGCTGTATCTTGACTAAGCCATATCTGAACCAGTTGTATCTTGATTGACTAATATCTTAACCAGCTGTATCCTGATTGACCTGTAAGTGCACCAGCTGTATCTTGACTAAGCCATATCTGAACCAGTTGTATCTTGACGGACTCATTTCTGAACCAGCTGTATCCGGATTGACCTGTAAGTGCACCAGCTGTATCTTGACTAAGCCATATCTGAACCAGTTGTATCTTGACTGACTTATATCTGAACCAGCTGTCTTGACTGGCTGATATCTGAAGTAGCTGTTACGTGATTGACATATATCTGATCAGCTATATCTTGTAATACCTATATCTGAACTAGTTAAATTATGACTGACCTATACGTGCACCAGCTGTATCTTGACTAAGCCATATCTGAACCAGTTGTATCTTGACTGACTTATATCTGAACCAACTGTCTTGACTGGCTGATATCTGAACTAGCTGTTACGTGATTGACATATATCTGAACCAGCTGTTACTTGATTGTCCTATACCTGAAACAGCTAAACCATGACTGACCTATAAGTGCACCAGCTGTTTCATGACTGAGCTTTATATTATATTTTCTAAAAGTCACAATAACTTGTAATCAAATTTGTATAGCAATATTTACTAGATAGCTTTATGGCAGATAGGAACGATCTTTTAGATAAAAAATATCTTTGATTCAAATGGCGAGGTCATTTACATGAATTGATTGAAATCTGATGAGACCTTTAGAAGCCCTTTATATATTATTCCCGTGACATTTGACGTACGTTTGATATCTTTTTCATGTTATCCTCTCCAGCAGCAACAGCCTTGAGTAATAAAAAGGTGATTTGAAACCGCGAAGAAAACGAATATCAAACTAATTATCAAGCACTGTGATATGAGTTGGGAAACCAACCCCTTACGGGTTATAATACAAATTGGTTACCTTTGCTACGTAATGAAGGTTCATATTATTATAGCGTATTACAAGATTGTAGTTCAGTCATAATACAACATTTAAGTAGTGCTAACATGTGCGTTACAGAGCGACAATATGATTATGCTTGTGCTCAAATAGTTTAATTGATTGTATAGATTGACCAAACCAAACTGTCAATCGAAGAAGAAGAAAAAAAGAAGAAGAAGAAGAAGAAGAAGAAGAAGAGGAAGAAGAGACAGAGAGAAAAACAATTGATGTCTGGGAAATGAATTAAAATATTATAGAACGAAACAGGGGAACTCACTCTTGACGAAGTCAAGGGAAGCAACTCTTTTTCTATTACACCAAAATCATTTGCATTCTGATACAAACTGATAGCCAATGTTCCAAGCAATAATAATTTATGACGTATAATTGTTGTGTTTATTTATTTTTTCTTTTGCTTTCGAATCTAGATACATATTTGATTTTACTTTTAAACAACTTTCTGACGGTGTCATTATGGTCTCAAACATAAATAATGTCTCAAGAACATTGCATCCTCCTACATGTAAACACAACCAGGCCCTGATGCCTTAGCCAAATATGATATACAGATACAGATGTAGATACACGTCTGACGAATCTGACATTAATTGACAATTATTCCCCCATTTAGTGATGCGATACTAGCGAGGTGTGTCATACATAAAGTCAGGTTATTTTTTATGTCATAAAGACGTTCTTACGTTCTTATTCGTGATTTTCCGTTTAAGTTTATCTATACCTGCTTATATATTACCACAATGAAGATGTACATTGTATTATGCTTCATTATTTTAATTAATTTTAACGTCAAATACATTGATTACTGTGCTGTGATGGTAATAGTTTTTTTAAATTTGTTTATGTATATAAATATATCCAAGTTATGAAAACATGAAATACATTTGAAATATTATAAAATGTATTTATTTAGTTTTCCACCGAAAACGAAGCATTTGTTATAGCTTGGTGATATAATACACGATGAACCGTCTCAATTAAGTATGGCCAGGCTGTTTTATCACAATGAATAACGTATGAGTGTTTTGAAAATTGCGCTTAACCATTTGATTTATTTAGTATTTGTAACGTATACAATTGACAATGGATGACATGTACTAGCAGACATTTGCTTGAGATAGTAATATTTGCAGAGATAGCTCTGCAAGTCATTCGTGTAGCCCGGCTTACATTGTTCTTTAAACTATAACCCTAATGAAAAAAGTATATTGAACATTTTTAAAGGGGTTATGATGCGTTAGATGATATAGTTTCTGTCAGTCTGTTCCGAGGGTTAAATCAGAGTTTGTGTCTCCAAAGGTGCGTATGCTTAGCATTAATCATTATCTGGAGAAATTGTAATGTGGAAGTGAGATGCGTTCTTCTGTATCCAATCATTGGCTATTAAGCAAGCCTGGTTTTCCTTTACAGACAGAGAATACAATAGTGTCTGTAGCCTTGGATCAAATTCTAATTCGTCTGCCGACATAACTAAATGTTCATACAAGAGGGTATATCTAGAATGCTTAGTATGGTTTTGACATCGGCGTCAAGATATATCGACGCTTTTCTCTTCTATTTCAATTTGTTTACTTTTACCCAATCTTAAAGAGAATTTATTTAAGCATTCTCACACTTTTTCCAATATTTGGCGTATTCTCAAGGTTATATATCAGGTTTTTAATTAACATTCCAGCTGCTGTAGTCAATGCCACTAAAATGGTTTAGACTCTCATTGAAGCGCTCTCACATCATAACATTATTGATACTTTTCGAAGGCTGCAGGTCTCGTTGGACACCTAGGAAAAAGACAGAGTTAAAGCAAACTCGATGTTGTTAGAAATAAATGGATACCATAATTGTTGTTTAAAGTTTCTATAGGACCTTTAAAGATACATTACGTTTAGTTTGACTTGTGTAATGCCACGCTTCTAAATTGCGGTTACTTCTTCTTTGAGGAAGAAAAATTCATTTAGTTTCAAGCTGTATCCTTGGTTTCACAAATTTTCTATAATTATGCTTGTAATATATTTGGTCTTTGTATCGACATTGCGATCCAGGCTGATAAATCTAATGTAATATTGCCCCTGGTGTTTACTCGAAGGGCACTTAAGGCAATCGTGGTGGTAGGGTGATCTACCTTTCCTAAAATAAGGACATTTATAGAAACAAACGCCAGGAAAGTTAAAATTAATATTGATTTTCTCAAAGGTTTATTGTCGATAAGAGACAATTTATTCAGGATAAAAAATAGATCTCTATTTTACCAACATATGATACATGATATTAGATTCATGGCGCTAACGGAAAATGCTTACATTTCAAAACAGTTCTTCGTATTATTTCATTTTTTCTTTCATGAGGGCGTATAAGGATCCAATATGAAACCTGGATCAATAACTGATGTCAGCCAAGTTGTGAGAACCTTTGTCTGAGATATGTCGTTATATTTATTATGACATTTTGTCGACTTTTGTTTTGAAGTGTCGACTTTTGTTTTGAAGTGTCGACTTATGATGACTTTGTATCTGTCAACATACGATTACGATTAATCAATATTTGTTTCAAATGTGTCAACTTATTTATGATAACATTGTGTCGACCTTTGACCACGTTTTGTCGACTTCCGGTGATAGGGATTTAAATCTATGTTACAGAGGTACTTGTACAATTTACATGATGATGACTTCATGTTGATTCGTCTTTAAGGTAATGTATATCGTTTTATACCTAGGTAGGGTCTGCTCTTTGAGTTTGTAAACGGAGAATGTCCAATCTTCACGTTCTTATCTATGCGATACAATACGATCTACTAATGAAATAAGATTAAGCACACCATTTTTGTACAAAAAGAGATGAAGTGTATATTCGCCAATGAAAAGGGGATTAAGTAACAACTAGTATGGGTAGACCCACATATGTACATCATGTGTAGAAATCAAGCATTTGCGGTGGTTTATATTTCAGTCCACGAACGAATTACGTTTCAAATCGATGTAGTCTCCGATGCGTTCCTCTACACGGTAAACATGCATAAAAGTTATAAAATGCAGTTACCGTTATTGAAGGTTTTGACGTCTGCAATATTTAAAGACAAGACGATTTTCATTAGTCATGATGAATGCGTTTTAATCAAATTCATTTAAAGACATCAATATATTGAACTATACTTGAAACCAATTATTTGGCAAACAAACTCAATTAACGGAACTGCAGCAAAACAATGCAATAAAGGATATGCAGAGAACGGTATTCGCGCAGCCACTTTTTAAAGCGGAATACACTACATTCCATCTTTTTACAGAACACGTTTCAACAAGGTTGTAAATGATGAGTTTAATTTCAGGAAGTCGATGCCAGTTTCGAACTTAATTTTGTTTTAACTTCAATAGATTTGTTCTCACATTTTGACTCGCCCGAACAGGAGTTTCCGAACATGAGGTTACTCGAGGTACTGAAGATCAGTGGTAAATGGAATAGTGTATATGTGTATTATATCACACGTATGACTTCAAATGAAAGCTGTCGTTAAATTCAACATATCGACGTAAACACTGTGTATCCAATAAAGTGGTTCTATATGTCCTGGAAGTTGCGCATTCCCCGCTGTTTCTCTCTCACACTTAACCTTGTTGTATTGGAACGATTAAAGTAAATTTAATATAACATGAAACTTAAGCACTTTAAATGTAAGTTCTAGATAAAATAACGTTTCCAGGTTACTTGAATATTGCATTTCCATGATCATTTTATTACTTAAAAAGATCCTCTGTCAGATGAGTGACGCATATACGTCATCGCCTGTCAAGACTGGTCACCTATACCGTGTATGTAGAAATGTTCTGGGAAAATACACTAAAAACATGGATGGGATGTCGCACTTATCTTACATGTACAAATGTTCATTATATCAAACTTCATGCTGTTGTATCCGTTTAATTAAAGGACCTTTGCATTGCAATACGTCAATATTTCATTTCATATATTATGGTCGCCATTTTTGTCTCACTGAGAAATATTTTATATATCCTTTTATGGACGTTGTTGAATATGCTCATTAATATGCTTACTTGTTATGATTGAGAATGATGACTCGGTTATCACTTTGAGGACGTGATTTTTCCTTGGATGTGACCATCATTTACATGACGGGTGTCGTTGATGCAGAAGAAGAGGCATACTCTTCCGAAACTTCTGGTCTTATTATTTTGTACTTTTTTCAAGTGTCCCCGTGGTAAAGGTTTCCTTTGTTAAAATTTTGACCTACGTGTAATCGATTTTGAGCTGCTAGGATTATGGTTTTGTTGATATCTAATTTAGTATTCATCATTACTATCTAGAATGACCAGTGTATTACCAACTCTCGTATAAATACATTACGCATGTTTGACAACACTCAAAATTACGATCAAGGGTGTGTATACAGTGTATAATTCAAGTTCGCATGTCACAACAGATTTCCATTTATCCATAAGGTGGACTCTTGCACTTTGCGTTTGTATCTTTTGATAATATATTCATGCAATTAGTATTTCTTCCATGTACTTTTGCCATTCTTCTCTAAATTGTACTTCTAATATGTGTTTCTACCACGGACCTCTTAGAACTCGTACTTTATTAATGTGTTTCTACAATCTACTGTTCATCTATTTTGTCCATCTCAATCGTGTACTTATTCCTTGTAAATTCTACACTGTACTTTTAACTAGTACCCATGCCATGTACATTATTGTACCTCTAATATGTTAATATCTATGGAATTGAAGGCAAGGAACAAGGGTTTTAAGTAGAGAGCGATATTTTACCTCTATCATGAACCTCTTGTTCCTTTACACTGTACCTCTCATTTGCACCCTCGTCAGTCATCTGCATCATAGATATTTTGTTTATATTCGTACATGTTTGAATCTATATTAAACCGTTTGAATAGCTAGGATCCTGTGGATATTCTACCTGTCAACTAACAAATTGTAATGGCTTATCTACCAGGATTTATGATGATCCATTGGCCATCCGCATGACATCTTGTGTCTTCTGTTTGCATGCTAGATAAACCATAGTTTATGTACATGTAGAGTCAGACTGGTACATTAGGGCTGAGGCCATACGGTAAACGTGTTTTGCAATCTTGTGTTAAACGCAATAAATTTCCAATCTTTAAGGAGAACAAATGGCGTTATTACAGAAACAACCCAGCGCTGCAATACTTTAATTTGATAGAACTAATCTCGAAAATTAATTAAAAATCGAAAACTCTCTCCCCGAAATTCATCGCAACAAAACCATAAATTTAAACACGTTTTATGGAATAAGTGGATTATTGGTATAGAGTGTGGATAATATGAATGCCACAAACAATTCCCTCTTTTGGCTACGTTTGAGCTGTATATATGACAAACTATAATTATCAAAATAAATAGCAATATTTTTATTTCGGTCAATAAGCTCCAAATAAAAGATCAAAATACTAATATTTGATTTGCACGGGTTTGTTTTTGTAAAAGAACGAAATGTCACTGAAAATGATATAAATCAGCTCATTAGACAATCAAAATATGTTCTGAATGGGCAGGATTTGCCCGCTTTAGTTTAACACCTAATCACTGTTCAGAGAAAGTCATCTATTTTGATTCGCTGTACACTTGAACCCAACCGATAATCCACTGTTACAAATATTACCTAGGATCACTACGCTCTATTTAAAGTCTTGTTTGAAACTCTAGATTATTATTTCAGTAAGACTTCGAATTGAAGGGATATATTGTAGTTAATTTTTAAATAAATTCAGACAGTTGCCAAAGTCTCGACTATTTTTTTGGCCTAAAAAACAATAAATGACTATTTGGAATTCCGAGAGAATTGTCTCTATTGTGTATATTATTTCAAATAATATCTGTGCTCCCAGTTTGACATAATAATGTTATGTACTAGAAAAGCGTGGACTGTTCCTTGGTGGCATATTGGTTGGTTCCGGATTTCTTAACGTGGTTGAATGAAGTCATTGTTCGAAGGAGGATACGGTCGAAACGACGGAGAAAGCAATAGAGCCGACTACAGAACTACCGGGTTTCGTAGAGCTTACAAAAGGCTCTGTAGAACTCAATAGGAAGGAACCGGTAAAATCACGTGACGAGTTCAAAAATGAAACAGCCCCCTTCGCGAACTCATGATTCATGGTGCTTTCTGTAGCTGACGCTAAAACTAGAAGTAGATTTAAAAACGAATATGTTTGTCTCGCGAATTCATCGTTAATTGACGAATACACATTTAGGAAAAAGCCTACTATTACATGTATATTAAGGATTCGTCGAGGATGTACACTTAAGGTATTTGTACACTATTGAAGTGGAGTCAGCAAAATAACGAATTGTATTTGATCGAGTATTGAACGTTTGTTTATACTTCAATGACTCGGAGTTAACACGTTAGCGTGACGAAGATCACTTTATAGTTTTGTCTTTGACATTATCTTGTCGCGCTTACATGTACTTGATTGAACAGACAGTTCACTCCTGATGTTAATAAGTAAATGATTAACATTCAAGACAGGAAACCTAGCGATAACATTTAACACCCGTAAAAAACATTTTCGTGGAAATCTGCTTTTTAAAATAAATGAAGTTGATGTCTCAGATAGACAAAGGATATTGTTCATTGTTTTGCTTTAGTTCATTTCCTCCCAAAAAACAGTTTTGTTTTATTCAAAATCAATGTCTGACAGACGTTCTATAGTGTATGTTATGTTCATTTATCTGAATGAAACTACACATTATGGTACGTATATTTAGGGGTTACACAGTTATGTCATTATACAAAGTGACATTCCTGTCATATAATATGTTAGTGATGCCTCTCGTCTAACAATTTTACTGGTGCCTTAATGAGACACCTTTTTCTAGAGATAACAAAATGATCATGTCTAACTGTCGAACTGGTTATGGCAGTATAATTACTAGTCCGTAATTAGACAGTTGAAATGTATTTATGTAAGATTGCCTGAAGCTTCAGACACATACTACATAATCTTTCAATAAAGAACGGGATTATAACAAATACGATTCACATACACTAACCAGAGAACGAGATCAGGAAAGAGCATTGATCATTGGAATGAA
This sequence comes from Mimachlamys varia, assembly GCA_947623455.1. NCBI lineage: Eukaryota > Metazoa > Mollusca > Bivalvia > Pectinida > Pectinidae > Mimachlamys > Mimachlamys varia. Next base: position 36,229,842 of record OX392531.1, on the reverse strand, counting down.
ATACTAGTTTACGTACAATAAGTGTATGGCATTGACACTGATCAGAAGGATAAATAGAGGTTACACAACGAGTGGTAATCGGATATGGAATTTATTTCACTTGAGTAAATTATTTTTTAAAAGTTACAAATGGCAAGCTTTAGCGAGTGTCTTTAGTAGCTTTTAAAAAAATAATTAACGAGAGTGAAATAAATTCCATATCCAATAACCACAAGTCGTGTGACCTGTTTCTATCACAATACTATTAAGTCGCAGTGACAGTGTTGTTTTTTGTGAATCGCAAATGATATTTGCGCGAAAACACATCATTTCGTATTTATTCCCGCCAAATTTTGACGACGTAAACAATCGATCAAGTGACGTTGTTCGGTCAAAGTTCATCATGCCAGCCAATCAGAATTCGTTTAGTTTATTCCACGTGTGGTATAAACAGAATGTTATTCAACAGTTGTAATGATTATATTTGATACCCTGGGTGTTGAATATTATCCACCTATTATGGTAGAAAACAAGATTATAAATAAGCATAGACACATATCTTGCAATAAAGTACAAAGAAACAGGATTATGTGTCTAAACATTTGTACGTTTATTTTTTCAACAGACTGATCATACTTTCGTAAATCGTTCATTCGCTCAGTCACTTGCCCTCCACCACTTGGTCGCCAATCCGATAATAGAGAGGGGCAGTCGGAAGGTTAATGGTTTGTTTATGGTGGTAGTCCGGCATTTCCCCACCAACAAAACCTTGAATGACTTTCAGTAACTATTAGCTGATGATACGAAAAGTACACTACAATGTATCTGTAGCTTTCTACGGTAGTTTGTGTTGTCCATTTGGACAGTTATGATATGGAACCTGATCCGTTTTTTGTAAAGATAATCGTCGATTTCAACAATTTCATTATGACATCCTTTGAATCTAGCCGTTTAGTTGAACCTGCCGCAATCCTCATACGTATGCTATGATATCTTATGTTTTCCACTTGATGTCCACTCTTGAAGATCTCTTTCTCATATCACAGAAATGAACAATCGATCAAGTGTTCACTCGCTTGTGCGACTGACGCTAATGCTTGTTTCAGTAATATGAGATCTTACGGGAAGCGTTATTCTTAATTATGATGTTTTATTTTGGAAAGAAAAAAAAAAAATAACAAAAAGCAAAAAAAAAAAAATCAAAAAATCTATGGGAACATCAATAACATAACAACCAGCTTCTGTCATCAACAAGTGCCACTTGTATCAGGGATCAGGGATGGTATAGAAAAGTAAGTTCTGCATTTAGTCGTCATAACAAGTCTCGACAGTACCCACAGTTATGAATATAGAAAAGGGAACCATAGGAGTGAAGACAACACGTTAATACCACTTAATCCAAATAATTAGTGAGGACAATCGATGATTTCACGAATGAGGAAATACTGTCCTCTTTCATTGTCCATTGTAGAGTACTAATATCTAGAAATGGCATGGGAAAGCCCTGTGGCTCCTCACGAGTCCAAATGAGTTCACATGTCATTAAGTGTAGAATCGATGATGTCCCCATGTACCATAAGCAGATCACTCCCTGGTGTGTATGGCATTAGTTATAGGAAAAGTGTAGCGGGATACATTATGAACAATTTTGTTCAAAAAGGATTCACTTCGTAGGGCATATAGGTCAACCTATCATTGAGTTTATGTTTCTAATGACGATAAACTTGGTATCGGTTTTGAAAAAGGACATAAGAAAAGGGTATTGCTTCTCAGTACGTAGTCGGTACATGTTTCTCTGCCATATTGATATATCAGATTTACATGGGTGTTGTACATGTTTACCTCACAATCCTGTAACAAAGCTTCTAAAGCAAAATTAATAACCAGGAAGCCTATGTTTTAACTATTTTAATCATTGTAAAGGTTGGCATTTGTTATTGAATTCAAATGATTTTGACTTCATTTACCCACGGCCGAAACGTGTGTCTGATATATCGCTCATCGACCCGGAAGTATGACGCGCGGAACTATACCCCAAATCACATACTACACACCTTATATATCAGATGGTTTGTCGTGTTATTCTGAGCACATCTGGATTTATCGTGTTTATACATGAAATCTGCACCTCCACGTGGCTATTGCTCACTTCCCGATCTAACATGGCGAAGATCTATCACCAGATAAAGAGATAGAGAGTGTGTAGTTTATGGTTTTTTCACACGTACCGAGGGCGATCTAAGAGACACTGTAAACCATAATTCATACAAGGACGAACACGTCATAAAAACAAATAGTAGCATTTCAAAGTATTGCCAACTTAACCGATTCTATGGTCCAACATCAGAAATGTTCTGTTTTCAAACGCAAATTTCCGTCTGAATTGTAAACCACTGAGTTTCTTCCTCAAATTACTATTTCGTATTATGTTGCAAATTATTACAGAGATATTCCTCATAATAAACAAATTATGTTGGTAGTAAACAATCACAACATAGACTTACAGGCCGTTGTCATTGTCTGTAACGGCATGTGGAGATTACCATCAAGGACAGACAAGAATGGGTCAGCCATGAGGCTTCGACACTTTGCTTACAGCGGCAATGGTTTACTGTAAGTTCGCATCCACTTCGTTCAATATATCGCCAGTGGTAAGCTCTGTCGAGTCAATCTAACGTTATATTGATAAGTCATTATTCATATTTTCTCTGTCTCGTCTGTTTATTGTTCATCATGATTTCCAAATGTTTGCCTGGTACATCAAATACGTACTTGTAAATAAACTATGGTTGTAATTTCTCTGTTTCTTTTCGGATATTGTCTTATTTTGGGGTTTTGTTTTTGCTAAAGTGATTTACAATATTTGAAGCTTCAACTCCTTTACATGTTGTCGCTTGTTGCTATGTCTATACGAAATGTTTTATTGAGCCACTATATAAATTACCACGATTTGGTCCATCATTGTTGTTATATATGAAATGAAATCATACTTAGACCTAGACACCAATCTTAAACCTAAAACTATCAACATATCACAGGGAAAATATTATTTATTATGCATTGTATTTCGCACCACTTCTACAACATTCAACACCATTTTCTTGACATTAGGTGTTGAAACAATGTGGACAACAGACATGGAAATTACTTTTTTTTTCAAAGTATTTTTCTTGTTCAATAAAAAAGATAAACAGTACAAATTACATAAAAAAGACGAATTACAAAATATTGCATTGTTTACACAATGTTACACCATCTCCCAACGGTGTTTACATGTATATATATATGTTTCTATGAAAATGTAAAAGTTAAGAAAAAACATCTTCAGGATTTATTTTGTTATGACTGCATAGACTGGGGGGTTTTGATTTAAAAAACAAAAGTAGACCTATAACCATATAACGATGTTTTGCTCACGTTTAACAGAAATGGTAATATATTTATTTTATAAGCTTAGAAAAGTACATTTAACATAAGGAAGAGTACAATATTTATTTCTGTACCGAATGGTATTAACATTCTTTTACCAGACGAACTGGACTGACTTTCTATAATAAAATGATGATATAGTGAGACAGGTTATTCAGGAAAGATTTTTATTGTACTCATCGATTGTAAGAATTTAAGTACATAGGGTCTGCGTGTGTACTGATAGACATAAGCTCACACAACTGTCATATTAGCTCTACTAAAGAGTGCTTAGTTCAATTCCTTACCACGATATAGACAAACGTGCATTGGTTTTCTACCTGAAATACAAGGTTATGTTCAAGTTACACTACGTAAAAAATATGTTTTATCTTTGAGTTTGGAAGAAATTTATTGGTTGATAATACAAAATCTACGAAATTTACTGATAATTGAAATAACGTCTAAAAATGTTCATTTGACGTTTTTTTAAGTTTTGACGATTAATTGGGCAAAAGAAGCTTTCAACTGTGCATAAAGTGTAGTGTAACGCACGATATGTTTTTTTTAATATAGCAGCAGTTGTTTATTATAAGAATCCACAGCCGACATACTTAAAATTAAATGAGATGCACAAGCAAACTTCTACAGTTATAAAATGCATGAAAGTACTTGCGTCATCAAGTCTGAATCATTGATAAAAGGCAATGAAACCAGTAAAAAAAAGGTTTTGAGGCTGCATTTTCATTTTCAAATTATCAAACATATCTAGGCAAAATAGTGACACAAACGTTTCAATTGTGTGCGGTTAAAACAATAATGACCAGCTGATCACAGGAGCTTATCAATCTTCATCAGTAATAAGGACATCCTTGTATCTAACAGTAACGCTTGTCAAGGAAGGATCAGTACAAGGATTAGATAGAGCTTTTTTTCCCATTTCAAATTGCAAAATATGTCTGCATAGCTTGCAGAATAATTGATTAAAAATATTATTTAAACTTAATGAAGAAGATATAGTGCTGTGCACACTTGTATAAGCTTGCGTCAAATAATGATGTATGCTATGAGGAAATGTGTACCAGTATGGACAGAGAAAAGACGTCGGTCTATAAAACAGGCAAAAACTTGAGCGTTCAGAGGTCAGCACCAGATCAGCTTGTTATTAGAGATGAGATGATAATTGAACTAATATTCAAACAAGACACGCTTATTATCCTCCAATATACTGGAAGAAAGAAAATGGATACTGAACCTACGTGAACTCTGTTCTGCTTTGAGAACATTTGTCAACCACCTACAGTGTAATACAAAGCGTCTAATCCCACTGACGGGCTGTGTTGTGTAGATATCGTGTAGGATCCCATTCATTCTGACGGACGGAGAGGCCCGTTTGCTTAGCAGACAAAAGAGTGAAAGGAAGAACCCAGTGTGAATTAGTGTAAGTAAGTAATGAGGTATAGTAATACATAACAATATAGCAGAAGAAATATGATCTCTGTTAACATTAGGATAAGGGAAAACGGATCTTTGCAGTTTTGTTAATGACATTAGAAAAGGGAACTGTTCTTTTCAATATTAATTAAAAAAAAGAACAACAAGACAACCGAGCACAAACATTATATGATCACACGGCGCTCACAAACAATTCTTCCATAGATGAACCACTCATTTAAAATCTAAACAGTTTGATTTAGCATTAATTGCACACCACTGAAATACACCATCATCTTACACGAGGGTCCAGTAATATGAAATTTATTAAACGAGTTCAATTATTTAATATGTTACGAGCCTTTTGGCGAGTGACATATTTAATTATTTAACGAGTTTAATAATGTCCATATTATATTGACACCAATGTGAGAGTATATTTTTTATATAACTTATAAGAAAGACAAATTTCTTCTTTGACGATACGATTTTCACTACAGAGACAATTATATGACGTCATAAATACGTCATTTGTTTATGACGTCACAATAGTGTTATTACACGTGTGTAATACCATATCTATGACATGGCCTTATGACATGCCTAAACGGGTTCACCAACTCAACGTGTTATGTGTAGGATATATTGAATGAGTTATCGACGTCACCATGGTTACTTGTTTATTTTAGGTAGGTCCTCCTGCTGATAATTTCATAAAAAGGAAAGAAGTTGAAATAAATGTAGGACTATCGCCTTGAGAATAGTTTGCTCAAGTTATATCCTTTTATGAAAGGTCCATATGTCAAGGTTCAATCCAGAAAATCTTTAAAAGCATGATGGATTATTGGACATGGCTCCAAATTACATCCACTACCAGTCAATTCAAAACAATCTTTTTTTAGATGTAATCAACAAAAACTGAAATGAAACAAAGACAAATTCAAAGACAATTTTCTTTTCTCTTTGATCATATGATTTATGGCCCGAGAGAAATCATAAGAACATATCTCCTGTTAGAGAGCTTCCCACGTATTTATTCAGCGACTTTACTGGGAGTGGTCGCATTGTGCGTGAACTTAAGCAAATTGAGGCTTATTAAGAGATCTGAAGTTGTGTTATAAGCTACCTTCAATGTCGACATTGGAGTGACCACTAATTTACTAGCAGTTGAAAGATGTCTTTGGACAATGTCCATTGTGAAAAGGATTGCCATCACTTTTGAATATTCCTACTTTTGAATCAATTTTCCCACGTTGCAAATAAGAATAAAAATGTAAAATCGATTTAGTAAATGATACATGTTAAGAATACGTTTATGATTAACAGTTTCTTGAACTGTAATAAAAATAAGATACATTACTTCATGTTGATATGTTTCGTTATACGTCATCAACTCTTAAATAGACAACACGTGCCTTTCGCAAAATTCAAGCTAGGTTAAAAACAAATAGTTAACATATAGAGGATCTAACATGAGTTTCGATGTAATATAGAATTTATCAAACACGTTCAATGATCTAATAGGGCACGAGCCTTACGGTGAGTGGCATTTAATTATCTAGCAAGTTCAATAAATTTCAAATAACATTCACACGAGTGTGGCATTCTATTAATGAGCAAATACGCAAAAACTCTCAAATAAATTATCTTTAGCACAGGCAAAGTTCTACTTTCTAAGATGTTTACTACCGATACAAATATATGACGTTATAAAAACGCAATTTGTTTATGATATGGCCGTATGACATGATATCATTGTAATTCGTTATGGGTACTCACATGTTTTGCTGCATAATAGTAACTTTATCATGAGCTACAGTGTGCGAGTGTTTAGTTTATAATCGAATACATTAAATGATTCATGAAATACGTCTTTTGTAAAAGTCATTGCAGTATTTGTTATTCATGAAGGAGGTTTCAAAACTCACATTATTACATGCTGTCACAAAATGAATAATATTTCACATTACCTGATAATCGGAGTTCATTGTCGCAGAAAAGAAAAATGAGAATGGTAATACAACAATAGAGTCTGATACTACACGCTATCGCTGCTATCTTTATCACAGCGTTTCAAAAACAATGAAAACATAATCCGAACTCAAAATCGGAAATACCGGAAAGACAAAAAAAAAGAAATAAATAAAATCCTTGAATTCAGTTTTTTGTTGACTTCTGATTGTGTGTTTCTGAACTCTCCCTAACAAATTGATACAAAAGAAACTTATGTGTGAGTAAAAAGTATATCCGATTTGTTTTATTCACCTAATCATTGCAATCATAAAGCGTACGTGTTCACGATTTGCCACGAACAATATAAAACCTTCACAATATAGACTATCATCAAGTAAACCCTGTCAATAGTGTAAGTCTTGCTGCAACAAACTAAACTTACCATTAGTAAAAAATGTTTTTTCGATCAAAACATTTGATTTTTCCAACTTGTACACTACCTCATAAAACATTGTAGGAACGTCTTCGATTCATTGTTATGAGAGCTGTCTGTTCCAACAAAAGCGGACGACGATACAAATATATGGTAGTGATCTATTTCGGAACATTCTTTGTGAAAAAACCACTACAATAGCTAAGATGAAATATACTGAAGAAGATATAGTAAGGATGATTGAATTCCTGGTCAACAATATTTTTTATGATATTCAAGCAGATCATGGGAACAAACTGTCCCGCTCCGTTTTCATACTAAGCTGAATTTGTGGAAGAGCTTATCGGGACTGGTAACAAAAACCTTGCCAAATCTTTTTCACTTTTCACTTTAAGATATATCGACGATATGATGTCTATAAACAACAAGAAGTTTGCTGACCACATCGATCGTATATACTCTTCTGAACTTGAAATAAAGGACACAACAGACTCCTCTACATCATCTGTTTACATGTATCTCGATCTCTACTTAATGTACGACCAACATTAACAGCTTACTACTAAGCTATACGATAAACGTGAACTTTCCCTTTCTTGATAGTAACATCGCTGTTTTTCTAACTTATGGTGTTTTCATGTCACAGTTGATTCGATATTCTAGTGCTTGCTCTAAATATCGAGATTTTCGAGATCGTTGTCGATTGCTGACAAACAAGCTAACAAGACAGGGATTCGAGAGTGCAGGTTGATCAGAAAAAAATTAAGAGAATACCGAAGCGTTAACAAAATCATAATACAAACTCAAAATCAATTAAACTAAGAGCAAAAAATGAAAAAGGAAGGATCTACATGGATACCCTTGTAAAAATACAAGAGAATAAGACCAGGTGTTCCGGGGGAGTAAGCGTCTTCTTTTTCATCGAAGACACCCGCCATGTAGATCTTGATCAAATCAAAGTAAACATCAAGTTCTCAAATGAGGACCGACTCATCATTTTTAATCACAACAAGTAAAAAACTAATAACCATACTCAAAAACGTCAATCCTTATATCACTTAAAGATACAGAATATTTCTTGAAGAGACAAATATTATGGTTTATGGTTTGGTTAACTCTTCGGTAGTCTCTAAAAACTTCTTAAAGGCGATTTGAACCATATTGCCGAAATTTGCAGAATGTAATATCAAATACATATTTTTTTTAAACAATTGCACGAAATAAACTTTGTTTTCATGCAAGTTTTATACTAGTGTGATAGCCGTTTACTTCCTTTTGAATAATAATACATTTTGTAACGAAATATGAACATTGTACCTTTAGTGATACATGTATACTGATTCTGTTTGTAGACACTGTAGTCTGCTATAATCTTGTCATTATTTCGTTTTGTAATTGTTGTACGATACCATGCTTTTAGATAGAAGTAAAAAGGGTCTTTAGTGAAAAACATGTGGGAATGGAATACGTATTTTATCACCATAACAAGTAAATGATGCCGAATACCATAATCGTTCATGAGAGGAAATAGACATGTATTCGGTACTACCACCTGAGATGAACGCCATGAAACATATTAAGACACTAATATGTACATTGTACATGTTATTGAAATCGCAAAATAACCCAAATGTTTGGCATTTTGTTATTGGTAATTGAGTTTTTAATATCTATAATAAAGCCCATATGTGTGTGTTTGACCTTTCTATGCCTTCTACATGTTTGTTCTCCCAATAACCTCGGAAGATTAATTAATCAATAATATATCTTGCATTAAGTATACCGTTGATGTGCATCCTAAACGTCACACGTTAAATGGTTTTCATCTTGAATCTTCTAACTGTCAGACTAGTGGGAGTATGGAGTCATTGATGTTCCATCAAATAAGTACAAAGAATAAAGCCGGTTGGACTTTTCAACCCCAGCATACAGAATCACTGAAGATATGTAAAAAGGTCTCTCTAATTAACCTGTATCCGTACCAGGCGTAAACCAACCCATCTAACACGTTAGAAGTATATAAAGATATGCAAATGATACACGAGTTATGTGTTAACATGTTCCTGTAAAATGCAGTGTTCACACGACAGTAGGCTACAGACATTTTAATCAAAATTTTGAACAGGATGCGGGTTGCAAGTTTCAGCTCATATAACATGTGTTATCTACCCATAAAACTGACATAGGGATATCAAATTTTGGTAAAAACGAGTTATTTTATCTGCGCATTTCACATAATATTTTATTACAGGATGACTGATACTTTGGAACCAAAAATCATTTATTGGGGGAAGCGTACTCTTAACACACATACTAGATTGACTTCACACAGAAGGAATGCAATGCCATTTAAAATCTATCTAATGACGAGCCTGATACAACACAGGAATTAGCAATCTCCGATCAGTTGGAAACAGTTCAAAGACATAGGTATGTCCTTAAGTGAAAGCTGATTTCAAAGAGCTGTGCAGTACAAAGTTATAATTAACACTATCGGTTTGTTGCTTTGTACTTGATTTTTATTCCTTAGACTATATATAATATCTGAGTTAATGGTATCATTGGGAACCTGAAGAACTTCCGACAAAGTCATTTCCATTGACAGGACACTATTTAATGGTATCTAATGGTAACCATTATGTCAGCGAGCTGACGCCAAATGTGTTAGAGCACTAGGTGCATGCTAGACTCGTTCCATTTCATCACTTCATCCTGTTTTTATGTGAGTTGTACCTCCTGATGTACTCACTTTGATATATGAACGCACTCCTGCTCCTTGTTGTCTCTAGAACTAAGGTTATTGAAATACGTCATTATCTCCCATGTGTCATTCCTGGAGGACAATAAGCAGATCTCACCAAGTAGAAGCATGTTAAAAAAACAGCCATGAGGAATTTTAAAGACGAGAACATTATAACATCATAGATTTGTCTTCTGGCATGACATTTTGCAAAATAAAACTAAAAAAAAAAAAAACCATTAAGAGAATAACTCTATTTACGATAACCTGACAAACTTAGCTCCACATAATCAGTAAGTACATTCTGTACGTTCGTATAGAATAAATGATTCTGATCCGTTCCGGCGCTACGAAGTGTTACAGACTGGTTATAAGCCACCTTGCTAAACCATTCACATAGTCGTGTTGATTTAAAGCCGATGAGTGTTCTGTTTGGGCCTGGACGCGCGATTCAAACCCCATGAGTTTTTCATCATGTCATCTCACTTGAAAGCCATAGTAAATACGTTGTAACCATCTCTACAAACAGTGTGTTTTCCATATGGATTATTAGGGATGTGTGGCAGAAAATACATTTTTTTATAAAGTCCACGCTTCTATTTGACTAACAACTACTCAAGCACATAACAAACCTATTACTCTTTGAAAATAAAGATTGGTGATTCAGTAAATGCAAGTGTCTGTTATTGCATCTTGTAAACCAGTGTCAAAGAAATAATATGATGTACTTATTAATAAACGGATTTATTATTATTAGGTACAATGAACGCATAGTTCATGGTCACGAAATTTACAATAATTATAATAATCATCTCATCTCGTCAAGTCTTTAAGCTTTGATGGTGTGTTGTTTCTTGATATATAAAGCCCGGATGGTTTATTTAATGAGAGTTAAAACAAAATCAAGAGGGGAAAAAATACATATCAATATAATTCAATGATATTTATTTATTATGATATTTCATTCTCGCAGTAATGATGCATACTGATCAGCCTTTCTCCATATAATGGCCGCATACGCATAGACTTAATTGCTGGATGTTTAACTTATTTGGAAAGGTTTCATTTCGGTAACTTCCGGTAGCCGACGTCTAGAGAGCTTTAGTGACTCTTTCAACAGTTAGTTAACGTTTTGTGGTCGACTTTGCATCTATGTTGATAAATAACCCCTGGGCTGTAAGATATTTTTAAATTTAGATAGGCGACGATTTCAATTTTGCCCGTCAATGTAAGACTTCTTTGCATTTAGAACTACTTTGATGTTTGACAAATGATTAATGATAGAGCGAGGTACATGTCGAACTAATGGGGAGTAAACAATACCGACATACTCTTATGAAAACGTTTTGAATATATCTTCAACAGCATTCACCTTGTAGATCGCCCTCACCTGCCACAAATGTTATTCATGTAAAGCGTGTTGTGTCCATACATGTTCTAATTTGATAGCTGAATATTCATTGAACCACACTTATGTACAACGTGATAGCACTCAACAGTCAGCAATTGCTTATTGGGACGGATAATTCCTGAAAGCTTTAGCAGTTTTTATAGAACGTATTTCCGGCCAGTGTTTTTTCCATTTATAGATTATCTTTCTTCAATTGTTCGCTTTGGAATATTTCGATTTGTCTACTACAGTAGACTCTTGTAAAACAATCAATTGATCCCAATTTCTTTGTTAATCTTTCCGTGAAAGCGAATAGATTATCATTGACAACATGAAATTTTTTTTATATAATGACGCCATTAATAGGAAATGAATGACGTCACCCTACTGATTAAACTGACAATACCGGATATGTTTCATCGATGTATAGTTTTACTTGACTTATTACATTAGAGCATTGTGATCAGGCTTAATGGCAATGTACAGCCGATTCGAGATCACATTTAGGACAAGTGTTATACACTGTGAAACAGAACAATCTGATGTTGTTGTTGTTTTTGTATGTTTTCATTCTCTAAGTGCCATTCTATTCCCATAATCTTGATATGTAGTCAGCAGTATTTTATACACATATGATATTTTCATATGTACTGAGTGTATTGTGTTATTATTCCTAGACTCTGTGATCTATGATAAACGTTAATTCATTTCACACATTAAACACGAATGTCCAATATAATCGTACATTGTATCACATTACATAACTGGATTTTTTAATTGTCAGGCCTATGCCAATTTAGTAGACGAGAGTGACGCTTTTGTAAACAACCTCAACGGATTGCTCAAAGATATGTTGATAACCAGTACACATAAAGAGATGGCCGTAAATTGAATGTTTCACTTGAACTGAGTATCATTGCACTGTATGGTTAGATTGCATTAACTCCAAACGAAAAAAATGGTTGCGTTATATTACTCATACTTATTATAAGTACATTTGAGGTAGATTTTATGTTATCATTTCACAGAGTAACAACATACAAAACATGCCACTGTAACATAGTTCGTATCAAATGAAGACCTCTCTGGTATTATCTTAAATCCCATAACTTTAACAGGCCTGTTATCTCTGTAGGCGACAACAATCAGAAATTATAGCTTGGGTTAGAGGAAACACCCCTTTTCGATTGGATGATTTCATTTCGAACATTTGCAGTAAACACAATGTCATGTAGTTTACTTACAATGTATGATAATAACTAAGGTGTGTTAAAGATATCAATCAGAAGCAAGGGTTACAACACTGCATCAAAACCTCACAGGTTTTAAAATTTTCGTATATTCGCATATTATACAAACGTATGATACAGTATAAAGACAGTTACAAGTATTTTTGTGTCGATTCATGTTATTAATTTCCCTCTTTTCTTGGATCTAAATAAAACCAAATGATTTAAACAGGTTGAACAAAGCAGATGTACAGAAACTTCAAGAAGCAGGAAAAACAAGGGTAAACAGATGATGTGCATAAACGTTTAACAAGAACAAACAAAAGGGTGAAAAGATGATATACAAAAACTTAAACGATGAAAAACGAGTTAGGACAGTTGACATATCATTAAACAGACAAAAATATGAGAGGACAGGTGATGCATGATATATAGAAAGTTGAAACATTTACAAATGAAATACAAAAATGAAAGCACTTAAATAACAAATAAACAATTGCCTTATAAAATAATGATCGTCACTTAAAACACTTTTATAGAAGTTTGAACGGTCCGCATCTCGTTACTTACTGTATAAATGTGGTTCGTCAGTATATGATACATATTATTAAAAATATGATATGCGTTGTAAACATGTGTTTATCGAAACAACTACGATTTGTAAACACATTAAGGAGGAATACAAGGGAGATAACAGTAAAGAAAAGTCGAGTTCTCGACAGGGTGTGTGTGTGTGTGTGAGGGTGTGTGTGTGTTTTCATCGTTATTATAATTATTTTAGTTTTCCACTCTCCCTTATCAATAATTTCCTCTGATATTCTTATAGGATTGACGTTGTGAACAAATTGCTATTTGAATAAAAATTCGGCAAAAAGAAATAAAAAACAATCTACTACCTAATCATGAAACCTTGCAAAAATACAAATGCTAAACGACATCATTATATTTTTACAATATTAATATAAATCATTGGATATGTTAAGAGATTGCTTAATTAAACTCAGAGTTTGTAGAGCTTCATTTTGAATTGGTATGGATACACAAATCAGATAATATCGAATCGTCAACAAAATATTTATCGATTAAATAAGGGAAGAACTATGAATAAAGGAACTATTGATATTAAGAACCTTGGAAAATCACAAATCAATAAAACCATATGTTCCAGAGGGCGTCTTCTGTTTCATCGACGACATTTGCCATATCATGTAATTCTAAGTTCCATCCAAGTTAATGGCAGGTCTCTCTAGTAGAAATTGAGGCATTATTCTCAATAACAATTAGGAATACTAATGAGCAAATTAAAAAACGTCGACCTTCATATAATACAACGATACGTAATGTATCTCAATGAGACCAAGATGGCGACCATAAAACTTGTTTGTAATCTTAATCAACAGCCTTCAATTTGTCTGTCTTTCAACAGCACTCGCTTAAATGATTAAACATCAGTTTTCTTATGTTCGTTGTGTAGGTTTGAAACGCGTATAATCAGATTGGAACATACGTACACCCGTAGTAACCACGGAGGGCCACAAGCAAAGATATGGTTTACTGTTGAATATTGATCCAATAGAATCTTTGTGAAAAGAAAAATGTTTTACTGCCTTGTATTGGTAACCAGTACAAGGACTTCATGAGGGTTGCTGTACAGTTGTTTTTATGTATACGCGTAATAAGAAGAGAGGTTGTGTTTGACAAATACATGGTTGCGAGCTATCTTGGAGCATATTTTGTGAAAAACATAATGTTACGAAACGTGCCGGCATATAGAACCTGACATAGGTATACAAATCAAACAGATCCGCCACGACGTAACATTTAATCGGGTACCAGGGGCTGTAATTATATTTAAGAAATTATCATTGTGTTAATAAGTACATTTTGTACATACACACACCCAGACATGGGTTCTTATCAATACAAACATCCCGACCTGAGAAATAAACAATATTTTACAACAAAGAGCAAAAATGAAACTAGTGAGACGGGCCGTGCACGTACCCGAGACATCTAGGTTATGGAGCCAGGACGTTACCACCAGACCAAAAGATCCCAACTAGCTAACCTGGTTTGTAATTCCCTGATATTGTTATGCAAGGTCGCGTCTTCACGTAACAAAAACAAAAGCTAGGTTGAAATATACCGAGGAAGATATAGTACGAATGATTGAATTCCTGGTTGACAATATCTTTGTTGAGTTCGGAAGAAAGATTTTCCAACAGACTGTTGGTATTCCAATGGTCACTAACTGTGCCCCACTTTTGGCTGACTTGTTTTTTTTTGTCATGCGAGACTGAATCTGTCGAAGGGCTTATCAGGACGGGTAACAAAAACCTTGCCAAATCTTCCAATTTCACTTTCATTTATAACATATCGACGATGTGTTGTTTATAGACAACAAGAAGTTTGCTGACCTAGTCGACCTATACCCTACTGAACTTGAGATTAAAGACACAACCGACTCTCCTACATCGACTTCTTTCCTCGATTTTTACTTAAACTATGACCAACACGGGCAACTTACTACGATAAACGTGACGATTTCGATTTTCCGATCGTGACTTTTCCTTTCTTGATAGTAACATCCCTGTTTCTCCATCCTATGGTGTTAACATGTCGCAGTTGATTTGTTATTCTAGGGCTTGCTCTGAATATCAAGATTTTCGTGATAGATGTCAACTGCTGACGAAAAACTTACGGCACAAGGATTCGAGAGATGCAGGATGATGACGACTATAGGCAAATTTTATGGTCGCCATCTTGATCTCATTGGGAAATATTCTGTATCTTTGTATAATATGAAGGGAAGCGTTTTGGAGTTTGCTTATTTGTGTGCTTACTTCTTGTGATGACAATGATGACTCGGTTCTCATTTTGAGTATTGGTGCTTACTTGGATGTGACCAAAATTTACATGGCGGGTGTCGTCGATAAAGCAAAAGACACTTAATCTTCCAGAATGCTTGGCCTTATTCTCTTGTGCTTTTACGAAAGTCTTTATGCTTGCTGTTCCTTTGTTCCTATTTTGCCTCTAGTTTAATCGATTTTGAGTTCGGTTTATAGTTTTGTTGACGCTTTGGTATTCTGTTTTTTCGACACTCTTTTAGACAGCTCATTTTTTATCTAGTCTACATGCCACATATATACAGTCATGTATCGTTAGTTTCTGTGTACGAAAACTATACTATCGATATCCCTGACTTGGAAGAAACTTGATTGACATATATCCAGTTCAAATGCTTTTGCCAAATTAAGCTTACCTGATCATCTTGGTTAAGCGACTGGTGTCTTTTGATTTTCTATTACGCAGGGACTATGCAAGATC
Organism: Mimachlamys varia; assembly: GCA_947623455.1. Lineage (NCBI taxonomy): Eukaryota > Metazoa > Mollusca > Bivalvia > Pectinida > Pectinidae > Mimachlamys > Mimachlamys varia. Next base: position 36,213,949 of record OX392531.1, on the reverse strand, counting down.
CCTAATAGCCATAAATAATGACTTAAACTTTGTACAACCTGTACCAAACTAGGTGAAATAGGAACTATTGATATTTCATGGTGGTTGGTAATGATCACAATGTGTACAATAATAAAGTAAAGTGAAAATGAGGACTAAACCGATTGGTCAGATTAATAACATAAAATAAAATAACCAATGCAATAAAAAAAAAACATAATCCCAACTCAAAATCGATTAAACTAGAGGCAAAATATGAACAAAAGAAAGATTTACATGGAGACGTAAAAGCACAAGGGAATGAGACCAGGTGTTCCGGAAGAGTGAGCGTCTTCTGCTTCATCAAAAGACATCACAAAGTAAAGCACAATTGAACAAGTACTTACAACTTACATTTCCTAACGTTAATAGACCAAAGCATGTACGACTTATACAATGTATAGTTAACTTACAGAGTTAAATCAATCTCATATATGCCTTCATTAGGTTTTAACATAGTTTTATATTTGAAAAATGAAACTGATAGATGTTCAGATAGGCCTAGGACAATGTAGCGCATATACTTTGATTGACAAATTAGACGTAAACAGTATCTTGGTCACCTGCCATAAATATCCTTATCATTCGTCTTCTTACGTTAAAGGTCTACAGGAGTGAATAAAAGTTATAATTTTATATCTGTTGTTATAATAATCTAGAATACCGACGAGTCAACAAAACCATAATCCGAACTCAAAATCGATATAATATAGGCAAACTATCAACAAAGGAAATATAAATATGGAGACCTTAAACAGTATAAAAGAATAAAAGAATGTGTTCCGGAAGAGAAAGCATCTTCTGCCTCATAAGTAACACCTGCCATATGAATCCAGGTCTAGGTTACATCCAAGTAAACGTCACGTCCTTCAAGTGAGAACCGAGGCCTAATTCTCAATAACATCAAGTAGGCATACATATCAGCGTTTTCAATAACATCCACTGTCATATCACACAAAGACACAGAAGTTTTATGAGCCCAAGATTACGCCCATAAATTTTGCTCATAATCTTCATTACCCTGCATCTCTCGAATCCCAGTGCCATAAGTTTGCTCGTCAGTATCCTACACCTACCACCAAAAAAAATCGATATTTAGCGTAAGCATTTTCTGTTTAACATCATAGGTTATTCGGGGTTCAATTTCTATTATAATTATGTTCATGTACACTTGATTTCTTGAACTAATGTTGTTGGTGTATTATTGTCGTCTTTATGTATCGAATTTGTTTGGTGATATGGCGTTTGTGCTTCAAACGGTATGGTATATAATGGTTTTTAGATATGGTAATATGATATAAACATATACATCTATTTATTTGTTGTGTTAAATCGAATAATGATAGTTTGTGACGCAATATTACAGTATTTCAGGATTTTAGATTTGCTTAAATTGTATAATATAGTGATTTCAAATGTAAATATTGCCCGTCCATGTATGATCAAGGATCAATCTTCTGATATCAATGTGGTTTCTTCTTTAATTTAATACTTATAATGTAAAATGATAACTTATAGTATTTACCTCATGTGGGGTGTCATGGCTAAATGTCATGTTTCTATTAAGTACACTGAAAGTCTTTGTGGAATTAACATCAATCAAAAGAAAGACACACAGTAAGGTTATGCGGCTGAAATGATATCGGAAATACAATAAATAGACAGGGCATGGTAGGATTAACAGTAAATTCTACAATTAAAATACAGATAAATCAAAACAATATCGGAAATATCCTTATCCTCACTAAAACAAGCGTACTGCTGGGAAATTCCCAACCAACAGGAACATATTGTTGGAAAAGTCTTTATAAATAATGATAATAAAAAAACAACTGCTATCTGAGCAGATCAGTAGTACAGCCCATGTATGTAACCTCTACATAACTTGTTGTCAAACCAGCCTTCTATAAGATATATATATCCGTTCCTTTCAATTAACAACGATCTGTGGGTAATCTAAACGACATTTACAAGTGTTGGCGTGACATTCTGATGTAGTTGGGGTCAATACCACTCTACAGTAAACTATCTGTACACACATATTTAGAGTGTTTGATTGGCTTTTACGCCCACAAAATATAGTCAGAACACGAACTACGAGATATGTCAGCGAAGTTGTAAAACATCAGATGACTTTGTCTATTAGATTAAAGCGTTCGGGCTAATTATTTGTCTCTTTTATTGATTCTGAATGGCAAGAACGATGGAGTGTTATACTACACACTGCACAATGGGTAAAGATTGCAGTGTTTTGGTTAAATGCTATTTTTTAACATGCTGTGTCAAAGCACGCATGCTAAACAAATATAAGATTATGCACCAACACTGATCGACGGATAACATTGATGAGAATTATACTACAATTGTAGCTGAACGCATATCAGCAGCAGCAACTGCGTCGCCAAACTACATCTCGAATCTTATGTAATGAAGTGTATAAAGAACACCTCCTATTGTGCAACTATGTGTTTCTATGAAGTCGTTTACGTCTGTCTTAGCGATTTTATCTACAATGTCAGGGGTCGATGGTAGTGTTACCAGATATCATTATCATTGTCTGTATAAGCATGCCACATTTCTGATGACCCTCTCTCAATGTATTACACCGAAAGAAATCGAATATATACGTAGCGCCATCTACATGCATTTGGTCAATTCGTTTAAATGAAGCTCATTTATATGTAAAGTAGGGAGTTTCGTTGTAGATGTAAATAAGAGTTTATTTAGGAATCATTTTTGCAACTCTCGAGGAAAAGGTTAGAGTTGCTTTGTCATGATGAAATGTTTTACCTATCACTATGGCTGGTAGCACGTAACCGTGGCGAGATATACATTGTAATGTACAGGAAGCTGTATAAACCCTGGCATGGCTCTAAATGACGTTTAAACAAACACAGTGAGGTATGCTAGAGCTTCATGATTAATATGTATATCATTCCGACATGGACATTTTGGTAACCGACCTTCAATATACCTATCAGCAGTTTTACCAAAAAAAGAAGTAATTCTGTTTTTTTTCTTTCATAAAAAAAATCAGAGAATACCAAAGCGTCAACAAAACCATAATCCGAACTCAAAATCAATTAAACTGTTACCATGTATGTTACACTGTTTGAATATCGTTACCTTGTATGTTACACAGTTTGTATATCGTTACCTTGTATGTTACACTGTTGTATATCGTTACCTTGTATGTTACACTGTTGTATATCGTTACCTTGTATATTACACTGTTGTATATTGTTACCTTGTATGTTACACTGTTGTATATCGTTACCTTGTATGTTACACTGTTGTATATTGTTACCTTGTATGTTACACTGTTGTATATCGTTACCTTGTATGTTACACTGTTGTATATCGTTACCTTGTATGTTACACTGTTGTATATCGTTACCTTGTATGTTACACTGTTGTATATCGTTACCTTGTATGTTACACTGTTGTATATTGTTACCTTGTATGTTACACTGTTGTATATTGTTACCTTGTATGTTACACTGTTGTATATCGTTACCTTGTATGTTACACTGTTATATATTGTTACCTTGTATGTTACACTGTTTGTATATTGTTACCGTGTATGTTACACTGTTGTATATTGTTACCTTGTATGTTACACTGTTGTATATTGTTACCTTGTATGTTACACTGTTGTATAATGTTACCTTGTATGTTAGACTGTTGTATATTGTTACCTTGTATGTTACACTGTTGTATATCGTTACCTTGTATGTTACACTGTTGTATATCGTTACCTTGTATGTTACACTGTTGTATATTGTTACCTTGTGTGTTACACTGTTGTATACTGTTACCTTGTATGTTACACTGTTGTTTATTGTTACCTTGGGTGTTACACTGTTGTATATTGTTACCTTGTATGTTACACTGTTGTATATCGTTACCTTGTATGTTACACTGTTGTATATTGTTACCTTGGGTGTTACACTGTTGTATATTGTTACCTTGTATGTTACACTGTTGTATATCGTTACCTTGTATGTTACACTGTTGTATATCGTTACCTTGTATGTTACACTGTTGTATATCGTTACCTTGTATGTTACACTGTTGTATATTGTTACCTTGTGTGTTACACTGTTGTATAATGTTACCTTGTGTGTTACACTGTTGTTTATTGTTACCTTGTGTGTTACACTGTTGTATATTGTTACCTTGTATGTTACACTGTTGTATATTGTTACCTTGTATGTTACACTGTTGTATATTGTTACCTTGTGTGTTACACTGTTGTATATTGTTACCTTGTATGTTACACTGTTGTATATTGTTACATTGTATGTTACACTGTTGTATATTGTTACCTTGTATGTTACACTGTTGTATATTGTTACCTTGTATGTTACACTGTTGTATATTGTTACATTGTATGTTACACTGTTGTATATTATTACCTTGTATGTTACACTGTTGTATATTGTTACCTTGTGTGTTACACTGTTGTATACTGTTACCTTGTATGTTACACTGTTGTATATTATTACCTTATGTGTTACACTGTTGTATATTGTTACCTTGTATGTTACACTGTTGTATATTGTTACCTTGTATGTTACACTGTTGTATATTGTTACCGTGTATGTTACACTGTTGTATATTGTTACCTTGTGTGTTACACTATTGTATATTGTTACCGTGTGTGTTACACTGTTGTATATTGTTACTTGTGTGTTACACTGTTATATATTGTTACCTTGTATGTAACACTGTTGTATATTGTTACCTTGTATGTTACACTGTTGTATATTGTTACCTTGTATGTAACACTGTTGTATATTGTTACCGTGTATGTTACACTGTTGTATATTGTTACCTTGTATGTTACACTGTTGTATATTGTTACCTTGTATGTTACACTGTTGTATATAGTTACCTTGTATGTTACACTATTGTATATTGTTACATTGTATGTTACACTGTTGTATACTGTTACCTTGTATGTTACACTGTTGTATATTGTTACCGTGTATGTTACACTGTTGTATATTGTTACCTTGTATGTTACACTGTTGTATATAGTTACCTTGTATGTTACACTGTTGTATATAGTTACCTTGTGTGTTACACTATTGTATATTGTTACATTGTATGTTACACTATTGTATATAGTTACCTTGTATGTTACACTGTTGTATATTGTTACATTGTATGTTACACTATTGTATATTGTTACATTGTTTGTTACACTATTGTATATTGTTACATTGTATGTTACACTATTGTATATTGTTACCTTGTGTGTTACACTGTTGTATATTGTTACATTGTACGTTACACTATTGTATATTGTTACATTGTATGTTACACTATTGTATATTGTTACATTGTATGTTACACTATTGTATATAGTTACCTTGTATGTTACACTGTTGTATATTGTTACATTGTATGTTACACTATTGTATATTGTTACATTGTATGTTACACTATTGTATATTGTTACATTGTATGTTACACTATTGTATATTGTTACCTTGTGTGTTACACTGTTGTATATTGTTACATTGTATGTTACACTATTGTATATTGTTACATTGTTTGTTACACTGTTGTATATTTTTACCGTGTGTGTTACACTGTTGTATATTGTTACCTTGTATGTTACACTGTTGTATATTGTTACCTTGTGTGTTACACTGTTGTATATTTTTACCGTGTGTGTTACACTGTTGTATATTGTTACATTGTATGTTACACTGTTGTATATTGTTACATTGTATGTTACACTATTGTATATTGTTACCTTGTATGTTACACTGTTGTATATAGTTACATTGTATGTTACACTATTGTATATAGTTACCTTGTATGTTACACTGTTGTATACTGTTACCTTGTATGTTACACTGTTGTATATTGTTACCTTGTATGTTACACTGTTGTATATTGTTACCGTGTATGTTACACTGTTGTATATTGTTACTTTGTATGTTACACTGTTGTATATAGTTACCTTGTATGTTACACTGTTGTATATTGTTACCTTGTATGTTACACTGTTGTATATTGTTACCTTGTATGTTACACTGTTGTATATAGTTACATTGTGTGTTACACTGTTGTATATTGTTACCTTGTATGTTACACTGTTGTATATAGTTACCTTGTATGTTACACTGTTGTATATTGTTACCTTGTATGTTACACTGTTGTATATTGTTACCTTGTATGTAACACTGTTGTATATTGTTACCTTGTATGTTACACTATTATATATAGTTACCTTGTGTGTTACACTGTTGTATATTGTTACCTTGTATGTAACACTGTTGTATATTGTTACCTTGTGTGTTACACTATTGTATATAGTTACCTTGTGTGTTACACTGTTGTATATTGTTACCTTGTATGTAACACTGTTGTATATTGTTACCTTGTATGTTACACTATTGTATATAGTTACCTTGTGTGTTACACTGTTGTATATTGTTACCTTGTATGTTACACTGTTGTATATTGTTACCTTGTATGTTACACTATTGTATATTGTTACCTTGTATGTTACACTGTTGTATATTGTTACCTTGTAGGTTACACTGTTGTATATTGTTACCTTGTATGTTACACTGTTGTATATTGTTACCTTGTATGTTACACTGTTGTATATTGTTACCTTGTATGTTACACTGTTGTATATTGTTACCTTGTATGTTACACTGTTGTATATAGTTACCTTGTATGTTACACTGTTGTATATAGTTACATTGTATGTTACACTATTGTATATAGTTACCTTGTATGTTACACTGTTGTATATTGTTACCTTGTGTGTTACACTGTTGTATATTGTTACCTTGTATGTTACACTGTTGTATACTGTTACCTTGTATGTTACACTGTTGTATATTGTTACCTTGTATGTTACACTGTTGTATTTTGTTACCTTGTATGTTACACTGTTGTATATTGTTACCTTGTGTGTTACACTGTTGTATATTATTACCTTGTATATTACACTGTCGTATAATATTACCTGGTATGTGATACTGTTGTATATTGTTACCTTTTATGTTACACTGTTGTGCCTGATTGAAAATAGACCTGTTAAAAGTGAGGTTGAAGGGATGGATCTTGTTTATGAAGTGCTTCTTTTACAAGATTGCAATTCATCCATTGGCGTGAGTTGGCAGCCGCATGGTGAAACGTATTTCCACATTAGTCGGCGTTTTATTGTGAAAGTTGAAAGAACAGCCACCACAATCCTAAGGTTTCTTTATTGAAGACATTCGTTACTAGTCAGTGTAATGCCTTTTGTGGCGTCATGACCTTAACCTAATTGCGAGCAGTAGTGTTTTATTCGTTACCAATGTATTGTTTATTTAAATTTTTCTGCATTTGATATAATTAAGGTTCAGACGTCATGCAAATTACACATGTGAGATTTAGCGAAGGTCGCATCGATTTGTAGAAAATGAAATTATTTCCAACTAATCATCATAAAAACGACTGTTACGGTGGAGTGTCTTCAGTGTTTTGTTAAAACAGGGTACAATTTTAAACTAGAACACACATTGTATCATAGTTAATAAACACCTGTATTCGATATTCTCAATACCAAACTAATATTTTTAATATATTTTCGTGTCTACATCATAGTATTAAAAATATGACATTTTGGCTTTTTCAACTTTTCAATCTGTTTAGATAAGATATGTTGTTCTTCTGCGATTTCAAATACTTTCGAATACAAATATTTTTTTGCATTTGGAAACACTTGGATTTGGGTGTTTACTCATTATTAGCCAACTATATTATTGACCAAACATTGATGTACTAGAATAACAGATAAAGTAAAATATTTCACGGTAACGTGTTGCCTTTATTGCCAAACAGTTAAACAGCAGAAAGGGTGATGTCAAAATGCAAAGGTATCTTTGTACCACACTACCATTGCTCATAAGTAGGTCTTTCTAATTACATCGTGTTTGATTAACGCTTTAATAATAAAAAAAAAACATTTATTCTTTTCTTTAAGAGTTTTGTTGTTTGAATTTTATAATACCAGCTTGCCTGTTAATTCGGTATAAGGTGATGTTCTTAACTTTTAACATGTTTGTAAATATACCTTTTATTTACATCCTTTCTTAGGGACTGGATTGGTATATGAATCTTAAAGAAGTCTAGACAGTAAGCATGATACTAAAACACAGACTAAATCCTCAACGACGTGCCGGAACTCACCTCTCGGTTATCGAAGGGTATTGGCTGAAACCCTAGGCCAATCAGTCTTTTCCATGTTGTAAGACAAAACTCATACGCGAATCGCATGTACGTGAAACTTACAATCACGTGACTAAGCAACACTCGAGACGAAACACTCGTCTAATGAAATCTGATGTAGCTATGTATACGGATTGTCAGTCAGACTCTGTATGAAGGTCAGCGTTATTTGATACCAAGGCGTCCTGGTGTCGGCGACTTTATTGCGTTGTCCATAAATACGTCTGAATGCTACGTAGAAACCAGCTGGTCACTTCAACAAAACGAATTAGTTTTGTTTTGGCCTTTTCATGAGTGTGGGTCGAGTGTAGATGACCCTTATGTCCGGTCTGGACAATTCAATACGACAAACGAGCTAGTGAATTGAGAGTATCATTAATATGGTCTTGTTCGCCAAAACCGAAAGGTTTGTTTCAGCATATTAGTATGAAAAGTCTCTGTAACCTAGTGTAGACAAGTGAATTGGTGTCATTCAACGGAGAAGCTCAAGTAGCAACTTACCCAACGTACACTATATACAGTTTACAGTTCTGCCAATACTACATGTCTTATTCAGGTACAAATGCAACACAAAAGTGACGTATTGACAAAAAAAGATTGTTTTCCTCTAGTAAAACAAGTTTGAATTTCTATTGCGATAAAGGGATATATTTGTCATGTGCACATTGGGCTTTTGTCTGCATTTGTGTTTGCAAGTCTTTTAAATTTTAACATGAGTAATGTGTAAAAATCGTACAATATATTACAACCCTTGAAGATATATGTGTAGAACATATATTTTATTACATTTATTTATCACTGATATATGTACACAACTCTTCACATTCCACGGCTTTACATGTACGATGCAGTACTTGACGTTTCAAGCAAACAAACAAAGATGATATACAGTAGGTATAAAGGAGTGGAGGATAAAGTATGCTATGTCATGATACTATAGGATTGCGCTGAAGTCGAACTTTCTTTCAGATAAATAAAATATTCACTAAGTATAGATACTGTGTGTTAAATAACTTGATAACTTGGAAGGACATATTCAGCAACTGTACATGTATCAGCCACTTACTGTTTGATATTAATCCTACATCCTCACATTATTGTGCTTCATGTACATTGGAGTAATGCGACATTTCCAGTTCCTGTTTTTTTGGTTACTTTATCTTTACTTAGATGAAAGCAACTGATCACAGAATTCTCGTTATTTTACGTCTTGTTTTGTTACGGCTTCCATCGAAACGAAACAACAAAAATAAATACCAACTATTTAGAGGGCAAATACAGTTTATAGTAAATATAGTAAGTAGCAATGTGTTGTGTCCAGTCAGGTGTACGAAGGTCCTTTTGCCATTTAGTAATATTCCAATTTGATAGCTGTTGCCACTGTAGTATGGTCATTTTCAATGTCATTTTGTTTTATTATTTATAAAACACTGATAGCGTGTTGCGCGGAATTTGACCTGCGGGTCGTTTACAGTAAGCCTCACATGTCCGTATATGCAATGTCCAGTTAACTTGTGTGACGTCATCATTGTGTGTGTCCGTGTGTTGCTTTTTGTAGTCACTTTTACCTATATTTGGCGGGGAATAAGAAAGAAGTCATTGTTTTCCCTTGTTGCTGCTATTTGCCTTTATCTTGTTTTCGTCCGGAAGTAGCCCTTCGTTGGGGAAACAGGAAGCACATCACACATCACACTCGGCCTTTATCGGTTATTTCCGGAATGTTTAAAATAACCGGAATATCTTTTAGCTGATGTCTGTTGCTTTTATTTCTGCCGTTGTTTGAGAAACTGCTTTTTCGACTTGCCGACTTTACATTATGGTATTTCTTTCTGAACCAGTACATTATGATTCTCAGTAAATATCAGAGATTTACTAAAGCTACGCCTTTTAAGGCTTTGCTTTTATCATATCATCTATACATAAATCATATCAGTAACCAAGTATGTATACACACTGACGAGTCCTAGTATGACGAATCAAATGTATGAAGCAGTCTAATTCATTTTTACGGCAAACTTTATCGATTACTTAATTTGAAAGGTGCAACATGTGTGTGTAAGGTTAATCTTTTCAGGTGCTCCTGTTTTGAGGTTTAATTAAGATATATCAAACTAAATGAGAAGTAATAGCCTGCATTGGATTGAAACAGGGGTAGAAAAATGCACGGCCAGACTGGGGTTTGAGCCCGGGACCTTCCGAGCTCTAGATGAACGTTCAACCAATTGAGCTATCTTGTCGCCAACTATCGCCCCGGTCTAGATCCACTACATAATAACCTTCCGCGGGTAGTAGATTGCATTGGTATCGCCTTCACCCGTCGTTGAGTGTTGTTTCCAGATTACCAATATTCACACCTACATAATCATGAGAAATGAAACATACTCCATCGTTCGTTTTCTTTACTTTGTTATTTGGTATCCTTTGAAGGAGGGTTATTTTTCCAGTTGATTTTTTATGACGTTTTGGGTTGTTGTTTGTACCTATTTACGTGAAGTGTTTACCCGTTACTCTTACAGCTGCTGCAGCAATGGTTTCTCCTAACACTACATTGCGCAATATCAAATAAAAATTCTTTCCGTTCCGGGAATGTAACGAGACTGTGATGATTTATTTGTTGTTGATAATCAGTTTCGTGGAATAATTTGCAATATTATACGTTCTCTCTAAAGTTTTATTGATATTTTTTAGTATGCTTGATAATAATCATTATAAATCATCACTCACTTTGGTAAATGGTGACAGAAGGAAGTGGCATTTTACCTCATTCTGTCAATATTATTTTTGTCAAAGATTGATTGTTAATACTCTATAGAGTTACTTCATGTGGCTCGATTTCAAGTCCAGTTTGCATAAATCTTAAATATTTGCAAAGTGTATAACATTCACATTAATTCAAAACTTATGCCCGTTATCCGATATATTCAACCAAACCAACTTCTGTACTGGTTCCTTTGGCTACCCTTTTGAATATTATGATCGCTTTCTCCTTCACTAAGCTTCCTGTGTACACTCCATTTCTACTCGAGTGATATGGTTCTATCACCAATGTGCTGTATCAATGTCAAAGTATTGGTGTTTATACAAGTGTATATATATTCAGAGGTACGTTAAACATATCATATTTACACGTCAGATTGTTGTAAATTCGTAAATTGTTGATATAATTTTTCGTGTCATCTATTTTGAACGGTCCCGTCTTGGAATAACGTTAGTGTGTGGACGGAAACAATCACAGTTCTGTGGTATCTTAAACATTTTTCCAACGTAATAACATAAGTCATGCCGTATTAATATATTGTCTAATACAACTGAATTAACTACGCAATCAATCCATGTTTATAGGAGGTCGCCATGGGTTTGAATATTTAAAAGTTTTTATTCAAAACTTATGGCAGCTGATATATTCGATCTAACCGACTTCTGTACCGGTTCCAAAGATCGCCATTTTGAATATTGGTACCACTTTCTCCTTCACTACGCTACCTTCGTAAACACCATTTCTAATCAAGAGATACGATTCCATCACATTTTACCCCGCTTTGAAAGTACAGTAATAGACAATAAACAAAATGTTGTCTGTATATCTTTTCGATCCTCTACAATACCATTCCTTTAGATGCATTTCGATCTTGTACACTACCATTTCGATCTTGTACACTACCATTTCGATCCTGTGCACTACCATTTCGATCTTGTACACTACCATTTCGATCTTGTACACTACCATTTCGATCTTGTACACTACCATTTCGATCTTGTACACTACCACTCCTTTATATAACTTTTGATCCTGTAAAATACCACTCCTTTATCTACCTTTCGATCCTGTACACTACCATTTCGATCCTGTACACTACCATTTCGATCATGTACAATACCTCTCCTTAAATACCTTTCGACCTTTCACACTACCACTCCTCAAACTGGAAACCTTAATCTCCTAATATGTGAATTGTCTTTCCAAAGTCTCGAACGATGAATAAAGGATAGACAGACGAGTATTTATGTGAACATGATGTGAAAAGTTACACAAAAACCAAATCAGGAGGACAAAAACCAAGATGAAATCAACTGTCCGACCGGGAACTTTCCTGTAAATCTATTCAATTATATATGTTTCTATTAGCGTCATCCAACGATCTTTAATTCAAAGTATTGTTTAGGTTGAAAACTAGTATTTTCTCGTGATAATTTACATGACTTTTGATCTCGTTGGTTGATAGTATTCGATTGATCACATCCTTTTGGTTTTGCAAAGCACTTCCACAATGGTGAAATCAATCAGGTCGATGTCCTTGTTTAATGTTTCTAAGTGATTACGTTTCACACTGGTATAGGTGGAACCAATCGTCTTCTGATGTGGATTTGGTATTGTCTATGTTATAACAAGTCTCTTAAAATAAGGTCTGACTTATGATTTCTTTTTATGAAAAATGTCTCTTTCTAAGGTTTTCTTTGCTGGTAGGAAACTAGATGGTATGTTAAAAATTCCTTTATAACAAAATGGTTAACATTTCGACTAGTTTTTCGCCAGACAAGCAATGGCGTCTGGTTCTTTTATGTACAGAATGTCGATCGACCCTTTATTGTTCAAGTTACATTTGCACTGTCAAATCCATAACTTCTCGTCTCTGTACCCAATACCACACGAACACACAGATGCTTAATTAATTCGGAATCAGTACAACGGGCGACCTCGGATCGAGAATCACAGATCAAGCACGTGTCTGCTTAAAGGGTCTCGTATAACGATGTTCCGTTATTGTAATTCCAGAATATCTCCTAGCCAGAATAACTAATCTATGGGAGACCGAAGATTTTCACGGTTGTCCATGGTATCTCCTATGTGCATTCTCAAGACTTCCTCTCTCTCCTATTACGATTAAGATAATGTACCGTCATATCTGAACAGTGACTATAAGTAAACGAAATTGATGTGTAGTTCTATAAGTTGTATAAGATAATACAAACATTTTATCTATACGTTTAATATGTGATATTTCACAAAATTTGTCTTATCAGAAATTCTTTCATAACAAGTTTAAACAGCTCAATATACGATATATGTATGCATGTATGTATGTAGACCTACTCTAAATATAATGTATTATGCTTTATAACTGTATGAATTGGATTCAATTACAATTCTCTTTTGTTGTTGAGTAAACACATGTATGTATGTAGACCTAGTCTAAACATAATGTTTTATGCTTTATAACTGTATGAATTGGATTCAATTACAATTCTTTTTTGTTGTTGAGTAAACACATGTATGTATGTAGACCTAGTCTAAACATAATGTTTTATGCTTTATAACTGTATGAATTTGATTCAATTACAATTATTTTTGTTGTTGAGTAAATACATGTATGTATGTAGACCTAGTCTAAGCATAATATATTATGCTTTATAACTGTATGAATTGGATTAAATTACAATTCTCTTTTGTTGTTGAGTAAATACTTAGCGATTGATTCTAACATCAAATAAATCAACGTTGATATTTAAAAAAAAAAAATCGTCAAGCGTGTTACATGTGTTGACGACATGGCTGACTAATATGCCCATTAAAAGGCTGTAACTAATTGAGATCTGCTCTACCGATTGTACAGCACCGATGTTGATCAAGGGTTGTATCTGAGGTTAGCTCGGAAGTAGAATTGCAGGAATGTCAATCAGCTTGCTTGTTGGCCTGTTGCGCTAAGGTGAAAATCGAAGCATCCTGGGAATTTCCTGTGACAGGAACACGTGCTGTCTTCGCAGCAGCAATAATGTTAGTGTTTCCAGGTCACCTCGGATTGTCGCTAATCTGTTGTTTGTAATGGAGCATCTCAAGGACCAGGAATAACACAATCCCTCCTTGTAAAGTCGTAAAACTGGATCACTAAAAGCTTTTTTGTAACGTTGGATTCAGAAGGACAAACAACAAACTCGAGTAATATTAATAAGACAAAATAACATTTATCTCTGCACAGGTGACATTGCTATCGATGCGAAACAATAACGCCTTCAAAATTATAATAAAATTCTGGAAATGAAAAAAGAATTTCATTGATTGAAAACAATTATAAAGCATCTAAATGTTAAACTGTAACTTAAACTGTGTCTTATATGAGAATAATTTCTTTCGTCCGTGATTCAATGACGGTTAGATCATGACACGATATGCTACGGAACAGCTACAAGTGTACAGATACCGTACAGTGGAGAAATAACACACAGCGCACGTGTTCGCAGGTAGCCAACCAGACATTGGTGGCCATGTACACCTTCATCTTTTTCAGAAGAGGGTAATTCGGCAATGGCAGTTCGTCTTCCAGATGTTGCAAACACATTTTGAATCCGAACAGCATCTGGCGAATCGGAATTTAGAATTTTGGATACACTTCATCCCAGTTGGCATACAGACGTTGTAGCCATGTCGTCTGAAAATAGACATACGTATTTATACATTAGACATACATATTTATACATTAGACATACGTATTTATACATTATACATGTAATACGATATCAAAATATCAACTAGGGCTTTATCCAGAGCTTCTCTATAAAACCGTGCAAAAATAAAACGATCCTACATGAGTTCCAAGTCGCCTGAAACAGCTGCCAGCAGTGGCGTAGAAGCTAAATCACCCTCATCATGTGTAAAAGGTGATGTTCGGTACAATGGAACATTTCTTGCTCTGTAACTTCGAATTTCAATTAAAGCTTTCACACTAAATATATGTGTTGGATTAAGAATTAGATTTGTTATGTTGAACGAATACAAATGCCACGATACATGTAACCATACTCAACTGATGGTTGTAATATCTGTCATACAAACGAATCAACAAGAGCATACACATATTACTGCGCCGCCTAAAGAAAACGCAATGATAAACATGCATATTTAGCAGGCCTTGATACCTAAGGAAATGGAACGTGTTGTTTTGCTGGCAAGAGACCACCTCAGAATGGTCGCTTCACGAAAATGTAAATATCAAGTAAACTTGCAAATATAATGAGAATAAAAACGCTGTGATGCACATAACTGTAATATAGGATAGATTCAGTTGTCTTATTACCGTTGTCGACACCGTTTCGATATTCTGTAGCTTTTATCTTATGGTTATTTTGCTAACCACAGCTAATTTTTAATCGACTTTAAAAATTGTAGACATTCACTCAAATCATTTTCAGACCACTTTGACGATTGGTGTTATTTTACTTGGTGATACAATACGGACAGTCAAAGTGCTAATTATTGATATACTTACAGGGGAAAAACTAATTGGTTGCAGCTTTTATAGATATACAATGTGTATGTAGCCGTTTGTAGAAACTGGACGTCTTGTAAGATGTAACGATTTACAAAATGCGTTGTGAAAACATACAATTTCCTGAATACCGGTTTTTTTTTACTACAGCATGATATATTAAGAAAAAAATAAAACCACATTTTGATGTAAAGCAATTGTACGAAACTCATTTGTGCATAATAATACCTAGAGATGAGTTTCATGAGAGGTAAAAGAAGAAGCACAACAACAAGCAGATAATAATGAGGATTTAGACATACATAAGAGGTTCAGTCCAATTATGGTCGTTTTAATAGCTCATTAGCAAAGATTTATAGAATGAATGCGTCTACAACAGACAATACTACCAATTTAAACACAATACGCTTAGATACAGAGTACTATGTTCTAACAATATGTACAAGACCTCATTACGGATAATAACATCAAGACGACTAAACAGTGCGTAATATTTTTGACTATATAATATAGAAGCTCGACTCAAACCCTGCAAACTTTTCTTAAAAGGAACAAAGGAAACAAACGAACAGAGATCCGTACGCGAGTCCATTCTCATTGGATATCAAATAATAACAATTGATTGATGCTGATAGCCATATGTTCAGCAGTTGTGTGTAAAGGTACACTGTAGTTGCGATAAAAAAAAATATGGAACATTATTCCTTTTCTAATATAACATTGTTTTGTTTCAAGTGAAATGCTATTTTAAGCGGTGCAAACTGTACATATAATGAAATAATTGAACAAAAGTTGAGCAAATTGATCAAACGACTATGTCGGTATCAAATTAGCCCCAAAACGCATGAACACATGGACCGTTAGATTTTCCATGACACCTTTGATTTATGTAAGGAGACGTCAGTGGGATAGGCTGTCTATTTCTCTTATCTGCGACGTACTATCTCTACGTTATAATGATACTGTATATATAGGGCTCATTTATCTTAATTAACTTTACATACAGGCTTGCATACACAGGCGACAACTAGCAATCAATTCCATATTTATTTAAGAAACCTACATTCAGGATGAACTTCGTCCTACTGGCATCATAGGGAACGGCAAATGCTATATCTAAATTTTACCTTACTGGTAATTTTAAAACAACAACGAACCGCAGCGCTAAAAAACATAATCGATGGCTTAACCTCGTTTGAATAGCTTCAGTATTATTGAGACAGAGTTTGGCTTCTCTTCATATTTTAGTTGTATATTGCTGTTTTAATCAAATATAATGTAACTGATCTCAAACAAGTTTATTGTTTCGAATGAACTTACTTTAATTATTGTTGAATGTTAACTTTCCTCCCTTTCCCCCAATTTCATTTTACACTGCATATCTCCAGATGTCTTACTGTGGTTGAGAATGCTTCTACATTAGTTTAGAAATGTTTGGATTCCCACCTTTTGGCCCCTAACATCACTGACGAAACAGCTGTATGATGCAGTTTAATGATTTTTTTTCGGCATACTGTATCTTTTACTAAATTTAAAAGATGCAGCACATGTGTGTGTGTTACGTCATCTCTTACACATATTTGAATGAAGTTTGATATTTAAGCGATATCAATATTAGTATATTTTTGCTTCTTAATGTTATCAATGATTAGGTAGAAGGCCCTTCCCCAGCGTTCCATACACTACGAATATTTTCGTACTTCGTTTTCTTGTTTCATTGGAAACGATTTTTAATTGATGACACGTTTGGCTAGCTCTGGTACTGTTATTCAGTTTTATACTAGCTGAAAATTATAGTTCTCTTATTTTCGGATTATTCTTGGAAAAAAATAATATGGCATTTCTATACATTCAGCAGGAAAAGCATACTTTAAAAATAGAAATCAGTAAAAAGTTTAAAAAACCAGTATTACGTATAGAGAATCTTACACGAGAATTGATGTAATGCAGAATTTTAAACGAGTTCAATTATTTAATATGCCATGAGCCTTTAGGCGAGTGTAAAGGCTCGTGGCATATTAAATTATTAAACGAGTTTGATAAATTCCATACTACAATGACACGAGTGTGAGATGCTATTTATCTTTATGAGAAAATACACCAACACTTTTAAATTCATTCTCTTTAAAACAGGCAAATTTCGTCTTTAACGGTACGATTATCAGTACAGAGACAATCATATGACGTCATGAAGACGCCATTTGTTTCTCACGTCACAATAGTATTATTACACGTGTGTAATACCATATTTATGACATGGCCGTATGACATGACTGAACGGGTTAGTTATATGATAACCATTTTTAAGAGTATCAGCCTATACACAATTGTGAACAAAGATACACATAGAACACATTTATAGAGATACACCTAAAACTGTGACAATATGACAAGAGTGTGCACTGTTGTCAGAAAAACATCTACACTAGTTCGTGCTGATTGGCTGTTGTATTGAGCATATAGTGGAAAACTTTTATCATTTAGCATTAATGCGACATAAAAAAATGGACGTTGAAACTGTGAATGTAAAGGTTTTGGTTAACAGTATAAAATGGTTGTGTTAAGGTCAGTACTTTGAGTATGTTGTGAACATTACACCATAATCAATCGTGAACGGTGCGTTCTCCGAGGCAAAACTTGGGTTGACATTACATTTATATTGGGTTTTCTAAAAGGCAGTGGTAACAAGTGCCCACTCATATTGAATCAAATTTTAGAGTACACACTAAATAAACCTTAAAGTGTGCATTTATTTAAAGTGCGTTGAACTGAAACATTTTATTTGTACAAGAATCTGGGCAACGTGACAGACGAACCTCTAGGTGATAATTTAAATACAGAACTGGTCATAATCATTCGTGTATGAATACGTGCGTGTGATCTATATTGTAGATCCTATTATTATTTAAAAGTTGGGTTGCTGTGCGATTTGTTATATTGGGACTTAAGAAAAGAAATACATGCCCAATTACAAATGAAACCTGCTAAGTATTCTTATCATGGAAGTACTAAAATATCCAATTATAAACGTTCCTCGTGGTATGTACGGATTTCCTTTGTCGATATTTCAATACATTTATAGGGGAATGGATATAATTGATTTTTAAAGCTCCTTCATGCGAGTTATTTATTTATGTAGTTCTGATATTCATTTCCAAGAGAATGTTGATTATCAGAATTTATAAATTTGTTTGTATGTCCCCCGGAATAATCCCCTGTTTACGTTACGTTTGTTTACACCTTTCTCCAAAGTATTATATCGTAGGGTCTAACCCGCATCTTGTTTACAAATTGCATTCTACATTTCTGTAAATACAATCATTGCAGTACGGGGCTATTGGACACAATGTACTTTACAACAAGTATCAGACTCTCCTTAATGAAATAATTGCATTCATCAGCTATATTTACCGACTTCTTTCTATATGTTCCTTCCTATATTATTGTTTTAATACTGTAAATGAAAATCTTTTTACCGGCAAAATTATTATCTCAGTTGTATAGTTCTAATTTTGTTGAAATTGAAAGTGATTTCGTCAAGACAATGACTGTTATTAACACATGCAAGGAAATTACATAGAAGGAAATTATATATGAAAGGAAAAGGTACAGCAACAACGTATTCTAACATGTGGCATAGCCTTACTTGGAACCATTATCCTTACATTCTACACCTTTCTTTCCTCGAAATAAATTTCCTGACACATTCCACCTTCTTGTATTGATAGGCAATGGCAGGAAGGTCTGGGACAGTATTATAAAAATAATAGAATCGATTAGTTACCTTTCACTTTAAGCAGAACTTATGCTGTTGCACTTCTATAGCCATACGTGTACAATCTATAAGGGCATTTGTGTTTTATTTTTATTCCCATTGAATATATCTGAAATGCTATTATTGCCACTGAACAATGTCTCCGATTTCTTAATTGTCTATAGATCGTAAGTAAAGAACGTTTAACAATGAAGTTGGTGTCTATTACAACCTTAATTATATCTGACACTGTACCATACTTCTATTCTTCGTTGGTTTCAGAACTGTCAACGACCATCAAGGCGTCTGAAGTGACTCTACTTCTCAGTAGACGTTGTTGAATAGCCCTATCGACTGTTAATAAACCCCATGGTTAAACTACTCCAGTAAAGATCGAGAGGTACTCGTTAACGAAATATTTCGAAACAGCTTTCACATGTCTGGAAAACATTTTATTTTCTTTCGGTTTGAGTTAACTCTGACATACGCTGATATATCAATAACAACGTTTGTCCCAGGCAATTGCTGCTATAAGACGTTTACATGTACATAGAACGCTGATTGTACTTTGTATATTTTAATTAGTTTAAGAAAATAAGTATTATGTACTATCAAATGCTACGTGAATTAATTATCAAAACGTTTGATTTTTCCATCATGTACAATTACCTACTTCATTCAATACTGAAAGAACGTCTATATCTCGCTATGAGAGCTTTCTTTTCCAAAAACGGTGGACGACGATACAAATATATGGTAGTGAGCTATCTTTTAACTTGTGACATTCTAAATGAAAAACACAACAAAAACGAAGATGAACAATTCTAAAGAAGATATAGTACGAATGATTGAATTCCTGGTTGACAATATTTTTGTTGAGTTTGGAGGAAAGATTATTCAACACACTGTTGGCATTCCCATGGGAACAACTGTGCCCCACTCTAAGCTGATTTGTTTTTGTTTTTATACGAGACTGACTTTGTGGAGGAGCTAAACAGGACACCTAACGAAAAACCTTGCCAATTACTTTAAATTTTACTTTCAGATTATCGACGATATGTTGTCTATAAGCAACAAGAAGCTTGCTGACCACGTCGATCGTATGTACCTTTCTGAACTTGAAATTAAGGACACATAAAGACTATTCTGCATCAAATCGATCTCTACTTGAACTAGGACCAACATGGACAGCTTACTACTAGGCTATACGATAAACGTGACGATTTCAATTTCCGATCGTGAACTTTCCCTTTCTTGATAGTAACAGTCCTGCTTCTCCATCCTATGGTGTTTACATATCGCAGTTGATTCGTTAGTCTAAGGCTTCCTCTGAATATCGAGACTTTCATGATAGATGTCAGCTGCTGACGTACAAACTAACGACAAAGGGACTCAAGAGATACAGGTTGATGAAGGCTATCGTCAAGTTTTATGGTCGACATCTTGATCTCATTGAGAACTATTTTATATCTTTGCAAGGTACGGGGATGGACGTTTTGCAATTTGCTCATTAGTATGCCTGTTTGTTATGATTGATGGTTATGCCTCAGTTCTCACTTTTACGCCATGATATTTCATATCTTACCTCTGGTTTAATCGATTTGGAAATCGGATTATGGTTTTGTTGACGCTTCGGTATTCTCCGATTTTTTTCTAACAAAGAATAATTTTATTTATCTAAGAAAACACCAAAAAGCTTTAAAGGTCGAGAACAGTTCTTTGATTTTACTTGAAACTCTTACCCTTCTGGGACTTATTCTTTTGTACTTTCTCTTGTTCATAGTGGAATGAATGGATTAAATTTTGTATTCGGACTATAGTTTTGGCATCACGGTATTCTCTGATTTTGTTTTTCAAATAGACTCATCCTGACAATTTGTTTTCGAAGAAAAGAAGACAGCTTACACAAAATTGTTTTCAATGCCATTTAACGTTTCACAATCCAAGGGTACCAGGAGGAATTTATATATCTGTTCCTATTGATTGTTTTTAATTTGGGCGACACCAGATCACTCCCGGGGATGTTGATAGTATATAAGCCTTTCATCAAGACGTCTGCATTTTGGCTCTCCTTTCGAAGTTGTTTACGACAACCCTAGTTTTCTTCTGTAACTCCAATTTATTACCTCGAAGCGTTCGTGTCCTCTGCTTCATCGACGACACCCGTCACACAAATATCGGTCTAATCCAAGTAAACGTTATGACCTTAAAGTAAGAATTAAGACTTAAATCTCAATCACAATAGGGTGGCGTACTAATGAGCATATTCATATCATGCAAGGATGTTGAATATTTCGCAATGACACCAAGATGGCCTTAGAATTTGCCCATATTCTTCATCAACCTGTATCTCCCGAATCACATCAACTGCATTTGTGACAACTACTCTCCTTGACTTCTAAGTGCCACTAGAAACCTACGCCAGCTGGAAGTTAAACTTTGTCTTATTCTCTTGTACTTTTACAAGGGTCTCCACATTAATCTTTCTTTTGTTCATAGTTTGCCGCTAGTTTAATCGATTTTGAGTTCGGAGTATGTTTTTGCTGACGCTTTGATATTCTCTAATTTTATTTTTTACTTAAATAGAACAGTTTATACTTTACTTTAATTAAATACATAACAATGTACAGTATTTTTTAGCTACTCGTTACCATTTGGCAGTCAAATCACTCTTGACCTAGGTAAATATAATTATGTTTGCCCAAACTTCATTTCACCATTTCGTTAAAAGAGAAAGGCAAAACAAAGACCAACAAAACCATAATCCGAACTCTAATATACGGGAACCTTTGGGAAAGAACAATGGAATAAGATCAGATGTTGCGGAAAAAGGAAGCGTCGTCTGTTTCATCGACAACCCCTTCCATGTAAATCTAGGTCACGTCCTAAACGTGAGAACTTGAGCATCGTTTTCAACCATAACAGGTAGGCATTCTTATAAACAAAAGAGTCCAACTTCATATGCAAGAATACATTATATCTCTAAAAGGGCCAAGATGGCGATAATAAAACTTGCTCATAGTCTTCATCAAACTGCATTTCTGGAATCCCATGTTGGAGAAATCCGAACAGGTATTATACTACCAAGAAGAGGAGAGTTCACGATCGGAAAACAGCGAAATTGTAACATTATATATATAGCTTAGTGGTGACGCTGCCCATTTTGGCCATGTTTTACGTAAAGATTACTTGATTTACATTAAAACATTAAAAACATAATGGTACATTAACAAAAACGCATTCAATTGTACATGTGTTGTGAATTAATTGATTTTATTTGGTTTATTTTATTTTACGTCCTAACAGCCAGGGTCATTTGAGGACGTGCCGGTTTTTGGAGGTGGAGGAAAGCCAGAGTACCCGGAGAAAACCACACTACTTACGGTCAGTACCTGGCAACTGCCCCACGTGGGATTCGAACTCGCAACCCAGAGGTGGAGGGCTAGTGGTAGAATGTCGGAACACCTTAACCACTCGGCCACCGAGGCCCCAAAAATGATTGAAATAACATTAATATGGCATTGGAATAGAACATACCAAATTTGTGGTTTTCTTTTGTTTCCTAACAATGGTTTCATCGACGTATAATGTTTTTCCATATGACCCACCAAACCAGCTGTAACTTAGATGCCGAGCGAATAAGCAGTTCCAAAGATAACCATTTATATCTTATTTGTAGTAATTTACTCCGGGAGAAATATAAGGTAGGTACACGCAACATTCGAATATTAAGAAGGAACAGTTACAGCGTACTGTCAAGCCCTTGCATGTTAGACTGTGTAGCTGTCAGTCATGCGCCAAGCCTTGTCGCTGTCACTGTCATTCGTATCCACTCTTTTATTGTTTTCGTGATATTTCATGTTTTGTTCCTTCTGTTGGAAAAAACTAGTTTCATCTTATTAAATACAGGAAAATCATTTTTAAAAGGACACGGCTTTTCCAATTAATATGATGCTTTATCTTGTTCATCACTTTCGTATGTCGCATCTTGTTCTTGTCAGGATTAGGATGTGGATGTTTGAGGACTTTATATCATAAGCGAATACATTGAATGACATCAATTGCTGTTTTCGGCGTCGTTTTACCACCGGTCTTTCTAATTAAAGAGATATCAAAGTCTTTATAAGAAGTGATGTGTTACGTGGACTGATGCATAACACGCATTTCCTGGTCATATAAATAAAGACCTTGTGTAATTAGTTGTAAATCTGACGTCATGGCATTAAAAAAACAAGCGGCGACAAGATGTTTGTTTACTCAGGTGCAGATGATCATCCTGGTTACCAGCTGATGTATTGGTTTGCTATCAGTAATATCGAATTCATTCACGATTGTCAACTAAGATGGAATTTAAATCACCAACTGCCTTTTATATTATCTAGAAAGATGTATACGATTATGATTTCAGCAAACATTCTTTACGCCTTTTTAATATGAAGTTATAAATAAATAACTAATAATTACTATTGTGTGATGCCTTGAACATATTACAATAAAAATATTCACGCATTGAAAATTTCAATATGTCATAACTCAATAAGTGAAAAGATGTAATTCTCTATTGATCCATTAACGAAATTATATTTAATTCTTATTCAAAACATTGGCCTCGTAAATCCTAATAAACGGATATTTTGACTTATACTTAAAAAAATCAACAAACAATTGGTCTAACTCTACCACTATACCACACCACGAAATAGCGGTTGGTTTACCCATACAAACATATTTAAATTCAGAGCAGCCTTGTTTTTTGGCATAAAAAATGGCGTCAAATATTTTGCTAGTTATCCACTTTTGAACCAAAGCAGTGTCAGCTTCTGCTCTAAAACATTTTTTGTACTTTAAATATAATCGATTTTGAGTTCCGATTATGGTTTTGTTGACGCTTCGGTATTCTCTAATTTTATATGTCATACAATGTATTTTTCAGAGAGTGCATACATGCTCTTTCCAAAAATTTAATTATACTAACAAGTAATGTAAATCGATCTGTGAAGATACATTTCGATGAAGCAGAGGACGCTTACCCTCCGGAGCACATGGTCTTGTTCTCTTGTGCTTTTACGAGAGTCTCCATGTGGATCTTTCCTTTGTTCCTATTTTGCCCCTAGTTTAATCGATTTTGAGTTCGGATTATGGTTTTGTTGACGCTTTGGGTTTTTTTCATGTATATTGGAGAATCGCAGTGCTAGTGATTGAAAACAATATCAACAATATCACAATGGCTATTTAACCATCTAGTCTCATTTAGTTCCCAGAGGACGACCAACGTACCGATCGTATAAAATAACAAACCCTAGGGCCAGGCATGGGTAGTCCATTTACTCTGGGCAAGAACATGTATATGTTATTAATTGGTAGCTGTGATTAAAACAAATATGTAAACACAGAGTAACGTTTGACCTATTCGTTGTTCCTTTTTATAATATTTGCTTGTACCGACTTCCTTGCGATGCCTCAAAACAAAACAATTCCCTTGGTATGATATCGAAATTAAATGCCACACTCTTAGGCGACCGGCTTGATATCAATCCGTATTTCAATGTCGTTCAAAGCTTGATCACAAGTAATCAGCATAGCGTCGATTCCTAGAATAATTTACAAATTGATTCTTACACTGTAGCAAATCATTGCAGGACTAAAAAAGTACGTAAAGGTCAGATAATTTTTTAATTGATTTTTAGAAACAATTTTGTTAATGTCAAATAGAAGGAAAATGCAACATAAGCGATATCCTGTTATTGTTCCTTTTTTGCCATGGCTTCTTGTAAGTTTATTTATGGCTATATTTTTATATTGCAAATACGTACACGTGCACTTCAACTTCAACTTTAACTCGTACTTTATATTTAAGATGTTCGCATTACATCAAGCAAACTAAAACGAATCCATTGAGTGCAAGCTTGTCGCATTTCTATTGTTGTGTTGCCAATCTATTTATGCATGGTTTGATACATTATTTGAAATAGGAACTAGTGCCTAGAGGTTAGGAATAGATAGGTTTTCCTTGAATACTCTTCGTAAAACTCCATTATACCTCTCTATGTAGACGAAAAGCCGCTAAATTAAACCATACTCAGATCGAATAAATATCTGTTTTGTTCGGATTGGCAATTCAGTGTTGATAAAGAAAAATTTGTTTTTATTATATTTGATGTCAAAACATACAATGGGGAAATGTCAAGCTGCCCATTGGGTTAAATGCTGGTTAGCTTAACAATATTTAGGCCTCATTTTTCTACCCCGAAGTGGGCTAAGCGGTTGCCAAACTTATAGGAAATATGGTCATCTCTTATAGTGAGGTGATAAAATATAACTCGCATAGGTTGTGTTAGCATTTTATCACCTGCATTGGCTTAAAGTGTGACAAAACAAGTATATATCCCCCAAGTCTGCAACCTTTAGATTCAGCTCATATCAATAACACGTAGTGAATAACGGTATACAATTTTCAAATGCTTTCATTATTATAGCATTATTTTGAATACTTTATTTACCTTCTTCACCGCCGATACGCGTGAAAAATATCAAAATAATAACCACTAGAGTTATATAATTCTGGTATTACCGAAGACACTGTTACATAACGCCTACTTAAACGTTGATCAAGGCATACCAACCAATAAAATGATTCAATGATAACCCGAATGTACCATCGTTCTGGCATTACTCTTTCAGATATTGAATTAAACAGACATTCGTGGAATTAATCTGACACACGTTAAACAATGAACAAGAATCAGCGAATATCGAAGTGTCAATCATAATTCAATAAAACTGGGATCAATATATGACAAAGGAAACATTAACACGGAGACCCTTGTAGTACAAGAAAATAGGACCAGGTGTTCCAGAAGGGTAAGCAGCTTCTGCTTCATCGAGGACAACCGGCATGTAAATTGTCGTTACTCCTAGTGATTATTGGGTGCCCAAAGTGAGTGCAAACATAGCAACATGATATATTCTAATGAGCGTTTTCGAAAACGTCCAAGATTTTCATGGGATTTTGTATATTTCAATCATGGTGCATTCAAGGAGAGCTATTGTTAAAAATGATAATGAACTATTTTTGTTACGACGAGAGAGGTAATGGAGCGTTAAGTTATTCTATATCTG
Source organism: Mimachlamys varia (assembly GCA_947623455.1). Classification (NCBI taxonomy): domain Eukaryota; kingdom Metazoa; phylum Mollusca; class Bivalvia; order Pectinida; family Pectinidae; genus Mimachlamys; species Mimachlamys varia. The sequence goes on along the minus strand of OX392531.1, from coordinate 36,187,552 downwards.
TCTAAAAAACAATGCCGTACTTTTCTTGTGTGAAAGTATATTATAAGATCTTGCATTATGTTTTAGCGTTAAAGTTTACATGTGGTTATAACTCTGTATAGACTGCGCTGATCTACACCACACCGCCGGGTAGTATTATGGCGTCGCGTGAATACGTGTACAAATTATATGCAGTAGTTACATCACCGATATAAGATTTTCTGCTTTTGCTTTTTAATATCATTATATTCGTGAAACCGCACGGATGAGAGATGCAATCGTTTTCGCTGACGTGGATGATACAATAAAACGACAGTTTTCATGTTTGTAATCTGAATGTGTGCTAAAGTAAAATTTTCACATCACTAAAAAGTAACGTATATTCTAAAAAGAAAACGCTAAATCGATTTTTAATAAACAGAGTGATGCATAGGTTGATGAAAACCGAAAAACCGAAAAGAGCACAGGAGCATATCAACAAAAATATGATTCCAATTAAAAGTCGATATATCTAGAGCGAAATACGAACAAACGAAGTATCAACCTAGAGACAATAAGAATCAAGGATTATAAAACCAGACCTTCCGGATGGTACTCATCTCTTGCTTAATCGACAGCACCCTTTGTGTTGATCTAGGTCAAATTGAAGTTATGTCATATCATTATCATACGATATCCCCTGTTGTAATCAATGAGACACAGTTTAAAATGTAATTTTAACACCGAAAAAATATTTTTGAAATTATAAAAAAAAAAACCTAAAACAATTCAAATAATATATTACATTGCTAGCATACGAAGTTTGCGCATATGGTTAAATGAAAATAATTCCGAAAATGGTCCTCAGGTGACTCAACCTAACCGCTTTACTTAAATGCGCTGTATCAACAAAATATTTAAATGTGCAAACATTTTCTTCAGGTTGGCAATGATACTTAGTTCTCGTTTTGAGAACTTGGTGTTTATTTTGGTGTGACAAAGATTTACATGGCGCGTGTCGTCAATAAGGCAGTAGACGCTTACTCTTCCAGAATACCTGGTCTTATTCTCTTGTGCTTTACGAGAGTCTCCATGTAAATCTTACTTTTGTTCCTATTTTGCCTCCAGTCTAATCGATTTTGAGTTAGGATTATCGACTTGGTATACTCTGATTTCTTTTGTGTGTGATATGAAGATGGACGTTTTTGAGTATGCTCATTAGTGTGCTTACTTGTTGGGATTGGCAAAGATGACTCAGTTCTCGTTTTTGGAACTTGATGTTGTTTGTGACAAAGATTTACATGGCGGGTGTCGTCGATAAAGCAGAAGACGGTTACTATTCCAGAACATCTGGTCTTATTCTCTTGTGATTATCTGAGGGTCCCCATGTCATCTTTCCTTTGTTCATATTTTGCCTCTATTTTAATAGATTTTGAGTTTGGTTATGATTTTGTTGACGATTTGATATTCTCTGATTTGTTTTAATCAACAGTGTATTAAACAGTAGGTAATATATCTTATTTGTAGACAATATTGGCACTCCTGTAGAGAAAACATGTCATCCACTGGTGCGTCCTATGCTGGCGTGTTCGCATTCCATATACACTAAACAAATATGTTAGATAACTAGATACAAAAGTTTCAAATTTTATTTCTTAGAATATTTGGGTTCGATAAAAGTCGCAAAGTTCGAAGAACGCTTTGCAGCTCGGGTTAATTATTTGCAGTTCACTAATCAATTACAGCAGTAGTAATTGTTGTTTTGAACGAAACCAACTAGAGCGAAATGGATCATCTCGTAAAATACACATCCAATTGATCAATACCGCGAATCGTGGTTAACCTTTGTCGTTGTGAAAAATAGCACTTGTTTTATTCAGTCCAATGATAAAGGAGAAGGGTCATTAGCGAATTATCGATGTGCGTCCAAAACTACTTAATAGGTTAAAACAACTGTTCAATGGTAATACTTCTATTTTTCTCTTCAATGAAATCAGTTAGGTCGATGTTACAGTAGGGTGAAAAATACCTTTGCTAGTACATTCAATAATTGTGCGAACTATTTTAGAGTTTGTTTGTACAGAAACACAAGAACTTTTTTGTGGTGACCTGAATAATCTATAAATAGACCAGGGTACGATATGAACAAGGAAATGATTTATACGAAAACCTTTAAATATTTGGGAAGCTAGGCCCCCACTGTCTGTCGACGGCAATGTAAAACAAATACAGCGCAATAATTAAGGCTTATTAATAAAAAGGATAAATCACAAAAATAATCTGAATTTTATTTAAATTTAAATCTAACTTACCTTTCATCTTTTTTTTCAGTCGAGTGACCGTTTATACATGTGTTGGTAAATTAATCGATCAAATTAACGCAGAAGACAATGGACATTTTTAAATGACCATATCATAAGTACATAACGGCCATCCTTAATTTGTTACATATTTGATGTTTTTATATTGTTTTTATACGTTTTATTTATAGTTAAATCAAATGGTACTAATCATTATGACTGTTTAATCGGATAAATGCTATAAACGTAATCAGTTTTAGTCCAGTACGGTTTAAGGAATCATCATGTCTGCGTATTTAACTGAGCTTTATGTGTTATGTTCATATTGCGTATAGTCTCCACATTGCAAATATACAAAACAATGTTTTTATGTGACTGTTGAAAAACCAGACACTTGTAACCCACCATACACATGTTGATTACAAACTATTAATGTCACATGATATTTGTGCCAAACTACTAAATGTGTTGATTATGAATTGAAATATAATTTTTGCAATGAATGAACAAAAACAAAAAAATAAATTAGAGAATAAAAAGCGTCAACAAAACTAAAATCCGAACTCAAAATCGATTAAACTATGGGAAAAATAGGAACAAAAGAAACATTTACATGGAGACTCTCGTAAAAGCACAGGAGAATAAGACCAGGTGTTTCGGAAGAGTAAACGTCTTCTGCTTCATCGACGACACCCGCAATGTAAATCTTGGTCACATCCAAGTAAGCATCAATCCTCAAAATGAGAACCGAGTCATCATTGTCAGCACAACAAGTAAACACACTAACAAGCAAATTCAAAAACGTCCATCTTCATATCACACAAAGATACAGAATATTTCTCGATGAAAACCGAAAAACGAAAATAACGAAGCTTCAACAAAACCATAATCCGATGTGAAAATCTATTGTACTATTTGCACACTGGGCCCTCAACTATTACATATACAATGGCATACAATCAGGTGTTCAACAAAAAGATTAGTGACCAAGTCGATTGTATATAACCTTCTAAACTTGAAATAAATGCCATAGCAGACTCCGCAACAGCAGATGCTTATTTCGACGTTTAGACGTAACAAACAGTATGTCTGTTTATAAATGTAGCAAACCATTTCATGTACAAGTGTATACAGATTTTATAATAACGATATTATTTGTTATAAATGTTAAATTTTATTGTAAGATCTGTTGTGAGAAAAACCCAGTCAATGTACTGTTTTTGAAAGGCCAATCAATATAACGTCTTAATCTGGAATCACGTGTCACTTTTTCAGCCAAACATTTTATAATAATATTGACCCGCGCATATTGACAAATCGCACTATGTGAAATGTCATGTCCTTAGCTCAAGAACAAAGGTAGTGGCAGTAAACCTACAAGGCACACTGGGGAGCATATTAAAAGTCATCGAACAAAGAAGGAGAAACTTTATTGTCATGTGAAAGTCCATAGTTTTACGTTTATTACCAGACATGCCCTGGAATATAACTCCAGCTGTTACATGTCAACACCGTCATTTTGGGGAAAATGGGACATTTCAATAGAGAAAGAGAAAAAACAGGATGGGAAAATTGGATTAGTCATATCCTCAACTGGATTCTCTAGTTTCGTGATTTTAAGCTCTGGAAATTTGTCGCCTAGTTAAAACAGCGCCTCATAATCATCACAAGGCGAAAGTGAAGAACTACAATTCTATAAATTTTGCTAGTACGAAAAAGAATGTCAATAACTTCATCATCATACGAGAGCAAAATGAATTTATGCATTGTATTCAAAATATGGAATGCCTACAGTTTACTGGACAATCAAGCATTACAACTAAATGCGCATACATTTGCATGCTTAACCAGAAACTCAATCTGTCTAAAATGCTATCCTATGTTAGCATTTATTTTTGTTTTGGGTGTGATTTCCACAAACATTTGTCCCTAAATAATTGAAGACCATATCCACTGTGAAAAGTATCGCCGGCGATTTGTTTTCAGAGAGAAGTGGCCCATCACTACATTACGTCACGTAAACTAATATGGAAGCAAACGAAGATTTCAATGTGCGATGAGTACCCATCAAAACCCATACATGGTTGGTGTTGACACAAATTAAACCCTTGTTCGTTGAATCGAATCAAAGTCACCTAGGTAAAACAAGTAGGCCCTGCACTGGGAAACACGAACACACCTGTCAGACTTACCGCAAATTAGCATCAAGCATATATAGCAGACCATTTGAAAATACCTAAGCAGTTGGATTATCGTTTTTTTTTAATCATGCATGAATCTCATGCCGTTTGTGCCAAATTGAATTTCAGCTACAAAATTACGGCAAACCTCAATGACAAATTATCCACACAAAAAAGGTATAGAAGCGAATATTTATAGTGTCTATGCAGAAGGAAACGAAGCAATATAAGCATATCCCATATATGTACAATGTGACGGTTTCTGAATTATTACGTATATCTAAGATCAAATGACTGAAAGACGAAGTTATGTGTAAAACATTCTGAAACCAATCAAGGAATACACAAAAGGAGAAAACATGCCCATACAAAACAAGAATGGAATACATAAACCACAAAAATTCAACGGGTAAATACAAGAAACACAGGACGTTAAGCTATAACAATATAAAACGAATCATGGATAGATTATACATTGCAGAAATTAAAACATGAATAGAAGCAAAAGCGAAATTATCAAAACAACTCAGTGACCAGATGGCTGACCAGTAAAGTTTTATAAGTGGATTCGAAACACACGAATTCGGTCAAGGAGAGAAGTGTCATTTAACCCACATTTTCTTACATCTTATTAAATTAGTTGGTTACAAGTACAACACATATAATAATAATATTGTAAACAAGCAGTGTGTATTTTATATATTTAAGTAGCAAACGCTTTCACAAAAAATTTGATAATGTGGTTAATGTAAATGTGCTATGAAATTAACAAAACAATGTATCGCATCGAAACCGCTATTTGTTGCAGATGAAAATTTCTGTTACTGAACGGCAGGTTTGAGATGTATCATGACATCCAATTCTCTTTTATTCACTAAAAACCATCAATAACTGTAAACGTAGCTTAAATATATTTGTTATATATTAAATATTTGAAAAATGTATTAAATATTTGTATAATGTGTTAAATATTTGTATAAAGTGTTTAATATTTGTATAATGTGTTTAATATTTGTATAACGTGTTTAATATTTGTACAATGTGTTTAATATTTGTATAATGTGACTGCTTATTTACAAATTGTTGTTGAATGAATGTAAAATAATGTTTCCCGAACTCTTTTATCTTATAAAAAACAATGTAATAATCTTCTAACAATTGCTCATTGTTTAAACCGATTCTTAACAGACTTGATTTATAAATTCCAGAAATAGTTGTGTAAACAGATGTTTATTTTTGATTACTTTTTTGAAAAATCAGCGCTCTGATTTCAATCAATAAATTAATTGACGAGATCTAGATTTATACGGCGGGTATTGTCAATAAGACAATGGAGCAAAATCCGCGTACTCTTCAAAACACCTGGTCTTCGTCTCTTGTACGCTTCGATTCGTCTTCGTGTAAATCTTCCCCTAGTAATTGTTTTTCCTAGTGTAATCGATTGTGGTTTTGTTGTCGCTTTGGTAGTCTGTGATATTTCTTATTTCATTGCTTCATAATGTATAACCTATTTTTGTTCTCTAATGTTTCATTGTGTTTAAACCAATGTTAGCATTTTTTTTATATAGACATATGTAAGGATTTTTGCTTTCTGCAAAGCAATGACAAATTTACAATTGTTATACAGTTTCTCATATGATAATGTTTTAAAAGGGTGATGTACTGAAGATATACTGGGTATATTATTAAAACGATGGCTTCTAGCTGAAGTTTTTCAGTTAACGTACAGATTTATCAGGAAACAATTACTCCAACATCCTAGTAATCCTATACAAAAATATACGATAACTAGTATTGTGATTACTAGATAAATCATTCAACGAAATGTGTACAACAATACCAGCATTATGTTCTGTGAGGAAGGCCGAGAGCTTTGATGCCAGTAGAACACAGTGCTACCTATTGTGGCGGTACACGACTCTATACGCAGTAGATAAAAGCTATCTGTGAGATCGTTCGTTGGGAAACAATCAATGCAGCGTATCGCCGTTAGCTTTTATTCAAACGATGCTACTTACTCTTTGTACAGGGAAATCCAAAGGTTCATGTCGTCAGATTTTCTAATGGCAAGGATTATTGTCTACATAACAATTGTAATTAGGGCGCTAATGCGGCACCTTCGACTCGCATCTACTGAGCGACGGTCGATATTCCCGACCGGAACTAGAGCCACGCATATATGTGGATAAGAAATAAAGATGGCGTAAAAGAAACATATGATGTACCTTTTAAGTTAAGTAATATATACAGTAGGTCGAAAAATGAATTAAACTGCACCATACAGCTATTTCATTCATCTTTGTGGCCAAAGGGGAATTCAACATGTCCATACTAATAAAAAGGCCTGGCCAGTTTAGTAGCATCAACATTTAGCAGAAAGTTATAGTATTAAAAAGTTATTTTGTGTCATCTTATTCTACCTTTATTTCGTATATTGTACTCCAGACAACATTCTAAAATCAGATGATAGGTTTGGTTATTGCTACTCTTTACGGAATACGAAAGTATTTTCATTGTAGAAGATCATTTAAGTCGGTTTTTAGTCATTAATAATTAAAAAAAGTTGGAGAACATTTACTATCAGTCATAGCAAAAAACTACAATGATGGAAATTGTATTCCCGAGCGTATGGAAGTCGATCATTTGTGACTATATTTCAACCAATTCGACTAGCTCCTGTTGTAGTAACCTATATATGTAGTCTGACAATGCACTATGCAGCAAAATCTACTTGTACTAACCTAACTTATGAGAAAAAGCAATACATATAAAAGAATTTATTCCTTTTAAATCTCTTTTAACACAGTAGAAATAAGAATAAAAAAAGCTTGTTGCATAACTGTGTATGCATCATCAGGTACATTATGTAAATGCAAAATATTTAAGACATGCAAAAGACAAAACTGTGATAAGGCAGTTGGAGTATTTGAAATATATTGACACCAGGGACAGAAAAAGAGAATCCAGAGACGCCATGTTGAATGGAATGTCACGTGCTTTCGGTGCTAAATTTGTCCTACTATTGGCTCTTGCGAGACAAAAGAATCACCGCTTTCACGAGACACTCTTCGTGTGTCACTTAAATTTACTGTTCTGAACATCTCTGTATATACGTATACCACAAGTATCGAGAGTAGCATTAGCATACAACACATAACTTTGAGAAATCACAAAGGAATAAACCAAATATACATTCACTTACAACATGAGTCACGAACGATCATTCTTAGATTTTAACACCCTGTTGAACGGCACCGATCAACAATGGAAGCAAAGTAAGCCATTTATATAACGTTTCACGATGGTAATGATTGTTATTACTTTACAAGAACTTGTAGACAGACATTCAAGCTTTTCCCTGTTACAGCACCTCACCATATCAACACAGTATACATTAGTTTTCATTAAGAAACGTTATAATACCCTATGAGAATAAAACTTCAATTTTCATATGAGCATTCATCCTATGTAATTTTGAATAACGCTTGTCAATTGTTCTTCCTCTATATCAGTTGTTTGATGACATAATCAAACACATTCTACAGATACAGGTTGATAATTTCGTTACATTTTTAATTACAAGGTAATCTGATTAAGAATTGGTTTTGACTGTTAATAGAATGGGAACATATTAGTGGTACTGTATAGAGTACCACTAATTCGCCAAGATTGTGTTTGATAATTTAAGCTTCAGTTTTCTTTCCACGGGTAAGACCGCCTAAATAAAGCAAAAGTCACCTATAGATGAGCGTAATGATCTGGAATACATATCAAACACTGACTAAGATGCGGAATGTCGACAACTTTTTAACGGGCGCTTTGAATAACGTTTCAATGGAAACTAATAGCATGGACATATCTTAACAATTATAGGAAGACATTCACAATTGAAATGTAAAATACGTGTCTTGAAATACGACAAAGAAGTCAATATGTTTTTTTAAGGCAAAGTTAAAATTAAACAGATCCGGCTAATTGTACGAGATTAAAAGCAAGAGTTGGTAAACAATTTGAAAAGAAGCAGGGTATGCTAGCGTAGGAACATTCAATATATGTCTTAGTGATAACCAACAGTTACCGATGCTAGCCAACAGTTACCAAGGATACTAACACTTACCAACGATACTTACACATACCAACGATACTAACACTTACCAACGATACTAACACTTACCAACGATGCTAACACATACCAACGATACTAACAATTACCAACGATACTAACACTTACCAATGCTAGCTAACAGTTACCAATGGTGACCAGCAGTTACCAATGATAGCCAACAGTTACCTATGTTACCAAACAGTTACCAACGATACCAACAGTTATTTATGCAAGCCAACAGTTATCAATGGTTACCGACGGTTACCAATAATAACCAACAACTATCAAAGATAACCAACAGCTCATGCTAGCAAACAGTTACCAATGATAACCAACAGTTACAAACAATAGTCAACAGTTACCATAAATGATAGCATACACTTACAAAATGTGATCAACAGTTTCCGATGTTAGTCAACAGTTTCCAAAGATAACCAGCAGTTACCGATGTTAGTCGACATTTACCAAGGATGATCAAGCGTTACCAATGATAACCAACAGTTACCAATCATAAACAACATTTACCAATGATAACCAACAACTATTAATGATAACCAACAGTTACCAACGATAACCAAAGTTACCAATGGCAACCACAAATAACAAAAGATTCCCAACAGTCGACAATTAAAAATTAATAATCAACAGTTACCAATGACGACCAAAAGTAACCAATGATAACCATCAACAGTAACCAATGATAACCAACAGTTACCAATGATAACCAGCAACAGAAACCAATGATAACCAACAGTAACCAATGATAACAAAACCAACGATCGTACCGAAGACTTCGCTATAGACACAATTACTCTGTAATTGTAAGCTGCTCAGACTGCCTATACAACGTCACATGGACGGGAATTCTAATTTAAGATGCGGGATTGTTATTTTGCTACCCTCATCCAGCTGTAGAACGCATTTCAATTTGATTCAATTTGTTCTCTTTTAATTCAATAGTCTTTAAGTGCCGCGCTCAAACCTAAAAAACTGTGGGTATCTAAGATGACATATTTGATTAACTTTTTTAACATGTTATTTATAGAAACAGTTGTCATGGTTATTTTACGAATTCAGCAAAACAGGATATCATAATAAGATTCCAAACGAGAATAAAAAAACCAACAACTAAATAAACGTCTATCACATAGTAGCTTCGGTCAATATTTTCGCTTAGCGGATTGACTTGAGCAATAACCACCATTGAGCCTCCATCTATCCTTGCAGACCAATAAAACCCGATATATTGTCCAGCACTGTCATATGGAAGCTGACACGTCCGGAAAACCATATTCCCTAGAGAACAGGACTTAACCGTATAGACAGTAGCGTTGAAGTGACCAGTAAAAGTGGCAAGAGGTTGTCTGGTGACAAACTCCGATACATTGTAATGGCCAGGAGAAATCATCTAGGTAGACTTAAAAAGACATACCCCATGATGTGGTAAATATGACAAACAACACTTAAACGTTCCAGACTTTGTCTATCTAGCGACCGGTTCATACTATGATTTAATGTCGCCTTTCATACATGACTAAGAATACAAAGCAGCCTACCAAACGTTTCAAGGAATTGTCCGATACAGTATTTAATGTTAAAGATGCTGGCATACCCTGAAATACTGTCAAATAACAGAGAAACATTGAATAAAATACAGGATAATCTTTCCGAAACTAGAAAGTTAAATTATGCATTAAAAACTGATTTAATGTCGCATGACTAGTGCCCTGATGAATCATTTCTCTACTTCTTGTTGAAAGGTCAGAGTAAACCAATACTTTATGTATCCTGTTCATTAAAAAGGAAAATATAGCAGACGTGGAAAAATATTTAACATTCCATTCTGAGATAATTTAATATTTGGCCTTTGTGGTTCAGGAGCGCGGAAGTTATTTCGTTTTTTTTTGTTTTTGTTTTTTGTTTTTTGTTTTTTTTAACAATACAGGGATGGACCATTTTAAATGTGTTCTGTATTTTTTAAAAGTAATCTTATTGATAGAATTAACGTTTGATGACGCAAACATCTCACACCCTTCCAACTCTCTTGATGTCGTTGTAAATGACAGAGACAGCTCGTGTCGTGATATTCCGTTCTATTAGAACTAACGGTTCGTTTCAGTTTGTTGGTTAACCAGAGGCAGACTATGTTGCCACATGGGACACCTGACAACTATAAAAGACTTTTCTGCTGACAAAGAGAAAGTCAAGGGACTGAGTGCCATCGTCTGAGACCAAATTAAACTGATGCCATTTAATGGACATCACAGTGGTAATTACGATGACAAATTCTGTTGACAAATTAGATGCACGAAACCATAAAGAAGATGCTATTCCGTTGTTTTTCATGTTTACAAATCTGTTTAAAGGAGTAACTTTCAGCACGAGGAAGAATTTGACGTAATGCGTACGTCAAAGCAACAATTCTATCATAAAACTATTTCTGTGCATGTCAGGAAGTTATGTTAGAAGGAAATTGTCAATACGTCATCGTATACATTAATTAAACGTTTCAAAGCCAGTTGTTTTATCACGGCTTACGTGTGATTAAATTTCTAATTCAGAGTTGTTTTCTGTTGTTTCCCCTGTTTCATTACACTAATAGGAAGGAATGCCAAATATCCTGTCTGGAGCTTTCCGAAAAAAGATCAATCACTCCATATATCAATATGAATGTATCTTTAAGAACATGTTAATCATTTCATATAGAACTTGAGATGCACGGAAAACAAATTAACGTGATATGAAGATTTCCGTACGATTTATCCTTATACACCAGTAGCAATAATGATAACTTCATAGGACAGATAACAGTCGCATTAATGTCCAAAGATGACCAAACGAAACTTATATTTAAAGTTTCGATAAAAAAAAATATGATAAAGGAAGTTGGAGAAATTGCAACTAATTGAACTATTCCTAATTAATCTACAGCGTACCATGAAGGCAAACTGAGATGAGCTCGGTTGATAGTTGGTTCCGTCACCACATGTGACTTCCGCCGTTAGTGTATATCAGGTTCAAGCAAGTATGTAGAAAGTAAAACTATGACATACATTAGTATTGGGGGTGGGGGACGTTACTGCGATCGACTGTCATAATGATGAAATCACTTGATATAAACAATATATGTTTTGACGTATTATACATACTACGTACGACCTGAATCATGTTATATTTTAAAGTACAATATAACCGTCTATATAATAATCACAAAAATAAATATCAGCTAAATGTTTCGTCCTTCCAAACATTTGATTTTTCCACCCAGTACACTACCATACCACATGCCAAACTGAAAGAACGTCTTCGGTCTCTCATTATGAGAGCTTTCTTTTCCAAGAAAGGTGAACGACGATACAAATACATGGTTGTGAGCTATGTTTCAATTTCACTTTCAGGTATATCGACGATGTGTTGTCTATAAACAACAAGAAGTTTGCTGACCTAGTCGATCGTATATACCCTACTGAACTTGAGATTAAGGACACAACATACTCTCCTACTTCAGCTTCTTACCTCGATCTTTACTTAAACTATGACCAACACGGGCAACTTACTACTAAGCTGTATGATAAACGTGACGATTTCGATTTTCCAATCGTTAACTTTCCCTTTCTTGATAGTAACATCCCTGCTTCTCCATCCTATGGTGTTTACATGTCGCAGTTGATTTGTTATTCTAGGGCTTGCTCTGAATATCGCGATTTTCGTGATAGATGTCGACTGCTGACGAACAAACTTACGGCACAGGATTCGAGAAATGCAGGTTGATGAAGACTATGGGCAAGTTTTATTGTCGCCATCTTGATATCATCGAGAAATATTCTGTATCTTTGTGTGATATGAAGATGGACGTTTTTGAGTTTGCTTGTTAGTGTGTTTACTTGTTGTGTTGACAATGATGACTCGGTTCTCATTATGAGGATTGATGCTTACTTGGATGTGACCAAGATTTGCATGGCGGGTGTCGTCGATGAAGCAGAAGACGCTTACTCTTCCGGAACACCTGGTAGTATTCTCTTATGCTTTTACGAAAGTCTCCACGTAAATCTTCCCTTTGTTCCTATTTTGCCCCTAGTTTAATCGATTTTGAATTCGGATTATGGTTTTGTTGACGTTTTGGTATTCTCTGATTTTTTTTTTCTTTAGAAGATCATTACAAAATGAACCGACAGAGGATTCTACAATATCAGAAGACCACGGACACTTTTGTAGCTGGACAACAGGAACAAATGTGTAGCTTGACAACAAGAATACATTTGAAGCTATACATCAAGAATACATCTGTGCGGATAAATACGGTCAACTGTATATATGAAGCTGTGTTGGATGACGCGTAATCGTAGCGTGTGTTGTTGAGACCATCAAGCGATAAAACACGCCCGACAAACAAGGTAAACAGGTCTATCGACTGTTCATAGGGAGACTACCAGTAAGTGGTGCGGATTGATGGACACCTAAATTAGAGAAACTAATATTAGCTATTATAATCTTATTACTCTGGGGATACTGATAATGGCGTTAAATAAGGATCGGGATGGTTTGACAGCGAAAGTTAACTTATTTCAGAGGAAGGAAATTTCGTTTTAATCACTTTAATTTGGTTGAACACCAGACAAAACCTGAAGTGATTGAGGGTAATTACGAACTATCAGTGTACTACGGACGATTAAAAACTCACGGCTAGCAAAATTACACGCTAATGATCCAAGCCAGTGGCAAATACATCTATAAATGTTTTCAGTTGGGAGTAACATGATTTCCTTTTCTCAATCTTTACTGGAAATATCTTCTAATCAATCTTGTTTACTCCTCCTCAAATCTGTTTCGTCTATTAAAACATTTGTTTTTTTTTCTTCTTTTCTTTACACTACCATATATTATACAAAATTGAAAGAACATCTTCGATTTCTGATTTTGAGAACTTTCTTTTTTCAAGAATGATGAACGACGATGCATATATATGGTTCTGAGCTATCTCTGAACACGGTTTGTGAAAAGTTAAAAACACAACAAAAACTCAAATGGATTAAACTGAGGAAGATATAGCATAAATGATTGAAGTACTGGTTAACAATTTATTGGTCAGTGTTGAGGAACACTTTTTAGCAGACTATTGGCTTTCATATAGAAGCAAACTGTATTCCACTCTTTTATGATTTGTTTTGTTGTCATAAGAGGCAGAATTTGTCGGAAATTTATTAGGACAGGTAACATAAACTTTGATTTATTTTTTAAATCTTACGTACATGCAGGGGAAGTTCCAAATATTCTCTAACGAATTGTCGACATTATGAATACAATAAAATATTTACTTTAAAAATATGACATACTTTAGATAACAGAGTATTATCATACAATTTTATTGGTGTGCAATTTTCATTAAAACTTATCACTTTCATGAAAATTAAAAACAAAAACAAAAAAACAATGTCATGTAACGTTGTTTTGAACTATCATGCGACATCTAACGTCATTTTATGATGTGTTCAGGATGTCTTCACGTTTTTGGAACTCCCCTCTAAAGTTTCTGGTAACACCTTCGCATTTATCAATGATGTGTTGTCTATAAACAACAAGACGTTTGCTGGCCTACTTGATCGTAGTCGACCTTCCTGAACTCAAGGACACAACACGATCTTCTACATCAGCTGCCTACCTCGATCTTTCTTTGAGCTATAACTAACATAGGCAGCTACTAAGATGTATGGTTATCGTGACACTTTCGATTTTCCGATCGTGAACCTTCCCTTTGTTGATAGTAACATCTATGCTTCTCCAACCTATAGTGTTTAAACGTCGCAATTAATTCGTCATTCTAGGGCTTCTACTAAATATTGAGATTTTCGTGATATATGTCAGCTGCTTACGAATAAACGGCACAGAGATTCGAAAGACACAGATTGATAAAGACTATAAGCAGGATTTGTGGTCGCTATCTTGATCTCATCGAGAGATATTTTATATCCCAGTATGCTATGAAGATGAACGTTTATAAAATGCTTAATAGTTTGCCTACTTGTTGAGAGTGAAAATGATGCCTCAGTTCTCACTTTGAGGACTCGACATTTACGTTCATGTGACCTAGATTTACATGGTGGATGTCGTCGATAAAGCAGAAAACAATTATTCTTTTATAACACCTGGTCTTATAATCTTGTACATTTTCAATGGTTTATGTGTACCTCATCTGTTCATATTTTGCCCCTAGTTTAGTTGAATTTGAGATTTGAGTTCGGATATTGGTTTTGTTAACGCTTTGGTATTCTCTGATTTTACTTAAATCAATTAACGAACATTATAAGAACAGCTTCTTACACACTAAGCTGAAGGATAAACGTGACGATGGCGCAGGGATTCGATAAATATAGGTTCATCTCTATCTCGCATCGGTTATTAGTATTCTGTAGTTTTATCACACACTTCGATGTTTTGCCAATCCTGCAAAATTCGTTTTCTTCAAACAAATTGAATATGGCCGTCATTCATATAATACAAAATATATATACAATTGTTGCTCAGTGGTTTTGCTGATAGGGACATTAGGTATTGCAGAAAACTAAGCTGAACTGTGGTACTTGGCAGTGAACACTGCGAGCTTGCAAAGCCTACCTTCTCAATTAACTGTCAAAGCTTATCGGCGCCAACACACACTTGCGGTTTATAATTGAAGTAATCGATTCGTAAGAAAAAGCTCCAAACTTACGCACAAACACTGTGTGTTATTTATCATGTTAAAAGAACATGGCAGAGAAAGCCAAAGTTGGGCATCTCGAATGGTTTATGGTTTTTATATTTTTGCACATATTCATGTCCTTAAAACTATTTTATCAAATTACAGAAGTTTATCTTCCGTCTGATTCAAGCAGAATCACACATGTTACTGTAGCTTCGTATTGTGTTTCGTAACATGTTGAGCCAATCAAAGTTTGTCATGTTAAGTCAAACATAAAATAGATGTACATCCTGTTGGAAACAGGCACATACAACAAGGGTTCCGGGGCTAACACAACATAGACTCTACATGGCTTACGTAAATATCTACATGCACGACCAAGATATTGTTGTAACGGGAGTAATTGTAATATTGCTAGCCGTATTCTGTTGATTTGAACTTTCCATTGACAATAATAATAAGTATCATGTGCTTACAAATGTATATATATATATAACATGTCATCAGTAGGTAAGGACCCTACGTAGTGATGTTTGCTAATTGATATTGTGTTTCTGTTCTAGTTCAGAGATAAACCCAACCACAAACATGCAATTTTTAATTGACAGGTGCTAAATGTACAAGCAGCGATAACATTTTGTAGAACATTTAGCGAACGGTATTCGCTTCCGTTTTTCCTTTCGATGACAAAATGAGAATACCAGTCCTTATCTTTCGCCGAGTCCCTGAACAAAGGCGATAGACGTTTCAACAAGCACACCATGCGTAGCTCATGTGAAGTGCTAGTGTACCTTAGCATTGTGAGGCTAAGGGTATGTGTCTGTCCTGGCATGTTCCAGGTGTGTACTGGTGATATAAGTGATTAAATCTAGTCCCCTATATGCATAAAACATCAGGATACCGCTCATCGCGGTTTGTCAGGCAACTGAGGTATTAACGGAAATGAAATGTAAACTATGCGTGGCTCAAACCCGAGGGATGCTCTAACTTTCCAGTTGCTGTATTTTCGTTTTGTTGAGTCATTTGAGTGTTGTTTTACGTTCTGGTGTGTTCTTTAGCAAGCTATGCTTACGGTGCATTGCCTTTCTTGTAAACAATACTATATAAAGTCTTGTTGCGTTTGGGATACATTCCTTATGCCTTGACGTAAATCTTATTCTTGCGCAGGAGAAATAGTATTCAGTTACACGTTGATAAAAGTATTTCTTCTGTGATATCTCGATTGATAAAACAATATAACCGTCTCAAGTTTTATTCTCTTTGCATAAATGTACAATATGGCGTCAAGGGATAAGCTGGTTGCTAGTACCGCAGTTTGAGCAATGCAAATTTGTCTCGCTAAACTAAAAGTACCAATTGACATACACATGTATGTACCCTAACTAGCAGTTATATGATTACATCATTACAGCTGTATATTGTTCGTAGCTCGCGGTACGGGGTGTTAGATCAACAATGGAATTGTAATATTACAAAGCTATATCCCATTTTTTCTTTTATTCAATTAACATTTTACTTGGTACGAAACGTACGGAACGGAGAAATTCCACCTACACAATATACTTAGAGCGGCATATCATTGATAAAAGACGACTAGAGCGCACTGGCGGGTCAACATAACCATTAAATCCGAATTTTAAATCGATTAAACCAGGAAAAAAATCTGAAAAAGGGAAGTTGTACACCGAAACATGTGGAAAATAACAAGAGAATAAGACTAGGTGTTCCGGAAAAGTAAAGGTATACCAGGTATTGCTTCATCGACGACACCCACGACATAAATCTCGATCACATGCAAGTACATGTCACGTCCTCAAAGTAAAATCTGAGGGATCATCCTCAATCACAGGTAAACATGTACTTATGAGCAAACTAAAAAACTGCCCTCGAACTCCTGTTCCCTAAGCTTGTTTGTCAGCAGGCGATATTTATCGAGGAAATCTCGATATTTAGAGCAATTTAAGGGTAACGAATCAACTTCGACATGTAAACACCATAGGTTGGAGTCGCAGTAATGTTACTTTCAAGACAATGAGTGTTCACGATACCAAAATCAAAATCGTCATTATTATCGTATCGCATAGAAAAAGTTCGAATGAGTATTTCCGATCGCATTTGTCAGCGAACCTCTCGTTACTTATAGATTACACATTTTCGAAAAATCTGAAATTGAAATTAATGAATTAAACATTAGTTTTAATAATTGTCCTAATAAGCTTGAGAGATTCAGCCTCTAATTAAATACAGTGTGGGACACATTTTGATCCCACGAAGATGTCAACAGTCTGTTGGAAATTCATTCCATCAAACACAAGATATTGTCAACTTGGAATTCAATCATTCGTGCAATTTTGTCGGTATAGTTCATCAAAGATTTTGTTAATTTGTTAACAAAGTATGTTCCAAGTTCACAGCCATATGTATGTAACGTCGTTCACCTTTCTTGGGAAAACAGGTATATCATTAATAAATCAAAAAATCAGTTATTAGTTGTGAAATAGAAGTGAGGTCCATTGGGAGTAATTACCAAACGGAAAAAGCAACTCTTTTTATCTCATATGATGTTGTTTAAAACATAGGTAATAACAAAATTGACCAACAATTTGCTGGAATGAATGGAGAAAATTTATCAACCGCAGCAGAAACCGGACCGGTGAAAAAAAGCTGTGCTGAAAGTAAATTTCTTATCACAGCAGGCTATTACATTAAGGCTATATACCCTGGCATGATTTGTTGTTCTAAAAAGCTGATGTTACAGAGAAATGTTTTTAAAAAAGTATCTTTCATATGTATATCTACTGGTATACGTGCACATGTATGCACTTACTTATAATCACATTTAAAAGTGTAATTGATGATATTGAAAGATGACGTGACACACACACATGCTGCACTTTTTAAATGTTCTAATTACACTGCTTCATACAGCACTAACTGTTTTATCCTTCCAGGACTCGTCAGTGATGTGCTGTGTGATGGAAGTAAAAGCGCGACGCATTACATCAAGACTGTGTGAACCTATCCTATGGGAAGATGACATATGGAAACCTATTAGGTGCCATTGTCGTCACCGTGGTATAAATGAATGACATTACGTCTAAACAACTTACGTAGGCAGACATCATTATAAGTGTTCGCCAGAAGTTGTTTGTCGATACAGAAAAAAGAAAAAAAAAACAATACTGGACCTTTTAGCCATATTAGAATCACACTGATCGCCCCCAATTCTTAACAAATTTACGAAATTAATTGTTTTTTTCAAAGAAAAGTCTGTCTCTGAGTTATTGCATGTATTCTTGTTTTTTTTTTCAATTCTCTTATTGCATTATTTGAATTGCATTGAATATGGCGTTTCCGCATTAGCACGCCCTAAAAAGACATTGCATGACTTAGTAGTATATACAGATTGTAAAGAATACTATCTCGGCAAAATGCTTTAAATTCGTTAGTCAAACGTCAAGTGTACTGCCAATGACAGGGAAAAATTCATGTAGTATTTCAATGTTGGGCTACTTATGTAATTATTACTCAAATTTGGAAGAATATATGTCAAAGCATTGTAATTGAATTGACTGAATTGACTAGCCACCAATGGTTTCATATGTTAAAATGACACATTGATATATTTCAAATTGGAAAAAAATCCTTTCTAGTAGAGAAAATAACTGATCAATTTACACAGTAATATAGACTATCATTCTGTCGATCTCCAGGCCAAACTATGTCCTCGTGTACATAGATCCATGCCCGTGCTCACTAGAACTGTATACAGAGTGGTGTAATTATGCTTTATAATATATCGACACTATACACATGTGTGTTATAGGCTTTATATAGCGTGAAAATCACTGACGATGTCAACTGTATAATCTTTGTTCATCTTGACTTCAGGAACACCACAGGCGCTCCTCACCACTTACCTGCTCGGTTCATTATTTTGACGAGAACTTCGAAAACCATGATCTCCGTGATAGCTTCTGATACCTGATAGATATACATATAACACAAGATTTTGGAGTTTCATGGTCGTCACCATGATCCCATTGTTGATTTTCTTTGGCGTAAAGTGAAAGAAGATTTCATAACCTCATTAGCGTGGATTGAGTTTTATCGATACTAACAAGGGCCTCTTTCGAGGATGTTGCATTAATAGCATGACATGACCTAGATTTTTGCAAAAAAAAAGAGATAAAATTGGAAGATAGAAGGGTTTACTGTTCCTGCTCCCATTGCTCATTACTCTGTACAAAATATATCTACCAAATATTTTCTTAACTTTTATTCTGCTCTCGCTTCGTCTATTTGCAAATCGTAAATTTGCTAATGAATCGGAATTTTCAGGCCTTATTAGTGTAATAGGACTTTTGGAGTAGGTTTCCGTTACGGTTTTAATTAACTGTTGTTACTGTTTACGAGTTTGTTTCGGAATAACTTCATAAACTTTCATTACATGTAATATACATCCTTCACAATGCATATTAAACTACCTGCTGAGCATAGAAAACATGTACAAAATTGGATCAGGACATAAACAAAGGATATCTACACACAATTCTAGAATTCGTCGTGGTGCAGAAAAGTTTAATATATATAGTAATACATAAATTGATGATATACATGTAATTGCCTCGAGAAAAACTATAGAAGGAAAAGTAAAGAATGTCCCAGATCATTAGAGAATGACAAATATAAAGCTAAGAAAAAGGTACGAACTGTTCTGAATGATAAACCTTTTCTTTTTTTATTAAAAATACATACATGTACATGTACATCTATGTCAAAGCCAAGAGAGTATGATGTCGCATTTTCAGAGTGAGAAATGCCGAAATGACAATTACACCACAATAAACACAAACTCATTTAATACTTACACAGGGAAACATCAAACCTCATTTCTCAACAGAGTGTGTTGTAAATTTTATGAAATAATGATTATAATCTTATTAAAGCTCCAATTCAATTTGATTAGTCAGATGTTTTGTATGGTCACTGTATTATTTATCGGTGGTTCCCTTCTCGTTTGAACGGTTTTAATCGCCTATTTGGCCTTGTTCTTGATAAGGTTTTTTATTTATTTTTTTATTTCAATTGAAAATGAAACCATTATCATATTGTTTAATATCCTCTTGACATTGAAAATGCTCATGAGGAAGATATTGCTACCAGAACAAAAAAGGACCTTTCCCACTATCAATATTTCACATGAATAATTTATATTAATTGAAACGACGAGAACTTGACTGATCATATCGACAATTTAGAAGCGAGTGACAACACTGTTTTGAGTAATGCGCCGTCCTATTTTCGTAATGATAGTAATCCTTTTCCCTCATGGGAGTATGGATATAAAAATGTGTCACTGGTGTATCAGAGGAGGAGATTCTCCTCCGGACAAATGACCCAAGTCACCCATTTGATATATTGAGTACAAAGAGGTTCTTTGATGACATCGCCTCATTTAGTTGAGTATATACTTATATATAATCTTCGTTATAGACTTCCCGCTGACGTATGCAATATGTTTAATAAGCTTCGACAACTAATCTGCCACTCATCCTCCGACGTAAGACACATTAAGCGTATTACTTCCCTGTTTGAGTGGGTGTTGTGTTGACATGTAATTATTATAGTTATCCCACGTTCAGGCTGGTCTTATACGAAATCACTATGATTAATATACAAACAATCAGTCGTTATGATAATAATCAGAATCCCTCATCATTTCATTTACAAATCAACTTTAATAAGGTTGTGTGGGCTGGTTTTATCAGGACTATGTGCGACGAAATAAAGCAAAATAATATTCGAATATTTTCGACATAGTGTTAATATATTGAATCATCGTCGAAGTCTTATTATTTTAAATTCATTTCCGATTCCGAGAATTACAAAAGAAAAAAGAACATCGGAACTGAATTATATTGATTAATGAAGTGTACGCTGACAACCACATTCCTTTAGCTGCAACTGATTTATGGGATTTCTGCATCACCATTATTTTTGCAAAACAAATTGTACTTGTACTTTTTTTTTTGGAATTCGCTGACTACGTCGTTGCATATACCATTCTGAAGAAAACATAAAGAACACAACAGGTTTTTCTTATACATCATCTGCTTAAGTCGATCTTTACTTGAACTATGACTAATATTGACATTTTATTATTAAGCTTTACAATAAACGTGACGATTTCGATTTACCAATCGTGATTTTCTCCTTTTCTGATAGTTACATCCCTAGCTGCTCCGCTTTTTTGTGTAAACTTATTATTTAACGGTTATTCTAGGGTTTGATCTTAATATCGCGATTTTTGTGACAGATGTCGGCTGCTGACAAGCGAACTTAAGACACAGGAATTCATGAAATGCAGTTTGATGAAGACTATGGGACTATTGCTGCAATTGTATTTGATCTCATTGATTTGTCCTTTCATTATATGAAGGTCGACGTTTTTGGATATGCTCATTAGTGTGTTTACTTATGGTTTTGTTGCTGGTTCAATATTCCTTGTTTTTTTCTCTGCACATAACAGTTTCATGAAAAGTGCAATAGTCGTTTACTGGAAAAACGATTTAATAGAACCTAAAATACATGGTTTTGTTGCTGGTTCAATATTCCTTGTTTTTTTCTCTGCACATAACAGTTTCATGAAAAGTGCAATAGTCGTTTACTAGAAAAACGATTTAATAGAACCTAAAATACATGTTAAATTGTATCGACGGCAGTCAGAATGTGTTTCCTACAGCGGATTAAAAAATACCAAGACAATGCATACCGGTAATGAAAATACAATATTACATAACATTGTCATGTGTTATACATGCTTTGCTAGTACACTACAAATTATAAAGCGAGTCACCGTTCTTTTTGTATCATAATTCGTGGCGATAAACTTAAGCAAATGTTTTTGATATAGCGTAAAATAAAAATTTGTTTACATTATGCTGTTTTGGTAGCATAAATCGTGTACATATGTACTGTAGAGTAGCTTATTTTAGCTTTACAGGTTACGGTATCAATTTTTGTATACTATTTACTGACATGTCTATAATGAGTTCTTGACTAGGACAATGTACACTGATGCCGGGGCAGCCCTATTACAAATAACACATGGATACATAGACGGTTTCTACTGATGGGATGTGGACTTAACAGAAACTTTGGGAGGTCACTATTAAAGGAAGGACCACAACCAGTTATAGGCATATAGAACGGAGTCTACTGATTGTCGGAATACACGTTTATTATCGAATGCGGAGAGTGAGTTTTGAAATATATTTTGTAACAACCAGCGTGCTGATATTTAACGAGCATTGCAATATACCCGGTCAGATCATTCTAACGACAGGTTTATAAGAGAGCGACCTATTCAAACAGAGCTTCACTTTCTATAGAAAGTATAACCTCTTGTATTAAATTATTTCTTATTGTATGATATTGGATGCGATTACTTAGTATTTATTTATCGTAATGTACGTACTATTCACTTGTTTAATATTTATTTTTGAGAAAGTATAAAAACAAAAAGCCGCCTATTTTACATGATAAACAAATAATAAAAACACAAGGAAATACAACCACATGTAAACACATAATATTTAGATATAATGCAAGATGTTGTATTCAGTTATTACCACTTGTTGACGCAAGTTGATTTTTCGTTGCACTGAGTTGTGTATGTGTTATCTAAATCATAATAGCCCCTTACGTTCTGATTGCAAAGATTACTTGACATACAACCTGAGCGGTTTTAAGGGGAAAATCCCATTGTTTGATAGTTCGACCAAATCTGTCTATATATGTACAATGTATATATACACACATATTTGCATTAAAAACGTCCAATTCTATCAATATCTTATATATATTATTTCTTAACTAGCCTTTTTTCTTTTTCTTTCAAAACAGTTTAATGACGTTCTATATACATTACAAAAGTTTTATTATATAGCATAACCTGACATATCCTTTGTATAATGTCGATGTCCTCTTGAACGCAACTTTACCAAACATTGTACATTACAGCATATGCCACTTGCATACTTTTAAGATGCAATTGGTACAAAACAAAAACGTGTGGTATATAAAAATGGTTAGCAGTCCTGAATCATTACTGTAATAGTACTGTCCTACTACATTACCATTACTGCAAAATAGATATATTTAGGGGGGGGGGGGGGCAATAGAGTTACTAGTAAGATAAAACAAACCGACGTTACGTCACACACAAAAAATACATTTATCACGACGAAATTATAGTTACTCACCTCTTTACAGCACTTAATGTTTCTAAAGCGGAATCTTCGTCATAGAAGTCTGCTGGGTCATTATCTATAACAGAGAAGAAAAACAAAATGAGCAAACAAATGAAAAAAATGGTCGTCACTATAGATCCTTCTCACGCCTACATAACTGAAAACAACATCACGTCAATCCTTTGTGTTATTTATCTCTCTAACTTATTTCGTATAAACAGACAACGAAGCAATGCGTCACGCGCACGTTTCATTTGTTTTCCCTAAAACCCTGGAGGTGTGTTAATATGACTAGAGTTTGACTGTATATCACGCACTTTGATGTGACTGTTCATCATGTATCGTATCATTGTAATGCGTTTCTTATGCAAATACATATTTTCTCCACACTCTCGTAAATAATGCACATTTTAACGAAGCCAAGCATCTCTCTCTTTTTGTTCTAACCTTATCGATTTTGATACCGTCTTCTCATGTGTGAGAGAGCTGTTTTAAGACACCATGCCCTTTGTAATTGGATAAGCCGTGACACAATAGCGGAGTGTCACCGATAGTTGTACGGTTTTATTATACTTCAGGCAGACACTAGGTGTTATTGACACCTTCCGCAAACCTGTTAACAGCTCTAACATTCGAACGAGAAGCGATTTTCTGAACTGACGAATTTGAATGTTTTATTGTTTCCGGTGACGAAATCATTTAAACCACTTAAGTGTGAAATAATTAATTGAGTTTTTTTATTTACAAAATTCGTGAGAGTATCAGGTACTGTACTTGAGCCAGAAGCTTGAAGTAATAACATCACAGGAGCAGATTTAAAAGAGCAACATATTGTTGCAAGGTAAATACGATGAAATTGGTAAAATAAAGGTAAATGAGTTTACAATTAATAGATAGAAGAAATTGACGCTACGAAGAAAACAATGACATTTGCTTATTTCATAAAAAGAAAAACAAAATGAAATACCGGAAGCAAAATGACTTTTTGTGTTCAATGAAATAGGCAATACACTCAAATGCGTATTTTCACTAGTGTGATATATACTTCTTAAAATTTTAACTGAAAGATAACACAGCCATCGAAAGAACAAGATGCTTCGACATGTTTGAAAAAAAATTGCTGAAGAAAGAAGACAATTCTGAACAATATAAAACTGTGTCTCTGGTCTGTGCTCAGCTCCATGCCAAAAAAGTACATATAATGTAACAAATAATCATAAAAATTGACACGTAGACACACGATCCTGTAAATATTTCAGTTTATATCAAAACATAAAGGATATTCCTTCTTTGGTGAAGGGAGATATATAAGTTTTCACGATTACGTAGAATGGGATAAGTGCGAAAACCATAACCATAACTGACAATTAGACATAGTTCCGTTAACAATGTGTTCGGTATGGAGGAGGAAATTTACGATAGAGGTACCCTCCGCAAAAAAAATATTATAAGTTGTTGGCGTCTGTGACGTCACTACTCCCAAACCCAGTTGTACAACTTTAAACAGCAATCCGCTGTAATAAAAACATTGCTTCATCTCGCGGTAAACTCATATATTATACTTAAAATTAATAATTTTGTAGTCACAATAGAATTATAGGTAAAATGAGAAAAAGGTGTTGTTTAGATCAAACGACTGAAAATACGATGCATTGATAAAAAAAAAAACGTAGTCCGACAGAACTTACGTTAGGACGGGTCGTAAATGTAGTCGGACAGAACTAACGTTAGGACGGGTCGTAAATGTAGTCGGACAGAACTAACGTTAGGACCGGTCGCAAATGTAGTCGGACAGAACTAACGTTAGACGGGTCGTAAATGTAGTCGGACAGAACTAACGTTAGGACGGGTCGTAAATGTAGTCGGACAGAACTAACGTTAGGACGGGTCGCAAATGTAGTCCGACAGAACTAACGTTAGGACGGGTCGCAAATGTAGTCGGACAGAACTAACGTTAGGACGGGTCGGAAATGTAGTCCGACAGAACTAACGTTAGGACGGGTCGTAAATGTAGTCCGACAGAACTAACGTTAGGACGGGTCGTAAATGTAGTCCGACAGAACTAACGTTAGGACGGGTCGTAAATGTAGTCCGACAGAACTAACGTTAGGACGGGTCGTGAATGTAGTCCGACAGAACTAACGTTAGGACGGGTCGTAAATGTAGTCGGACAGAACTAACGTTAGGACGGGTCGTAAATGTAGTCGGACAGAACTAACGTTAGGACGGGTCGTAAATGTAGTCGGACAGAACTAACGTTAGGACGGGTCGTAAATGTAGTCGGACAGAACTAACGTTAGGACGGGTCGGAAATGTAGTCCGACAGAACTAACGTTAGGACGGGTCGTAAATGTAGTCGGACAGAACTAACGTTAGGACGGGTCGCAAATGTAGTCCGACAGAACTAACGTTAGGACGTGTCGTAAATGTAGTCGGACAGAACTAACGTTAGGACGGGTCGTAAATGTAGTCGGACAGAACTAACGTTAGGACCGGTCGTAAATGTAGTCCGACAGAACTAACGTTAGGACCAGTCGTAAATGTAGTCAGACAGAACTAAGATAGGACCGGTTGTAATGGAGTTTTCATGTATTCCCTTTACTAAATATATGCGTCTGACCTGTAAACTGAGTACTACTAGTCTAAACAACTATAGTTATCTTCATTCAGATCTGACGATGTTAGGTTGTCTTCGAAATTCGACAGAAAAAAAATCGTACTTTTGTCTGTACTTCAAACAAATCTAAAGAGATAATCGCGACAGTGATTCCCCGGCGTATTCGAATTGCTGTCGAAATGATGTCTTGATGTCTTTTATGTCATGTTATATTGCCGTATTCCATTTCTTTGATGGGTAGCAAACGACACAGGCCAGTAACTAAACTGATTCGGTCGTTGCTTCGAACCAAATGAGTAACCGTCAAACATCAGAACAACAAATGTCTTTATTACTAGTAATGGCCAACAGAAGGAAACTCAAGAGTATACGAGTTATGTCAATGACTTTCTATACAGATAAAACACCAATAACTTTATTCTGTGTAATGAGGGTTTGGACCGTGAAATCTGATCCCTTCTATTAAAAATGTCAGGGGTTTCAATGTTACTCCTACAGTTAGTATATCTGTTGATTTTGCGTATTGATGTATCTGAGACTGATGTTTGAAATAAATCATTGGTTCACAAAATCATTAAGGGCATTTCTATAAGTTGTATACATTAAACTCAGTATTTTGGTTTATTGGTTAGAACTATAATTTTCCGCTTAAGTGTTTGCACGAATAAGCTTAATTTGAAAATAATCAGCTTAGAACAACAGCTTAAATTGTAATGCATTTTCCTTAGTGGTTTTAATAAGTTTTGTCAATGATAAAAATGTGTTAACTGTTACAATTAATAAATCATCAATTTATTGAATCTACACTAGTAACCACTGTGGTACTTATATTAGTACTTATATATTTCAAAAGACAGTTTACATACATAGTCTATGTTTTAAATAAGTATGATATGGCACTACCAATCAACTGGGTGTTAATACGAACGGGTAGCCTGATAATACAAATGTAAAACTCTTACAGAAAGACGATGAAGGTTCCATTACCCTGATCTGACAATCAAAGTACTGAGCGCGATATCTCTTTAGATTCCTAAGTTGACGTAGCACACAAACATGATGCATCTTTTCAATTGCAAATTTAAACTTTTAAATTAAAAAAAAAACTTATTTATCAAGATTATATTATGGCTTAGGGATTGCAACATAGTTATGAAATTATGTAAAATTACGTATTGTGTTGAACTTGTATTTGAGCTGCAATTGTCCAATATTTCAATTTGATGATATATCAACTTTTTTTATTTATAGTTATTATTAAAAAATGGATATGGGCATTGGTGTTTTTGCAGGGAAAATGTATAAGTGTTGTTTTCCAGTACATCAAATGATTTTATATCGATTTAATGATGAAACAAACATATTCTTAATCCGTCAAATACTTCCCTTATATATCTTTTACACAAGCTGTTTAATATAAGCTTCATGTTGTTATATGTACGAGCTCTTACATAATACATTGTTAATTGTAGTAGCCAATTTATCAATACCCAGAAAATCAAATCCTTTTAACAGCATTTGTCCAAGCAATGCATACTATGTCATATTCTTTAATATTCAAATTAATCGGAAAGAAATGTCTTAGGTTATCTATATATACTTTTCCAGTGATAACAAAATGAAGTTTGAAAAGAAGAAAAAGAAAAAAAACTTGGCTTCAGTTTACCGTTGTGCATATATACATACCAATGAAATCTTATGAATATTCTGATCCGCCCACAATGTACTTAACTTTGATTTTATCGATCATATACTGTTTACAGAAAAGTGTAGCTAACAAAACAAAAATCATTGTACACATTACTTTACTTCGTGTGACTTTAAGTTTGCGATCAAACATATCAAATATTTTAGCTTTTGATGGAACAGGAAAGTGGGTGCAGGACTAGAGGACTTATTGGCATAGCATGTCTTTCAAAATGTGATCTGATACGCAGCTACAACAAATGTTTTATCGCCAAAAAGGTATGGGGCACCCTGAACCACCACGACGTTTGTCCTAGTTATTCAATAATTACAAGTGGTATAGTCAATGCTATAAATTGGTCTATATATTATACTTGTTGATACCAAATAAAGTTTATGATCATAAGGGAAGATATATTGATCTGAAGGTAGATATCTTAATATATACTTTAGAAAGGAAAGGTAAATAGAGGTTACACAACGAGTATTGTGACGACGTCAACAATCAACTTATATTGAACCAAGTGACTTCCGCCAAAGTTCAACTTCTCAACCAAACAAAAGTCCGGAAGGTCATATTCCACTAGTATTATATAACAAATATTTATTCAACAGTCAGCACATTTATACAATGGTCTGAGAGTGGAATAACACTAGGGTATTGTGGTAGAAAGCAATGTATCGAATATCAATGGGATGTCAACCTACATATATCAACAGCATAAATGTACATTTAATTCACATTCCTTCACTTCAATGCATTACGCTTGATATGTATACACTGTATAGGATTTACAGTAAGAAACATCTTTATGGTCTATCTATATAACTTTAATGACAAGGAATAACAATTCAGCCCGAGTCTGAAAAATATAATCAGGCAATAATGTAAATATATGAATATGCGGGCTATTTTATTTTAGAAGTGAAAACATGAATGTGAATTCTAAATCACTATCTCAGCTCTTCAAGCAATCTAATAAAACCATTAATTTGAATCGTTGAGAACCTGACTTGGTTTGATGTGATCTGGATGACGAATGGATATATCTATTCTGGTAATGGAATAATTGAAATCTGTTTTATTCATTTTAATGAAAATAAATCTACACGAGGTCGACTTATTATGAAGACGAAAACGATTGCGCAGATTGGACACATCCCAAAATAATAATAAAACCGATTTCTGTCGACAAAGCGGTGGACTATTACAAAATGTGACGATGGACATACTATCGGAGGAGACTATAGCAAGGCCAATCCGCTCACGCGTTCTCCCTAGAGTGCCTTTGTCTGAATTCATTCTCTTGCATCGCTACCATAAACACGTGTTGCCGTGGACGCCTTACGTGGAGGTCTGGTCCTCTGAGAGACTTTCATTAGTATATTGATTTCCTAGATTTGTTGGAGAGTTTGGAAATATGGTAGGATTCTAGAATTCGAAGTTGATTATGTTGGGAGTGTGTAAGCATCGAAGCCCCAGAATTAATAGAGACAGTGGAGTGAAATTTGATTGTCATACATTGTATGATGACAATAATCCAGCTGCAAGGGAATCTAACTCTATATAGATTGCATTTGTGGAATCTATTATTTGAAGGGTATGAAGTTGTTCCCTGTAACCACGTTATGCTGAAACGTTTTATACCCTCTATTTTTGTTGATTAAGGTGGCTTTCAATAAGCCAGAGGCCGGGCTTCCCGAGCCAATCGGACACTAACAACCGTATTGCTGTCGGTGTGATGGAAGACACCTCCTTTTATCGTCGTACGAGGCACTCCTAAACAACAGACAAAATGAAGTCATAATAGTGAACCAGATTTCATGACAAATTCTCTTCCAGCCAAATCCTGCAAATATGCGTGATGATAAAAAAAACATAGTGATAGAATTTTACAGGTTGACAAGTTTGATGATAAAACTATACTGATATATTTGTTTGTCCTAATTTCTAACGCCACTTATCAGATGTTTGTTGACGTTGAAATGATAAAGAATTCAAACAAGTTATAGCCGGGAACAACTACCAACGTTCTTAAACATTATAGTAGTTGCTTATGCATGCTTAACATTATTCCTAAGGGTAATAACAAAATTTGGTTCACCAGTTGTCAATATAACACTGCTGGACGGATTGCTGTCAGTAAGAAAGTACCAAACTAGGGAGGAAGTACAACACGACCCTGTTACGCTAGCACATATACACAGTGCCAATGAAAGCCCGCAATTTTTATCCGTATGTGTTGAAAGAACGTTGAACAATATTTAAATAATGTATCACCCTTTTGGGGTGGGATAGGAGGATCTCAACCGGAAAGAAAAGAGTCCTAAGATGTCAAACAAGGGTTTTTGCGGAGTGTTTGGCAATTGTAGAATCTATTCCCGATATTTGAACTTCCCCTTGCTAGCGCAAAGGGGTTAATACTTATTTTTATCTTGTGCTGTCCACCTGATGTGTATCATATGCCAATTGTAAACGTTTTAGACATAATTCAGGCCGGACGTGACTTTGAAGGATTGTTGACGTCTTAAAATTGTTTACTCATACCAATATGATGAATAGGGGAATCCCCCATCTACGGATATTTAGCACCGGTAAAATGTGGATACGCATGTCAAGGGTAATAGGAAATTAAATCTGAACTGAAACTTACGTTGTTTTTTTTTTAATTGGCATTACTAAAATATCTTAAGTAGGTTACAGATAGTGCGGAAGGATCTTTCTAACTGTATCATTGATACTAATTTGACACGTTTTAGATCTAGTCAACAAAATAGAAAAAAAAAATAAAGTAAAGAAATAACAATTGTACATTAACGCAGGCCGAACAGCTTACCAACAGAACTAAGCAATGTAAATTCTCATTCAGCATATTATGTTTTACACATGATATATCTTTATATAATACGAATTATGATAAACGTAGAATACACCAATTATTGTTTTTTTTATATATGCAATATATAACTGATGTGGACCTTCAAGATTAAGTAAAACTATATGATGTAGTTCACTTATGCCAGAGGTTTGCCGATTAAGATACACATGACATGTAAAGTTTCTATACGAGATCAATTGAATCGACCACAAGACTGTTAGATATTCTAAGATTAAATAGCATGTGAAATGTTGTCTCGACGAATGTACATGGATGAATAGTTGTGAGCGATACAGAGCTTTTAATATCACCAGAATGGCAAAATATATCTACGAATCTTGCAATATTGTTAAGGTACAGATCACCATCCTCTAATATATTATCAATACACTGTTAAGGCATGCACAATGGTACGTTGAAAATCACTTTCGGAACTTTTTTGCTTAAGTCTATTGATGACATTTGTTTCCATTAATGGTAATGTATGCAATTTTAAGTATGGCACATTTACATACTTGACTGGAAGTGTTTAATATGCATAAAACAAACACACACAATAGAAATTTGTGCGACGGTAGGTATTTGTGCAAAAGTAAATGGCGGCCTATTGAATAGCAACGACAAAGTAATACATGCGGTTACGTCACCTCATTTCGACATGCTCAAGAACAGTTTGTTCCAAAAATGTTACTACCAATAGTCCAGGGGACAAAACAAATCAGAGAATACCGAACGTTAACAAAATCATATTCCGAGCTCAAAATCGATTAAACTAGTGGTAAAATATGAACCGAAGGGAAAGATTTACATGGCGAACTTTGTAAAAGTACAAGAGAATAAGACCAGGTGTTCCGGAAAGTAAGCATATTCTGCTTCATCGACGACGCCCGCCATGTAAATGTTGGTCACAGCTATGTAAGATATTTCTTTTCTCTGAAGACTTAAACGAATCACGTTTGCCTATTGTACAATGTTGTACCCGATCAATATTATTTGGTATTACAGTCTGTACATACACTTACGTACACTAGTGCATAGGATGATATAGCCTCATAAAAAGGATCTTCCTAGCCTGTCCAGACAAATTAATCGTTTTGGTTTGCTCGAAGTAACAATAATTTAATGGTTTCTTACATTTTACTATCAGTTGGCATTATATATTTAAGTGTTGCCAGAGCCAAGGGTTATATCGTTAAAGTGAAAAAAAAATCAGCCTAACAAGATAACGTTACCTTATGATTCAAAAACGCAATTCAACGGCCAGTTCAGTGATTCAAAAAGTCAGTTTACAGCACATGGATTCGGGAGATGCAGGTTGATGAAGATGAAGTGCTATGGTCGCCATCTTGGGCACATTGAGAAATATTTTTTGTATCTTTCTGTGATATGAAGATGGACGTTTTTAGTATGCTTATTAATGTGCTTACTTGTTGTGGTCGACATTGATGACTCGGTTCTTATTTTGAGGACTTGATGTTAACTTGGATTTGACCAAGATTTCTACGGTGGGTGTCGTCGATGACGAGTACTCTTACGATGGTCTTTATGTGAATCTTTCTTTTTTTCATATTTTGCCTAACTTATAGTTTATCAATTTTGAGTTCGGATTATGGTTTTGCAGACGCTTTGATATTCAGTTGCTTACCTCGATCTCTACTTAAACTTTGACCAGCAAGGAGAGCTTACTTATAAACCATACAATAAATGTGAAGATTTCAATTTTCCAATCGTCAACTTTCTTTTTCTTGATAGTAAAATCCATGCTTCTTCAATCTATGGTGTTTATATGTCGTAGTTGCATCGTTATTCTAGGGCTTGCTCTTAATATCGTTATATGCGTGATCGATGTCGACTGCTGACAAAAAATAACAACACAGGGATTCGAGAGAAGCAGATTGATCAATTCCTGGTCTTATTCTCTTGTGATTTTACAATGGTCTCCATGTAGACCTTTCCTTTTTTCGTACTTTACAGCTAGTTTAATCGATTTTGAGTTCGGATTATGGTTTTGTTGACGCTTCTGTATTCCCTCTTTTTTTACACGACCTCGACACTTTATAGCCCATTGGTATTGGAACTGTTAATGACGGTCAGTCATGTAGACGAATCAACAGCATCACAACGTAACGGGGGCCAGGGTCTTGATTCGTTGGGGTTTTTTATGGATGACAGTATACTAGTACTGGATATAAATCAGAACAAAATATACCTACGATACATCAGCTTACCAGCAAATTGGACATACAAAAAAAAAGAAATATATTTTTGATCCCAGAGACAAAGAGAAGCTCAAACCATTGTAAGTATATGTATTTCCAATGGCTAATTTATTTCATTTACAATGATGAAATCAATTTAAAAATGTCACTTAAATCGTTACACATTAAATCTTACTTTTGTATAATATTTTTCATTGCTAAAATCCTAGTGTATTATGAATTTGTATTGAGGAATGCATAATGAATTGATGCAAATAATGAAAAAAATGCCACCTACATTGATAAAAGGACTAAACTGTGGGTGAATATGTCAACATAGACTACTAGCAGATTGTTCTGGCTAGGAGTTCATTTCCCTGACATGAACTGTATCTTAATAAGACGTTCACTTTGGTGTTCCTTCTTCCTTATTCATGGGTGCCGATATCGGTTGAATTTCCTCCATATATTTCTATTTTAAGACTATGAGTATTTTCTTATTGTAAAAAATTAAGACGGAAATCCAAAAAACAACTGAAAACGTATGGTTAGAAAATAATGTATCAGTTTTGTGGATTTCTTAGTCCCCGAGGTTTGCTGGAGCTTCCATAGCCACAGTTATCTCATTTGAGTAGTGGCACGGTACATAATATACACATTTTCGTAGTACACGATTTGAAATTATACAGAACTAGTTTCAGCTTGCTTTTAAAATAATAATTTAAAGGGGTTTTACGCACCTGACCCTTCTGCTTCTACATTCGTTTAGAAAGTTTGGATTCCCACCTTTTGGCCCCTAGCATCACTGAAGAGTCCTAGGAGCACAAAACAGCTGTATGATGGAGTTTAATTCATTTTTTCGGTATACTGTCTTTATTACTAAATTTAAAAGGTGCAGTATATGTGTGTGTTACGTCATCTTGTCAAATACATGTACATTCACATCGATTCAAGCTGTATTATATAAGATTGATCATTTCTTTTTAAAGTTGTAGATTTATGTGTAACACTAATTCACTAATCAAACTGAAAATACAAGAGATTAACATAAAAGCCTTTTGGTAATTCATATTATGGCTACGCATATAATTCACGTCACAAAGGATTCGATACCACATCATGGACGTTATAATGCGTTTCAAAATGATAGTATTACAAATTTTACTGGATCAATTAGCCAGGCCAAACTTCGTTGTGTAGCCATCAATTAGAAGGAAACAGCTATTCGTTTTGCTGATTTAATTACGTTGCACGATTTAAACGGGTCAAATCAGTGTAATTTCCGATTTTTAATTTGTGTTATTATTTCCACGAAACAAAACGGTTTTTACTGTAAATTATGATTGCATTGCAATCTCAAGTCGCATTTGAGTTTGGTTTAGAAGAGATAATAACCATCCTCTTGACATTCATATATCACAATACTGAAACACTAGTAAAATTGTTAACCAAAGCTTGACGAACGCCTTTCCTGTCACATACAACGGGGTTGCTTTACAGTGTGCCTTTCATAAGCCAATACCTGACATTTTACATGAGAAGCTTAACGAGCCTAATTTCTGCCACATTTGGATTGTTCTATAGTTAACACTACAGCCAAATGCACATTGTCTCAATTGTGCAAGTTCATGATTGCCTGGCTGGCGTCAGAGTGGTTTTAGAAAACAAGGAATTTGGATGTCAGAGGCAAAAACTTGACATTATTCGACAATAAATGACAATCGAAATTCTAGCGATTACCATTGTTTACGAAAATTCAACTTACCGACACAATCTGCAAATCAGCAAAGACTAATAAGATGTACACAGCATGATATACATCTGCCATGGATATTCAGTTTAAAATTGACAATACTCATGTGATCCGTATATTGTATGTTGAGGTTCTCTGTGGGTTGAGTGATTGCCCGAAGTTTCATTTTGTCTGTGTATTGGTAGTCTTGCGTATCAGTTAATGCATCTTTTATTTCCCAAGAGATTAACGCTTGTAAACATAGATTTTCTTGAACTCCTTCTGTTGCGGTCAGATGTCTGCAGTTTGCTCTGTAACCGATGTCTTGTTGTATGTACATGGCATGCTCCCAATAATGAGCCTGTATCACTGAATTAGCCAAAACTAGTAGGTGTAGTTATCACTCTAATCCTTTTCCATCATGATTCCATTTTAGACCTATTTCGTATTTGACGACAGGGAGACAAGGGACGCCTCTGTAACATTGTCGTATCATACGAAATCTCGACTATATCTTCAACGAGGTGTTAGGGGAATTTATAGACTATTACGGCGTCTCTTTAAGTCGTTAAAGACGTAGGGGATCAAACAAGCTTCATCCACTGCTGCCATCCTTACCAGAGACACGTTACTAGGTCTAATGAATGCGAGACTCCCTTGATGGTGTACATAAGGTAAATGTTAGTGTTCCTTGATACAACGGTTTATCGGATAGCTTAGAAGGCACGGTGGTCTAGTGGTAGGACGCAAGACTCATGATCAAAGGGTTTCGAGTCCTTGCCAGGGCATTTGTGTTTTATCCTTGAGTAAGATACTTTACTCGCGTGTTCCAGTCTTTTTAGTTACATGTATATTGAGTACGTGGTTTGGGAAGTGCTAGAAATTGTAAAATTCTTGCTGAATGCCCCAAAAATGGCAGCACCTCTTAGAAACTTCCAAGGGAACAGTATATGTTTTGATAAAGCAGTATATAAGAACCTCTAATTATTATTATTATTATCTATTAGAAACAAATATACAAATACGGTATTACATGTAGCAACATGAATATATATTCATAGTTTGTATTACTACTGCCTACTTAGAACCAAACAAGCCCAGTCAAGCGTATGAATACTGTGGTGTGATCGAATGAGAAAATGGTATTTAAAATGATAGGCTTATTCGAAAAGTACAGATTGAATTAACCTTATATTTTGTAGAAAAGAATGCACCCCTGAAGTGGTCAATTTACAAATCTGTATCTGTATCGATTCGTCGCAGATCCCAATTCTGGTTTTTGCGCAAATGAATATCATTGTTTTAAGGGGGAAGTGTCCTTTTGTCATTGTCTATTTCGATAATGATTTTTTTTTAATTCATCAAAAAGGAAATTTCACTTTCGTTCAAAATACTTCGTAACAAAGTTAGTATTAATCAAGTACGTGTGATACAGGTGATACATTTCATTGCTTGATTTGATAATATACATGTGCTGTAGACATAGCTGTAATTAACGCCATTTCTGTTTCCATTGTGTGCCGTCATAGTGTTCACGTTTTGTTGTTACAACATATGCATTTATGAAAAACAAGAATGTGACGTATTCGGTTTCCGAGGAAAATATTGACGAATGTGTTTTAATTTTATCTAATTTTAATTTTTGTAAAATTTTTCTTGGAGTACAAAAAAAACCGTAAAAAGACTGATGGGATAATGTGGACAACGGTAAACAGATTTCGACAACAATTAAAGCAGTATCATTGCCTGGATATAAAACGTTTTGGGGAACTTGTGTTATGGCGCAATTGCATGTAGGGAATGAGAGGGCTCAGTCTTGTAAGGTTTTTTCCGAATTCATTTTGATATTTGAAGGATGAATCACAAGGAAAAATCGCAATACTTAATCAATTTCAGGATAATTACTCTCCTTTGATTCTCGGCTCGTGCCTGGCCGCAGACATGGTGTACTCCACCAGGAACTTTGTTATACAGACTGTTAGAACATATACGAGTTTCCCTTAATTGTATTCGCATCACACGTTGGTGTTAGGCGTCAATCAAGACAGGTTTTCCAATTCAAACTGATCAGCAAACATCAGCTATCAAATTACCGCAAACTTGAGACACAAGTTCGCGATAGAAGACACTCATATAGTTAAACACCCATAACATGATCTGCGCCGATCCCTTGGAACGTGACTTGAATACTAACTACACAATTTCGGTCTGGGGAGAGTATTGCACATTCTATCATATCGCTGTAACAGATTGGAGTGCGTCTCCTCAGTTCTAGGAATGTTAGTCATAACGCCTCAATAAAAAACGTGTATTACCGTCATCAATGCATCAGAAATAGATTTTAAGAAATTAAACAAATATATATTTTTGACTTTCCGACAACATGAATCCGCAGTGAAATCATAGAGTATGTAATCCTGTACTTTCGACCATCAAAATCTAACTCTTGATCATATCGTTGGTTGGCTGTTGCACAAAGTAGGCAAACAGACGTAAACTATCGGCGACAAGATAAAGGTTATTTTAAGAGAACTTATTCCTGTCTTCTAGCTTAAAGCATGGCATATACATGAAAATGTGAGCATTATTGGAGCCACATGAAAATGCACAACCATAGTCTAGATGCGAGTTCAATTAAAACGAGAATTCATATCTAATAGCGTCAACTGAAATGAATGATTTGGTCTCAGTTGCATAAAATGTGTTGTTCCAACCGTTATTTTTGTATCTTTTGATGGATGGAATTGTATCAACTATATCGATATCGAACATCATCCATTGAATAACTGATTAAGAAATTTTCAATCGTACTTCGCATTGAGTTTATGATTAATTGCATTTCGCAGTGTCCCTTGAATCATCTGTAGTTTGCACTTAATACACTCTTCAGCTGTCTTTCCCAGCGTCTGTTGACTATCAAAATTATTAAATAACATAATATTTTATATTCAAAGGAAACAAACTATCTACGTTAGCTTAGGTCGGTAGCCCCATATTCTGTATATTTAATCAATTTTGTGTGTATTTGTTGAACTTT
Source organism: Mimachlamys varia (assembly GCA_947623455.1). Taxonomy (NCBI): domain Eukaryota; kingdom Metazoa; phylum Mollusca; class Bivalvia; order Pectinida; family Pectinidae; genus Mimachlamys; species Mimachlamys varia. The sequence continues at coordinate 36,149,929 of OX392531.1, read as the reverse complement.
AATAGCGAATAGTTTCACTCATATATTTGCATTATAAATAAGGTTATCCAATGGCTTGCTTTTCGCTTTACAAGTACATAGTTTAAACTATCCTCCTATATTCTGCCAACCACAAAAACCAAGATCTGTAGAATTTTCAATCAAGTGATAAATCTGTGATATCTACGTTAAGCGTGTTACATTCCAAATCATTATCCACAACTTGTTATGATTACCATTCTTAAGAAATTCATCCTATAAGTCATTTTATGCACCTGACCCTTCTAGTTCTACATTAGTTTGGAATTTTTGGATCCCAACACTTTGGCCCCTAGATTCACTGAAGAGTCCCAAGAGAAAGAAACAGCTATAAAATACAGTTTAATTCCTTTTTTTGGAATACTTTTTCTATTACTACATTTTAAAGCTGCAACATGCTTGTGTTACGTCATCTTTCTATACATTTGTAGCTACAGGAAACCCTCTTTCAAAGTGTGACTCCATTACTCAAATAAATGTATCCTGAACACACAGTACATCTGATCTTGTTAAAACCAATACTCTTCGACCAATATTTTTATTATTTTTTATCCGTTGGTGATACTCAAATTTTCCCGTTTCATGGCAATTTTAATTATACATTTCTATAATTCGAGTAACTATACATGACCTATCTCAATGATATATATCACCCGAAGAGTTGGAGTGTTATTCATTTTTATTCACATCATTTATTGATTAAGTACAGGATCTATATGATGGATTAAAACTGAACATTTGAAAATTGATATTGATTTTTATCAAAATGAAATATTGCGAAAGTGCATTTTCAATTGCATTTTGAAATGTAATTATGAATTATTTTTTTTCGGCATGTAATTAAAATTCAAAATCATTTTTGTAACTGCTATTGAATCTTTGTGTGGTGTGCACTTAAAACTTAAGACGGTAATCTCCAGATTGATTTTAGTATTACATTGCGTTTGCCATATTTGCATACACCCTAGTCCAGGTGTTGCTATGTTGAACCCCAGCCTGGTAACCCATTTAAGCTATCTTAAAACATTGTCAGGAATATATTAATATATTGTATATTAAGCACGGTACAATTATGACAGAAAACTCACATTTTAACCTTCGGATCAACAACAGTAAGTGTATATGATACATTGTGTTTAATATATTATAAGTAACACGGAAACACAAATGACGAAGGAAGACAATTTTTTTACTCGTGCCCTATCCGGGCCTCTCCGGCACCAAATCGCCTAGCCAGAAGATTCGAGAGATGCAGGTTGATCAGATCTATGGGCAAGTTTTATGGTCGCCATCTTTGTCTTATTGAGAAATATTCTGTATCTTTAAGTGATATGAAGATGGACGTTTTTGAGTATGCTCATTAATGTGTTTACTTAAACAATCTCAATTCAATATGTTCCTACGGTGTATGTTACTGCTATTTACTGTGTACGATCCATAATACAGTCTACTGTCCTTAACCCTTTCGGATTTTTCAAAACATACTTTCGAATATTTCATTTGTGATGTGAAGAGGTAACACTTGCAGAATTCTAACTGATTTAGCAATATAGTTATTGAGAGTTAAGATCGTGACATTGAAACAAATACGATATGAACTTGCATAAGAAACATGTACATTGTGCAGAACATTCTTGTAAATTATCAACTTATGCGAAGTTTACTCAGAATTGCTTCAAATGCACATGTAACAAAGATTTATTTGTCTTCTGGTGTCTGAAAATTTCTGTGACAAAGTTGATAATAGTGTTACTCACTGTCTTTCTAAAAGGATTGTTTACACTCTCACGACTGCGTTGTAAGGGTTACTTAATTGGTGAAAAAAATAAACAGATTCATTATTTACTTGTGTTTATACTACATTTAACCAAATAAACTCGTTCTCAGTTATCTAATACTCTTTTTGAATTCAATCAACAAGTAAATACTTTACTTGTGTAAATCAATTATCAACTGCTTTCCATTTTTATCCCCGCAGGTTGGGAAATGAGAAAAGAATACATCTAATGTTGTGCATGTATCTATTGTATAATCAAGAAGGACATTGCGAGGAAATCTCTAAAGCATTTCAAAATTTAATTTAATAGATACGCAATAGCGACTAAAATAAATCTGCTTCACCCTTTGCAGTATCAGTGTTTCATGTTGACCGGTCTCCAATGTGAGGAATATAACGGGTTCTGTCCCGGCTTAACAGTCCTTGGAAATATTACTCTCTGCTTAACGTTCCGCTGGTTAATGGACGAAGACTGGTCACATTTCTTCAGTATAATCTAATGCACGGAATGATTTGCTCGGTGACTTCGGCGTTTTATTTAAGCGGAGTATCTGTATTAAATCGGTAACCTATTTGCGCCAGCACAAAGAGGCCAGGCAACAAACCACATATCCAGTAGCATACTAAACATATACATAAGTTAGTTAAGTTGATGGACTCAGCCAAAACAAATGCCTCTATGTCCATATCTTAATAATATACATACGTACACAACTTATATGATCTTAGATTTCGATAGAACGTTACACTATTTGGGCAGAATCAGGCCAGTACGCCTTCAATATCAGAGATAAAACCTTCAGACATAGTAGCCATGTTTTCGAATAGGAAACTACAGCATATAATGGAGAGATGACAAAAAAAACCTCATGTCAAACTTTTACTTTTAAAATATCGAGTTCATGGCCTATCTAATATGACACGTCAGCAGCTACCAGCTAGGCATTTTATTCGACATTATGGACCACGCATAACTGTTTGTATTCGTCGAATGCACGATATTTCTATATACAAGACGTCTTTTTAAATCACTGGGACGCAGATTTTACGCTTTAAAGACTTAAAACGCTGTCGGTGCTCATAAATTCGAATGATATATCTTTTACGGACGCCAGTACACAACATTACTGCAAGGCGCATAAATCGCAAAAAGCAACTTGAAAGGCACGCGTATACACTAATGCATTTCCCGTTCAAACGTGACATAAAAATTTGTCTCATGAATAAACACATCTTACACGCCATCTACTCATTGCAATAAAACTGACGGCTGATATCGCTAAAACGATTTTATAGTGTTGTGTGGGTTTTTTTACATACATAAAGTAAATCACATATCTGTATAAAATGTTTGGATGTCTCGGTTAATTCATTATGTCTAGTGTTTTGACAAACCTTGTTATGTTTACCTACGCGTATGGTTATCCATCGAATTTACATGTGTATATAACTTGGAACAAATTACTGTTGATATTCATCTAGCCTGATAAAATATCTGAAGAAACGGAAACGCTTACTCTTGTGGAACACCTGGTCATAATCTCTTGTAATTTTTCAAGGGTCTCCGTGTAACTTTTTCTTTTGATGTTTTTGTCACTTGGTTAATCGAGTTCTGATTACGGTTTTGTTGTATCCAACAAACATATCTAGATCTATTTGAAACAAATCAGGTGTTTAGACTGGGTCAACTATATACACGTTGTAGTGTTTCATCTACTAATGAACATATTTTTAAGTGCCGAAACCTTAAATTGTTACAAATAAATTTCTCTTAATCTTATTTTTACACATTTAGAGAAAATCAATATGTAAAATATCAGAGGAATTCAATATTGTTCATAAACGATTTTAATCATATTGTGTCTCTTACAATGCAATACATTTTGTCTTGTTTGAAGTCAGTAAATTAATCCATTAAACCTTTGATATTTTATTGACTTTTCTACATGAATGCTCGCTACCTTATTCTCTGCTGTGATACTGACACAATAATTTACAGTACCGGCCATATAAAATAAAAGTAACTGGATTGGAGTTAAACTTATAACGGAAACATCAGTACCGTGTACATAGTCCGGTAGGGACCAAACACATTATTAATGCTATAGTAAAACTCAGTTAATTTATAAATCGATTAGTAATTCACACAATAGTTTGCAGTGTTCGTTTATGGTACAATTAAGCTAAAACTTAGCACAATATCCTGATGGCGAAAATGTCCATCGGGTCATCAATGTTAATCGGCTAGACGAAATAATGATGTGTGAATGGGCCTGTCGTCATTAAAGACTGGGAAACCACACAACAAAGCATTCATGTGAACCTGCTATGTTGAATTGCAGTTGGCACTCTTATGTAAATAGGAACATTATCACCAAATCTATTGGGAATTATTAGGAAAGGATCAACGAGTGTGTACGCTTTCTGCTTTTGAATCAGCTTAATCACGGCAGAGGGCACTGGAGGAAACAATAGATTTTACACCGGATCAATTATTTGTAGTAGAGGTTCCAACGCGAGATTGATTCTTTGATAATTCAATAAATGCGTATTGAATTAATGGGCATAGCATGACAACGCGCGATCGAAATGTGCCATTTGATGTACAACACATGTTGAAAATGTTAGTTCAACTAATATATTTCAGTAATTGAATGTTTACTAGATGCATCTTCTATTTCACTTACAAATATTCTCTGAAATGATTTTATTCTTAGTTTTCACTATTAGTTAAATGTAATGTTATCTTCGGAATCATAAATGAGTCTTCAATGAATAATAAATATATATGGAATAATAGATAAATAATGTATTTGACTTAACATCTATTCAGTCGTTATACATTGTAAGCGATCAATTAATGGTTGATGTCACTTTGAAATGTTGTCGACCACTTTCCATAAACCGCTTTGAATAATAATTCACATTGTAAATACTAATCCACAGTATCAAATGCCAAAGAAACAATGTATAGAAACAAGAATACATTTTCTAATAAACATAATGATTATGTTATTACATTGTTATATGGAATAAGTACATATATTCTGCCGGAAATGACTGCCGGAGTATGGGAAAATTCCCAGGATTCAGCCGACTTTCATGAGTTTCACGTATTAATACGTATTAAAAGGAAGTCCATGTCTCAAACATCTGACAATCATTATAGACAGAAAGATTATCAGATCAGACTTAAGAGCTAGTAAGACAAATTAACCAACATAGACAGCGCAAATCCGCTCAACACACTTGATTTTCAGATAGAATGCTAGAAATCACACACTCTCTGCTTGATAAGCAATGTTAGAAATCACACACACTCCTGCTTGATAAGCAATGTTAGAAATCACACACTCCTGCTTGATAAGCAATGTTAGAAATCACACACACTCCTGCTTGATAAGCAATGTTAGAAATCACACACTCCTGCTTGATAAGCAATGTTAGAAATCACACACACTCCTGCTTGATAAGCAATGTTAGAAATCACACACTCCTGCTTGATAAGCAATGTTAGAAATCACACACACTCCTGCTTGATAAGCAATGTTAGAAATCACACACTCCTGCTTGATAATCAATGTCAGGAATCACACACTCCTGCTTGATAAGCAATGTTAGAAATCACACACTCCTGCTTGATAAGCAATGTTAGAAACCACACACTCCCTGCTTGATAAGCAATGTTAGAAATTCGAATTATAATTTTGTTGACGCTTTGGTGTTCTCGAAATTTTCACTGACAAATCAGACTGTGGTAAATTCGCTAATACTTTCTATACTTATTTATTTTTTGACCTTGTACGTAATATTTCCATGCTTGCCAGTTAAATTGTGATACTTATGGTGTGAGACCATGAACTCTTATATGCAAGAATAGCTCTTTGATACTCATGACGAAAAACGATATTGAATTGTATCAAAATACCATTACCTGTTAGTTTATATATCAGACATTCTCATTCGAAATTCTAAAGAGAAACGAAGTGAAAAGAAAAAAAAAACTAATTACCATCAATAGACTTTTGAAAAACCACTGTTGCTATCCAATAAAAAGAACTGGTTGTCTAAACAAACTCTAATAAATTAACATGGAAAGAGATCCAGTTAGCATTCAAGATCATCCCATCTAGAAGTAAACATTGACTAGGCAGATAAATCTTCAGCTTTGCTCTATGAATCAATACTGGAATATAATTAATTACTGGTATTTGTATCGGACTCAGGTACTGATTAATATGATAGGGATCAGCTAGGTTGGCCATTATTGATATATCCCACGTTTAGTGGATCCTAGTCTCTCCATCACCCATTCATCATTTATCTAATGTGTAACGATGTTTCTACGCAGTCTCAGAATCGTACAATAGCGCTCAGGCAGTATCTATCATTAGCATCCACTACTACGGAGGCCAAGAACACTATCAAAAGAAATAGCCTTAAAAAGACGATGCTTTTACTTTTTGGACATCATATGTGTTAATTGACGATAATAAATATTTTTCAAAACAAGTGTATTGAATCACGACCAGTGACTCTTACAGGTGACAATGTTCTTATCTTTAAATGTGCCACCAAAGTTTAAGACTCAGCAAACTAAAACTTTGGTGGCACATAGAATAAAGAGAATTGTGAGGCTTGCTAGGCAAATGACTACTTTCCTCGATCTGCCTAAACGTATCTCGTTTATTCGTTATATTTCAAATATTTCCTCGACTCTAGTATCCAGGAAGGACATTTTATAATCTGTACGATAGTCTGCTTACTACCACACCACTGAACTCCCTCGGCGATCTCCATAGTTTCCTCTCGCACAAATCGGGTGGGCGGAGATTACCCTGTCATTGCATTTCCTCGTTGTCAATAGCACTTAGCAAACAATGTAAAAATGGTATTTGCAGCTCTCTAGTTATCTTGGAAATTTCTGTTTGAATATTGACATTTGAAACCAGTTTTTGTGGCTTATTGTATCCTTTTAGACCACATTTGTACTAAGAAACATGTAGGATATGGAAAACGACGTAACACACACATATGTTGCATGTCTAGATTTAGTTATAGATACAGTTTGTCTGAAAAATGAATTAAACTGCACCATACATAGGTTTCGTACTCAAAGGACTCTTCAGTGATGCTAGGGGCCAAAAGGTAGGAATCCGAAATGTCTAAACTAATGTAGAAACAGAAGGGTCATGTGCGTATAACCCCTTTAATATGTAAGATATTATTAGATTGCACGGTATAACACCTTAACAACTCAGCCATGGTCCTGACTTTACTGGCAAGGGCGGTATAACTCGTCCCCTTTAGTAGTACTAGCTTTAGATTACTAAATATGACGCTAGTTTTCGGTAAACGACTAACTACATGTATATATAAAGTATTCCTTTATTTCCTAACGTATTACAATATATATAGTATCACTCCTAATTGTTATCAGCCATGAGACTGCACTGCAGACTGACTTTTACTAACGTTGAAAATGAATACACGCCTTCATCATTAAAATATCTTAGCTTAATTTATAGCAGGTTAAAGGCCATGTTGAAACATAAACCCACTTAGTATACACATATTCTGTACCATAAACTACGTGCACATATCAGTCGGACCTAGTTATCTCGAAGTCAATGCGACTATGGGAAAACTTCGAGTTAACTGAGTTTTCGAGTCACGTGAGTTTCAATGTTCGAATTAAACGGGGTCTTCGAGTTGTACGTGTTCGAGATAAGATGGTTTGTATAATGTCTCAAACTAATGTCTTTTCATGGTAAACAAAATGCCATAAGAAAAGACATTTCCATTATGTCAATAGCGATAAGATGATTTACATAAAATCATGCAGATAAGTCATACTTAACTGATGGTTACATTCCAATAATTAAAGCCTTTAAAATCATTTAGGGAATACCAAAGCGTTTACAAAGCTATAATCGGAACTTAAAATCGATTAAACTAGTGGTAAAAATAAGAAAAAGGAAAGACCCCCGTGGAGACCCTTGTAAAAGTGCAAGAAAATCAGATAAGGTGTTCTGGAAGAGTAAGCGTTGTTTGCTTCATCGACGACATTCGACATATCTATCACATCAAGTCATCGAAGCTAGAACCGAGTCACCATTGTCAATTACGATAAGTAAGCACACTTATGATCATACTCAAAAACATCTATCTTCATATCACATAAACATACAGAATATTTCTCAACGAGACAAAGATGGCGACCATAAAACTTCTAAAGCAGTTGTAACGAGAAATAGCGATATTCGCTTTCGAAATACAACTGTATGCTACATTACACCTAATGAGAAAGAGCTATGCATCAAGTGGGTCTTGCAGGTTAGAGAGAATAGGGTTTCTTTTTTGAAATGATTTCTGATATTTCTTAACATGTATGTTCAACATTTACATTCTTTCAAGGTCAGTTTCTACAATTCTTGTAATTATTTATGTTCTACCATCCTTGTCATTGGACATTTTCTACTATCTTTGCCATTATTTATGTTCCACCATCCTTGTCATTAGAAATGATCTACAATCCTTGTCATTGGACAGTTTCTACAATCCTTGTCAATAACCAGTTTATAAAACCTTGTCATATGTCAGTTTCTACAATTCTTGTTAGAAGAGATGATCTACAATTCTTGTCATTGAACAGTTTCTACAATCATTCAGTTTCAAGATACATGTTACAAAGAAAAGAATTTTTTACAAGTGTAATAGCATTTACGGAGAACTAACGTACAATCTACATGTATCAAACGCAAATGATCTAAACAACGAAAATAAAATGACAAATCTACTATACGCATGTTTAGCATTCTTTGATTTTCGAGTGCTTTTAGATAACTTGCATAGCATAATGAAGAGAATAACTCTTATAAGAAGCTTATATTGGTCGAACTAACCATTTGTAAATTGAACATTTTAGAATAATAACATATAAAACACATTCAATTTATAGTGTCAAAAGTAGCGTCTCTAGTGCAAATAATGTTCAACAACGATGCATTGAAACTGCCGTTTTTCTTTTTATATCGTCAATGGTTTCTTTTTCGCTTTCTTTCTCCATATACATGTATACCAATATAAAGGAGGCCTCATTTCAAGAAATAAATGCAAATCTTAAACAATAATATTTAAAGTTATGAAGGTAAGGCGCATGTTTATGCTAGCTAAAATAATATAATTAAATTTTTAAAATTATTGTACATTAAGTAATTTATATATAAAGAGACCTATCTCTATATAATGACATTAACACCTTGTACTATTTTTAAAGAACAATTACAACGCTTACCTTCTATCCAATATGCGAAGCTTACTGTGAATATCATGCAAGCAAGGATAGTTATAAACAATGTATTCATCTTGACTGTAGTTCGTCTGACTCACAGCGGCACTGAAAATACAGCACTGTTGAAATAAAATCCCGTCCCTTTGATTCTTTACTGCTTAGCTTTTAGAATAGTCGCTTCACTTCCGGTGTCCGAATGTAGTCCCAATTGCCCAGAATGTTCCGCTTTCCAGAAAGAGTGTTAGCGATTGTGACGCGCAGCTATATATTGTCTTGTGGCGTACGTGCACGTGATCGCTCCCGCCACCGTTTATGAGATTGTGATCAATACTATCGCCTTTATGATTCCTCTTCACCAACCAACTCTCAAAAATGGCGGGAACCTGTCATCTGGACACAGATTTATAAACGAATAAATATGTACAGAGATTGATGATGGCTTGATATAGCAGGGTATTACTCTGTCACAAACACTGATCCACGGTCTACTGTGTGATGATTTCTACAGTCAGCATGGCAACCGTAAATTTAAAAAAGGCATTTACAGTCTAAATACATATTTATATTTGGAAACTGCACGCAATTAATTAAGAAAAAACAGTGTGCATGATGATATACACCCAAAGGAAACGAACTATTGCGTTGGTGTTTAATGCAGACGCTGCACTAGATTACTATTGATACAAACAGCTAGACTGAGTTATGTTTATTGAAAACAAGATAAAACATTATCGATGCTTTGTTGAAGAGTTAATTTTATATGGACGAGAATTATTGCTATGCTGCTATAAAGCGTGAGCTACATCAAAATCTCCCTGTACAGGTCTTGTGTACTGTTATGTTAAAGCGATACCATCTCTAAGCATTGTTTACTATCGAGTGACACTCTAATTGGACCGTTAAAACAACACTACTGTATCAATATAATTAATGTCGAAGTAATATTCGTTACCAATGTACCATCACATCCCATATACAAGCAAAGTGTAAAGAGATATGACTTTTGTCTGATAAAGTACAATAAAATCAATGTCAATCATTGTCCATATTGCTTTAGAAGAAGTAAGCATACCGAGTACTTGAACTATTAACGTTGCTGGTATATCTTAGTCTTCTATTTTAATGTTGTAAGTCAAAAACAACAGGCAGGCAGAAAGCCAGATGTACCAGAGGAAATCAATGCTACGTATGTCAACAAGGCGACAAATGGATGATAAATACACCCACGGCTATTACGCTGTACGTTCAGTATAGGACTAACATATACTCTGTATAATGGTATTAAAATATCACTGAACCAAAGATAGACAATGGTAGCAGTGTGTGGAAGCCATGTGGCCAAACCGTATCGTGCACACATATTTTCAATATGGCATCCATCATTTCGGGTAAGTTTTTTTTCTCCTATATCGCTTGTGATATATTCCTTCCTGAAACGTCGAATAAGACTAGGTATTATCCCGAAACTAAATTTCCGTGAATAAGAATGACAAGTTTAGCATCAATGTCTGTCGATATAGGACAGATTAGGAACAATTGGAGACCATTATCAAAATAATAAAGTACACGCAATAATATGACAGTAACATACGCAGTAAAAGTAGTTTATACACAAGTGGATTATAAGTCAATATTTGATATAATTAATGACAGTGATGTTTTTTAGTTCTGTCTTTGTTTAGTTCCAAAATGCTCAGGGAAATACACATTGAAATACTGGGTTGAGGTTGAGGTTGTGAGCAGTTATTTGATATGATTTTAGTTGTATTTGTCAAGTGCTGGTAGACATATCAGGTTGTCAGCAGTTATTTGATATGCTTTTAGTTGTATTTGTCAGGTTCTAGTAAATATATCAGGTTGTCAGCAGCTATTTGATATGACTTTAGTTGTATTTGTCAAGCTCTATTAAACATATCAGGTTGTCAGCAGTTATTTGATAGGACTTTAGTTGTATTTGTCAGGTTCTAGTAAACATATCAGGTTGTCAGCAGCTATTTTATATGACTTTAGTTGTATTTGTCAGGTTCTAGTAAACATATCAGGTTGTCAGCAGCTATTTGATATGACTTTAGTTGTATTTGTAAGGTTCTAGTAAACATATCAGGTTGTCAGCAGCTACTTGATATGACTTTAGTTGTATTTGTCAAGTTCTAGTAAACATATCAGGTTGTCAGCAGCTATTTGATATGACTTTAGTTGTAGTTGTCAGGTTCTAGTAAACATATCAGGTTGCCAGCAGTTATTTGATATGACTTTAGTTGTATTTGTCAGGTTCTTGTAAACATATGAGGTTGTGAGCAGTTATTTGATAGGACTTTAGTTGTATTTGTCAGGTTCTAGTAAACATATCAGGTTGTCAGCAGCTATTTGATATGACTTTAGTTGTATTTGTCAAGTTCTAGTAAACATATCAGGTTGTCAGCAGCTATTTGATATGACTTTAGTTGTATTTGTGAGGTTCTAGTAAACATATCAGGTTGTCAGCAGCTATTTGATATGTCTTTAGTTGTATTTGTCAAGTTCTGGTAAACATATCAGGTTGTCAGCAGCAGCTAACAATAATGTCTAGTTGCATTGGCAGGGTCTGGTAGACGTATCAGATTGTCAGCAGCTATTTGTAATGTCTTTAGTTGCATTTGTCAGGGTCTTGTAAACATATCAGGTAGTCAGCAGCTATTTGTAATGTCTTTAGTTGTATTTGTCAGGGTCTTGTAAACATATCAGGTTGTCAGCAGCTATGTGTAATGTCTTCAGTTGTATTTGTCGGGGTCTGGTAAACATATCAGGTTGTCATCAGCTATTTGTAATGTCTTTAGTTGTATTTGTCAGGGTCTGGTAAACATATCAGGTTGTCAGCAGTTATTTGATATGTCTTTAGTTGTATTTGTCGGGGTCTCGTAAACATATCAGGTTGTCAACAGCAGCTGTTTGTAATGTCTTTAGTTGTATTTGTCAGGGTCTGGTAGACATATCAGGTAGTCAGCAGCTATTTGTAATGTCTTAAGTTGTATTTATCAGGTTCTGGTAAACATATCAGGTTGTCAGCAGCCATTGTTATGTCTAAGTTGTATTTGTCAGGTTCTGGTAATCATATCAGGTTGTCAGCAGCTATTTATGATGTCTGAAGTTGTATTTATCAGGTCTGGTAAACATATCAGGTTGTAAGCAGCTATTTGTAATGTCTTTAGTTGTATTTGTCAAGTTCTGGTAAACATATCAGGTTGTCAGCAGCAGCTATCAATAATGTCTAGTTGCATTGGCAGGGTCTGGTAGACGTATCAGGTTGTCAGCAGCTATTTATAATGTCTGAAGTTGTATTTATCAGGTCTGGTAAACATATCAGGTTGTAAGCAGCTATTTGTAATGTCTTTAGTTGTATTTGTCAAGTTCTGGTAAACATATCAGGTTGTAAACAGCACCTTTTTGTAATATCTTTAGTTGTATTTGTTAGGTTCTGGTAAAGTAGGAAATTTTCTGCCATTCCAAGCGAATATTAATTCTATTTTGTTTTTATTTTATTTTTTTTATTTTGTTTTTATTTTATTTTTTTTTTTATTTTTTTTTTAATTTATTCTTCTTTTTTTGTTTTTATTTATATTTGATTTCTTAGAAGACAAATTTGGTTTTCATAATGACATGTTTAAATACATTGATATGTAAAGCATTTCACTGTCTTGTTTGTATTAGTACCGTCAATGTTCCATACCTATTTCAGAGCGATTCGTAAATCAAATGCGAACCATGGCAGAAAATCAATATAAATCGCCAATACAATTAAAATATCATTTAATTCATTTTCAACTAGTTGAAATGTGTTAAGTCATTATTAAAAAAGCGATTTTGGCGTGGACCAGGCAAACCAAAGAAGAACCGGAAGACGCTGTGATAAGTGACGGATGTGATGTGTCACAGTTGGACGTTAAGTAGCTCACATCGTATGACTTTGTCAATCCCAAATAGCTTTTAACGTAATTTGATAATCCATTGGAAATCCGCAATGATTCAACCTTTTTAAATGTCATGAAAATAACACACGAAAGTAAAATAAATTTTCAAGCTATGTCGTAGAAATGTTTAAGAAGTGATATACTAATGGGAATTTTAACTATTTCAAAAACGATATTATTGATAGAATAATGTTTGCAGCAATTTAATTGACCAGCATGGCAGGATAAGTACCATTTTCAATTTGGGATGTATATTTTACAAATCTTTCTTGCTTTTATTTTACCGTTTAGGTTTTTCCTTGAGCCTCATCAAGTCTTTCCGGAACACGCCTTGGATGTCAAATGATACGAGAAGAATAAATGAATTTGAGTTGAATCATTGCATCACTATTAATTACGTGTATAACCTAATTAAAATAATGGAAGGTATATGATTACCAGAATTCCAGTAAATGTTGGGCCTACTTGAATGATCGCCCTCATATCTGGTAAACAGTTTCTGTTCCAAGATAAACATGGGCTTTTGATGAACTATCGGTCCTCAAATGTGGCTCAGAAACGCCGATATTTTTTTTGAAAAGTCCAAGAAATATAAGTCTATGGATTCCGTTTTGCAGTCCACAATTACATGTATAAATGTAGGTAATAAAGATGGTTTTTTTTTTCATAATCACATACGAATTTGAATTGGTTCGGTTTTTCGTTCCACATTACATTGCAAAATGCACAAAATAGGCTCTTGGTTTGGTAAAGTGTATCTATATGAATATTTCGAAAACGGAGATTTGCAATAGTCGTAGATACTACTATTTGTAAATATTAAACATTTTATCAGGTGACTTTTTACTGCTGTTTATAAACATGAAAATAAACACCGAATATAACAATATACAAACGACAGTACGAGCAAATCGTAGAACAGATAAACTAACATCAAACATGGTAAACTCGGTAAATGTGATTCTGTGCACGAGATCAATAAGGAAGAGTGTACGAACGCTCTATATATGTTTGTATCTGAGGCTGCAGATAGTCCGGCTTTACAGTTCTGCCAAATACAGCAATGCTCGCGTTTACGACGGCGTAGTATTAGCTTAGTAACTAATGATTTCGATGATTTAGTCGCTTTTTTTATATCTCTTTATTTCTACCTGTGCTTTTGCAGTACTCTCCTATATCTATATTGCTATAAAGAATTGTTAGAAACTAACGGCATTATTATCGTCGCACTCTTGGTTTCATTAAGAACTGTTCTGTATCATTGTATAATAAGAAAATAAATCGGAGAATACCGAAGCGTCAATAAAACCATAATCCAATATCAAAATCGATTAAACTAGGGACAGAATATAATAAACAAAGGAACACAGACACCCTATTCCAAAAAGTTTAAAATATAAGCTTAATGTATCTGTTTATGTGATGTTTTTTTAATTACTTACAGTATAGCATATATCAAATATTTAGTAGTTATTATATATTCAAAATTGTGAGATTTTACCTTTAAGTTATATAATATTGAGTGAATAAAGGGCGAAAGGTATTAAGTATACCACCATTTGCACTATTGAGCCCTGAAGTGTAATCGTCCTCTGCTTAATTGACAACACCCGCCATGTAAATCACATCCAAGTTAATGCAACGCCACGCGAGAACTGAATTGTTTTCGTTAGAACAATCAAAACACGTACGTGTAGGCATACAAATGAGAATATTAAAAAAACGCCCACCTTCTTTTCATTCGGGGTGAAGTCTTTTTTAGCATGCCTTATTGTTTGATTGAACACAATGAATCAGTTCTCACTTTGAGGACGTGACATTAACTTGGAGGTGACTTAGATTTATCATAATAATAAGACGAATAATACAGTTGAACCTGTCTAATCCGACACCAGACTTTTTCGACATCTTATAAAATCCAAAACGGTACCATATTCCGATGAAATTTCGTTCTGTCGCAGTATATAAATGCATTAATATTTATACTATATCTAATAGTGTAGTATCGTTCCATATTTACATTTTAAATATATATATTTTAAAGGTATTGTATATTATACAATGTATGTATATTTGCCTAAAATATGTCGAGGCGAACTTAAATGGTAGACGAAAAAGACGGTAGTCATAGAATGGTGACATGAAACGGCATTTGTCTCTTTAGAATTAATAGTAAATCTTTGTCATAGTGATGTAAACATCAAGTTATCAAAATAAGAACCGAGTATCATTGTCAATCACAACAAGTAAACACACCAATGAGCATACTCAAAAACGACCATCTTCATATCACTTAAAGATAAAGAATATTTTTCAATGAGACAAAGATGGCGACCATACAATTTGCCAATAGTTCTTCTAAATTTTACGCACCTGACCCCTCCGAATCTACATTAGTTTAGAATTTTAGGATTCCCGCCTTTTGGCTACTAGCATCACTAAAGAGTCATAGGGTGACGAAACAGCTGTATGATGCAGTTTAATTCATTTTTTGGCATACCGTTTCTATTACTAAATTTTAAAAAGTGCAGCATATGTGTGTGTAACGTCTTTTCACTACGATTCGACCATTGACTGATAGGGGTGTCATTATGTAATTTCATCTGTATTTGGACAAATCATTTCGGTAGTTTATAATGCAGTGAAAAATAAATCGATATCATTCATTGACTTTTTTATATATCTATGAGTAAAGTATACTACGACATAGTTTCATTTTTTATCACTTTTGCCATTGAAATTGTAAAAGGCTACAATATCGTAAACAAAAACTGGCATTCCTATCATCGTAACACTAACATACTTGATATAGCGTGTTGGATGCTGTTCTTATGATGATAAACAATTGTTATTGACGAATCAAAGTAATCGTCATGACGAGGACACTTCCTTGATATAAAGTAGCACAGAACAAGCACAGCAATAAAACACACATACCACCCATTTATATGGCTTAGAAATGCTCCACATGGGGCAAAAACGACAATTGGTATGTGTTATAAACAAAAATATGAAAGTAAAAGCTAGCACCGTTAAATGGTTATGTATTCTGTAATTTCCAGCAGAGGTACACTGAGAATATGTACAGTCCGATCACACAGCATTAACAGAATTACTTTAGCCTTCCATTTGCATTGGCAAAATTGGTGTTAATTGACCGGATGATGAGTTTTGAGGACTTTCCTCACCTGCAGTGTGGTAAAAGCTTCCATTTGTCAACGAATGAGTATGCTTTTTTTTCTAAGCAATTGTGACACCATGTTGATATACAATGCATCAACTAAAAATCACAATTGCATTGTATGATGAGATTTTATCGATGACAAATTAGATTTTAAGTATAGTATGATGACGATGTTAATACATAAACACTGACTGACTGAGTTATGGTACACATTTTATGCATAATACATCAAAATTCAAAAGACAATTTCGAATTTTATATTTCAATACTTTTACGCAATAACTTCTTCGGAAAATTTTGCTCATGTTTTGTCAAACTTCAAACTTACAAACGATTAAACTTCGAAAACACTTGTTAAGTACAAAATAATTGGATCAGGTGTTCCGGAAAAGTAAGCCTTATGTGCTTCATCGGCGACATTGGCCTTGTAAGTCCTGTGTGCAGGTTGTAAATGTTTATTTTCCAGACTCAAACTTTAATCCTTATCAGTTCAACTCGGATGTTTGTGACTCTGTGAGCTACTACCGATAATTGGTACATTTTTGTATATCGCGACCCTGACTCTTTGCAGTACACCCACCGGTAAAGTTCGGGCGAACTTCGTCACTTTCCCCATGTCGTTTTGACATATTCCTACCGTCAGAATTGAAAATCTCAGCATGATTTTATCCAAGAAAGGCATTTTGAACCTCGGAGTGCTAAGAATGATGAAATTCTTCGGTATGCAGTTTGTTTTGGGGACTCAAAATCATGAGAATTTTCTAGGCTAGTTAAATATTAAGCATGATCCTTACCAATATTGAGCCCATTCTCAACTGAAAATTTTAGAATGCAGACTTAAGAACCTTTGAGATACGCTTTTTGAGAATATTCATAAAGTTAAGCATATACTTAAAGTTAGGAATCGAGAACGGTTTGAGAACTTTCGAGATACAATTTTTTGAGAATATACATGTACTTAAAGTCAACCATATGCTTAAATTTAAGCACTAAGAATGGGTTTAAGAAGTTTCGAGATTCCGGGGTCTGATCACATTCGAATAAACGTCAAGTTCTCAAAGTTTGTCGTATATCTTCGGTAAGTAGCTGATGTAAAGAAGTCAGAGTGAGTTCATAAGGGTACATGTATATACGGTCGACATAGTCAGCAAACTTCTTGCTGTTTAAAGACAACATATCCGCGATTTATCTGAAAGTGGAAGATTTGTTTTTGTTTTTGAGTGTGGTTGTTACCTGTCCTAATTAGCTTTTCCACAAATTCCGACCAGGAAAAGACCTGAGGTCTGATTTGATTGTACTAATATCGGTAGTGAAACGCTTTGATAAAGGCTTGGTTGAACAATTAGCAGACCAAGCGATAAAACGTTGCTTATAAGGATACTTGTGTAATTTCAATATCCGATAAAGATGATAAAGGTCAACGTCTTGCTCATTGACCAGTATTTTAAAGATTATAATACTAAACCATAATTAGATATTTTTCATCTTTCGAACAACCGGTCAATGTGTAAGTAAGGTTACTTTGGCTACCAAGCAGGCCGTGTTCGTTTTGAGAGCAAAACATGTAGACATAGCGTTTGCAAACAAGTTATTAGATGCTTTGTCTGCATACACAACTACTTACTTATGTAGATCGTTGATTTTTGTTCAAATATATCGATTTATGTTTTGTTTTCATTTTGTAACGCAAATTGCTTATTCTTTATTAAAAAGAGAACATGATAGATGTCACCCACTCTGAAAGTGAATCCAATTCAGCATGTTCACATTTAATCCTTTGCTGGTATAATCTTCCATAAAGTCATTAAAAATCTCAGGGCGTGATGTTGGGGATGATATAGAGGTTACACACAAGTGTTTGTCGGATATGGTATTTATTTCACTCGAGTTAATTATGTGAGCTATAGCGACTGTCATTTGTAACTTTAAAAAATAATTAACAAGAGTAAATAAATAGTCATGTGGCCTGTTTCTACCACAATCTACTGAAAACAGCTGAGAGAACCGCGGGCTATGATATGCGCAAAACGTGGTGGTCATCTCGTATTGTATTCCCGCTAAATGGTGACGACGTCAATAACCGATGACGTCGTAAACAATCAGCAAATGACGTCGTTCCGGTCAAAGTTCAGTATGTCAATTCATCAAAATGCGTTTAGAGTTTATCCAAAGTGTGGTTTAACAACTTGTTACTCAACAGTTGTAATGATACGTTGAGAGTTGAATAACACCCACCGATTGTGGTAGAAATTCAGATTACCAGTTACAATGTGTCGAGCTGGACCATAGCAATATGGAGATAAACAACATGAACATATTGCAGGAGGCGTCATTCTAACGTCATCTATGTACAACCTTTGCAATGTTTGCTTATAGGTATATAGGTACGGAGTAAGTGAATGAAATAATAAGCCAGAGAGTTTATATAACTGAAGTACGGTCATGGTACATGTATGTATGTTAGCTCGAACATGCTTTCGGGGTAAGACATTGCTGATGATAATGACATCAAGCCCCTTATTGGCAAATTCGACTTTGATGAAATGTCGAGTCGATAGTGCCCCATGATTGGCCGTTCGAACAGGCTAAATTAGTCGAATATCTGCCATATCGTCAATAATCCTATGGGGAATCGACGCTAGTTTTCACAGGTCATCCGGAACAGCTTTTGTTTGAATGGTTTGCAGAGTTCTGAATGCAGCCCTTTAGCTAGGACGCGAATATAATGTCCTCCGGAAGTGTTGTGTACATAATCGTCCCTATAATGTATCAATCAGGACTTCATACTTAACATTGTACATAGTGTATGATATCTGTCTATTGTTACGTCGATGGCCATGCCTACGATGATGTCATCTTTGAGAAGTTAATAAAGAATTTCCATGTATGTACATTTATTTTACTGCATCCAAGACACGACATTTCCAAATCTTTACGATCATTACAGCCATATTGCAAACCAGTGCGAAACAAATTCGTACAGTGTTTGTCACATTATCTGCAACTTCAAGGACTTTTTTTAATAAAACATAATTGTCACACACGAAACGATTATTCTGTGTAATGGAATATTGATAGCAGTGTTGCTTCACTTGTCAGTCCCTTATGTTTATGGTACATTTGTTTTTCTCGTTTCCCTCATTTCGTTTTTGAACTGTCAAGTGTTATCAGAATTCAGGACGTTGTATTGGTAGTGTAGTTACCACCCATTAAGTGTTAGGTTATATCAACTACACGTAGCATAATAGACAATACACAAAATTTTTAATTGTGACCTAATTTTAATTGAAGTATTAAATATGCATTAACGAATATTTCATGCTTTTTGTATGGTAAGATAGGGCAAACAGTAGCAGTACAATTATCGTATTTACTGACTCATAGATAAAAATTCCGAATTGAAAATAAAATGTATAAAAAACCTCCCTCCAGTGGCTGCATTTTCATTGTTAGGTTATGATTTGGCTGCATCAAACACAGTCATCTTTATTTTACTAGATAACTGTGACTGGAAATGCCAGATGTTTCATAATAACCAAATCTGACAACAAACTAATTCTGTTCCTCGGTTCAAAAATACTTCCGTGAATAATGGCGCAATAAAGCACATGTTAGCGGAAAACAAGTATTTTGCACGCATATATCACACAAAGCAATACCACGCGATGACGACCGTCAAACATTTTCTTAAATCTTCATTTATTAACAGCCATTGAAACGAAACAACCTTAAAATAGTACTATCCTTTAAATATTTTAAATAATTTCGTTTTATGTCCTTGTTCAATTTTCCCTTTCTTAAACATGCATACATTATTTGTTAGTATTTGTCATGAACTGAATAGTATTGAATTATACAAAGCTAACTGTGAACACATGACGTGTAAGCATATTTTTATAAAGCTTGATGGGGGAAAAATAGGTCAAGAACAGAAGCAAATAGTCATTTATGTAAAAACGAAGTATGCTAGGGAATATTAAACATCGATGATGCTGATTAATAACAAAATGTATAGCGTTCTTTGGTAGCCCACCGGTTCCAATCCGTCAATGTCATAAGGCTAGAAGAGTCTAGATATTCATCATTTCTCCTAAAATTATTTTTTGGGTGGTGAGATCAATCATTGTCACAACATGTACTTTAATTTTGTTACTTCTAATCGATGGCAATTTTGACAAATAGCTTTTGAAGAACATAAACAAAAATGCTAACGGTCGCGCTGTGGGGTACAAGTGTAGTTCGATGCAAATTGGAATGTTTCCATATATATAATTGAGTATATTTTTTTTCACTTTTTCAGTTATAGAAAATGTTTGTCTTAATCAATCTGATTGTTTGAGCAATATCTTTGAAAACACCTTGAGCGACATCAAATATATTGCTGTTTCCTTTGTTACACCCCCAGATTCAGTAAAGCCTTTCCTCTAAACTGTTGTCTCGATGTATCCTCAGTTCATGTTGCTATTTCTATTTGTCTTTGTATCCGTTTTTCTTCCCGATGAAGTATTCTATTACATTTCACTTTAACAAGGGTACAATAAATATTGTGCTTTCATAAATTTCCGTCGTCTGAAAATTAACATTTGTATCTTAAATCCCTGTAATGCGTTTACTGTTTGAAATACATATCAGTTATGAACAGTTGGTGAGGTGAACATGGGGTTATTCCAACTTGGTAGAATAAAATATTGACTGAGGGCGAAGTTTGAGGTCAATATTTGATATTCTACCTGGTCGGTATAACACAATATTGACCGAATCAAAGGTCTTTAATTTATATAATAGATATATAAAACCTGTTTTCAAAAGACTGAAATTGCATTATAGCTATCTTGATAAAGAATGGAATTAACATTGGGGTACTGTGAAGTTACAATGCTTATGGTGTCATTAATGCAATACCGATCCGGTATTTCTACAAGTAGCAACATCAGATTAATATAAAAAAAACGGACCTTCACGTGACCATATTTTATCTATGAGAATTTAGGAAAGTTGGACCATACCTAATTTATATATAAATATAGTAGGAAAGTTATTGTAAATAGCAGTGTCAGAAGAATTTTTGATACTATGATATTGGAATAAGGTTTGCTAGACAAATACTTTTAAGATATGTTTTTAAGGCCAATGGAGGATAATTAAAGTACGTATGATTGAATTCCTAGTTGAAAATATCTTTGTTAAGGTTATGGGAAAACCTTCTACAATGTATAGTATTCCAATACCATAGTCCGTACTCAAAATTGATTACATTAGAGGCAAAATATGAACAAAAGGATTTACATGGAGACCCTCGTAAAAGTATAAGAGAATAAAACCAGGTGTTCCATAAGAGTAAACGTCTTCTGCTTCATCAAAAGACATAAACAATACAATTAATACATACAGTTCTAGAAATAAACAATTTTGAGGAATTTAAAGGAGCTGCCTTTCCCTGCTCTAACTGCTAGTTATATATCACCTGAGTTATATATCTCCTTTTGTGTACATGTGTATATGTATGTCGGAGATGTATTATATTCCCTATGTACAATATTCTTACTTCTATGTGATAATTTAAATAGAGGTTACACAAAGAGTGGTTGTTGGATATGGAATTTGTTTCACTCGAGTTTATAACTTTTTAAAAAAATAATTAACGAGAGTGAAATAAATTCCATATCCAATAACCACGAGTCGTGTGACCTGTTTCTACCACAATGATATTTAGTCGGCAGTTGCAGTGTTGTTTTCAGGGGTGAATCGCAGATTTGCGGGAAATCACATCATCTCGTATACATTCCCGCCAAGTTTTGACGACGTCAACAATCGATGACGTCGTCAACAATCCACATTTCCGGTCAAAGTTCAACTTCTCACCCAATCAAAAGTCCGGAAGGTCATATTCTACTAGTGGTATATAACATATATTTATCCAACAGTCAGCACGTTAATACAATGGTCTGAGAGTGGAATAACACAGGGTGTTGTGGTAGAAACTAGTTTATCATTATGATATATATATACGTCATAGAATTTATAAAAACGATTGTCTAGATAATTACAAATAGCGTGACCCCATTTGCCATTTTTGTTTTCAAATTGAGATGAAATAAGATAGAATAACCTCTAGGCAAGTGTTGGTTTTGGAGTATATTTAATTATGAACACTCTTACCTGTTTGACTTCATTAAAAGCGTAATATTTAGACGAGCTCTAGCAGATGATAGGAGCAAGTATCCCTCCACAAGTCACATCATGAATGCAACAAAAGGCAGCTGTGACTAAAACGGGGTAAACTAGCTATTTATCCGTATTTTTCAATGGTAATGATAATAATAACACCTAAGGCTATAACATTTAATCAACAGTGTTGTAGATATAGTTATGTATTTTTATTATATTAATGCATAGACTTTAAAACAATTGAATAAGAAAATACGACTGAAAAAATGAATTCAACGGAATGAAACGGCAACTGTGAAAAAAGGGGAAAACTAGCTTTAAAAAATCTATTAAAACATTATCAATTAATAATTTAGTTAATATATTCAAATATTATATATTGCATACATTTTCAAATATTTGCATAAGAAAGACCATATAATACAGCTCTGATTTATAACATTCCTTTTAATCCAGGTTGTTAGGGCTTTAAAAGGGCTCCCGTGTACATTTCGTGGGGAATTATCAAGACACATATCTCTTGTTAGGAAAACAATATTGTCTTGTTGATGGAAGGCGCGACCAGTCGTCAGTATGACGTCACAAATCATGGCAGATAACCTATATACCAGTTTACCAAAAGACCAATGATCAACCTTATGACTGAGCCAATTCTACACTTTACCTCGTGATAACTTACTTAAATATACTATATAACCATCCCTCAGTATTACAATCTTTCAAGATTAATGAGCAAGGCGCTGACCTACATCGTCTATAGGATCCTTTTGAGCAACTTTTTTGTAAACATTTTTCTTCGGTTGGAAAGTATGATTTATGTAAAGATTATTTTACACAACCAATAAATGTTTTATGTGACGTTTCGATGACTAGTACGATATGTAACCTTTCACTTCATCGCAGTTATGATCAACAAAGAGTATGCATACATGTGTAAATTGTGTACGAGTTGGTTAACGACAAATTGGTCATTTAGTCTATGCTGTTAGGCGTATGTCCTGCACAATAGTAAAATTAATATATTGTACCGAAATGACTAGAATAACTATGCTTTGTTTATGACTTGATTATAGATGTGCGACAGTCTGTGAGCCTCTCATCTCGATTTAAAACCGTCCCACTGAGATGGGTTATTTGATTCGCCGCATCAGCAGTACGAATTATTGAATTCCTGTTTGAAAATAAATTAGAGAATACCGAAGCGTTAACAAAATCATAATCCGAACTCAAATGATATTAAAAGGATTTGGGTGCACCGGAACCGAAAGTGTGTGATACATTGCTCCAAAGAGTGTACACTGCTCAAAAATTATACCAAAATACCACCATGTTTCCATATTTCAGTGTGCGTAGTTTTTCGTATGTGTCACATTTATCCATGTATGTTAAAGAGGCATCACGGTAAAACTATATTTTTTTATGCTTATTTTGAATTATTGTATATATGAATTAAATGTATACTCTTGTGGAAAATTAATGGGCGACTTACGCTGAAATATGTTCACAAAAATTTTAATTAATAATTAAAAATGGGATTCACTATTCGTTGATCAACGATTTGGACATGTAAATTTTTTTGCATCACATATGATAACGCATGCGCATAACAAGCTACATCGGTAAACAAAAAATGGCGATCCGCGTGACCTACATGTAACTACCAAGCGAAAAGTGGCCGAATGGTCAAATTTTAACGTAAGGATTATATTACGGAAGCATAATGAGGGATGTGAAGTATTCAAGTGAGAGACTAACAGCCCAATTGTTTGCAATGTTACAGTTTTCTCCTGAATAGCCGGTGACACAGTTTTTATTTGGTTTTGGGGCCTCCCAAGGGATAACTCTTTCATTCCTCTGTTACATGAAATGCGTGTGTAAAACTTGAAAGCGTGTATTGTAATATTCCCTTTATAATATTCCAGTAAAACGGCATTATTGAATTATATTGCTGAAGAGAAAGACCTTTTCACATACAAGAAAAACCGTAGGGGGGGGGGGGGGGTACTTTATAAAACGCCGGTATACGGATTCAATTTGGACAAAATGAATAAATTTATGTCATCATGTGCGGATAAAAAAATCTTGTCATACCTAATCTATAAAATACGGATTGTACAAATATTATCGGGTTTGGACCCCGGTATTAAATTTGATATGAACCAAAATATATGCATTATATAAGTGAAGTCATTAATTCATAAAAAAAAAATCATATATATGTATGTCCCATGTCTGCAGTTGTGTTGAAAATGTTAACGAACCTTTAAATTTACATAAAAAAGTAAAGAATCATAACATTTATAAATGTATTAAGTATTGGACAATTATCTTCTCGACTAGTTCCAAATTTGATATATATATTATACATGTATTCTACATGTTTAGTGCGTGGTGCGTCATATGAGTGCACGGACTTCCGTGATACATATATAATTGTAAGTGTTAAAGTATGTTGACGCTGAAAGTTGGATAGATTTTAGATGGTTATATAGATAGTCTGAAATAAATCTTCAATACATCGAGTTGTATAAAAAAAATCGGAATCATTTCATTTTATTTTTTTACTTTTCAATGCATGCACACTTTTGTGAAATGGTTCTAAATGAGGATTCGTGAAGATAACTTTTTACAGAAATTAAGGTTTGCCCTATGGTTGTCATCGTCGGAAACCCACATGACACTGTTAAACGTACAATGTAAGAGTGCAGTGTAGCTTTTATGACCATTGAGGGGGCATTTTTATCGAAAATTGATCTTAACCCCCCAAATGTGTAAAATTACTCTAAACATCCTATTTTAGGTCCAAAACTAGCTGTAACAAATTCTCAGGTCCCTGTGATTTGCATCGGTTTCAGTCAGGTACTGATGTCGATAAATGATGCAGAGATGTCGACATAAATTTATTCATATGCATATCGTGTGTAATTAACGTCTGGTTATTGATGTGAATGTGATTCAATAAATTTATACACGGACTTTGTGTCTGGTTCATCATCGTACCTGTACATTACGTATCCCCTCCCAATGGGCCCCTCGTCGACTTGCGACAAAATAGTCACGTGATTGACGCGTGATCAGCGCTATTTTTATCGGGCTTTCCCAAGGAATGCAATTTTGCAAGTGGCGAATAAACACATTTTGAGTGCGCTTTGAATATTGAAATATCAGGAAAATGTATCTGGTAGTGCAGACAGCATGTACATTCAAGAACTTCATTGTAGACTTCCCCGGGATGCCCCTTTAAAATGTCGAGTAGGTTCCTATGAACAAAATAAGACATAATATGTTTCTGTGTGATAATTCCTTGTCTTCGTTATGGAGCCATTTGTGAACCTTGCCACATACCCTTACAAAATGTCACAAAGAAAATCGTTTAAACACTGTTTCAGAAGAGTACATTAGTGTAGACATTTTAGATTCCCACCTTTCGGTCCCTATCATCACTGAAGGGTCCTAGGAGGACGAAACAGCTGTACGATACAATTTAATTCAGTTTTTCAGGATACTGTATCTATTACTAAATTTAAATGGTGTAGCATATGTGTGTCTTAAGTCATTTTCCTTGATATAAATAATTCATTTGCATTTTAACATATCATATAAAATAGCAACCCCACCAAACTTAGGAAAGTTAAGTCAGTACCAAAATATGGTAAAGAGCTTTTTCATAAAAAAAATTGGCTGGTAGACTTTGATACACATAGCAGAAATTATCTTAGAGGCACTTTCTGCAATTGTGGTTTGATGTTGCAATATTGATAATGAGATAATAGAAAACGCACATTTGCATCGATAGTATCGAATGCCTCTTATTTCATATGTTACCTGGATTACTTTCAACATCGCACGGTTTCCTTTTCACCCAACGCTTTCCCTAAACCTCTCGTTAATGTATAAGCAAAACCACAAAAACACCAAGAGACAATGGTAGCTTCAAAACATATTTCTTTATGTGAGATAAACAAATACAATAAAACTCGGCAGTCGCCCACAAGGGTTTAAGGGGGTATGATGACGTTAACACCGGAAAGCATACTCTTGTCTGCAGTTATCTGTTGTTTGTCAATATTAAATGTCACATTGTATTAATTTGATATTGATTACGACTGCTAATCTGCAAAAATAGACCTGCAAATGGAAGAACGGCAATAAGTTTCTGTTACGAGAGAGTTTATGTGATACCTCTCAGAAAAATAAAGGCTAAACGGGTTTTATCAGACATTATTGAACATTTTTATGTCTTGCAAATTTAATATCTCTTCGTCCGTATGGCTTACCAGCTACATCTGCAGTATAATTAGCAAGATACGTTAGCGCCAAACCTCAAGGGCAAGATCGGTTCTAATTGTTTGTTAAAAAAAACATGGCAGCAAAAGATCAAATGGAAGATGCAAAAAAGGGTGAAACCAGTGAGTAATTAAATGGTAAACATATCATGTATCGCATGATATGTTTACCATTATTGTGTCCAGCGTCAGCTCCAGGAAAATGTACAGTTTACCATAGATACATGTATATCACACACATGATGAGGAATTTGGTAGTTAAAGACAAGGATTTGTATAATCTTTCAGTAAATTTGAATAGTACGGCATGTCTTCACGAATCATTTATCCATATTAATATCTTTAAAACATTATTTTAGATAAAGTGAGTTTCCAAAATGGACCCTCGTTTGTTTTGATTTTTGGCACTGTAAGGGCAACAGTAGCAACATCTTTAACAAGTTTAATACTTTAATACTCAGTTTTGTTTTTATTGCGTATTACAGAGACATACACCAGAAAACGTCAGGTTTTTCGAGGAAAAAATATAAAAAAAAAACAGTTAGATTTACAATTAATAATAATATCCAATGATGCAGACGTCGAACTATCATGCAATTCGAGAGGTTTACATGTACAGACAAAACAAAAAACAAAAACTCAAAAGCCATTTGTATCAAGAACTTTGGAAATAAAAAAAAAATCTTTCAAGAATTTGATATACATCTTTTTTGACCTAGTAACGTTCATACAAAAAAATCAGAGGATACCAAAGCGTCAACAATTGTTTGTATGTTTGTTTGTGTTTTAATTCCAAATTCGAAAGAAAGATCCACATGAATACCCCTTTAGAATTACAAGAGAAAAATACCAAGTGTTTCGGAAGAGTAAGCGTCTTCTGCGTCATCGACGACACCCACCATGTACATCTTGGTCACAAGTCCTCGAAATGCGAATGTTGATCTCTACCTTTTGATCCCTGACATTACTGACGAGTCATTGAAAAACAAAACAGCTGCATGATGCAGTTTAAGTTTTTTTTCGGCATACTGTATCTATTATTAATATGATAGGTGCAGCGTGTGTGTGTGTTTGTTACGTCATCCCTAGGCGCATGCTATGCTACTTTTGTATTTTAGTCCCACCTGCATCAAGTATTTATATTTCAGGGAAATTAAGCCATGTTTTAGACTACGATGTCTAAATGCATGTAATTATATACTACATCTGCGTTTTTACATAACATGCACTTTTTTCGTAATGAATAATTAGACATTATCAAAGTATACCTTATGACTTTTGTCATTGTCGGATCCTTACTCTTAAACAATAACAACTATAATCATAGCTGTAGACACTTACACTAAAATAATAATATTTGGATATGGCAATAGCGTAAACTAAATAATAGAACAACAAATAAAGTGTATAAGCTAATTGGAAGGGGCCTTTGTACAATAAACACTACTGGAAGCTGTGCCTTCAGATCCGGACCATATGTTACGAAACTATCCCTTCATTCGTATTTCGAATACTTGTTTACTTGGATATGACCAATACTTACATGGCGGTTGTCGTCGATGAAGCAGAAGACGCTTACTCTTCTCTACTATTCTCTTGTATTTTCTCAATGCTGGGGCTTTCTTTTTTTGTATTTTCGTCCCTTGTTTAATCAATTTTGAAGCCAGATTATGGTTTTGTAAACGCTTTGGTATTCACTATATTTTTCACTATTTGTATATCTTACATGACACTTAATATATGAGACTGATGTATTGTATACAAATATAGATCATACAATTCGATCAGGACCATAAACCATATTAACCAGGTTTGTATGTATTGTATTTATAAATTAATTTACGTAGTCATTTGAAAAGAATACTAACCAACAAATCAACAAACTGTGTATCTAGTCATACGTATTCGTAAGAAATTTACTCATCGATGTATCATCAAACTCTACTTCGATGAAACTAGACATAGTTTCCAAGTAGTAAACAGCACACAGATTTATATCAATCAAAATAAAGTAAAATAAAAAATCAGAAAAAAATATAAAAAAAATAAAATAAACTTACGGAACGACGAATGAATAATACCACGCTACTTCGTATACCAAGAGACTGTTAGGACGAAGACACCTATAATCCAGCTAAACTGCCTGTGTCCTCAGATTAGGTGCGGGGTTGACATAAACCGTTCTATGATAATTAAAAAAGCTTAACTTCCAGTACCATTTATAATGGAAGTGAGCAATAGTTTAATTAGAGCATATATGTTATGTGGAGAAAAATGCGAAAACAAGCATGTAATATTCTGCATGATTATGGAACACACATTCCATATATTTTATCATTAGAAGAATGGCACTAGCTATACCAAGACGCTGTGGGTAGAAAACAGTTTAATTAAAGTATAAAGCCCTCATTCATTTAAGTAGCGTTTGAACGACTCTTTGATTACAGGGATAATATATACTATTTGTTCACAATATATGTTTCTTACAAATTCAAGTATGCGAGGCAGTTGATAGGAAAGTTAACAAAAATTAATTATCACTTAGTGATAATAATAATTCGAGGTTCTAATTTAACGCTTTATTACGTCCTTAAAGGCCGTCTCAAAACGGTAAATAAATGGACCTCTTCTAAATTGACATTAAGATAATGTGTGCTTTTTATCAGCATTGTAATGATATGGTTTGTCTCGTCAATGAAGCATAAGACGCTTTCTCCGCCAGAACATGTGGTCTCCTTGTCTAATGCTTTTTATAGACTTTTTCGCGTAACTATTTCATTTGTTCATAGTGTGCCTATTGGCCATGATGCACCAGTGACTCAACATTTTATGAAAGTCGAATTTGCCAACGATGGTTGATGCAATTAACATCAGCAATATCTTATATCAAAAGTCTTTTCAAGCTAACATACCACCGTACTTCCGATATAAAAGTTCACCTATCATTTCCTACTTTTATTCTACACCTATTGCACCTAAGCTTTCCAGGAAACACTGTAACAGTTGAACATGGAGACCTAGAGTGATCCGTCTTTCAGCATGTTCATGTTCTTCGTCCCCATATTGCTACGGCCCAGCCGACACATAGTACATCTGTAACCGGCAATCTGAATATCATCCCTAACAAAAAGGTACGGGAGCTTTTCATGAAAGGTCCTAAATAAGACCTTAGGGAAACTCCTTCCATCAAATTCAATGTGAATTATACGATTATTAATGATTCTGTGGAAGATTATGCCAGACAATGGGCTGAGCGTCAACATGCTGAATAGGATGCACTTTCAGGGTTGGTTAGATCTATCAGGTCCTCTATTCAGAAAAAGAATGAGCAGTTTGCGATACAAAATGAAAACTAAACACAAGCGGATATTTCTTAACCCTGATGTTCGAATAACACTCAACGACCTACATCATAAAAACATCTATATGTGGCTATGTCTGCAGACAATGCATCGAATAACCATATCCTGGTTTGCAAACACTAATACATACAATGTTTGCGAAAAGAACTGTGCCTGCTTGATAACCGAGGCAACCTAACTTACGCATTGACCAGTTTTTTCGAATGATGAAATACTTTCTAACCTTTCATCAGTATTGCAATCATTCAAAGTACCCGTTAATGATAAAGCCGCTGGCATACGTCGTCTATATTGGATACCTAAACTGCACATCGTGATTCTTGTTATCGATGTCGACTGCTGACAAACAAACAACACGAGGATTTAAGAGATGCGGGTTGATCATTACTTTGGGCACGTTTATGGTCGCGATCGAGAAATATTCTGCATCTTTTTGTGATATGAGGATGGGCGTTTGCTCATTAGTGCGCTAACTTGTTGAGATTGACAATGACGACTCATTTTGGGGATTGATGTTGACTCGGATGTGACCAAGATTTACATGGCGGGTGTCGTCGATTCAGCAGAACACGCTTACTCTTCCTGAACAAATTGCCTTTTTCTCTTGTACTTTTACGAGGGTCCATGTAAATATTTCCTTTGTTCATATTTCGACAGAAGTTTAATCGATTTTGAGTGTGAGTTCGGGTTATACTATTTTTGAAGCTTTGGTATTCTCTGATTTTGCATAATCGGTTTCGAGTTAGGTTTATGGTTTTTTTGACGTTTTGGTACTCCGTGTTTTTTTTATAGACCCCGAACACAGTAATTACAAAACTTATTACAACAGAGCTATGAAAATGGAAAGCATATTTGTTTATACATTCAGATAGATAATTCTTCTATTCCTCAGAAGAGTATTTGGTAAACTAGCTAATATGTAAATGACTGATCAACCAAATCTAAATTCACTTGCCTTTATATAGATATCTTTATAAAGTATCTACTGCGTTAAAACGACTTCCAGCCTTATCGTTTATTTCAATTGAACTAGGGTCAGTTGTTATACGACCAACAGCCTATCCTCTGTGTATCAAACGCATTTGGGCCTCGCCCGACATTGATACCCATTCCATAGAATCCATAGAATGTTTTAGCTTAACCACAAATGAAATTACTGCAAGGGCAAACTACTAAATTCATAATAATTGCATGCAGGTTATAAAAGCGACGCGAGCCCAGTTTGCTCGAAATCCTACATTGAAACATGGATAAAAAATAAGATCGTTATTGACTCGTTTATGTTTAACAGATAAAAGCTACACACTTTTCTCTAGTTGTGTTGGTACAGAGGATAGTGTGTTTAAAGTGCAATGGACCTTATAAGTTTTTATTATCAATATGTACAACTAAGCTTGTCATGCAATGGACACTGATATATCAGTTTGGTGCCTTGCCGAGATCATCTCCATTTAATCCGATTTTCTTTAATTACCTGTCCGCCATCTGCTGGTACGTCTTATCAACAGGCAGGGTGTTAGCGAGTAACTATGGGATCTAGGACAAATTTCCCTAGTGACTTCTCATTCGGATTCAGCACCCTGTCAAAGATTGGATGTGGCCAATGAAATATTTTCGCTACGTTGATACCGATTTGAGTTGTCGTGTATAGCAATCCCATATGACTAAGTAATTATCACACGACACAGTTTGAAACAATTTATCTTATATCCTACGCCTCCTCTTTCATTTATTTTGTAAATCCAATGTATAGTTGAAATGATTTGAATTTGAATGTTTTGTATTTATTCTGGATTTGCTTTCTTTTTGCCTTCCAATAAAAAACGGGTAAATCTTGCAAAAAGAACTATAAATGTCCATTTCTTTAAACTATCAATAAGTCACCTGTCAAGGTTTATAAGACGATGTCATGAGTGTTTGATGAATGGTACAATGTATTCACTTTGGAATGCCATCGTTAGGTCACCGACTGTCCCGAAACATGGCCGGGAACACATAGCATAAGTTTGTAAGAATAGAGGGGCTTGACTCTAGATTCCAGTGGCAGCTCGTGTTTCGCTTCGCAATGTTTTGATTCCATATTAACCATTTTGCATATTTTATGTGTTCCCATTTATCTGTTATACGAACTTCATATAAGGATTGTACCTCATTTTGACTGCGTATACGGTAGTATGCCCGTATTTTGCAACGAACATATTCTATGGTGCGCGTTAGCGCTCCATGGTGAATTTGTTCGTATACGCAGTCAAAATAAGATGCAATCCTTATATTTACATCATTATTAATTTGCAAGTGTTGGGAAATTGAACAAAATTGTTTTTCTTCATAACATAATTTGTAAATTTGGTATTAGATAACATGTTTGCTTTATCGTCAAAGTATAGGTGTAGAATGCGCGTAATTGAAATTAAAAGTTTGCAAGAAACTTTTTGTATGCCTTTATTCAGCCGAAATAGATTCAAAATAGGTTCCATGTTTCGAAAATCATGAAGGAACTAAATTATGACCGTCAGCGAATTATATTTGTTCTGAAGCGTTTACGACGCCATATTTGAACACATATCAAGCCGCTTAGCCTTTTTTTTCATTGCGTATACACTTATTTATTCGCAGTCAGAATTTACTAAGCTCAAGAAGGGAAAGGTTTTAATATATGTAGCTAGCTGTTGATATAATTCGTAAACGTTTAATCGATACCTTTCCATTTGAGAGTTTTGCCAAAAGTATGTATGTCATATCGGCGTGGACATTATCTTGGATGCCTTTTTTGTTTGTTTCCATACGAAACTTTTGTCGAGGCGCTAATCAGGATAGGTAACAAAAACCTTGCCAAATTTTTCAATTTACTTTTAGTTAAATCGAGGACGTGGTGTTAATAAAGAAGACCTTTACTGTCCTAGTTGATCGCATATACCCTTCTGAACTTGAAATCAAGGAAACAAAAGACTCTTTTACACCAGCTTCTTACCTCAATCTTTAGTTTAACTATGACCAACACGCACAGCTTACTACTAAGCTGTACGATATACCCGACGATTACCATTTTTCGATCGAGAACTTTCCGTTTCTTGATAGTAACATTCCAAATTCTCCATCATATGATGTTTAGATGTTGCAATTGATTCGTCATTTCCGGGCTTGCTCTGAATATCGGGATTTTAGAGATAGATGTCAGTTAATGACGAACAAAGGCACAGGGATTCGAGAGATACATATTGATGACAATTATGAGCAAGTTTTATGGTTGCCATCTTGGTCTTTTGGGAAATATTCTACATCCTTGAATGAAATGAATACATTTCTTGGTATGCTCATTAGTATGTATGCTGGTTGTCATCGAGAGTTATGTTTCAGGTTTCATTTTGTGGCTTTGATATTTACTTTTGATGTGACAAAGATCTACATGGCGGGTGTCTTCGATTAAACAGAAGACGCTTACTCTTCCTGGACGCCTTATCTTATTCGCTTGTACTTTTACAACAACCTCCGTGTAATTATCTTCTTTGTTCATATTTTACTCTTAATGTAATCGTTGTTGAGTTCGGATAATGGTTTTGTTGGCGCTTTGGTATTCTCTGTGTTTTCCACACAATATCAAAATAACCATACATGTAACGCTTACTGCTTTTTTTTAAATAATATCAAAATCAAAACATTTGTCCCCAGAGACAAAGGATGGATATTGGAACACAAAAGGAATTGGTTACTTGGGATCAAAATTGGAATATTGGTTGTTTGGTAATTATACTCTGCTGCATATTAGTTTACATAGTGATTGTGCTATGGAACTAATCTCAAACTTTATTGTTTTTTTATTTTTTTAAATGTCTTTCCTCAAACTTAATGATGATAAGTTCTTAGACTTATCGCGAACCTGGGTAAGATGAAATTCATAAATCGTGTAGGACATATTTAAGGACTAGCTACAGGACAATTCAATATGGCGGAGGTGTTTTTACCAAATTTGTTATTTTACTAAATACTGCAAAATACATAACAAAATAGACCACAAAGTACATTTTGTGATGGAGAATCGATAATTTCAACCATATTTTGGTACGTTTTGTTGTTTTCTGACATTTGTGTTATATGCCTAAAAACGCGTGCACGTTTGCAGAATACTGCGAAAGATAATAAAAACAATGAATATCATTTTTTGTTTCTTTGATATACACAGAATGATAGACGAGCCTTCGATTTTTGAATTAATCTCTCTTTCATTTGAAAACCGCAGAATAAGAGAACGTCCTCGTCATAAGAACGGCAACTCACGCACATTCTGAACACCGATCACATCTGGATCAAATTTTAAAAATTCATATCGCTGATCGACAAATTGACGTGGCACGCCACATAGCCAAAACAAAAATCTTACCGTCTATGGTATAACGAGTAATGAAATTATGTCAGATCTCTTAAATCAAACATTTCCCCGTTGCATGTAGCGATTTATACTCCTCTGTCATCCATTTTGATATATATATTTTTTTTGTAATTATTCATACGCCTGACTTACAGGCATGATGACCCATCGACAAAATTAACAATTAAATTGGATTCAAGCATGCAGTAAAGGTTAATGTTACTTGACATATCGCCCCAAAGCAAATACTGCCCTTTCCTATCACGATAAATTGTTTTTAGCAATTGCCAGTTTTTCAATTTTGGGCGAATGTACAGCACGTGAAAAGATGTTCCTCGACACTTCCGGCAGTGTTTTTTCAGGTAATTTAATGATTTTGAAAGAATTGTCAGCAAAGTTTAATTTGTGTTGTATAAATTCTGATGGAATTCGTATATATTATACACTTCTGGGGGGACGGGAAAGTATTAACTCACTGATTATACCGATTCGTTCTCGGCTTCGCACCTGTCAAACATCGTTAGCGTAAATTGTTGCCATTGTAAACATGAGTGGCAGTTGAGGCACATGGGTATCAAAATAAGTTTTTCAAACTTAATTAGTTTTCAAAAAATGTAAGTTACCGCATTGTTAATGTAAAATTACGTTAAGTCGGTGTTATTATTTTAATTTTATACATTTATTTGATACGAAACTTACATTTACATGACAAATGACCCATTTTAATATAAGATAATGCCCCTAAATTGCCTCAACAAAGTACATGTAACTCCTTTTACCTGAACAGAAAACGGCATGCAATGGACGACATTTTTAGAGGGGTCAACATTGCGGTAACTTTGTATTATTTTTTTGAAATGTTTCAAATAATCATATGAAAAATATTTGCGCACTCCAATTTGGATAGTATATACTGAATTTTTTTTCTCGTAAATACAGATTTTTTTAATTTTGGGGGCTAAACTGCATTTAAACTTCATGCCATATATTGAAAATGAAACATTAAAATTTCAATATAACCATTTTCAACCAGGTAACAACCAATATGGTTGTACCTAGTCCTTAAAAATAAAACATTCAGTCATTATCCCCCGGGGGATATACAAATGTTTTCCGTCTGTCCGTCTTGGTGGCTTCCCGCATGATATCTTTTGAAGGAATGATCGGATTTTGACGAAACTTGCTTGGTAGACTTATTACCCTAACTACTCGCTAAAGTTCGATTATTGGCATGTTCTTCGCATATTTAATCAGACTGCTTTGACCTTATTGGCTGATTGCTTTCCACACGATATCTTTTGAAAGAATGATCGGATTTTGATGAAACGTGCGTGGTACACTTATAATCAACCCCCCCCCCGTTAACCAACAATTCATGCAGTTCATAAAATATTGAGTTATCTTTTTTTCTTATTTGGAAAGACATTGAAGTGTTATATACATGCCTCCTTTTTTCATTTTTCATAATCTGAATTATAAAAATCGAACCTCTTTATATGAAAGTCGGAGAGATTGTGCAAACCTCTTGTTGTCCGAGTTTTCGAATTTAATATCGATTTTGACACACACAGAGTAAAATGATCGACAATAAATGAGAGAGTGAACGAAGTTTAAAGAAAATTATTATGTACAGGTATTAGGCAAGGGCCCATCCTGGTATTCCAACGGCATTGGGGAAAATAAACTACAAAATTGAAAAAAATGTTATAATACGCTGAAGAAGACTTTTTTAATATCTTACTGATAAGCAACTTGTATTTGATTAGACGTTAGCTATGCCATCACTAAAGCATCCCAAAATGACAGAGATCACCTAGATAACAAGAATACAAATATATAGTGGCTACAACTCTGTATGAGTATACTACCGTTATAATACAAATATACATACCAAAGCATTGAATCATAGCTTGGACTGTGTGGATATACACGTAAACAACGTAATTAATTTCATTTACATGTCAGTATCTTCCCCGACAAGGTCGATGAACATGTAAATAAAATGTCGGGTATTATTGACACAGCTCGTGTAGTGCTATTCGGCCTTTACAATGTCCGATACGTTTGAAACCATAGAATAAAGACTGTTCACTATGATTTGAATAAAAACTATCGATTATAAAACGTCTGTTCATTCCCTGCCCTTATTTATCTTATTGATGTCCAGAAAGCTCAACTCCTTTATACACAACATCTTAATACTCGAATACAGAACAACGCATTGCTTACCTCAGCTTAGCTGCTCACTATGGTATTTATAGAATGAAATTGAATTGTTTAACATGCTTTTACATCGAAATGCAATTTAGTCCATTATATAAATTCAACTATGGACGATATATTGAAATCTAAAAGTAATCTTAATGTTATAACCACACAATGACTAACAAAACGCGGAGCCAAAAGACGTAATCGACCAGTGTAATATCTCAATCATGTGTGAAGAGATATGTCGACCCGAAATATGTCAACATTTTCAGAATAGAAGCAATTGTTACTGAAATGTAACTGTAACACGTTCGTTTTTTATTTTGGTTACGATTTGGTTACAATCTGTTAGCAATATAACCAGATAACATTGCATGTAATAAGTCTAAGAAAGATAACTGCTACATTTCATATAAGTCTACAGTTCAGTAATTGGAAGATCATACACAACATTTTCCTTTTTCACGAAAATGGATTTCTTTGCCACGTTATACAGACAAACAAATCAGTAAACATCAAAGCGGCAAAAAAAAGTAATAATCAAAACCCAAAATCGATTAATCCAGGGGCAAAATATAAACAAAGAAAACTATTCACAGATTTGAAGGAGAAAAATAACGTTATCATCAAGTGATTTTTACTGACATTATCACATGTATATACAGTTTGTAAATTTATTATCAATTCGGTTCGTTTTATATTTTCTTAGTATTGACTAACAGACAACAGATGACAATGCATTAGTCGGGCTTTGTAAAAAATACTGTGTCAATAAAACCGTACCGTACACACCATAAAAATAGTGTGACAATAAAACCGTACCGTACACACCATAAAAAATAGTGTGACGATAAAACCGTACCGTACACACCATAAAAAATAGTGTGACAATAAAACCGTACCGTACACACCATAAAAAATACTGTGCCAATAAAACCGTACCGTACACACCATAAAAAATAGTGTGACAATAAAATCGTACCGTACACACCATAAAAAATAGTGTGACGATAAAACCGTACCGTACACACCATAAAAAATAGTGTGACAATAAAATCGTACCGTACATAGCATAAAAAATAGTGTGTTAATAAAACCGTACCGTACACAGCATAAACAATTATTTCAAACGAATATATTTTTTTTTTACTAATGAAAAGGATAATGTTACTCAAACAAAAAAAACATCATTTAACTCAAAACATGTTCAGAACCTTAAACAGCAGAACTGTATGACATGAATATTTACAGTTTATGGATTACAACTTAGACCAACATCCATAAGGTAGATGGACGGTTATTTATGTTTACTACAGTTAGGTGTTATTTTGCTAATTACCATAAAACGTTTCGCTCTTTATAACAGTAAGTATATCAGATCAATAAGATAACGTTGAAGACATGTTTAAGACCAAACCTGTTTGGCCTTATGATGTATACTACACTGTACATTTACATAATAAACAATTATATGGAATTCAAATTCTGCAAGACAATGTCCTGTTGGAACATGTTATAGTCGAAGCGATTTGGGACATGGAGAATAAAAACACTTATTTTTTCAGTATTTTTATTTATAGAAATTGTTAAATGTTTTTTTACTGCCTAGAGGTTTTGCATTACCACACGCAATTTCATAAAAAAAGTTTGTATTCCTGATGATATTTAGACGTTCGCCATTCAAAACATCACTGAAGAAATACACTGTGGCGCAAAAACATATCATTTATATAGCTACATACATGTAACAGTATAGTTTGGCTACATTTATCGTATTTATCATAATATATTTACATTCTGTGTTGCCTTTGCCTATATATCATTACTAAACCAAATTGTAATATATGACACTGTATACTACAATTTGCAATCCACATCACATGACGTTATTTCTGACGCCATGTTGGACTATGTTATATCAAAGCTTTGCACTCCGCCTCAGATAGCATGTATGATGGCTTTGAATCAATCGCTCAGATGACAC
The DNA here is from genome assembly GCA_947623455.1 of Mimachlamys varia. Lineage (NCBI taxonomy): Eukaryota > Metazoa > Mollusca > Bivalvia > Pectinida > Pectinidae > Mimachlamys > Mimachlamys varia. The sequence goes on along the minus strand of OX392531.1, from coordinate 36,111,335 downwards.
TGATTTAAATCAGGTTATTGTGACGTCATTTCTGACGCCATGTTGGATTACGTTACGTCAACGCGTTGCACTCCGCCTCAGATAACATGAATAATAGCTTTGAGTCAATAGCTCAGATGATATTGATTTAAATCAGACTCTTCCATTTAAGAAACACACATGGGAAAATGGAGAACGTTTACCGACTTAACGGGCGACATTCTAATTATCTGTCACCCGAATTGTATTCATATGGACTGTATACTACATCTGGTAACAGTTCAATGCTTAAATATTTACATTTGCGTTGCAACCCATTATGTGAAGATTACCAGCAAAAATGCCTTTCATAAAAGTATGAAAGCAATGGTTCTCGAGACGTAGCACGTGGTTTGATTATGACGTCATAGATCAAGCTTGTTCAATTAGAGTCTTGTCGCGCCGCTTCGAATTACATGGAGAATGGCCTTGCGTCAAACGCTCAAATGATTAATTATTATCGTTGGCGCCAATTTTATTCAAGCTGGACTGTTCCGCCAATGTCGTTAAAATGACGACACATGTACAAACGCAGGTAATAAACTATTAATTGGAAAAAATATAAATGAAGTTAAGCAATTGCTCTATAGTTAAAATGTAAATATATGGATTGAAAGTCATTTTTTTAACATTCATAGTGCTATGTTCAGTGAAAGTTCAGCCGTTACATCCATATTTAACATGAAGCCCGCTAACATGAAGCCCTAGCGGGCTTCATTCAATATGGATGTAACGGCTGACCCTTCATAGCACTATGAAAGTTAAAAAATGACTTTCAATCCCTATATACATGAAATGACAATATGGTATATGCACTTACAAGTACATGCACTATCTCGACTTTCAGTTTTTACACAAAATACATATAATGATTGAATATCAATATACAGTAAAACCTTGCTCCCTCGAATTCGTGGGGACCTGATGAATTGTTCGAGGAAAACATGTTATTCGAGTAATCCGAGGTTGGTTGAATATTTATATATAACTCGGTAAAGACCAAACGAACTGTTCGACGAATGAGGGGTATTCGAGTAAACCGGGTTCGAGTAAGTTGGGTTTGACTGTACTTTATGTAGAATAAATATCTATATAGTCAACAATAGGAATATAGGTTAAAGTATTGAGACATTTCCGATAAGTTAGTTCACATGAATGTAAACACATGGCGCTAAACAATGAAATGTAAGTGGACCGTGTTTGACTTCACAACGTATCATCTTAATCAATACCAAAGTTCGACATTTGTGTTCAGCGTATCGTGTTCTCCTTCAAATAAATCATGTATATTGATATATACAGTTCTCATACGTTAATGTACATATATGGACACTTTTGATATATAATGGTTTTTACATCATACTCAGCTTCATACTTTTCAGTAATGTAACGGGTTAATGAAAGCACATAATAATAACCTTACTAACATCTATTTATAAATGCGTTTCATATTTGTACTTTTGTATAGCTGATTTCATGTTTGAACGATTATACCCAATCACTAGTGTCGTATACTTATCCTAATTGTACGTTTTAGCAAGAATAAGATTAATCATGACGCCTTCTCTGATATAATGCTGTAATTGGCGAAGATATATACTGCATAGATGTATAATTTTGGAGATGAGCAGTTCTCTATTCTCCATCTTGCTCTTGTTTGCGGGGGTTTAATTTCGTGGATCACAAAATAATTGCGAAATCTAGATTATACATGTATATAGCCACAAAAAACGAGGTGTTACAACTATTTTCATAATGTGATGTATTGAATTTCTATAATGTGGGAATGTCATTGCAAGTTTCGAAAATATATGTGGTTCTAGGTAATTATGAATATTTCTAAATTTGTAAAATTCGCTATCACGTGACATGCGCTCTCACCACTCTTGCTCTTCTTTCAACATAACAGACGTTTTCACAATTACTTTCCGTTGCTTTCTTGAAGGAAATACACTTTTTTGAATAAATTCTATGAACATTTTTTCTATAATGATATACTTTTCAATAATTCTAATTATATCATCTACTATACAGACATTGTTTTAGGAAACGCTGAGCATTGAAGCGTACAACCGTCTTAAAAATATACAAAAGGTCTGTGATGTTTTTTCCAAACAACACAGTCTTTCCAAAAACAACATTTTCTTAATATCAATATAGCATTCTATGGATGTCAATCCAATCAGTCCACAACACATATCAGTACGAGTTCTGTTGTTAAAACTCTGTATCGCTTTTACATTAAAACTTTGAGCTTTCTCTAATATAAGCAATTATTTTCGGGATATAACCCACAGCTCACAACAGTACGATGCAGACATATAAACAGATTGTTTAATAAGTTTACCAGCGGTTTCTGGGTTAAACGCACTTAAATGAGCAACACTCTTGATCATCGACTTTATAGCACCTTTTAACTTATTGCAAACAAGAATTGTTCTTTCATGTGTTTGCTTTCTATTATTTAACATGACACCCACGTGAACTGTATTTTTAACTTCCGGTAAATGTTATTGCACAAATAAAAATTGACTGGATATTTCATATTTTTGTTCCTATTAAAATATATGACTTTACTCTTGATAGACGAAAATAAAAATCTCAACTTTTGCTATAATCTTCACGCATCTTAAGCATACATTCCAAATCAATACATTTATTACTTAATTTAACATATATATTCAGCTGATCATGGGTAGGCATATTTACGTTAAAATCAAATAATTTAATCTTGTTTTAAACAAGCATTTTCATTGGCTCAAACAAATATGTTATCAGCCCATAACGAAAAACTGACGTCGCCGTTTATAACGTCGTTTTTGATTGGCTGATGCAACAGCGAAATAATGTCGAAGAGAAAATAGTCCATCAATATAGTGCATTTTTGCAGGGTATAGATTAAATTATAAGTGTTAACTTGAAGCGGTTTATGATGAGAGTACACTCCGGTTTTTTGTGTTATAAAACCATATTCAGATTTCAAACCACCTATCTAAAAAACTTACATATACGTTTTCACCGTTGTCTAAATTACATTTAAACATTCTGCAAATCAAATTATGTACATAGACTACAAAACCCTTTCTGGTAAGCAGTTTCAAATCAAACGGTATATATTCGTTCTCGATAACAATGTTATATAAATTCGCCAAGTATGCAAGCAGTGTTTCGTTACTGTGTACGAGATGCTCATAAACGATTCCGTCAATCCAACCCGACTTACAATTCTTTAAACCTTTACAGATCCCTCTTACTTCTGGGGAGGGGGGGGGGGGGGTGACAGGCTCATTTAAGAAGAGATCGCGCTCGTCGTGTATAATAGCTTCTATGACCCTGACACTCTTCCAAATATCATTGTAAAACTCTTTATCTAAACGATCCCACTCAGCATCTTTAACCAGATTTTCGAAGTGTGACGTCCATATGTCTACTACGTCACTAGGGTCATGGAAAGGTTTACCGTTATATTTTATTTCTGTCTGTGTTAATCGAGATTTGGCTATTTTACTTTTAAACAAATGCCACAACAATTTAGATCTATTTCTCCCGGATCATCTATTTCTTCATACTGTTTAGACACATAGCGATCAAATGTTTTACGCAGTCGTCCTCTAAAAGTTGTCTTGATATTTATTTACTAGTTTATTGTTAACATTTTGTTAAATGTTTACAGATATTCAATTTAAAAAAAGAGCGAATTCCATTTAAAGCAAATACATTGTTTACACCGACCTCTCATACATTTATATTCCCGTATTCAACCTTCATTTACCGTTCAACGAAGTTGTCACTCCATTTTTTATCATGGAAAATCTAAGTACACAAAACAAAAATCAGAAACAAATGAGAAGCGTACAAACCTAGTGTTTTTATTAGCTGGCTTTCAACAAAAAGGCTTAAGATGCTTTATGAATGATATTCTGCCCCTCCCCCCCCCTAACAAATTGCTAATTAAATAAGTATTCTCGCCTGCAATCACAGGTCTACATATAGTAAATCGGTAATCATCCTAAACAAAGAATAATGTTTGGAGACTTCTGTTTGAAGACTGGTGCATTGTATTCGTTGTATAATTGGTTATATTATTCTTGAAATAACAAGAATCTTAGTTTAACGTACATAGATTTAATGAAAAGACAATGACAATTCGTAATAAGGTTTTGAGTTTTTTACATTAAGACGATGAAAGTTGATAAGTTAATTACCGAATATTTGTCAGACGTTACCTTTACATGTAGTTCTACATATTGGTAGGATAGCATATATCTTTTGTCTTTGGTGCTTGATGGTGTGTTGTACGCACTTTAATACTCGTTGTCATCACTCTCATAATTAGCTTCTGTACAATGCCGGTACACATTGAGGCCGTCTACTATTAAGGGGAAAATGAATGTTACACTCAGCATGATGATACCGATGGTGCCAACGTATAGCGATGAAGGCCGTGGATCGTTCGCGCACACAAGGCTTCGCCTGTAAGAAGAAGTGTTCTTTGGGGCCAGCTCGGTATTTTTCTTCAATGTTGCCAGTCTCTCATTAATGGCCTCTGTTGTCGTGAGCACGGGCGTATACGTATTAGGACAAGCTGTGGATAAAAAATGAATTTTGTTATTCGCATAATTGGCTAAGCACGGACCATACGGTGGACATACATGTACATGTACCAACAGGTAGGATGAGCTTAACACACACATGTGCTGCATCTTTTTAATTCAGTCATAGATACAGTATGCCGAAAAAAATGGATTAAACTGCATCATACAGCTGTTTCGTCCTTCTAAGACTCGACAGTGATGCTAAGGGCCGAACGATTGTTAACAAAATTTTCTAAACCACTAAAAAAGCAAAGGGGTCAGGTGGGTAAAACCCCTTTTAACATAAGCATTAAGGAGGTATTGACACTTTAGAAAATAAGGTTCGGGGCCACAGTATATGTTTATTATGACCGAGATATTTTCATACCAGACATACCACCATCGATTTCCCGAATACCATATTGTTACAGGAGGAAAAGAAAATACACCTGCCAGACCAGATTTCGAACCTGGGACCTTCTGATCTCTAGATGAACAATCTACCAAATGAACTACCAGCCCCGGTAATCGACCTTTTCCAGTTCCGCTACATTTCTTTCCACTTTTTATCCACGTTTTCGCATTCGAATACAACTATTTACAACCCAATTTAAGATATCCTCTTGCAAAGTATACTCCCAACGGTTTAAAAGCAAAGGTTGGTAAGCTGGCCAATTTTGTAATAGAAGAACAGAAGAAAGAGAAAATGCAGCGACCAGACCGGGGTTCAAACCAATGACATTCCGAACTCTAGACGACCACTCTACCAACTGAGCTACCTGGTTGCTGATGATCGGCCTACTCCAGTTCCTCTACGATAGTATAGAAAAACCAAGACGGCAAAAGCATTCAGATTACAAGGGGACAATCTAAAGTGTACAGATAGTCCTATACTGTTTCTTACATTGATCATTTATAGATAGCACAGCCATTACCCTAAAAGGAGTTGCAGACATTCTTCATTTTGTTATGATACAATGTAGCAATGAATGCAAAAAATATTTTCAGGTAATACCAAAATTCCATAAGAATGAACTGAACAATCATCATTTGTCTCATCCTTCCGATTCATGTTCATCATTTGTATAAACTTAAATTTAGCTAAATTTGTAGCTTACCGCTGCATACAGGTAAGTTTCCAACCCACACCCCAGCCACACAGGTGTGTTTCTGATCGCCTGACAATAAGGTGTAGCCGCTATCACACGAGTACAGGGCGTTACTCCCGGCCGAGGTGCCATCGTAAAGACTATCGGTGTTGTCTACAGCTGTCGGTACACCACACAGGCCACTGGTTACAGCCGTGGTCACTGCAGCAGTAAACAATAACAAAAATTCGTATCAAAGAAATTACCCCATGATTTTTTTAACCATACATATACAAATATAACATATACTATTTATGAAAGATTAAGAGGAGGTCACAAAATGGCACAGATGACACCATACTCTATGTTATTTTTTATTCAATCTACAATAGAATATTGTTGGGGACATACCCGAGTTTGTAGCTACTGCTTACGTTGTTTGTCATGCTATATACGGTATAGTTCACAAAACATGTGATACTTCCTTTCAATATCAATTCTAAATATAGATAGCACGTCTATAATTCATTATGAATGGTTTTTCACAAAACAAAACAGTATGTACAGTGATTTCCGCTCCAAGCAACTTTAACCAACCCAAGGTTTGATTACCACATGCCACGTTTATCATTGAGTTGCTCGTTGCGCTTTATGATATTTTAAGCATCGGGGGAGCAGGCACAATCATATAACATTCAGGTATATATTTCATCTGATGGTGAAATTTGAACGTCAAACAGATGACATCCACCTTTCACTCGTACATAGTAATGAACTTGGTACCAGGAAACCATGAAACGTCCTAAGTAAGAGACTCCATCTATCAAATGGATTGTGAATTTCAAGATAGTTATGGACTCAGTAAAGGATTATTCTAACTTGAACATGCTGAATATTTGTTTCACTTTCATGATAGGTAACAAACACCTTGTCAAATCTTTCTATTTCACTTTCAGGTATATCGAAGATAAGTTGTCCATTAACAACAAGACATTTTCCCTTACTTGAAAATCCAAACCTCTCCAACCTATGGTGTTCACCTGTCGCAGTTGGTTCGTTATTCTAGGGCTTGCTTTTTACATGTAAATTCGAGGCTTCTGTAGTAGATGTCAACTGCTAACGACCACACTAACGAGTGGTTAGGCTTTGTGTTAGTTATCATTGTCTCGTCGAGAGATAGTCTGTATCCTTCTATGCTCCTTGTTTGTCTTCTTGTTGTGATTGGGAATGATGCCTCAATTTAAATTTGGATGTGATCTAGATTTACATGACGGGATTAGTTGGTGAAGCTGAAGAGGGTTACTCTTCATGAACACCTGGTGTTATTCTCTTGTACATTTTAAGCGTAAATCATTCACCCTTCTCATATTTTGACCCTATAGTTTAATCGATTTTCAGTTCGGATAACGGTTTTGTTGACGCTTCGGTATTTTTTGATATTTTCTTAAATATTCAGCGAACACCCCTCTTGATCCTTTATATATATATTGAACATCTACAACTTGCACGTAAAATAAATTAATTATGGCATTATGACGCAAACGAATATTTGTCAAAATTATCTGCCAGCAGACATTAAATTACCTCTGCATTCCGCCATTTTAAAAGAAAACACCATGTTTGTTACCTGTGGAAGTAGTGACGGGAAAGGTTGTAGAGGCAACAGAACTCGTTGCAGTTGTAGTAGGAGTGGTTGTAGTCGTTGGTTCGGGAGTGGTTGTAGTTGTAGGTTCGGGAGTGGTTGTAGTTTCGGGAGTGGTTGTAGTCGTTGGTTCGGGAGTGGTTGTAGTTGTAGGTTCGGGGGTGGTTGTAGTCGTTGGTTCGGGAGTGGTTGTAGTCGTTGGTTCGGGAGTGGTTGTAGTTGTAGGTTCGGGAGTGGTTGTAGTTTCGGGAGTGGTTGTAGTCGTTGGTTCGGGAGTGGTTGTAGTTGTAGGTTCGGGAGTGGTTGTAACGACAGTAGTAGTTGTTGTAGTCAGAGTTGTAGTAGTTGTCATTGCTGTCGATATATGATATCAAGTTATTCGTATAATTAGTGTGTATATTGTGCCAGCCTCTATAGGAAGCTACGGAAATTCAACATGTTCATTTCAATTTATATACTTTTCCTAAATCGTAATACAGGTATTTGTCAATAATTCAATATTCATATTAAAGAGATGTGCGCATATATAAAATAAAAAAAACATGTAAGAACTACCAGTTTACAAGTTAATTCTAAAAGTGTGTTTTTTTGTGTATTTAATATTTTTTAAAAATAATTTCAAACATTTTTCAAAATGTTAATGCCATCATAATACAACAAAATCTCACCTGTCTTAAAATACTCACCTGTCTTACAATACTCACGTATCTTATAATACTCACGTATCTTATAATACTCACCTGTCTTACAATACTCACATGTCTTTTAATACTCACCTGTCATACAATACTCACCTGTCTTACAATACGTACTCACCTGTCTTATAATACTCACGTGTCTTATAATACTCACGTGTCTTATAATACTCACCTGTCTTACAATACTCACGTGTCTTATAATACTCACCTGTCTTACAATACTCACCTGTCTTACAATACTCACCTGTCTTACAATACTCACCTGTCTTACAATACTCACCTGTCTTACAATCCTCAACTGTCTTACAATACTCCCTTGTCTTACAATACTCACCTGTCTTACAATACTCACCTGTCTTACAATACTCACCTGTCTTACAATACTCACCTGTCTTACAATACTCCCTTGTCTTACAATACTCACCTGTCTTACAATACTCACCTGTCTTACAATACTCACCTGCCTTACAATACTCACGTATCTTATAATACTCACCTGTCTTACAATACTCACGTGTCTTACAATACTCACCTGTCTTACAATACTCACGTATCTTACAATACTCACCTGTCTTACAATACTCACCTGCCTTACAATACTCACCTGTCTTACAATACTCACGTATCTTATAATACTCACCTGTCTTACAATACTCACCTGTCTTACAATACTCACGTATCTTACAATACTTACCTGTCTTACAATACTCACCTGTCTTACAATACTCACCTGTCTTACAATACTCACCTGTCTTACAATACTTACCTGTCTTACAATACTCACCTGTCTTACAATACTCACGTATCTTACAATACTTACCTGTCTTACAATACTCACCTGTCTTAAAATGCTCATCTATCTTACAATACTCACCAGTCTTACAATACTCACCTGTCTTACAATACTCACCTGTCTTACAATACTCACTTGTATTATAACACTCACTTGTCTTACAATACTCACAAGTCGTACAATACTCACTTGTATTATAACACTCACTTGTCTTACAATACTCACAAGTCGTTCAATACTCACTTGTATTATAACACTCACTTGTCTTACAATACTCACATGTCTTACAATACTCACCTGTCTTACAATACTCACCTGTCTTACAATACTCACCTGTCTTACAATACTCACCTATCGTACAATACTCCCTTGTCTTACAATACTCACCTGTCGTACAATACTCCCTTGTCTTACAATACTCACCTGTCGTACAATACTCAATTGTCTTATAATACTCACCTGTCTTACAATACTCACCTGCCTTACAATACTCACCTGTCTTACAATACTCCCTTGTCTTACAATACTCACCTGTCGTACAATACTCCCTTGTCTTACAATACTCACCTGTCGTACAATACTCAATTGTCTTATAATACTCACCTGTCTTACAATACTCACCTGCCTTACAATACTCACCTGTCTTATAATACTCACCTGTCTTACAATACTCACCTGTCTTACAATACTCACCTGTCTTAAAATACTCACCTGTCGTACAATACTCCCTTGTCTTACAATACTCACCTGTCGTACAATACTCCCTTGTCTTACAATACTCACCTGTCGTACAATACTCCCTTGTCTTACAATACTCACCTGTCTTACAATACTCACCTGTCTTACAATACTCACGTGTCTTACAAAACTCACATGTCTTACAATACTCACCGCTCATACAATACTCACCTGTCTTACAATACATACTCACCTGTCTTATAATACTCACCCGTCTTACAATCACTGCCGGTCCAATTAGGATCACACGTGCATGCTACGCTGATTGGGTTAAGACTGGCTGTACAGCTACCGTACCCACAACTTCCCATCACTGACAATGGACAATATCAAAATTGCAATATTTGTCTGATATACATGTATTGATATATGAATATATTATATCCATATCGGACCTTGCACGTTTAATTAACATTTGATACAAAACCAATCCAGATAATATGACTTATGTGTCTTACCATACTTAATAAAGCGTTTAGATAATTAAAAAAATACCAAAGCGTCAACAAAACCATAATCCAAACTCAAAATCGATTAAACTAGGGGCAAAATAGGAACAAAGGAAAGATTTACATGCAGACTCTCGATAATAACACCAGGTGTTCCTGAAGAGTAAGCGTCTTCTGCATCATCGACGACACCCGCCATGCAAATCTTGGTCACATCCAAGTAAACATCAATCCTCAAAATGAGAACTGAGTCACCATTGTCATCACAACAAGTAAACACACTGACAAGCAAACTCAGAAACGTCCATCTTCATATCACACAAAGATGCAGAATATTTCTCGATGAAAAAAATGGCGACCATAAACCTTGCCCATAGTCTTCGTCAACTTAAAGTTAACAAACAAACTTAACAAACAAACAAACAAAAAATAAATAAATAAGAAAAACAATAATTGCAATATGTTCAGAATGGGTTCCATGCATCATTCAATTACATCTAATGTTAGCGATAGTTTAGAAGAAAGGTATATGATGCTGCCAAAGACGTTACACTCTAAGGGGTTTGATTAGCATCGTTTCCTCTTGTACAAATGCTGAACCTGGTGCATCTTATTCTGCACTTCTAGTGATTGATTTATCAAAACGAGTACAGAGTGTAACTTACCGCTGCCACTAGCAGCCATGACACGTATAGTGACTTGGGCGGTATCTGACATCTGGTTCATTTGACCGTCAGCCCAGATACTGTTGTGGTACACCATTTTACCCCCGGAGGAGTCGGAGGGCCGCCACAACAGAACTTGTGTGTCAGTGTAAGCGTAAACAACACCACCAAACGCGGCTATACTCCCATCAGTCAGACTGTTACCGCTACCATAGAACCGGAACCCAGCATTATTCCCATCCGCTACTGTGATCTAAATAAAAAAATATAGGATGGGTACAAAACATAAGTAATTATAGAAAAAAATGCTACGTAATTAAGCAGTTTCAAAACAGAGACGTTTTTCGTTGGTTTTAAATATGCAAAAAAAAAGGATTTCGCTTAAGGGCTAGGGCTATTAAATTATTTGGTGTCTATTGATAATACAAGTATGCTTGTTAGTGGCAATATAGCACAATAAAACTAAACGTTTAGAACAGGGAAGACATTTTGATCGTTTTATTGACCTGCTGTTGTCTTCGAGACCAGTAAAATGTCTAAAGCTACAAATCTATATATAGCCTTACCTCGGTTGACACAAGTATAGTATCTGTATCAAATGTGGAGGGGTAAGCAATTTCATAGCTGCTTGTCACTCCTATTCCCATCATTAATGTGTGTTCAAAGAGAATTTCCGTTGCAGGAAATGTCCAGCAAACAATTCTTATTTGGCCCGAAGCAAAACGCCAGTCTTCGTTCAAACCCCATCCGTCAAATGCACTGAAAACATATCCTGAAAAAAATCACAGTTAAATTTTCAATGATTATAATGTATATGTGCATATGCAAGACACGACCTTTTTATGGTGGTTAGTATTCATGTTTGTGTTCAGTTTGTACTATTATATTACACAAAAATTGTGGTTATCCCTTATAACTTCTAAAGAGATATCACGCATTTATAGTTCATAATTAATACATTGATGGATGTTTTCAATGAAACTCTTACGGATGTTATTTTTAATATATATAAATTGTAGGAGTAATAGGAGACATCCTTTTGCGGGACATAATATTTTATAATGACGGACATGTGTAATGTTTCATACTCATCCCCTGTAGTTTCCTGTGAAAATTATGACATATATGATATGCATGGTATATCGTGTATTTACAACGTACATATACCATCTTATCACAAAAGATGAAAGACATTCTGGTTGATGTCTTGAATGTAAAAACAATAAGAAATGTGTACTTTTTTTCTTCAGTATCAATCACCATACTTTTTACATTGCTATGTTCATATATAATGTCACGGATGAGCTACTAAGCATAATGGACAATAACAGTTTCTACCACAATAGGTGGGTGTTATACAACTCGCAGGGTATACAATAATCTTACAGCTATTCAATAGCATTATGTTTATACCACACGAGGAATATACAATAAGCTCATTTTGATTGGTTGACATGGTGAACTTTGAACGGAACAACGTCATATGCATGATTGTTGATGACGTCATCGTTTGCCGGGAAAATACGATCCGATAGTTTTTGCTAACACGGCTCGTGGTTATTGGATATTGTATTTATATCACTCTCGTTAGTTAATATTCAAAAGACACTGGCTAAAACTTCTGTCCATTGTAACTTTTGAAAATTTACTAACTCGATTGAATTAAATACATTATCCAACAACCACTTGTTGTGAAACATCTTTATCTATGAACTGTGAAAACATCAAAACCTACCTTTGCTTGAAGCCCACAGTCGTATCAAGTTGGTGTCATACCCAAACAGAACACCTCCCATGGATAAATGTGAAGCCACAGTGTCAGAAAGTCCGGCGCTTCCTTCAGCGAAACAGTGACAATGATCCAATTAAAATTTCTATACTTATTTTGAAAATAGGGGATTAGATATTCAAATCCAAATGTTACTGGTACTTATATACACTGACGTAATACATTGGAGGACTGATCATTCACAGGGTGCACAACTTACATTAATACATTTGCATTTTTTTCTCCAACACATGTATCATCAAAGGTACATATTTAAGCGTGAACAATATTTGCATTTAATATTTGCCAAAATATTTGCATTAATGTAGGAAAGCGTATAAAATCAGGAAATGTGTATAAATTTAGGGTGTATTACCTTGTGCATCTGACCAGTAATCGGTAGAATCAAGGGCTATCTGTACAGTGACCAAATCCGGATATATTCCTAAGTTATGTGGTATTTCGTGGTAATCCGATGAGTCTGGTCAAAACAAAGTTGCGTTTAAATCCTGCATGTTTCGACCTTTTTCATCGTAGTAAGCTCTGACTACGTATACATAAGCTTTACATAGTACAGAGAGCATCAAAGAACCATTCCTGTTTCAAATATAGCACAATGAGATCACCTTTCGATTACAGAAACCGTTTTTTTCATTAGACATCAAGAAATGTGGGAAATATGCGGGATCTTATTCGTCTGCAAGATAACAAGATAATGTTTGCACATTTCTTATTCCGTGAATGCAACATTAAAAGTCTAGGACGGAAAATTGAACAATGGCAGCTTCCACTTGCATCTTTTGACCGCGTCACAACATGAGCAATGTCTCAATGCGTGTATGTAACAATCATTACAAATGAATAAAAACTGTCACTGGATTACTTAATTAAATTCGATTCCTTTGTTTGGTGTTAGAACATTCTTTCTAATGATAATGTTAAGAGTGACCTTCTTTTTGGCGGCGTATACAGTAGTGTTGATTCCGTTGGCAAATATATTGGTATAGCCGTTGCCACCTGTGTTATTTTCACCGTACAAGTCGCCAAAACGAATGCCAATCCTTAATTATTTCGGTACTTATTCCGAAACACGTTTGGATCTCGTAAAAAGTGACACAACGATAGTACTCCTAAAATCATATTTCAACATAAAATGTATATCCTGTATAGCAGTCTTTATACTATCTACAATATATCAAAATAGTCATATTTTTGGGTAGTAACATAAAATTATTTTAAATTTCTGTTAACAAACAAAAATTAAAGGAGTAAAAATAAATAAATAAATGTGTGTATTAATCTCAATACATATATATAATTCAATATAACTTGTGAAACATTTCGTTTCAAAGATTATAAGACTCTTTCATATGCGTGTATGTAGGATAGGGATATTCCATCCGAGGGGTCACAAAATGTGGTGAAACCCGAGGCTTGCCGAGGCTTTTACCACATTTTGTAATCCCGAGGGTGGAATATCCCTATCCTACATACACCCATAATGAAAGAGTCTTTTTCTCTCATATCAACTACCCGAATAAGTTCAAAAACCATGAAAATATGTTGAAACAGGCTACCATTTTGAAATTTCAACTTTTTCCTTGAGCTTTTTTGACGAAAACTAATTAGACAGCAAGTTTAAGCATACCCTATTATTGAAAACAAAGTTTGCGCAGAAAAATTAATCTCCTCTTCCTGGTGTTTTTGGTTAAAATTTTGTGAAAGGTTTTAATTTTATCACGCCGTCGTTTTCTATTTCCGGCATCAGAGTTTACCGTATTCGTGACGTCACGTCATTGTTGATCCATTGTGACGTCAGGTCGCGTGAAATGCTATGTAAGATAGAATTTTCTTACATAGCTTTCTTACATGGGCAAACTCTATCCAACATGGCGAGATATGAGAGAAAAGTCTTTCTTATCAAATAGATGCCATTTACACTGATTCATAACGAAATAATCTGCATAATGACTAAGATTTGACAAGTAACCATGAATGATTAGTTGAATTATTTTTTTTGATTAACGTCACTCTTAACAACAGTTGAATCGGTGAATGGAAATGGAAACTACGTATGTCATACGCAGACACTGGTCGCTCATGGTGACATGTCTCTCTGTCTAAACTAATTTGTAAATAAATGTATTTATTATAGTCACGGTGCGACGCTGTCTGTAAACATCGTAGTGTCTGTTTGGGAGGTAAAGTGGCAAAGGTGAAAGGTCAAAGGGACATGAGGTCAAGTCCACTCGTGTTGGGACCGGGTACGTGTCAACGCACGTGATACAGGTGGGACACGAGCAGTAAAAGGTGTTACAATGATGGTATTAATGCTTCGTCTTCACTCAAAGTCTTGACACAGAAAGGTTCATTTTAATGTGTTTTAATCAAAGATTTTTTTGTTTATACAGAAGACTAATCTGACATCCCAAAGAGTCGATCCAACAAACGCTGTGGAACGCTGTGTGCCCATGTTACTATATGTAATACTAAAACAAATAAAGTTGATAGCCTTCGAAGGCCACGCCCATACTTAGATGTTGAGCTTTTTATGATTTTTTTTTTGTTTGGTTGAACAAAGTGGATTATGTTTGGTTGAACAAAGTGGATTAGAATCATAAAGCGACGTAACATACCACTGATAGCTGTCCATTGATGGGAAAATGCTGGAGGACCAATATCACACAGTGCCCACGCCCGAACCTTGACCTCGCCGGAAATATATGATCCTCCAATAAGAGTCGAGCCTGTTGTTCCAGTGTCACCTGCAGCATACACAGATTTCGTATCCACCAACATGCCATATTTACAGTAACACGTACAATCATGTCCTGGTGATTGTATATGTATCTATGTAACGCCATTGAGCTTCTTATAAGCAATACAGGGCGTCATTTGAAAAATGTCTATGAAAGGAGCTCGTGTCATTTCAGCATTACCCATGACGTTCGGTGGTGTTATACTAAATAAAGGTCGTATCTATAAAAAACCGTTATCATGTCTTTTTAATAGTATCTATGAAACGATATCGTGAAATTTTTATAGTATCTATGAAACAGCAACTTGTCATTTTAAGGGTTTATATCTAACGACATTGTGTTATTGAATAGTAGCTAAGAAATCGCTTCCTGTTGTTATAGATATATGTAGTATATATAAAAAACATTAGTGTAAAATTGATAATTTATATGAAACGATATTATGTCATGACTACCTTATATTACATTTATACAATCTTCTTGCAGGTTTTTAAACTAGTGTTCAGAGACATAATCTTATTGTCATTTTTACTCTAGGGTTCATAATTTGACCAAACTATTCATGCAATAGAAGATCGAGTTAATCAGGTCTTACCTGTGAAAGCCAATCGAGTTAATCAGAACTTACCTGTGAAAGCCAATTGAGTTAATCAGAACTTATCTGTTAAAGCCTATCAAGTTAATCAGAACTTACCTGTGAAAGTCAATCAAGTTAATCAGAACTTACCTGTGAAAGTCAATCGAGTTCGTCAGAACTTACATGTAAAAGCCAATCGAGTTAATCAGAACTTACCTGTGAAAGCCAATCAAGTTAATCAGAACTTACCCGTGAAAGCCAATCGAGTTAAGCAGAACTTACCTGTGAAAGCCACAAGCCCAGATGTTTCGGCATACATTGAGCCCTCGCCATCTGGTGCGTACACTCGAATGTCTACAGCATTGTAGATATACACAACTCCGCCATACGAACTGGCAAAGTCGTCATCACGATGTGCTGACCCTGATCCAGTAAATATGTAATAGATTCCATTATCCAACACCCTTATCTGAACATCGACTTTCACTGGATATTCCCCAAGATCGTGTGGAATCACAGCTTGACTTCCTGCTGCTGCTTGGGCAGTCAACGGTACCCAGGAGCTCTCAAAGGACGGTGAGTTCAATCCATCAGCACTCAAACCTGAATACATATGATAAGGTCGTTAAGCTTCTAAATTAAATCAACAGTATGAAGTAAAAAAGGAGCTATTTAATGAAATGAAAACAATTTAAAAAACACAATAGCAATACCTGCAAAGATCCGGGGACAAACGGAAGGAAACATGACACAGGCACTAAAGTAACAATTCAAAATATCTCAAACAACAGCTTACAAAACCATCGGCTAAACTATGCAATTCATAGGATGCAACAATCACAGAATCTTCTGAAAAAGACCGAAGCTAGTCGAATGGATATGACGTAACAGTATCCTATGACATGAGTAATAACTGTTTTTCTATATATATAATGTAATTTCATGTTTCAAGGTGATTTTCTTTATTTAAATTTGGTAAAATACAATTGTCTATACATGAAATTGTCTTTAGTAATGAATTGATTCGAAATGTTCGACAAACTTCTTTTTCACTGTTATTTATATGGTATCATCTTTACTTATAATGTCGCTATATATGACAATTAATAAAGTCAGGTTAAGATGGAAACACGTCTTATTTTATTCAGGTCTACAGGTCAATACATCTATGGTATTAATATTATGGACTTTGATAAATCGATTGTCTATCATAAGTTGCAAGTTAAACACAAGAGTATAAAATTGAGTCAAAAGACGAAATTCAGTCATTACAAACATCAAATGAAGTTAAAACAGTAATAACATAGATCTTTTTGTTATTGCCTAACAAAGCATTCTCTGTTTTGCATTTCTTTTGAATATTTGTATCACATTCATTCCTTGCGGAGGCAACGTAATCTACAAAATGTAGTGGAAGAACGACAGGCTCCTTGCAGAAGTGATGTGGGTTCGATTCACTGCACGGCACAGGGTTGTATCATTAAGCAAGATACTTAATGTCGCTTGTTGCAGTCTACTCAGCTGGATATGAGTACGTGTTGGGCAGTACAAGACATTCTATAATGCATTTCTTGAGCGCCTAAATGGTAGCACCGGTTGTTTGTTCCCCGTGGAGTTGAAACAGATTTTGGTTGGTTGCTAAGCCCTATAACTATGGATAAACATATTTCGATTAAACTAAGGACACAAAAATGGCCGTAGGAAAGATTAACGAGTAGACCCTTAAATACATATACTATATAAACCATATTTTTCTGAAGGGTAATAGATTTTCTACATTATAAACGACATCCGTCATGAAAATTTAGGTTCCACAATAAAATATCACGTCCTTAAATATGATAACATGTCATACTAAGTAACGTATTCTAAAAAATTCACCTTCATATTCTACAAAGATACATTATTTTATGAATCAACATTGCGAGCAACCCCTAGAATGAATTGCGAAAATTGGCTGTAGAAGCAGGAATGTTACTATCGAAAAAAGATTATAATTAACTATCGGAAATCGAAATTGTCATGTTTATCGTAAGGCTTAGTAGTAAACAGTCAAAGCTATTCATATTGGAAATACAGATCGAGGTAAAGGAGTATGTTGTGTACTTCTTTTTCAATTCGGGAAGGTACGTATTTACGATCGATTTGGTCAGCATACTTCTTACTATTTATAAACTGGTTACAAAACGTCGTCGATATAGAATGAAGTCGGGAAATATAACTGTATAATCTTGGCAGCATTCCTCATTGATTTATGACCGTATTTAGTGAAACAATCGAATGGAAATCATTGAAATTGACTTAATATTTGTTTATAGTTTAATGCCTATAGTTTCCGCTATGTTACAGGTTTTAGATATTGGCGGGACCAGTGTTATATATAACGGATTGTTCAAACAACACACACGGGAACAGCACCTTTTATTTTTAGAATAAGATACAGTCGAGCCGAACAATGAATTAAATTGACCATACATCTGTTTCGTCCTTCTAGGACTCGTCAGTGATGTTACACCATACAGCTGTTTCGTCCTTCTAGGACTCGTCAGTGATGCTAACCAAGGGTCTAAAAAGTGGAGCCTAGGGGCAACTGAGGAAACAAAAAATAATATCACGTTTCGCACACTTTTCACATACCACCAGTTAGAAAAGCAATATATCTTGCAAATCAATTATACATTGTGCTAACTAAATGAATCAAAGTGCTGATTGAATGGGTCACAGGACTGCTTCTTGACAAACATGTATGTTACCATGACGTTCAGAAACCCCTTCAGATACATTTCTTCACAAGAGAAATGAACTCTGAGATGTCGTTCAGGTGAAAGAGAAAGGTCGATTAGCTGACTTTTGTATTTTTTTTTTATTGGAATTTGTTCAAAAAGTTATGAACGTTTATTTACGTTAAATGTTTAACAAAAAATTAGTTTACGAAATGGAATAGTTGTTTTGTTTTTAAAAACAATTGTTCGTTTTTTTTCCTTCTTTACAAAAATTAAAAATTTTATTTATTTTTTTTGAATTTCAATTTTCTTGAATTTTTTACAAACATTAAACTGTCAAAGATTTTATTTACTCACTCATGAAGGCTCTCATTCTTCTACATTCCCTAACATTATAAACATTACATACAAACTTATATTATTTAACATAGCTCACAATTTTACATTCATTACATACAAACTGATATTATTTAACATTTCACACAAACTTACATTCATTACATGCAAACTTATATGATTTAACATTACACACAATCTTGCTTATATCATCTAGCATTACAATTACACAAATAAATCATTTGCATAAGCCGCCATACTAATTCAGGGGCGATGATCCGAACCGTGGAAGTCACGTGACACACGACTTTCCATTGCGTAGGCCATGGAGTGTAAACATATCTATTCGGCATTTAGAATCATAATAACATGTTGATATCACACTTTATTCCACTGAAAGTACCAGAGTTAAAGAGTTATATGTCAAGGAGGGTTAGAGTTGTAACTGGAAGTCTAAAGAATACGCTTGTAAACGTATGTGAAGCAGTAGAAACACCTGATCTACCGTCGACTCAAGGCTGTCTAGATATCGCGATCAAGTAAAGATGTGTCGACACCATACATGTAGTTATTTTAAAGATTTTGAAAATTAGTACGTGACTCTATAAAACTGCGAAACAACATAATTTATTTTTTTTTTTTTTTTTTTGCAAAATTAATTACTTAATATTCTACATCAAATAACAAAAAAAAAAAAAAGAAAATATCAAAACTTATGTTCATAGATGTGTCAATCACTGTGAATTAGCATTAAATAGACCCACATGTAGTGGCGTGGTCAGTTAGATAGTCATTAGCACTGTACTACATAGTCTTCCGAAGCTGTGGTCAGTATTTGATGTACTGTGTATGTCCCTGTATCTCTACTACTACAGGAACCGTAGCTAATGACCCTGTTTATACCTGTGATGGACTTATCGTGTGGCTTGTCCGACATTTCGCGAGGAAAGAGGCATTTCACTGAGAAGTATTTTAATATTCATTAATTTCTCGGATATTTGAACCAATACATGCTCAGTTTTTTTGGAGGACAGCTTGATTGATACGTGTCTAGTTATCATTAATGGTTTGGTAGGCAGAATCGGTCGGATTAGTGTTAAAACCGGAGGTATCCGATTCCAAAGAGTGGAAATGGTCTTTAGAGCACTTTCATAAATTCAACAAGTTGTCCACTTCAAATGGCCATAACTTTTGCATATGTAAACCGATTTGTACCAATTTTTGCAGGATTGTTGGGAGAGACCCTGTCAACAATAAGCTGCCTTAGTTTCTAAAGAATTTAGCTACAACATGTTTGATAACCAATTTAGTGAATTTGGGCATGAAAATCCCACCCATAGGCCATAAAATCGAAATTACTTCATTCTAGAACATATAGGAAAAATCTGAGGCACGTTTTTGCAGATGACCGTCAATAGGAACTATATTAGCAGTTTTGTAAGAAAATGCAACAGAAGATCAAAATTCAAAATTGTGCGCCATTTTTTATTAATGTAAAATATACTATTATGCAGTTGTGAATTACACTAACACTATTAATTATTCATTCACTGTATCGAAAATGTAATAACCTTTCCAATGATATATGATACATGTATGTTATTAAATGTATATCCATATCAATTAAGCAAAACATCTGAAGACACTGTGCCCCCTATCTATATCCTTAATAATTTCCTACCAAAAAACACACAATTTCTATTATTAAATTCATTTTTATTTAAGATTCTTTTAATGAACATTTGTGTACATTTGTAGGAACTAAATGACATAGCTGATCTTTGATGTCAGTATACGCAATGACTAGTACTACAGTTATGAGTTATGATATAATGTTATAGTAATATTGGATATATCAGGTAGCTTTTTCAATGCAATTTTTCTTCGGTCAGTTCATATCAGTGGAGTCACAGATAAAGTGCCACTACTGCTATAAAACAAGCTCTTGTTTGCACGAGGAATAATAAACAAATACATTGAAATGTGCACCATGCAGTTACATACTACATTTATGCACATTTGTAAAAATTACCACATTACCAAATACATGTTTTTAGTTTTGTTTATTGAAAAAGAGATAGTACAGCCTTTATTTTTCTGAAAATACAAAAATGCTTCATAGTTTTTGCTATTTTATATTGGACGAACGAACGGAGTAAAATACAATGTTCGTAATTTTTTAGTAATTAATTGTAAGAAACTTGGAAATTGAGTGCCTCAAATTGTATAGCATTCCCTCTAGATGGACATAATTATATATTTTGTCATTCTTCCATAATCTAGATTGGATATCTGTGTTTTTTTTAAATAAACATGACATGTCACCATATATTTTAGTGACCATTTTCAATCTCAAATTTTCTTTGAGTTGTTTATGTTTACTTGAACAACAAAGTGATTCTTAGTAACTTCAGCTTAATGCATGTACATTTTGTATGTGAATCAAATGGGCTAGACAGATAGATAAATAGATATATATGCTTAGTAGGCCTAGGTATGGCTCTAATTTGGATGCTGATACAACATACAATGCGCTTGCACTTTTTTATAACGGGTCTTGTTAAGGACCTTGGTATGATATATGGCCTCCCTTTCATTGGCTCTTTAAATCAATGGCCATGCATAAGGATTCCGGCGGTCAATACTGAATATTTGGACGAAATAGTTTGTATGAGTTTGTTAGTTGATTTTGGTAACCCCACAGTCTTCTTGCTTACAAAATGATACCCATGATGTAAATTTCTCAAAGTTCCAAAGGTTTTTGGAACGGTATAAAAATACACTCTTCAAAAATTCTTCATCGTTTTATCGGTTATCACTCCGGCAATTACCCCGACGAGGGTGCTTCTCCATATTGACTCACAGGTCAGCTATAACCGGAAGTGCTGTTTTTGTCGGGTGTTCCCTACATCATTATGAAAATGTCGCTTACGTAATTCAGAAATGCAAATACTCTATTAAAACTTATATTATTCAACATAACACACAATCAAATATTACATAGACACTTGAATAATTTAATGTTATTTAAACGCAATCTTACATTCATTGTATACAAACTTACCTTATTTAACATTACACAATCTTGCATTCTTTTACATTACAAGTATTACATACAAACTCAGCATTCCACGCAATCTTAACTTTTTTCTAAAGCATGTACACAAAACATACACACATATATGTTTAACCGATACTCACACTCACATGTTGTACAAAACTACAAATAACTCACATTATTTAAATATATCAATAAAAAAAAATCAGAGAATATCAAAGCGTCATCAAAACCATAATTCGAACTTATTATCGATTAAACTAGAGGCAAAATAGAAGCAAAAGAAAGATTCACATGGAGACTCTCGTAAAAGCACAAGAGAATAAGACCAGGCGTTCCAGAAGAGTAAGCGTCCTCTGCTTTATCGACGACACCCGCCATGTAAATCTTGGTCACATCCAAGCAAGCATCAAACATAATATCATTGTAAAGTATATCAACAGGCTGTGACATAACCAAATATTCGGAGAAAGTTTGCAAAAGGTTGACACAAAACAATGAATGAGGAAAATATGAAAAAAAAATAAAGAAGAATATTTACAACAATCTATCATACACGGATGACAGGGATCTTTTATTGTATATTGAAACTGAACCGAGCGCAAGAAAAGAAATAATTCTAACGTAAAACTAATCAGAAGCTAGCCTGCTGAGGTAAACTGTACTTACACAAAAATGATACTATAAGGCTGAACTTCAACACAAATCTTGAAGGCATTTCAAACGTTGTCGGTTGTCAGAGTATGTTCTTCGTTGAGCATATCCACGAAAAAGTCTTACATTTCAAAGATTATGCCGGGTAATAAGTGAGAGGAGCCAATGAAAAAATATCAATAACTAATATGTATCGATTACTAAGTTTTCAAATACGTACTGGTGACAATGGGACTCTAGCCTGAACCATGGTCAGAGTATCGAGTTTGTTTGAGGAATTACGATCAAATAACTGAATAGAAAATGTAACCTGTAATGATATGAATACTTTACAACATGTCGATAAAATAAAGTGTACCAACAATGGGCGTGTTTAGACGAATTATTATTGATATGAGTTTTAGAAAAACAACTTGAGCATTCACCGATATATAGGTAAATAGAATATTAAGTATATGGACCGCCAAGGGTAACTAAAATGGATATTCACTGGTCAAGCTCGTACGTTAGGTACATGATAATTTAACCGTATTCATGAAGTTACCCAAACCCAAATGTAAAACGGATATGTGAAGTCATTTTACATAAAACTAATTACTTGAGCAATCATTTTGATATTAGTTGTGGAAATCATTATGTGTACAACACGATTGAACTATCTATTCCAACAAGATCAAAATTCATTGTTTTTGAATATCCGTTGTTCATATAAACAAAGGAAACTTTCAGTTAAGATACTAGTGTTAAGTAAGATTAAAAATATATAAAATAAAAAATGATAACAAAAGCAAGTATTGCTTTCCTTTTTCTAGTGAGGAATGCAATATTTAGTTAAGCAATTCAATAATCGAATAATTTGGCAAATGTAAATCAGCAAAAAAGCAACAAAAAAACAACAACACAAACAAAAAACAAACAAAAAACACGAAAATCAGCAAATGTCACTTTGAAAACAATGTACTATTTCACTTACGTTTCATTCAAAATATTTTCGTCATTTTTTTTCCCGATACAATTTAGCGGTTTTCAATTTCTACTTTCAATTAGCTATCTTTTCCAATTTTTTTCTTTATAATTTAAATGATTTACAATCGGGTGTATCAAAATTAAACATCCGACAAAGCATGAATACATTTTAGCAAAACCTTCGGAATTTACAAGTACCTTTACAAGTAGAAAATCAAAAACAGCGAACCACATATATTTATAAAATAAACAACATAACATGATACGCTTAGTCCATTATTGTCATTGTTGTTATTAGCAGTAAAACATGCTTCAGAAAACACGTTTAAGATAAACCCTTACACATGTTCATTCACAACTAGATTCACTGACTCAAGTTTTGTTCTTTGTTTCGTTTGCTCCAAATTCGAAGTCTTTTTTGACGAGTTTGTATAGCATTAACTATATCAATAACGACAGGGAGGAGGACGAACAGACAGATAATAAGAATGCCTCCTGACCCTATGTACATCGCAGATGATCTAGGGTCGTAGGCGCATATTTTCGTATGCTTATACATAGCAGTGGTCTTGTAGTTTATTCTGTTAATCTTGTATACATGGCTTAGGAGTTCCTCGGACGTCGTAGTGTTCAAAGTTGACGGGGTTGGCAATGTGCAGACTGAAAAATAATATGAAAGGTAAACATGCTAGTTAGCATAGGAGTTGAAACGATCAATAACACAGCAAATGTCATTCTGAGATATATCATTGCAAAACGTTCAATGTTTAACACATGTTAATGAAATTTTTACCTGGCGATTTATAACATGCAAAACTGGTATGTCATGTAGCGATGTTCATTAAAAAAACAAAGCATTTACACGTTTATGTACAATATTATATGCAGAATTGTTTACAGTACAAATGTTCATCCTGTGTAAAGTGGTACATTTTATTAACTGTGTTCAGTGTTAACACATGCAAAGTACCATACCAAAAAATATATGACAAATATGTTATGATATACAGTGACGTGCCAAAGGTCTTTCAATTTTTTCATTTTGCTATATATTCTTTGTATTTCCAACTTTTTTTCAATGAATTTTCCTGACTTTGTTTATTGATCATTTTTTTGAAATTTGTTGTACTTATAGAGAATTGTTTCCTGTTTCATCTCATAATATTTTCACTGTTTTCCGTTATGTATAACTAGAGAAATCATATTTTTTTTGATAACATTCAATTTTCGGGACGCCCTTTTGACGTCATTTGGTAATGTTATATAGCGAAATGGCGTCACATGGAAAATAGCAGTGTAGATAATTCTGTATAGCTCCATAAATACACAAGGGAAAATTAAATTAATATTATGAGAGGACGCCTTGTATATTTCTGTACCAAATGACAAAAAATTGTCAAAATCCAACCATAAACAAAGTCAGGAAATTCATTGAAAAAAGTTGGAATATATAACAAAAATAAAAAAATTGAAAGACCTTTGGCACGTAACTGTATATGCGGTCTTATACAAATGTATGACCAATGCAATACTAGCTCCACAGTCACAATATGAGATAGGTGACCCAAACACACTGGAAAAATTCGAAAGAGGATGAGGATGTAATGTCAAAATTGCTACATCACAATTCGTTTTGCTTGTAACGCTAAACATGTATTCAACAGCCCAAAATTAAATAAACTATTATCTACGGGTTTAACAATAGCAAAGATCTGCACAACAAAATGTATATATTTGCCTCTCCCTAATGTTGAGTGGATTCCCAGATTTTGTCATGAACGGCATTTGGAAATGGTTACAAAATAAAAACTGTGAAAAGGAACACCTAACTGCAAACAAAGTAATATTCTGTTAAACCAGATATTTTTAACGCTCTATGGCATTTAAAGGATATTGTTTTACTATTTTAACTAGCGCGTTTTACATAGCAATGATAACTTGTGATAAAATAGCATACTGACATTATCCTGTTGATTGCCGTACCTGAACAGACAGGTAACTGCCCTTTCCATTGGCCAAACAGACAGCGATGTTCGATATCTCCTGATGCCAAGGAATACCCGCCAATACAGGAATAAAGGGCCATACAACCGCCTGATGTACCATTAATTAGCACTTTAGCATTCGCAACAGCTTTCGGTGTATCGCATTGCAGCGTTGTAGGGATGGTCGATTGGATTGTAGTCTCGTCTGGACTTGTAGTTGAAGTTTCACTTCCTGTTCCGGAGGAAGATGTAGAAGGCGATCCGACAACAGTTGTTACTTGAGTACTCGAAGACGCTTTGGTGTCTGTTAATGTCGAAGAAGTTAGATCATTCGGTACAGCGTTATCAGTGGTGAGGGCTATGGATTCCATGTTCGTCGTTAAATGATTCGATGATGTGGTAGAATTTGTAAGTGCTGCTTTATTTTGTTCAGTGGTTGGTGTTGCATTATCTGAAAAATAACGAAAACGCATAAAGCTGACTTGACAAATCACTTTTCTCAAGTAACAATTGATTATGTTCCTGTAAATTCAGTGTAGATCACCTGCATGGTACTAACTCTTTCTTACTCTTTCCTCTGTTTACCAATTATAAATTATCTTTAATGTGACTGTAAGGCCATGTTGAATTACTGGGAATGTTGTTAGTGTGTTGCCATTTTACACTGTGTGGTATTAACAAGCCACGATAAATGTAAAAAACTGGCAGGCATTTTTTCATTGATGGACCGTCCTCTGTGATGCCCTTTTTTACCTAATTTTTTGCTTGACTGTAAAGAATGGTGGAAGCCCCTGTAAAACGTAGTCGTGGTCAATGGAAACAACTAGTGGTTCTTAAGATATCGTATATAGGGTTATTTTATGAATGCTTAATTATCTATTCAAAATCACTGGTTTTATATTGAACGTACTCTATTTTAGAGGTGATCCAGCAAAGATTAATAACCTTAGCGTGTGTATAATAAAAGCAATCAGAAAATACCAAAGCGTCAACAAAACCATTATCCGAATTTTGCTAGAAAAATATTGGACATCTACATGTACTTGCATATTATATATTTCATTTCAGTCACTTAACAGTAAAAACAATACGTATCTGTTGATTGATTAAGCTATGTACAATGAACAAGATGCTATATAATCAACAGAATTTAACTACGATGTTTCAAAATAATACGTCTGGAAATGGTACCTAATATTTGGCAGTACAATCCACTACGTGTGGCAGGACAGGAACACTGCACGTTGTTACTACCTTCAGGCCGCGTACAAACCCCAGGAACGCATGGTCCGGAGTCTTCTCAATGGAACAGAAACACTACATATCATAATATTGTTCCTGTGTGTTCGAATGGTTTATAAACAAACTAATCCAACTCCTGATCATCAACGATCTTACTGTTTCCAGACAATAATGTAGCTTTTACATTAATTATCGAGTGTTAGATACACATGAAGATCAACCACCACGAGAGCGTCTTAGAACTTGATTTCTCAGCGTTAAAATTAAATTTCCCTACCATTAACCGTTTCATTGTAAAAGATGTATCCCTGCAAGGAAAGATGACGTTGCGGGGCTATTTGATGTGATATCTAGATAACTGACCAATGGAATACCATACAGTGCGTTACCATTTTGTGGGTAACCAGCATGTCTTACTTAATAAATGTAGTTGTATCCAATAAGTCGAACATTTTTCATTTTTGAGTTATTGACTCGTCTTTGAACATACATTAAGTCAATACATCCCGACATACCACACATATATATTATCATACTATCTTCGCATCAGGTAAACCAATATTTGTTTCTATGAAAATGTTTATAAGGGCCAATGTCAGACCCATATTATGACTGTTACGCACCTGTTCCGGAAGTGTTGTAAATACGTATGTTGACTTTACCGGATGTGGACGATTGTTGGTAAATACCGCCTCCCCAGATACCTCCAATGAACACGATTTTACCGTTGTACTGGTCTGATGGTCGCCACAACAGAACGGTTTCGTTTGTGTATGCGTATATGATACCACCGTATTGTCCTTTAGTCCCGTCCGTCTGACTGTTTCCGGCCGCAACAAACCGGAGGCCATTGTTATTTCCGTTGTAAACGGTTACCTGCAAAAAGTTAAAAGCATAGTTCCATCAAATAACATTTAAAACATATCTAATGTTCTTGTTTGTTGTTGTATTGTCTTTTTGAGATGATCGTACCGAGTTTGACCTTGTCTCATTTAATCAACACAAACAGACAAAATAAGTTTATTTATTACAGTTTTGCCTGTAAAATATAGGAAATTATCAAACTGATGAAACTTGTATTTTCACTGCAGTGATGAACAGTGAAAATATAAGATTTTGCCGTGAAAATATAAAATTTTGCAGTGAAAATATAAAATTTTGCAGTGAAAATAAAAAATTTTGCAGTGAAAATAAAAGGCTTTTTCAGTGTAATGTGACCCCACTCAATATTTCTGTAATTCGCCGTGACCCGCCGTAGATTTTAACGCTGGGTAGTTTTCCATTGGGTAATTTTTTCACGTTACACCGGAACTTTTGTATGAGCTGTTCCCCTTGATCGAATCGAAGATGTCATTGGAGGCTCGGCGTATTGTTGTCGTCTGCTAGAACTTGTCTAATGTGGAAAGATGGTCTTGAAGAAATGGCATCAATAGTAAATATTGATGAGCAACTGCTGCAGGAATTTATATGCAATGAGTTGGAAGATGAGAATGGTTAAAATTTTCCGATTAGCCTATCACAATACGCTGTGTACTGGACCCGATCAGTTGTGATTTCGACGGATTAGGCCTAGTTACGTTCCAGGTGGCAAATAAAAAAAAAAATCATGAAAGTATCTTAAGTCCTCTTTCGAAATGTAATAAAAAGAAAATTCAATGGTTTTACGTTTGATATCAAATATTTACAGTCTACACTGATATTCACCCGATAACCATTGCACTGCAAACTAGTGTTATTTTCCAATAACTATACTTGAGAACGTGCAAAATTTCTATGACGTCGACAACAATACATGAGGGCGGAGCTATGCAAATTGTCCCGTTTGAATCACAATTGTATGACGTCATCAACAACTGACATGGGCGGAGCTAGCTACCCCTTATGCAAATTTCATGCTGTTACATTTATTGAACTGTTTTCACGTTTGTAAGTTTTGAAATAAAATAATGTCTGCAGATGGGGCTAAATTGAATAGAAAAAATTATGAACCATTTGCAGGAAAATACTGTTAATATAAGAATTAACTTTTGATTTTGTTTAGTTTATTAGATCATAAATCCAATGGAGCACGAGGTAAACTTAACGTAAACGCTTCGCGTTTACGCAATTTACCTCGTGCTCCATTGGATTTATGATCTAATAAACTAAACAAAATCAAAGGTTAATCCTTAAATATATTTCACGAGTATGGCAGATTTTTTTTTATATTTTAACTCGTGCTACGCACTCGTGAAAATATAAAAAAAAATCTGCCATACTCGTGAAATATATTTAATATTAAACGGCAAACCAATGACTATCCTCTAAAAACATTACACTCGACGACATATCACATCATAACCACATAAACGTTTACAGACATTGTTAAAAAAACCCAACATGCTCTCGCACAACAATACGAAATATCGAATGGTATCATTACAGCAAAAGCCTATATATCACAACATAACCTATCTCCGTCAGAGAATACCAAAGTGTACCTTTACGACGATACGGGCTGCCATATGGTTGCATTACTTTGGAAACATATATCAAAACGTAACCTTTCTACATAACAGCATACCAACTTTCACAACTATAACGATACGGAATGCCATATCACGTAAAGATACAGAATACTTTTCAATGAAACAAAGATTACGACCATTTAACTTGCCCATAGTTCTGATCAACAGGCATCTCACGAACCCTTGTGTTGTTAGTTTGTTTGTCAGCAGTCGACATCAATCGCGAAAGATATTTAGAACAAGCGCTAGAATATCGAATCAACTGCGACATGTAAACACCATAGTTGGAGAAGTAGGGTTGTTACTATCAAGAAATGGAAAGTTAAAGATCGGAAAATTACATAATCATCACGTTTATCGTATAGCTTTATAGTTAGCTGTCCATGTTGGTCATCGTTTAAATAGATATCGAGGTAAACAGCAGATGTAGAAGAGTCTGTTATGTCCTCTAATTCAAGTTCAGAGAGGTATGTACGATCGATGTGGTCATCAAACTTCTTGTTGTTTATAGGCAACACATCGTCGATATGTCTGAAAGGGAATTTAAAAGATTTGGCAAAGTTTGTGTTACCTGCCCTGATAAGCTCTTCCATAAATTCAGACTTTTATGAAAAAAGAAACAAGTCAGCTTAGAGTGGGGCACAGTTTGTTCCCACCTTAAAGGCACCACCTTATAATGATACGGACTGGCATTTGGTATCGTTTCAATGAAAGCATATACAAATATCATTGTGTATCAGAGAAAATCTAATTCCGACAAAGAATACCAAGCTTCAAACTACAAAGACAAAATCATAAGTTAGCAATGTCACGGTATACCATACCGTTAGCAAACAGCAAGGTATAGTACGGTGTATAACGATAGTGATACAATATACCGCAGCGCTACATGATATTGACAAAATACGTCACGAGTTAACCAAACCACACAAAATCTATAAAAAAAAACTTCATCAACTAGGTACATAACAGTAAGAGTAGTAACAACAGCACAAATACACTGATTACAACACAACAAAGGCTGTAACAAATTAAAAGATCACGTAACACACACATATGCTGCACCTCTTAAATTTAGTAATAGATACAGTATGCCGAAAAAAAGGAATAAAACTGCAACATACAGCTGTTTCGTCCTCCTAGGACTCTTCGGTGATGCTAGGGGCAAAAAGATAGGAATCCAAAATTTCGAAACTTATGTAGAAGCAGAAGGGTCAGGTGCGTAAAACCCTTTTAATTTATTAATTTAGAAGTAAAATTAAACTAGTTCTGTATAATTTCAAATCATGTACTACGAAAATGAGTATATTAAGTACCGTGCCACTACTCAAATGAGATTAACTGTGGCTATGGAGGCTCAAGGAAACCTCGGGGACTAAAAAATCCACCAGCAGAGTCTGCCACCCCCTATCATAAAGATCACGTAACACACACATATGCTGCACCTCTTAAATTTAGTAATAGATACAGTACGCCGAAAAAATTAATTATACTGTTCTCGTGTAACGTGCCACCAATTTCGTACATTTTTTATATAAACATCTTTTCTAGCCCAACAAATGCTACAAATTATAATAAACGGACATTCCAAGATAAATATCTTACGTCTACGACAATTAAGTAATCCCTTGGATTATACTGTTGTAGGAGGTCAACTTCATATGTGTTGTTTTGTTCTTGAGCAATGGTCAATGACGTCACGAAAGTTCTGACTGGGGATGGAAATATCCACATCAATATCCGAATACGTCCTTGTCCCGAGTATGAGTGTTCATTACTACCCCAGCCGTCATAGCTGTTACATATTGCCGCTAATATAAGGAAATACAAACGATATCATATCAAAATATATAAAATAAATACCAAATTATATGAAATAAATACCAAAATGATATATTTGAAATGTGTAAAACTAATTTCAAAAATGTTACATCACAATGTACGAAACAAATATCGAAATCTGTATAGAAATTTTTTAACCATTTTGATGAATTTGGTTTTTACCATATCTCGTGTCAAAAATTTGAGAAGTTTTGTTTTAAGCAGCGAACAGTGTTTTTTTATCAAAAGTATACTAAATTATTTTAAAATAAGTTTTCGAGAAAAAAGAAACAAAGAATGTGTACACACAATTTTTCCCAGTATCTTCCGTCGCACTTCTGCTCGGTGACCAAAGGCGAATGGCATTGGTGTTGTACCCGTATATGACACCTCCAATACTGACGTGCAAATTTGCCCCGGTCCCATAGTAAACCGTGCCTAAATTACAAAAAAAAAGTCAATGTCATCTTCAAAGTTGACAACTTTTTTTTCCACAAATGTTAAGCAAGAGAACATGGCAATATATTATAACATACAATGTACCATTCCAAACGTATAACGTACATTGTAAATACCAGAAAGCTGAAAAAAGATGTGCCGAAACCACCACCTATTCTGTTACTCATATGATAATATTTGATTTCTTACTGGTGCAAATCCAGTCGAATTGGTCAAGTACAAACAATATTTTCATTTCGTGCAAATTGTTACATAAAACAGCGAAAACACTTACACATTGTTAACAGTTAAAGATTAAGATTTAGAAAATAACCTATCTGCATAAGAAAGGAACATCAAGCTTAACACAAATGTTAGTATTGGTAAGTTTCTTTGCAACTGTTTTCTGTCAGAAATAAATACAATGGAACAAACCCTTCTAGAGGTGTCTAAGATTCGATCTTACTACGTTAGAGTTAGTGACATTAATTACAATAAATTTTCAGAAAATTTTAAATTTGTATCATTTCAAAATTCAAACAGCAAGAGAATTACTGGATACATTACCCTGGGCATCTGAGTACATTGAAGGCGAGGAATCTACGCAGAGTGTCTGCACAGTTACTAGGTCTGGGTACGCTCCAAGATTATGCTGTATCTCTTTATAGTAGGTGTTTTCTTAAGGGAATACACAATTGACAAGTTCTGAATAAAATACACTTTCAAAATAAAAATAAATAAATGAAAAAAAAACAAAAAAACACAACAGACGAATTATAGATAATATTGATGAAATTTGTTTTGTTTGTTCTCAAGACAAAATTAATACGACGTTGATACAGTGGTAAACTTCTTTCTTATTCCTGTTTTAAATATCTACTGATAATCGTGAACATTTGTTATTCTCTAGCATGGATTCGTGTTCAATTCCTAATTTCTTGTTCCAGCCATAATTGACCTATAAGGTCTAAGGTTTGGTAAAGGCCTGGTTAATATCAATGAAGCTGAATGTTATTTACAATATTTACATTTGACGTTTTGATCATTGACATGCTTTCGGTGCATTTGAAGAAAGAGGGTTTGGGCAAAGAATCCATGTTTGAACATGAAAACGGTCTCATGAATGCAGGACCTGGTGTTTATTTTTTTAGAGAATACCGAAGCGTTAACCAAACCATAATCAGAATGACTAACACAGTAACAGTATGTCACTAATGAGTAAGTCAAAGGGTATGGCAACACCCCATAAGTACACTAACCATCTAGATCAACCCATTCGTACTGGAAAACTGGATCGCCGAAGTCGCACAGCAGCCACACTCGTACTCTAACCTCAACAGTATTGTACCGTCCACCAATCCGGTTTGATCCTGTGTACCCTGGCCCTCCTGTAGTGTAAACAAAATGATCGTATAATAAAGAAAACAAGACCATTGCTCTGCTGGCTGCTTTGAGTTATCCTTATCCATTCAACTTACATGTATTTCCTTTTGGACCTCAGAACAAGTAAAAGTCAGACGAAAATAAGACGTCTGCAAGGTAAACGTCTTCTGCTTCGCTTCATCAACACCCGCCATGTACATCAAGTAACATCCAGAAACAGGTCGTGTCCTCAAAAGAGAACTTTTAAAACTATTATTTTCAATCATAACTCGTAGGTATATTGATTAGCAAGAGAGCAACCATTACAACTGATCATAGTCTCAATCAATCTTCATTTATCGTACCGTTACTTTGTTCGTCATCAACCAACATCTATTTCAAATCCTTTCTTTATTTACTATATTTAAAGAAAGCTCTAGAATATCGAATCAACTGGGATATGCAAACATCATAAACTGAAACCATGGAATATTGTTATACTGATGCTTGGTTAAATAGCATTTGATCTGTCGAAAAAACACAGCCAATGTGTAAGGTTACCGTAACGTTATCAACCGGGCATATTCCTTTTTTTCCAAACAATAAATGTAATAGCTTTTGCAAACAATAATCAAAGTATTAGATGTCTTGTCTATACACATATAATGTAACTACATACAAAGATCACTGAGTGTGGTTAAACCATCAGGAACAAGGCTTGTAATTAATTTTCGATTTTTATTCAAAACAGAATAAAGACCTGATTGACTTCACCAAATCAGAAAGGGATTCCAATTCAGCATGTTTGTGTTTAGTCCATTGTCTGACATAATCTTCCAGGGTTCAGAAACATCTTAAAACTCACATTAAGTTTGATAGATGGATTTCGTGGTATCTAGGATCTTTCCAGAAAAGCTGCATAGATGTTGGGGATAATATTCAAATAACCAGCCACTACGTTTCCAGGTTGACTATAGCAAGATACATATGAAGCAAATTGAACTTGCTGATGAAGGGGTCAATCTAAGGTCATTTGCATTCAAATGTTGCAGTCGTTGCATATAATCAAACCGATTTTGTGGAATAGATATAGAAAAACAATAGGAAGGTACACGTACATGTATAGATGTATATATGGGAAGAACGGTGGTATGTTATCTTAAACAGATTTTTGGTGTAAGATATTGCTGTTGTCAATGATATCAATCTCCATGTTGACAAATTCGACAATCATAAAATGTCGAGTTACTCATTGTCTATTGCTGTCCGTTTGAAAAGACTTAAATAGTTGAATTTGTGCAATATTATCAATAACCTTATAGAGCCTCAATGCTAGCTCCCAAAGGTCATTCGAAACAGTTCTTGTTGCAATATCTTTCAATGTGTTTAATGCAGAGCAAGCAAGTAATTGAAATGGAGTTAGAACGGGATGTTCATCCAATCCCCTCTTTAAAGTGTCCCAATACTTAATAACTACTGAGTATAGAGTAACATGAAAACCAGTCCACCAGCAGAGATACTTGCCAAGTGATATAAAGAAGATCAGGTAACACAAAAGCTACAATTATTACCATAATCCTTTAATAATCCAGCGATGGTGTTTTAATTAGTTGTTGATTGAATTGTAACATTTTAATAGCGTTTTTTTTTATTTAGATATTTCTCGTATCGATAATTTTTACTCGTTGCTGTTTGAATTAAGATATTTTCCCCGTGTCGATCATTTTTACTAGCTGTTGTTTGTGTTTTGATATTTCCCGTTTCGGTCATGTTTACTAGCTGATGATTGAATTTCGATATTTCCCGTATCGATCATTTCTACGTGATGTCGTTTGAATTAAGATATTTATCCCGTGGCGATCATTGTTACTAGCTGACGATTGAATTAAGATATTTCCCGTACGATCTCTTTTACTAGCTGTTGCTTTAATTTAGATAATTCCCGTATCGATCATTTCTACTACATGTTGTTTGAATTAAGATATTTCCTGAATTGAGCATTCAACTGACTGTTGTTTGAAATACAAATGTAAGATTTTCCCCGTATCGGTCGTGTCTACAAGCTGTTGATTGAATTTTGATATTTCTCGTATCGGTCATGTCTACAAGCTGTTGATTGAATTTTGATTTTTCCCGTATCGGTCATTTTTACTAGCTGTTGATTGAATTGGGATATTTCCCGTATCTGTCATGTTTACAAGCTGTTGATTGAATTTCGATATTTCCCGTATCTGTCATGTTTACAAGCTGTTGATTGAATTTCGATATTTCTCGTATCGGTGATGTTTACAAGCTGTTGATTGAATTTCGATATTTTCTCGTATCGGTCATGTTTACAGGCTGTTGATTGAATTTCGATATTTCCCATATCGGTCATGTTTACAAGCTGTCAATTGAATTTTAATATTTCCCATTTCGGTCATGTTAACTAGCTGTTGATTGAATTTTGATATTTCTCGTATCGGTGATGTTTACAAGCTGTTGATTGAATTTCGATATTTTCTCGTATCGGTCATGTTTACAGACTGTTGATTGAATTTCGATATTTCCCATATCGGTCATGTTTACAAGCTGTCAATTGAATTTTAATATTTCCCATTTCGGTCATGTTAACTAGCTGTTGATTGAATTTTTATATTTCCCGTATCGGTGATGTTCACTTTGAATTTGGATAATCCCCGTATCGGTCATATTTACTAGCTGATGATTGAATTTCGATATTTCCCTATCGATCATTGTTTTGCTAATGCGGACAGATACACGAAACTGAAATGATTGCACTTGGCTGATTAAAGGAAAGTAGATCTCAAATATCAATATTTTCTCTTTGCTGCTTCCATGTATCAAAATGTTATTGTATCGCACGCATGGAAATATCATTACATATATTTCTAATCAGTGTTAAAAACATATATCGATACACACCCTGTGCAAACCACACATGGAGAAGAGATTGTACCTTGATTACAACGCTTACGTCTAGGAGAGGCATATTATCTATGAAATAAAGAAAATACACTTTTGCTATGCATCATTATATTGTAATGCACTGTAAAGGTGAATGTTGTTATAAAACTGTGACAACATTTGCTATTGTGACATCTTCAATATCTATTTTATTTCCACAATATATACCCCTACCGAATTAAGTTGGCATTCATAAGGCAAAGACCGATTGTTGACGTGATCATTTATCATTATCATAACGTCATAATTGTTATATTGGATTTCACTAACAGTCTCCGGGCGATGGCTTTTCTGTTAGTTAAACAAGCATTCCCGATACAGTATTTGAGCTAAATGCTGAGAAACGAAATTGTGTAATTAAACTTTGTATGATATGACCAGATTCTAAAAATGGTTTATATAAGTATGAAACTGCTTAAATGAATCACACTTACAACCTATCTGTAACAGAAAAGAGAATAATGTTTTGTCACCGGGTATCGAACTCTCAATCTGCGGGTTGATATGTGCACGCTCTACCACTGAGTTAAAGGGGAATTCCCTCTAGCTCGAAGCTTGAAGACGACTTAAATCCTATGTAAATCTACATATGTACCACACTACTAACCTATTTTAAATGTGTTCGACCTCGAATACCACAACCCACATTCTAACTCTAACTACCACCGAGGGTCGAATCATCGCTTTTCAGGTTTCTTATCCGGATGCTCCATCACTGATCTAATGGGATATTCCCTCTATCTCAAAGCTAGAAGGCGACCTAAATTATATGTACAATTTAAATCTGCCATACGCTTTAGGTTTTAGGTATTAATTGCATTCATAAAAAAAGTCAAAAACAAATTCATGAAATGCGAAAAACGCTAATATCATTCATAAATTATAAATACAATACAAAAGCAGTTTCGTACTTAAATGCGTAAGTGTGTGATTTAAAAGCAACCCTTTTAAAAACTCCAGGACATTTCCTTCTCAAGGATTTGACATGTTTTTTTTTTCTAACCTGTGTATGCAGCTGATCCTTTGTTGGTGTAAACTGCCCCGGGGTATCCTTTGTTGGCGCTAGGGAGGAGGACCTGGGTTAACTCCTCGTTGTAAAAATATATCACCCCTCCGTAATAAGTGTCGGTGTCGTCGTCACGATGTGCGGAACCGAAGCCCGTGAATATATAGTCATAACCATTTTCAGTGACTTTGACCTGCACATCTACTTTAACCGGAAGTTCTTTGAAGTTGTAGTTAAATGTGGCTTCCGACCCATCCGCACCGCTTTGTGCTGTCAAAGTTTTCCATTCACTTGTGTATGTCGGCGAGTTGATTGGGGAACTATCTACAATGACAACATTTTGATTTCTTATACAAAAACAAAACAACAATAGAAGAATGTATTTGGCATGTCATAAATAGTCAAAATAGATCAACACCGCAACTGCGTTAAGAATATTTTCAGGAATCTTTTGATATCTTGTCAAGCGTTGGTTCATATCAAGCAAACACTGATTTTTTATTCTTTGATATTTCGGTCAAACAGAGTCAAAATAGTTTAGTACACAAACTATGTAAGACATATTTTCAGAAATCATTTGATATTCTTACAGATCGTTTATCGATTCAAATCAAAGAAACGCAATAACAATCACAAATATGACAGAAGAATCAAGTGCAAATCGATGGACAGTATCATATTATACAAGTAAAATATACATGCCCATGTCCATATCAAAATCATAGGATACACGCATTGACGAAACCGGCACTGGGCCGTCAGTGTTTAACAGCCATTGACGGACATGACCATTGTACCAAATTTTATATTGGCGATACACAAACCATCTGTAAAATATTCAACTTTTACGATGACGATCATTAACATTTTAAACATTAACAAATAGGTTATTTTCATGGTGTTAACACAAGTTAAAAACATCGTGCTAGCAACAAATAATTACAATGTAATTAGTCGCTCTGACAGTTCTGTAGGGTCTCGTGTATCCGTTTCTGAAATGGGGCTTTTCAAACTAGTAAAAGAACGTAGAAGATTTCTATGTTCACAAAAAACAAACAAACACGAAAAAACTAATAATATGTAGTAGACACTAAATACATGTATTTTATCGGCAGTTTTTAATTATGAGCACCGTTTACAAAACTGTTTTTTTTTCAAACTTAGGCGATTGCCAATCATTGTATCATACTTATCTTAGGTGACCAACTGTTTCAATACGTAATTGTCTTAACAAAAACACATGAATGGATTGTACAAAAAACACGCACGAGAATAGCTCCTTTATATAATTTAAAATAAGATACCCTCAAGCCAAATGATAAATCAAAATTGCATCATACAGCTGTTTCGTATCCTGTTTCGTATCAGCGATGCCAAGGAAAGGGCTACAAATTAAATGAAGCTTTGAAAGTGACTGAGGAAAAACAACACCGGCTGAAAATAAAGCAAAGTAAAGTCATACAATCGAATGTTGATTAGTAAGCTTTTATTAGACGACAAATGGAAAAAAATCACTTACCTCTGAATAAGAACATCATAACAACGTAAAACAAATAAGATGTTTTTCTATTTCCGCCAATCATGATTAGTTTAGTAGACCGTGACCAAAGCAAAATAAGGATATGTCTTTGTAAACTCTGTATTTCCTTCTTTTTTTTTATCAAATTCGAAGTATCTGATACTTAAGACAATTCATCGTCACTAATGCATGCAACGCATCGGCAGAATCGTGAAACCACGTCCTGTTCAGACAACGACAGAGCATCCTTATATGGTCTGGCCAGCCGTCAGACGTCTATCTGGTGTGTACTGGTGTGTACAGTTGGACAACAAAGGAAGGACTGCGCATATCACATCTCTGTTTCATCACGTCATTGGCTATATTCAAAATAGATTTTTTTCTGTGATTAATGAAGAGATGTCGATAAAAGAATCAGAGAATATTGGAGAGACAACAAAACCACAATCCGAACTCAAGTTTGATTACACTAGGGGCCAAGCAAGAACAGAGGAATGAATATATATAATCCACACGCTGTCTATGGACAGATACAAAATGACACGCGTTTTGGAGGGGTAAACGTCTTCTTCTTTCGCCATTTACATTGCACGTAGACTTTGTTTCGAAATACCAAAAATGTACTTGTTGATCAACGCATTCAAAAACGAGTGTTACGTCGTCTTTAATGATAGATGGTGGCAGACTCGGCTGGTGGATTTTTAGTCCCCGAGGTTTTCTGGAGCCTCAATAGCCACAGTTTATATTATTTGAGTAGTGGCACGGTACATAATATACACATGTTCGTAGTACACGAGTCGAAATTATACAGAACTAGTTTAATTTTACTTCTAAATTCATAAATAAATAGGGGTTTCACGCACCTGACCCTTCTGCTTTCACATTAGTTTAGAGATTTTGGATTCTGCCTTTTGGCCCCTAGCATCACTGAAGAGTCATAGGAGGACGAGACAGCTGTATATGCGATTTACAGTGTAGTTATTTTTTTCGACATACTGTGTCTATTACTAAATTTAAAAGGAGCAGCATATGCGTGTATTACGTCATATTTAAGTATACAAATAGTTCAATATCATGATGAGGGTCATATAACTGGCCCATAATCTTCATCAACCTGCATCTCGAATCTTTTAAGGGTGTTCGTCAGCAGCCGACATTTAAATTCGTCTTGATCAGAATCGTCATATTTATTGTATCACTGTCAACTGTTGTTCGCAACGAATGCAAAAATATTGTATAATGTGGGAATGTTAACAGATCATGTTAATGACTAAGTAATGTTTTGTGGGGTCAGCAATTTGCATTTTTTGTATTTGGTATTAAACAATAGAGTTACTTGCTGGGTTTTAATCAAAATGCGAATTAAACAAATGTAAAACAACCACGAAATATAGTGTACACCGCTTCAAGGCTGTACCAGCCTGTTTTTCTGTTCTGTATCATTAATTGTTTGTTGAATAACATGACAACAATCTGATTAATTCACACGTAACATTAAACAAAACTGTTTAAAATGATATTTATTACCATTGTCAACACGATCGAGATTTATATTTACCATTGCATGGTATTGCCACTATGTAACCCTACGAAATTCATTTGGCATTCATAAGGCAACGAATGTCATTGACCGTTTGTTGACATGGTCATTATTATTTTCACAATTGTTATGTTGGATACCGCTGACTGTTTCCGGGCGATTGAACAACCATACACGATAGATACATTATTAGAGCTAAATGCTGAGAAACCAAATTCTGTAATTGAACTATTTATGAGAAGCTCATATCCTAAAATGTAAAATATAAATATTGAACTGCATAAATGAACCACCCTAGTCTCCGGGTTACTAGGCAGACGCTCTAACACTAAACGAAAATTGAATTCTCTCTTGTTTAAAGCTAGAAGGTTTCACCATACATGCAAATGTTTACTGGTATTATCTGCCACACTACTAACCCGTTTTAAATGTGTTATCTCCGGAACACCACAACCCAAGTTCTAACTCTTACTCCAACTATCCTCCAGGTTCTTTGTCGGATTATCTACCACTGAGCTAAAGGGAAATTCCCTCGAGCTCAAGCTAGAATTAAGCGAACTTAATCCTATATTTATTTTAAATCTGCAACACATGTTTAAGTTTTAGGTCTTAGTTGCATTAATTTCAACAACAGACACCAACTGAAATCAGAATAATGCCTACAATCAATAATTTCAAAACGTCCATCTGAATGAAAATTGTTTTCCGAAATTTGCAAAGAGTTATAATACGTGTGGTACAAAACTTTATGTAGCATTGATCATCACTGTCATTCAAAAGTAATACCTTAGATGTCATGAGAATTTTATATCCTTTGTACATTTTAAACCTTCCACATATATTTAAGTTTTAGGTTCTAGTTGCATTCATATCGACAACATATATCAACTGAAATATGTTAAATTCAATGCCTACATTCATCAATTTTAAAACGTCCATCTCATTGAAATTTGAATTTATTATTTTCTGAAGTCAGAATGAGGTCTAATACGTGTGACAAAATATCTTAATAATATTGATGCTCAATGCCAAAATAATAACTTAGATGTCATGGCAATGATGACTTCATTGTATTCATAACTGATCGAAATTTCATTTTGATAAGATAACAAATGTTGACAGTGACAATGACGATCAATATTATCTTTTTTATGAGAAAAGGAAAACAACTATAAATCATTAAAACATTACAAAAGATATAGTACAAATACACACACTATGTGATATATGATGTAGAAGTAAGAACTATCACTAATTTTTTTATCTGATCATAATCTGCATACTTTCATTTTGCCTTAAGGATGACGTACGTGACACACAGATATGCTGCATCTTTTAAATTTAGTATAAGATCGATCTGCCTACTAGAATTTTTTGGGAAGTTAACAGTTCAGAACAGGTGTGAGTATCTCTGGGCAATACTCGAACAAGGAACTCCCATGTCTGCCATTATACGGTTTTATTATAGCTAGGTTTACTTCCTTCTTTACCGTGTCATTATCTTTTAAAGTTCAGTATACTCACATGAACTCGGGCACTGGTATTTTTAAACAAAATAAATTACGAAACTTCATGAATAATTACGTAGTTTTGTAGATAACAGCCACAACCCTTAATAATCAGTAACAGGGAACGCTTATTTCGAACCAATGGCTGATGTACAAGTCACTATTTCAACTAAACATATCGCAATTAGAGAATCCCAAATTGTTAACAAAACCTAAATCCAAACTAAATACATTAAATCAGGAATAAAATATGAAGAAATAATGATTTACATGGAAATACTTGATCAATAATTATTATTCATAATAAAGTTACAGATGATGGATAGTGAACGATATTGTATTGTAATAAGAGTTTGTGTATATGAGTTATATGTCTATCAATACCTGTTTTGCTAACAAATGTTAACTCAGTTTCTAAACCCATTTGACGATGATGTTATTAATTGAAAAAAACATGATTCTTTGTGCCGTCAGCTGGCTATACATTTGCTTCTATCCATTACCATCACAAGGACAATGTTTCATATTTTTTTTTGTATATACTGCATAAAAATAGATAGATCACCTTGCCAACTGATTACTTCAATTATTGATATCCTCGACGCTAACACTTTGAAGAGAACTGTCGCCTGAGTCGATTGATATGAGATTTCTTTGAAGGCACTGGTTATCGGTGAATGGTTCAATATATTTCATTATATTTTTTAATTAATTATGTACTACAAAACACCCACATAAATGTATATTGATCAGCGTCTGGCTAATCAATAAGTCGGATTATACCTATGGAACAGCAACATGACTTTCTTTATTCCAGTGAGTTAATCTCGTAAAACAAAGGAACACTTGTTCAGGTCATTCGCTTACAAAAATGGCTTAAAGCCGATAATCTATATTGCACAAGGTTGATATGAGTTCATATATACCTTACCAGTCAATAACTCTGATAAACTATTTCTTCAATAATATCTCTGGTCGTTTGATGAAAGTTACCAAACTATTCTTCATCGACAGATGTTATTATTTGATACAAATAAGTTAACGTTGTCAATAATAAGGCATTAAAAACGATGTCTTCATTAAATTAACTCACCGGGTTTATAACATTCCAATGCCTTCAGCGAACTAACTGAATGCTGCGATATGGCATATTATTGAAAGTTCATTTATATACCTAGGTTATGCTGAGCATGATTTCTCTTCAGTGGATGAAGAAAGACATGCCGGCCTTTAAACTACATGAAGGTGGCTAGGAGAAGGTCTAATCTGCAATCTGCTAAAATGTATTACCATTTTATTTCATTATGGCTTTTATAGAGTCGAATGGCCATATCTATGTTAAAATGAGGTCGGTATCACTCCCAACAACTAATAAAAGAGCAATAACGCTCCGTATGACCTGGATATATCGATAAACTTTAAAACAAACGTCATTTCTCAGCACCTAGAAACGTCGCAAAAGAGATCGACGTGTTACAAATCCGATCGGCCTTTTTTATGAAGATGTCAACTTTAATGCTCTTTTTTAATTATCTTGATTAGCAATGTAATTGTTTTATAGTCAACGAACAAGTTCAATTTATTCTAACTACACCTTCACTGGCTTTTAAACACAATTTCTTTACACGTTCGCTTTTTGATATACATAATTTCACTGGATAGATTATCCATTTATCCATATAACATCAAGTCTTATTTTCAGATAATAAATGAAAGATAATTTGGATTTTCCTTATTCGACATTTTTTTATATTCCAAAAGAAACATTTAACAGTTTATCATTTTGAAAAAAAATAAATAAATAAATAAAGTGAAACAGAAAATATCGTTTTTTGAAATTTAAAAACGTAATGCAGTGCAGATATTGAAAGCAGATCATTAACCGTTGAATTCTTCTTTCACTTACTGAAAATACTTTTCAAATATTGGATTGATTGTCAAATAATATCACTTCTCCGAACTGATTACATTAATATTGAACGCTGATTTTGTTAGAACATGTACAATTAACTTTGATAGAATTCATCAGTTGGAAACAATTTTATATAAATAGGCAAGCGATAGGGTACTAAGATCTAGCTCATCAGACAATTAAAAAAATACTGTATGAAAGCAAAATGTTTCATATATGAAAGTTTAATACATATGTGATATTTTAATGGATTTATTCATATCTAGCAATAATATTTATAAAATAAATATTTTTTTATTTTCTTTTGTCTGAAAAAGGCAAAATAAGCTCGTATGTTCAATTTCAGAAGCTTTTTTAGTGACTTTTGACTGTACATAATATCTTGATGCAATACTTTCTATCGATTTAGTTTACTTATTTGTATTAAAGGCCCAATATACGTAACTTCAGGGAAATGTTCGTGATTCTGAAAAATTCTAAAAAAAATCCAGTTGATAACCATGCCAAAATAAGCCTAAAACGAAGTTAACCTGAGCGGTAACTAACAAGAAACTCTTGACAAAAAAAAAAATCCAAAGAATTGAAAATAATTCAAGTGGGGCCCACTTCAACAAGAAATCGAAGGTAGAAGCCAGTTCGAAATGGACGCGTGTTTACAAATAGCGCGTTTCAACTGCTGCTGTACCGGTAACCGCGAAAGAACTCATCTTGAATATTGCTGATATCAGTTAATCTTAACTAAATCTATAAATACAATAAGTTATTAGGCTTGATTTTCGCTTCAAGTTTTACCGAAAGTTACGTATATTGGGCCTTTAAAGATGGACTAGTTATTTAATGCAGTTAATAATTGAATGTCAAAAATTATTTGAGAATTAAATATTTCAGCAGTTATGCTTAT
This sequence comes from Mimachlamys varia, assembly GCA_947623455.1. Taxonomy (NCBI): domain Eukaryota; kingdom Metazoa; phylum Mollusca; class Bivalvia; order Pectinida; family Pectinidae; genus Mimachlamys; species Mimachlamys varia. The sequence goes on along the minus strand of OX392531.1, from coordinate 36,067,121 downwards.
TTATATCTATCCCAATTAGTGCAAAAAAGTGTTTTTTCCAAAGGTAGATTTTTGTAGATATCTTCTGTTACAGTTTAGGTATCTACCATTCAAAAAATGTGAAAATAAATTATGTTACAATTTTGTCCCGGTTAGGCCTATATTGTGGCCAATTTGACTGGACTAATAATAACCTTTAGCGTATTGTATAAGATAATTTCACGCCAAAGAACCCATTAGATAGACGAAGAGAGATCTAAATTTATTTTTATACAAGTTGTTGTTACACCCGTTTTATAATAAGCTTCTTTTATGTCGGTGTATTGATCAGAGATATATACCCCAGCACTGGTACTGGGTACAATTTGAACTACCCGGAATTACAAATAAAGCTGTAGATCATCACAGCAGTAAAAAATAAGGTTGTAGATCATCACAGCAGTGTATTGATCACGCACATGCTGCGCTATTCAAACCTTTAGTAGTTCTTATAGACATCTAAAAGCAAGAAGACATAAAGGAGCTTTGCTTGAATATCACGAGCGTTTTTATGAGTGTCCGTGATGACAAAAGTGGTGGACATTAATATCTATATTTCCTCCACATTGAAGACTTTCCAATCACTGTGATATACTAGTAGAGGGTTACTTTGGAATCAGTTGCTGTTTATTATAAACATTTGTAGAACTTAATTTAATTGACACCGTTTTGTTTTCAATTAATTATGTTCCAATCCCTAAAGTTAACCTCACCTTTAAGGACATGATACATGCTTTCATTTGCATTTTCTTCCCCGCTTGGCCAGCATGGCTATGTATACGGCAATAGTTTACATGTTCAGAACTAAACACAAAAAGACTACAATGTATATAAAGGAAATAAATACTGCATAAAAACGATAAAGGAAACAAACATTTTTTTTACAGTAGTGCGTGATCTTAAAAGAATACAATGTTTTATGTGCATATTTTAATGTTCGTTGTTTAAAACAATAAGGCTCAAATTCACCTGCAAGATGAGCAAGCTAGCATTTCAAACGCATTTCTTTTTGATGATCTTATATTGCCAATTTACAAATTATTTTCGATCTTAGTTCGCCATCATTTGCAATTACTAGAATAAGAGTTCAAAGAATCGATAATTTATTTGTGTCCAAGAGCAATCCCCAGTGGAATTGTAAATGTCTAGCGGTTTTTGTGTATGTACCATTACATAACTAGATTGTCATTATGGATTTAAGACTAATTCGGTATAACCTTTCCACAAAACACTATGTCGTATAGGAAGCTGTAAAAACGTCGATCATATATTTACATGTTTGTTGCTTGAGAGCTATGTAGAATGAACATTGCACATAATATGGAGGCAAAAATTCATCAAATAATTCCTCGAATGCAACAAAGCTTACCAAATATATTTACTGAGCAACACGTTTAAAAACAATATATCGAACCCTCACAACTGAACATAACTGTTGGTATAGAAAATACTGTCAACCATAGTAGAACTAATGAATCAGCTTGCCGGTAACTTTATAAAATCCTCTAATTCCTCAATGATTTCAAGGCTAATTAGAGACAAGGAGTATCGATCTAACGATATATTTTCAACATATTGTTTTTAAAGAAATATCTAAATTAAGATACATAATGTTAAAACTGACGCCAACAGGGAACAATTGATTATTTTGTCCCACAGATGGTGAGTCATACATGTAACGATGACTTGCAGAAAGCGAGAACGAGTCAAGCAACAGAATGGATACTGTATGTAATGTGGTCCTTAGACTTTGCCTTTGATGCAGCGGTATTTGCGTAATGGCAAGGCACATAATATACACATTTTCGTAGTACACGATTTGAAAATATACAAAACTAGTTTAAATTTTAATATATCATAAAATAAAGGGGTTTTATGCACCTGACACTTCGGCTTCTACATTAGTGCAGACACCTTGTATTCCCACCCTTTGACCCTAGCATCACTGAAGTGTCCTAGGAGGACAGCTATATGATGCAGTTTCATTCATTTTTTCGGCATACTGTATATATTACTAAATTTAAAAGGTGCAGCATATGGGTCTGTTACGTCATCTTTTAGTTATTTTACATATGTTTTGTAATTAGGGATGGGAAAACAGGCTTGATACTTTTATCGATTCTTTTCTCGAACAACAGATTATCACAACCAATGGTGGAATCGGTCGCTTTTACTCTTAAAGTAACTACATGTATTTTAATCAGGATCGAGTCAATGATTCTGTCACGCCTATAATTTGAAATGAAAGCAAGGCTTTGTTTAATGTGTATGTATCATCGTCGGAAATCCAAGGTACACTTCTCTAGGAAGTGTACCATGGGTTTCCGACGATGGTATACATGTATATATATGTATACTTAGGTAAATGTGACATTAGCACAAGCATATTGGGGTACAATACGGGTTATCCCTAGTTAATTTTAATTAGATTACATTCATTGTAATGGTTTTCAATTCACCTGTTATGTTTTGGAGTTAAAAATAATTCAACTATTAAGTTTCACTCCTGTGAGCTTTCACGCACATATTGTGGCCTCGGACATTACACGAACACTATATGTTGGTTTAAATGTTTAAGGAATTGTAAATAACCACCAGTGAGAAGTTGGTTACCTTCATAATAATGTAGTTGGTCGATCGTATATGTTCTTCTGAGATTGAAATAACGGACAAAATAGCCTCTTCTACATCTGCTGCATATCCTGAATCGGTACTTAAACTATGACCAACATGGACATCTTTCTACTAAGCTACATGTACATGTATACGATAAACGTGACAATTTCAATTTTCCGATCGTGAACGTTCCCTTTTTTTATTGCAACGTTTACATGTCGCAGCTGATTCCTTATTTTAGGGTTTGCTCTAAATTTTGTGATAGATTCAGTCTGCCAATTAACTACACAGATATTCGAGAGATGCAGGTTGGTGAGAACTATGAGCGGATTTATGCCATTTGTCTCATACGGAAATATGTTGTATCCTTGTGTGATATGAAGATTAACGTGTTTGAGTACTCTTTAGTGTTGTAACTTGTTATTGAGAATGATGACTTGGTTTTCACTTTAAGGGCCTGATGTTCACTTGGATGTGACCAAAATTTACATGGCTGGTATTGTCGATGAAGCAGAAGACGCTAACTCTTCCGGAACACTTGGGTCTTATTTTTTTGTTCTTTTACAAGGGTCTACATTTAAAAACTTCCTTTTGTTCATATTTTCTTCCAAGTTAAATCGATTTGATTTCGGATTATGGTTTTGTTGACGCTTCGGTATTATCTGATCTTTCTTATTCAATATTGGGCTAGTTTGATATTCGAATATAGTAACAATATAAGTCTCGCTTTTAACACCTAAGGCATAACAGGTCGTCCTCTAGAGAAATGACATGCAAATATAGCATCAACGATCCCCCATTTTCGAGTTTCAATCTAAAATCATAATTCGTAATTTGTTTGTCTTCAATTGGCCGCGTTGTAACGTTACAGCGCAACTATTTGTACAATTTCAACCCCCACCCCTCAATCACCTGCGGATGTTTTCAATCAAAATTGTTTAAACTTTCATTAGCGTCTCAGACGTTATCTCACATGCAAGGGTGTTCTACATATAAATTTTAAAACTCAGTATAGAATTACGAATCACACACATAGATATATGTTGATAAACTTGTATTGCTTACGTATTTTTACAAAAAAAAATGCTAGAAAATGCTGTTAAATAAGCGCAATTAAACAAAACAAATAGTTGTGTTGAACATATAGTTTATTTATTATCGTTTGGTTGAGAAGTAAATAATCTCGATCATTTATTATGAAAGTACAACAGAGAGTAAGACAACATCGTCAACGTTAGCTACTCGGAACTCAGGGTTGGTGTCTTCTCACCCGTTGATCTAGTAATGATCATGACTAGGGTCTTCAAGCATGACGCCATTGGTTTATTCGTAGGATTTTCTCAAATAAATTAGAATAAAATGCAAGGCTATAGTTAACTGATATAGACTTATTCTGTTGTATTACAATCTAAACAAATAGTCTAAATAACCGTTTCCTTATACCTTTTTATGCAGGAGTTCTATCCTCTGAAATGAATTTTGTTTGGTTGGCAATAAAAGGTTGTTTATTGATATTGTTCGATAATGTAATGCGTACTCTTTTTTAACTAATACCTCTACGTGCAATACAAAAAATAAGAGGCCCAGAGGGCCTGTATCGCTCACCTGGATACATTGGTATCTAGGTAATCATGATATATTATTTTCTTTTTGGCTCGCCCCTCAGCCCCCTAGGGGATCAGTCCCACCATTAGTACAATTTTGAATCTTGAGCACCTAGGGATGGTTCCTGCCAAATAAGGTTGATTTCCAATCAGTGGTTATGGAGAAGAAGTCGCTTAAACCAATATAGCTAAATAACCCTTTTTGGCCCCGCCCTCAGCCCCCTAGGGGGTCAGTCCCACCATTAGTACAATTTTGAATCCTGGGGACCTAAGGATGCTTCCTGCCAAATAAGGTTGATTTCCAATCAGTGGTTATGGAGAAGAAGTCGCTTAAACCAACATAGCTAAATAAACCTTTTTGGCCCCGCCCTCAGCCCCCTAGGGGGTCAGTCCCACCATTAGTACAATTTTGAATCCTGGGCACCTAAGGATGCTTCCTGCCAAATAAGGTTGATTACTAATCAGTGGTTATGGAGAAGAAGTCGACAAAACCAATATAGCTAAATAACCCTTTTTGGCCCTGCCACTCAGCCCCCTAGGGGATCAGTCCCACCATTAGTACAATTTTGAATCCTGAGCAGCTAGGGATGCTTCCTGCCAAATAAGGCTGATTTCCAATCAGTGGTTATGGAGAAGAAATCGACTAAACCAATATAGCTAAATAACCCTTTTTGGCCCCGCCCCTCAGCCCCCTAGGGGGTCAGTCCCACCATTAGTACAATTTTGAATCCTGGATGCTTCCTGCCAAATTAGGATGAGTTCCTATCAGTGGTTATGGAGGAGAAGTCGTTTAAAGAAATTGTTGACGGACGAAGGACGGACGACGGACGGACAACAGACGGACGACGGACGGACGACGGACGCCACGGTATGGCATAAGCTCACCTCGGTCCTTCGGACCAGGTGAGCTAATAATCTTGAATATCTGGATGGATTACATATCCGATTTTCGTAAACATATCGCCTTCTGCATATAGGGTGGATTCATATTATAACTATTCAAACGAGCACTTTGTATGCAGTGTATGTCACGTGTGTAAATCATTGTTTGACACACTCAAAAAAACACATATTCGGGACATTGCAAGTGTATTAAAGTGATCAAAATAATTGAGAGAACACATTACATGCACCTACTGAGATTTCTTGGGAGAGAAAAAACATTCATACCAGAAAAAAAATTATATCTAGTAATAGAAGAAATAGTCCCCATTCTAAACTAGTATTAAAAGAAATGGTTCCCATTCTAAACTAGTAATAAAAGAAATGGTCCCCATTCCAAACGGATACAATGTAACATGGTGCTGTATTCGACTCAATTAATTATGAGAGTCATGTACATTTCACTTTTCCTGCTTAAAAATGCTAAGAACGAAAGTAAATGATCCGTGCAATTCACTAAACATACACGTTTATTCTATCGCAGTATGGCACATCAGGTTTTTTTTCATGTTGGTGAGAATATATTGGTGTGAATTGAACAAAATACAATACAGTGAATTAAGTGTAAACATCGAAGGCAATTACATTGTAATGAATTAATCAGATGCAATACAATTTTTATTTCGAGTAGTCCCCTCAATTCTAGATCGAGTGATTCAGTCACTTTTGTTCAAAGCACGACTAAATGGACGTGGAACACTGGTTAGTGGGCCATTTGGACTAGTGGTGGATGGATTCAAGATTCTTACTAGATGCACAACTACATTAGTGGAGACGGGGGTATCAAAACTGAAGAGAGATATAACTTGATAAGTAGATGCAGGATGCTGGATAGAAGTACAACCAAATTAATCATGATAGGATTACTGAGGCAGCTGGATAGTACAGTGGGACAGCCAAACCAGTAAGGGCGGGATACCGGGAGGCTGGACAGAAAGACAACATTGATGAGGGCGGGATATCGAGGCTGCATAAAGGGACAACCAAATTAGTAAGGGCAAGATATCATACCAAGGTTGGACAGAGGGACAAGGCGGGGTTACTGAGGTTTGATAGAGTGACAACCAGGGCATCAGAGGGAGAATTACCGAGGCTGGATAGAGGTAGCAGAATTATAGAAGAAGGGACTACCGAAGATGAATAGAATCGAAAGTCGATTCTAGTTTAATCGAATTTGGGTCCAGATTATGGTTTTGTTTTCAAACTTTTTTTTCCGCAACGCTTTTAAACCAATACTGTAATGGGAAACAATCAATAAGATAATACTGGTACTGACATGTTGGTATAGAGTGTTTCTCCAAAACAATCCCCTACGCATTAATTGTCGCAGTACTGATATCATCTTTCTCAATCGTTAGAGATCAAATTAAATGTTTTAACACCTATTATCAGTGAAGGTGATATTCAAATCAACGCACATTTACATAACACGATAGTTATTTTTAAAACAATGCCAAACTTAAAAATTTGACTTAATTCTGGAAAGTCTTCAACTGTGAAATCAAACAATCTACAGATGTACATCATAGATATATATATAAATACGTTATTTTTTAGGGACATATTACAGTTAATATTGAAGCTAGACTTCTCAGTATTATAACAAATTTATAACATTCACATACACTTGTAAATTTGCTGAAGTTAAAGATGTTTTTTTCATAGTAACTGGCTTTTACAAGTTCTTAAAATAGATTATAAATTAAAATTGAACATATAATAAAGGTAATGAAAATGCATTAGGCATTACATGTATGCTGAATTTCTTCAAAAGATAACATCACAGGTAAACTTACTTGTGATGGAGAAGTTGTCTATTGCACAACCCATATGCATGCCAATGCATGTGATATGTTGAGTTTGCAAATACATGCATGTTTTTTTTTTCAACCGAAAAGTTCAAATCTGTTATAAGATGACTGACAGACACATAATGCTGGCTATTTAGAGTATTTTTACAAATTATATTAAGCGCTATATAAATATTGTATATTATTATAATTATTGTCAAGCTGAAGTTGATATTGAAATATATATCAGATGATACACTTGTAGAGAAGGAGCTGAAAGAATTGGTGATAGGTTGGAAAGTAGAAGAGAAAAAGGCAAAAGACAGACACATGTGGAGAGAGCTGGTGGTAGCCTTATGTACACACACGTACGAAGAGGACTAAGTAAGTAAGTAAGTACACTTGTAGTAGAGTGTTTAATAATGTAGACACGGGCCCTGTCGCTAAAATATTACATAAATGTTAAATCATACAGAAAAAAATCCATTATTTTTATTGCTAGCATGTCGGGTTCTAAACTAGGGGCAGATAATTAAGCTAGCAGTTAATACAGTTAATAAATTCTCATCAAACTAGAAATGTCTGAGACATAAATGCCCCCGCCCCTATATGAAATTAGTTCTTCATGCTTATTATCTATGTGAAGTTTAATGACAATCGGATCAGAAGTTATTCAAATAAGCTGGTTACATTACCATGGGACGAGACGCAACAACATAGGTAACACTATATGCCACCCCATTTCATGGTGGGGGCATAAAGAATTAAAAGATGACATTATTGAAACCCAATAATGAAAATAGACATCTTGTTTCATAAAATACCCATAATGAATATAATTCACAGAAACAAATGAAATCTAACAAGGAAATAGAAATGTATCAATCAATTTGGAGGAGACTAAATGTAGCTACAAACAAAAGACGCACCTTATCATGGCCAATAAGTAATACATTAATATTGCACAACTACATGGTGATTATGTTCTATGAAAGCTGCTTATAAATATTGTAATGGGGATTGTGGAAATTCTACATTTGAGGGTAGAATTTCCATATTCCCCATATCTATATAAATATAAATACCAACTTACTATTTTTCTCCCACCTCCTATGTACTATTTATATAGATTTACACTGTAATGGAATGCAACAATTAACATGACCAATTTTCAAGATAATATGCATACATCTTGTATAAGTCAACTAATTAGAACACAACTGGAAAGAGGAAAAAATATGGTCTACAGCATGTACAGAGCAGTATGAGGAGAAGTCGATATTGACTTGACTTTGCATGTGGACATAATCTCTCCTATTAATCAAAATAACGACTTAATAACATCATATAAATTATATATATCATACTTAAACGGCATGAATTTTCACAAGTCACTGTCAAAGTATTTGTACCTTTTTCATGAATTTATTAATCAGGATGAATCGGAGATGTCTGGTCACCTGGACAGAGATTTCTCTGACACTGACAGGTTTATCCACGCTTTACTGGTTAGATTTTCTTTTTTCTTACCCTGGACAGGTGTATCCATATTTTAACTGGTGTAAAATATCCTTGTCCGACTATAAGAGTGAAGACGGGTGTTGGGGGGATTCCCTATTCATTATAACAATGGTATGATGTTACATCAACAATCCGTTATTGTCACAGCAGCCCCGAATTTACAGCCTGTAAAGGTTAACATTACATTATGTATAGGATACATAAATTGTAAAATCATAAAAAAAAAATATATGATACATAATGGATGAACAGAGTCAGGGAAACAGAATCATTCACCCCTTCAAGGTGAGAATAATAGAATTTTTCACTCTATTGGGGAATCCAATCCGAGGGTGAATATTCTAAAGTTATCAAACACAAGGCTTGCCGAATGTTTGGCAGTTTAAGAATCTTACCCCCAGGGGTGAGATCTCCTGTCTTACTACCAGGGGGTGAATGACTATTTTTGTCTTTAATACCCTCTTCAACCTCATATATATCTAATACTGACGTTACATCAATGCATGTCAAAGATGATGTGATGTGATTGTGTAGTTAAGTTGACATAACATCATTGTATTATTGTTGTAGCATCATACAATTGTTGAGAAACATGCAAAAAGCATGTGTAGCTTGTCTCAATCCTAGAGTCAGATAAGAAAATCTCACATCGGTAAAAGTGTGGATATCCCTGTCCAGGGTAAGAGATAAGAAAATCTCACATTGGTAAAAGTGTGGATATCCCTGTCCAGGGTAAGAGATAAGAAAATCTCACATTGGTAAAAGTGTGGATATCCATGTCCAGGGTAAGAGATAAGAAAATCACACATCGGTAAAAGTGTGGATATCCATGTCCAGGGTAAGAGATAAGAAAATCTCACATTGGTAAAAGTGTGGATATCCATGTCCAGGGTAAGAGATAAGAAAATCTCACATTGGTAAAAGTGTGGATATCCCTGTTCAGGGTAAGCGATAAGAAAATCTCACATCGGTAAAAGTGTGGATATCCCTGTCCAGGGTAAGCGATAAGAAAATCTCACATCGGTAAAAGTGTGGATATCCCTGTCCAGGGTAAGAGATAAGAAAATCTCACATCGGTAAAAGTGTGGATATCTTTGTCCAGGGTAAGCGATAAGAAAATCTCACATCGGTAAAAGTGTGGATATCTCTGTCCAGGGTAAGAGATAAGAAAATCTCACATCGGTAAAAGTGTGGATATCCCTGTCCAGGGTAAGAGATAAGAAAATCTCACATCGGTAAAAGTGTGGATATCCCTGTCCAGGGTAAGAGATAAGAAAATCTCACATCGGTAAAAGTGTGGATATCCCTGTCCAGGGTAAGAGATAAGAAAATCTCACATCGGTAAAAGTGTGGATATCCCTGTCCAGGGTAAGAGATAAGAAAATCTCACATTGGTAAAAGTGTGGATATCCCTGTCCAGGGTAAGAGATAAGAAAATCTCACATCGGTAAAAGTGTGGATATCCCTGTCCAGGGTAAGCGATAAGAAAATCTCACATCGGTAAAAGTGTGGATATCCCTGTCCAGGGTAAGAGATAAGAAAATCTCACATCGGTAAAAGTGTGGATATCCCTGTCCAGGGTAAGAGATAAGAAAATCTCACATCGGTAAAAGTGTGGATATCCCTGTCCAGGGTAAGAGATAAGAAAATCTCACATCGGTAAAAGTGTGGATATCCCTGTCCAGGGTAAGAGAAAAGACAATCTAAACCATAAGGGAAAGATTCTTTAGTTGGCAAACTCGAAGCTAAGACTTGCAAAGCTTCATGTTTGGCATCAAATAAAGAACATTTCCCCCGCTCTTGGGTTACACTTCTCCTATCTCAACACAAGGGGATGAGGGATTCCATTAATTTCACACGTGTACAGGTGTCCCATCTGAGACATTTATAAATCTTCCATACATGGAGGAGGGAGAAAAATAGTTTTGTTTATGTACAACACACAATGATATTGAGTAAGAAAATGTCACATTGATCACAATACATTGGTTAAAATAAATAATTTCTTTTTGTATAACAATATTAATATACAGACACACAAATACATCACATACATTTTACATACGTACAAAAAAATGTCACATTTTCTTGGTAGTCTTTTCATCACACACATGCTTGAAAATTGTATCTAACTAAATATGGACATATCTAGCTGTCAGATAAACTGTAATACCGGGGTATTTCAAATTCTATATTCACTGGTACACAACGTTTTGACTATAAATTATTCCTTCAAAACACTTAAGACACAACAGGAGTGGCGAAGAGTGAATTCTACTTGTCATTAGCATATGAAATTTAAAAACTGATCAAAACTTTAAGATTCGTAACTAATTAGTCATTTGTATCAATATTGTACTGATTTATGAAATATTTTAATCCTACACAGTTCATATTATGACAACAGATTAGTTACAGAAATTGTCTAACAATTATAGCATTGCACTAAAATACTAGTAATATAAAAATCTCATTAGACAAGGCAAGTTAAGTTAAGTTCAATTATTTTGATTGACGCAATCATGTAAATGATAAACAACAACCTTTATATTACTTATAATGTTTATGACGTTTTACAGCCATTTTACAGTCAAACAAAAAAGTTTTCACATCAAAAAATCTTACGATATCTTAAACCGAAAAAAGTTATTTCTTTTCAATTTTTTTTCTTTGTAATTGCATTCCAAAAATATCTAAAAACATATTCATCATCAGTCAGTTCTAGTTACTTTAATATTAAGAATGTTACATAATATAAGCTACATAACAGCGAAACATATTTTATTAATATGATACTGTCAGGTTTGCAGTAAATATATCAATCATCTAAAAAAGGATCCAAAATTAGCATCCTCTAAAGAATATCCTTTCTTATGACTATATATGAATTATGGACTGTAAAAAAACTTATATAAAATTTTAAAATATTTTTGTTACAGTGGTGGATTTTGTGTCTACCAATAAATTCGTACTTTGTCTTCAATTCGACCCCGACAGATTGGACATTCATTCAGAAGTGATGCACATGAGAAGCAACATACTAAATGTCCGCAGGGTAGGAAGACAACACACACATCTTCCTCCATACAGATCTTACACTGGGAACGCAGTTTCAGAGAAAAGTTCTCCCTCGTCAAGGAATGAAGCTCTGAAACAAAACAACCAATACACATGCAATAAAGCCATTGACAACTGTCCAGGATATAATATGAAAAATTAGCTTTATAAATTATTTCAGATTTTTCTTTTCTTTTTTTTTATGAAATCAGAAAGCATGTGCACTGCAAAGATAGTGGTTTAAAGTACCACCATGAAACCTGATGCACTATGCTCCTATATAATCAATCTAAACTCTAAAAGGACATTTTAAAAGCCAATTTGCCCATTGCTGAATTTATCTATGGTTGTTCAAAGCAATAATACAAGTTATCAAATGTTTCCTGACTTAGTCATAAAACCCAAAAGTGAGCTTGTGATGTCACTTGTAGTATTAAAGGTAGGCAACTGTGAATGTAGGAAATTGTACGTTTCCAGATTAGTTTCCTTAAGCTAATTCAATATTCCAAATCTTTTGGAAACATCAATTACACAAACTTTAGGGCAAAAGTGTTGGAACTAAAATCTTAAAATGAACACCTAAAACAAAATCATTTTATACATTATTGGTGCATTAATATCCACCTGAGACAAATACATGTTTGATAAAACAATAAGACTTTCCAAGTGGTAAAAGAACTTTTCAACTAGAATAAAATCTTAATACTGTTTTTGATACAAGATCAGAAAATAAACTGGAACATGTCTGTAAGACGTGCCCTATCTGCAACTTTTAAATTTTTCCATAATATAGCACCTCGGTAGCCTTTGCCATGACCTTTGAACCCTGAAACACTATATAATTACCGAGGTATATTATACAATGTACTCTTGCATAAAGGTTGACGAAATTATGTCAAAGATTGAAGTTTTTTACAGTGAATCAGGACAAGATGGGACAGGAAGGAACAGGTCAGGTCAGACATGGGGAGCAATATATGCCCCCGCCCCTCCAAACCTCCATAATGTATGGCAGAGGTATAAAAACAAGAGCATATGAAATGTATTACGTAAATCCTCCATTGAAGGGTGATTGGGGATGACAGCCTGAGCACCAGCCATTGATGGGGGAGACCTTTCTACATGTTCTGGTGGACTGAGGTCCGGTCCGGCTGGTTCTTGAGGAATGATGACTGGAACACTCTCAAGGTCCATTATTGTTTCCAGCAGTGACTGTAGGTCAAAGGAGGATCCTGAAATAGCACATTGCATTCAGAGTGTACAAACCCAATATAATAATCTTACCACACTGTAATTATTCTTATGTTAAAATGATACAAGTCTGTTTGAAAAATGCACAGAAAATACAATACTGACTGGCACCAACTATGGCCTTTAATTTGAAACATTCGTGAGTTAAATATTAATGCTGGATAATCTGAAAATCTGGTAAAATATCAAAACCAAAGAGCCATTTAGGAAATAGCTCAAAAAAAGTCTTTAATACATGTACCAGTATCTTCATAAATTGGTGAAAACAAATTGTGTGAAAAGTACGAGGCAATATTTTGGCAATGATGCATTGTGAACAAACCTAATTTCTCAACAGCCTTCTGAATCTTGTCTGGTGAATATCCCATCTGTTGAGCACGCTCCAGTGGGTCATCCTCTTCTGGCTGTCTGATTGTCTGTGATTCTGCTGACTGGGACTGGAATCACATCAAGGCTTAATTACATATTATATATTCGTAAGCAAATGTTACTGATCATGGTCTAATGTACACACAGAAATTTAATGCAGAGTTTTCCTAAACGAACATTTATTCTACTTCTTTTTCTGATGACAATCGTGACTACTCTATACAGTATTATCAACAATCGAAAGTGAGATAGTACAAATGAATGAAAGTCTGTTACTAATTAGACTTGGGGGAATATGGATAACTTCAGTAAGTTTAAGAGAATATGGATAACCTACTATAAGGTTAGGGGAATATGGATAACTTACTGAAAGGTGAGGAGAATATGGATAACATACTGTAAGGTTAGAATAATATGGATAACATTCATGTACTGTATGGTTAGGAGAATATGGATAACTTCAGTAAGTTTAGGAGAATATGGATAACTTACTGTAAGGATAGGGGAATATGGATAACTTACTGTAAGGATAGGGGAATATGGATAACTTACTGTATAAATAGGAGAATATGGATAACTTACTGTAAGGATAGTGGAATATGGATAACTTACTGTATAATTAGGAGAATATGGATAACTTCAGTAAGTTTAGGAGAATATGGATAACTTACTATAAGGTTAGAATAATATGGATAGCGTACTGTATGGTTAGGAGAATATGGATACGTACTGTAAGGTTAGAATAATATGGATAACATACTGTCAGGTTAGAATAATATTGATAACATACTGTCAGGTTAGAATAATATAGATAACATGAATAACTTATTGTACAAATATGACAGGTTACAGAGGTAGGAGAATATTGATGTAACTTACTGTAAGGACTTCCTGTATGAACTTCTCTCCCTTGAGGATGAGCATCCAGCTGCAGCTGGAGGACCAGCGAACATGTTCCAGTACAGGGTCATCACTGGGCTCCCAGTCCTTCAGCACTGTCCCACACCAAAAGCATTGCACCTTGTCCCCCACACCTGGAGATGAGTCACACAATACAAATCAGGCACCATCAGACAGCCTTGTACACATACATTGCCCTCTCAAAACTTCTTCAGATAAATGTTGGCATTATAAAAGGGTTGAGTGAGTGCAAAGTATGAAGAAATAAATACAAATATATTAGAACATGTAATATTTAGATAAGCATGTTTATATATACTTAATCTAAGTCATTAAAAACTACTGTTCACCAGTACTTCAAATAGACTCAAGGACAAGTAGAAACCCTTACCATAATCACTAAGCATAAAGTATTATTAAGTATAAACAAAACCAGTCCATCAGACAGCATCAGGTATGTATGATTATCCCTGTTTGATTTTTATCCAGGGGTTACACTCACCATCTCTCTCTACACCTCTGGAATATGTCGTGGCAAAACTGAAGGCACGCTCAGCTAAATAAAAATGGATAAATTGCTAGGCTGCATGCCTGTCCTTTGAGGTGAGAAAGGAGCACCAACAGACTTCAAAGCCTGTCATGATCAGTATTTACTGTTATGTTAACACATGATTCTTTTGATGTACATCAAAGGGTCAGACCAGGTCTTCTTGTCTCATCAACAAAGTGGTGCACACAGAGCCTTCAGTTTTGCCATGACATATTCCAGGGATGTAAAGAGTGAAGTTGAGCATAACCTCTGGATATCGTGGATGCCAAAGTGAATACTGATGGTCGAAAAGGACCACGTACAACTGAGCTGTATACCTAAAGTATTTCAAACACAATATACTCTATCTAGTTCTGTTCTATTTTCAGTTCTGTTTTAGGAAAATTGCTACAAAATATAAAAGTGTAACTCAAAGTAAAATTTCAGGAACAACGTAGATATATAAAAATATTTGGAGTGGGGAGTAAACATAATTGTAACACACCCATATCAATAGGCCTTTCCCAAAAGTGTTGTTATTCCCCTTGATAGGCCATAATGGTGGATACAAGATGGACTTCTGGGAAGTGCTTTTGTTATCATTTGGTGCCATGTGACAATCGGATGGCATCATTTCCATTAAGACATCATGATTAAATGACGCGAATTTGTTTCAAAAACACTTCCCAGGGTAGCCATGATATTGTAAACAAGGGAGATAACAACACTTTTGAGATAGGCCTATAATGTGGTGTCCTAATTATGTAAATTGCATCTTTTTAGCAAGTTTTCTTTTAACAACTTTTGTCACTTACCAACATAATAGAATCCGGCTTTAGACATCTGCCGAGGTTGTTGTCTTAGCTGAGAAGGCCAATCTTTAAATGAAGTCAGCCTGTCCTCTACATCACAATACTGGGGATATTTAAACACTGATTTCACAAATGGACATTGTGGAAACAGTCTACAATGCTCGAGGTAGACATCATCTCCCTGTACCCAGTTTCTGATGATGCCCCTACAGTATGTACACTGCACACTGTCGTCTCCCCTACCCATGTGGTAGAACCCCTCCCGTATCAACTCCTCAACCGGGATAAAAGACTTGTCAGATGGCCAGTGTTCAAAGGTTAATCGTCTCTGTTTGGAATCATCTCTTAACCTGGCAAGATTTAATCTGTCATCTTCCGGCTCCACCATACTTGACTAGTATCTAACGTCTCCAACTACACATATTTTGAGAGGTAAGGAGGCAGCACTTCAATAACTTTTACAATAAACATTGTGGCACACAACAGCATTTTGCTTTCTGAAGTGTGAATCACTCTGATCCAACATCCAAGTGTTTTAAACAGATAAAGGATCTAGATTGGGTTTATAAAGCCTGAAAACAAAAACAATAAATAGCATTAACAGTAATAAATCTATTAACTGTTCAACTGTTTTTTGAACATGTTTCACTTCTACGACCTGGGGAATTTATATAGTAGGTCAAGGCCATTTAATAGAGGAAATTTTCAGTGGTACGTAAACTTGCCAAGATCATTGAAACTTTTGAAGACATACGTGTAAACATATTTATAATTTGACCCATGTGATTTTGAAAATATATGAAGTTCATTTATTCAAGGATGACAATAATGCTTAAGAGCATTCTCTGATACAGTACAATGGACCGATTACCTTTACTACTGTCCAAATCATATCTCTCTTTGCATCTTGGTTATTTAAAAGCTATTTGAGTGTTCCCCCCCCCCCCCCCCCAATTTGATCCCATGCTAGCTGTGACCTGGAAAGTATAGGCCAGGGTCATTTATTTCAGTAACTTTTATAGCACTCGGTCATCTCTGTATCTTAACAGGCCAAATAATATTAATACCCTGTAGCTAGTGATTCCAACCGGTGACCAAAACCATGATCCCTAGGCCTATAACCTAGTCAGGCAGATCTACCACGGTGCTCAAAGGAAATTACATGGATAATTAGGGGCTGGCCATCTAGCTCGAAGCTTTAGAAGATGACCATACAATACACCATGTATGATTAAAATCTACCATACTACAACACCCACACCTGATCACCCACTAGTTAAATGCACTGCTCTTAAACGGTTCTTGCTTCCTTTAATTCACCTCGGGGAAGACCAT
This sequence comes from Mimachlamys varia, assembly GCA_947623455.1. NCBI lineage: Eukaryota > Metazoa > Mollusca > Bivalvia > Pectinida > Pectinidae > Mimachlamys > Mimachlamys varia. The sequence continues at coordinate 36,050,377 of OX392531.1, read as the reverse complement.
ATCAAATATTTGTAACAGGGAAGAGAATAACAAGGTACATGAATTTACAGTGATCAAGGATAGAAGGTGATTGTATTCATGTTACAAGCAAGGAATGTATCGATATAATGGCTCTTCATGCCAAGACTAACAAGCTAATTATAAGCTAAAGGCCTTTCCCAAAAGTGTTTTTATTCCCCTTGATAGGCCAAAATGGAGGATGCAAGATGGACTTCCGGGAAATGTTTTAGTGATGATTTTGCGCCAGATGACAATCGGATGACGTCATTCCCATTATGATGTCATAATTAAATGGCGCAAATTTGTTTCAAAAACACTTCCCAATGTATGTAGCCTTAATACTGCAAACAAGGGAGATAACAACACTTTTGAAATAGGCTTATATTCAAGTTCCATAACCTGAATTATATGACTAGTAGACAATTATATATATGTATAATAAATACATGTATGAAGCTTTAGGCCATGCACCTACATGTATATAATCAGTGCACCTACATCTTTTACACTTTTCCCCACCCCTTTTCATCAATTACCAATTATTAACCCAGGATTTTTATCTCTGCGTCAATCAATTATTAGGGTTCTTCAGCATCTGTTTGTTACAAGACCACAAATAGTATGTGATACAGTATAATGACCATATCGATATATATAGTGCCATTATTGCCGTCAGTGAACCCCTGGCCATGCTCCGAACCGGCTCTCCATTCTAGATCTGATGCTCTATATAGCTAACTACCACTCAGCTTAAGGAACTTACCTAGAATTGATTCTTGTATGCTAAACCAACTTAACCAATAAGCATATACATCTTTTACAATCCTATTTACATGTATAAATACAATTAAAGATTTTGTGTCACACGAACTGTACAATTTGTAATTTCTAAATTAGGTAATTCTAAACTGTTATCAAAAATTTAATACACATTTATACTGCAGTGTAATGCAGTTTGAAGATAGTTTTAAATGACATTTAATAAGGAGTAAGATTAACAAGACATTGTCTAATTAGGTCTACATTTGTATGAATCTCATGATGATCGGACCACAGTTGCTTGAGTTTCTGTCAGTATATCAAAAAATGTTTTTATATATTGAGTCGCGGCCTAGTACAGAATGTAATTGGAGGCTCATTTCACAAATACATGTATATATTTATTACTTACTGACAGAAACTCAAGCACCTGTGATCGGACCTACAAGTGCAAACACATGGCCTAAGCTTATTATTCAACATGCCTGATCAAGCAAGTTTTCGAAACTGTTTACCATATGTAGGCTAGTTGAAGTATTTGAATAATTGACGATTAACTAGTTCCCTTGTCGACTATATGTACATATAGCCTATATCTTCTGTCGATATAAATTGAATATTGGGGGCTTCAGGGACTTCCCCGGGTTTGTTGACGGTTTTCATATCACGTCTAAAAATAAAACCAGCGAAATAGAAAATACGGATTCTCTGCAGAAAACGGAAATACGGGATAATCACTTTCGAGACATGGAAATAGAAAATGAATAACTATATACATATAAATATTCTGTATTCACTGGCCAAGAAATTCAAAGACATTTTGCTTGATGCCACGTTTATTATTATTATTTTTTTTACAGTTGGCTGTTTTTATCCGGAAAATGGAATGCCTGTTACAATTTCCGGTGAATCCTGTTACTATTTCCGGGGAATCCCTACAAGTTTCAATGAAGTTCACGAAGGACTAGCTATATAGGCCTACTTCCAAATCTTGAGTGGCTAAATGGTGCTAGCTATATATTAGGTAGTTAAATTAGCAGCGAGAGGATGTCGGACACCAGTAACCTCGATCCCGTTGTTCTGAATTTGAGGAAGGATGAAATTGCTCGCAGGGAACTTCAACAGCGGAGGCATTACTTTCTACAAAAGGAACTCCAAAACATGGCAAGGGAGCTCCCGGGGTTTGTATATCACCACCACCACAGTTCAAGATTTCAAAATACAAGTCCAGTTAATATGAATTGGTATATATATATATATTTACCAGAGATGTTCTTTTAAAAATCTCAAGCACAGGATAGGGACGCCAGCAGCTCACTGGTCACACACATGTACACCACAGCTTTACAATTACTACATTGACCACACTGGTCCCACACCACAGCTTTACCCCACTGGTCACACACCACAGCTTTACCACACTGGTCAACCACCACAGCTTTACCACTCTGTTCGAATTCACACACCACAGCTTTACCTCACTGGTCACACACCACATCTTTACCACACTGGTCACACACCACAGCTTTACCACACTGGTCACACACCACAGCTTTACCACACTGGTCACCCACCACAGCTTTACCACACTGGTCACCCACCACAGCTTTACCACACTGGTCACACACCACATCTTTACCTCACTGGTGGTCACCCACCACAGCTTTACCTCACTGGTCACTCACCACAGCTGTGCCATACTGGTCACCCGCCACAGCTTGACCTCACTGGTCATCAACCACACCTTTACCACACTGGTCACCAACCACAGCTTTACCACACTGGTCACCCACCACAGCTTTACCACACTGGTCACCCACCACAGCTTTACCACACTGGTCACACATCACAGCTTTACCACACTGGTCACTCAACACAGCTTTACCTCACTGGTCACCCACCACAGCTTTACCACACTGTTCACACACCACAGCTTTACCACACTGGTCACACATCACAGCTTTACCACACTGGTCACTCAACACAGCTTTACCTCACTGGTCACCCACCACACTTGTCACCCTCCACAGCTTTACCACACTGGTCACACACCACAGATTTACAACACTGGTCACCCACCACAGCTTTACCTCACTGGTCACCCACCACAGCTTTACCTCACTGGTCACCCACCACAGCTTTACCTCACTGGTCACACACAACAGCTTTACCACACTGGTCACACACCACAGATTTACAACACTGGTCACCCACCACAGCTTTACCTCACTGGTCACACACCACAGCTTTACCACACTGGTCACCCACCACAGCTTTACCTCACTGGTCACACACCACAGCTTTACCACACTGGTCACCCACCACAGCTTTACAACACTGGTCACCCACCACAGCTTTACCACACTGGTCACACACCACAGATTTACCACACTGGTCACCCACCACAGCTTACCACCCTGGTCACACACCACAGATTTACAACACTGGTCACCCACCACAGCTTTACCACACTGGTCACACACCACAGCTTTACCACACTGGTCACCCACCACAGCTTTACCACACTGGTCACCCACCACAGCTTTACCACACTGGTCACACACCACATCTTTACCTCACTGGTGGTCACCCACCACAGCTTTACCTCACTGGTCACTCACCACAGCTGTGCCATACTGGTCACCCGCCACAGCTTGACCTCACTGGTCATCAACCACACCTTTACCACACTGGTCACCAACCACAGCTTTACCACACTGGTCACCCACCACAGCTTTACCACACTGGTCACCCACCACAGCTTTACCACACTGGTCACACATCACAGCTTTACCACACTGGTCACTCAACACAGCTTTACCTCACTGGTCACCCACCACAGCTTTACCACACTGTTCACACACCACAGCTTTACCACACTGGTCACACATCACAGCTTTACCACACTGGTCACTCAACACAGCTTTACCTCACTGGTCACCCACCACACTTGTCACCCTCCACAGCTTTACCACACTGGTCACACACCACAGATTTACAACACTGGTCACCCACCACAGCTTTACCTCACTGGTCACCCACCACAGCTTTACCTCACTGGTCACCCACCACAGCTTTACCTCACTGGTCACACACAACAGCTTTACCACACTGGTCACACACCACAGATTTACAACACTGGTCACCCACCACAGCTTTACCTCACTGGTCACACACCACAGCTTTACCACACTGGTCACCCACCACAGCTTTACCTCACTGGTCACACACCACAGCTTTACCACACTGGTCACCCACCACAGCTTTACAACACTGGTCACCCACCACAGCTTTACCACACTGGTCACACACCACAGATTTACCACACTGGTCACCCACCACAGCTTACCACCCTGGTCACACACCACAGATTTACAACACTGGTCACCCACCACAGCTTTACCACACTGGTCACACACCACAGATTTACAACACTGGTCACCCACCACAGCTTTACCTCACTGGTCACCCACCACAGCTTTACCACACCGGTCACACGCTATAGCTTTACCACATTCACCCACCACAGATATAGCTAAATAGGTTTCGACTCGTAGACAACTCAAGCATATTTATATACATTGTGGCATGCCCCTGTGATCAAACAATATTTATACATGCCCAGAATCCCGCATATATACACATGCATGTGTATACTCTTTGTATATGCCCCCCACTTATCTGCTGCAATGTTATTCCCCATTTATGACATCTTCTCCGGAGAGAAGTAGTATATGCCTTCTTTCTGAAACCATGTCTTCTTATGAGTGGATGATGATTGAAGAACAAGGGATGAACTGAATTTGTGTAGGCAATGCACAAATATATATATACCATAAAGTGCTTAGTGTTCACTATATGATAAGTTTGAAGAGCTCCCTTTGATGGATTAAAACGTTAATGATGTGTCTGGGTCTTCTTTAACAATTTTCATATAGATAGATCAACTGGACTATACATATCACAGGGTTAGAAACAGCACCCTAAAACTGATGAAGAGTTTTCACTTGCTCATATAACAAGCAGCAATCTGAAGCAGTTCCATCATGATCAGAACTGTATTATATATAGGATTGTCGGCTTGGTCCCAGACTCAGCCTGCCTGTCAACCACTAACACACATTTAAGGTTTAAACTATCAACCATTGGTACTACACTAGCAAACATGAGAAAGAAGTAAAGTACTGTCAAGCTACTCTGGAGTCTTTATATAGAAACTAATCTTTATGGTTGATCATTCAGTTGATTTTCCAATCACTGGACATCTATGATATTTTGCCATGATATATATATCGATCTTAAATAAACTTTTGCTCATGTAAGAGTTATTTCTGTTTATAATGATATAAATGCTGTACCTTTCTGAAATTGAGATATTCTATAAATATGTACATGTATATATCTACTTTTTATAACAGTTTTTCCTTTTTTGCAGTAAATACCAACAGCGGATGCCATACAATCTGTTATCTGGTCTAGCCAATGTCCTACTTGATGACACCATGTTTGAGATAGTCCGGAGCCTTCAGGAGGTGCAACAACTCGAAGAGAGACACCTGTCCAGCCAGCGCATCAAACTCGTCAATGACCATAAAGGTGTGCAGTCTATAGACTTGTCTGTACTAAATGTACAACACTTCAGTGCTAGAAAATATTCAGGTCATCATAAATAACAATAACTCTGGGAATTGTTCAACTCATTTCTGAAACAGATACTTTGTGATTGCTTCAATGTATTTTGATTATTTCAACATATGTTAAATTTCACAAGTTATCATACCTCTGTTTGTTAAATTTCACAAGTTATCATACCTCTGTTTGTTAAATTTCACAAGTTATCATACCTCTGTTTGTTAAATTTCACAAGTTATCATACCTCTGTTTGTTAAATTTCACAAGTTATCATACCTCTGTTTGTTAAATTTCACAAGTTATCATACCTCTGTATGTTAATTTTCACAAGTTATCATACCTCTGTATGTTAATTTTCACAAGTTATCATACCTCTGTTTGTTAAATTTCACAAGTTATCATACCTCTGTTTGTTAAATTTCACAAGTTATCATACCTCTGTATGTTAAATTTCACAAGTTATCATACCTCTGTATGTTAAATTTCACAAGTTATCATACCTCTGTTTGTTAAATTTCACAAGTTATCATACCTCTGTATGTTAAATTTCACAAGTTATCATACCTCTGTATGTTAAATTTCACAAGTTATCATACCTCTGTATGTTAAATTTCACAAGTTATCATACCTCTGTTTGTTAAATTTCACAAGTTATCATACCTCTGTTTGTTAAATTTCACAAGTTATCATACCTCTGTATGTTAAATTTCACAAGTTATCATACCTCTGTATGTTAAATTTCACAAGTTATCATACCTCTGTTTGTTAAATTTCACAAGTTATCATACCTCTGTATGTTAAATTTCACAAGTTATCATACCTCTGTTTGTTAAATTTCACAAGTTATCATACCTCTGTATGTTAAATTTCACAAGTTATCATACCTCTGTATGTTAAATTTCACAAGTTATCATACCTCTGTATGTTAAATGTCACAAGTTATCATACCTCTGTTTGGTACTTTCATATTGTTTCAGGAAACCTACTTGTAACTTTTTTTTGAAAAACATTTGAATAATTTTATGTGTTTTCTAAAGCACCTCAACAATATAGAGTGAAAAGGTTGATTTACAAAAACATGAAAACATACAAAAATTACAATCAAATTTTGATCATTTATGGTTTTAAATATTGATATCAAGTAAGATTCTATTTGAAAATTCACTGACAGTCATAAAGGGAGAAAATTTTTAACTTCACAAACTTGGATTTCATGATATTCATGGTCAGAGTTTAACTTTTAATCCATTAGGATGTAAACTGATTGTCTCCCCTTATTTCAAAGTTCACCCAAAATTTAAGAAGTTAGATAAACATTCATACTTTCTTACTATTTAATTTTGTGCATGCTCAGTGTCAAAAGATTAAATACAAATATACGAGTATAGTGAAAATCATATATGTACTGCAAAGTAGAAATTTGCCTTTCTTTTAAAGAAATGAATTTGATTTGAGTTTCAGTGTATATTCTCATTTAAATAAACTGTATATAGGATGAATGGAGTCTTTAACCTGTGAAAATGTTAAATGGAATTCATTAAACTAGAGTTTATAGTTATATAATTTAATATGTACATTTGTAGCCCACGTAATGGTTGGTTACATGTTAAATCATTGAACTTGTTTAATAACTTCCATATTACATTAACACTCATGTAAGATCCTCTATGTACTTTAAATACTAAATTACCTTACAGCTCAGCGACATGATCTTCAGAAGAAACACAAGGAGATGCTGCAGTCATGTCAGAGTAAACCACATAACCTCCCAATAGTAGAGACTACCATTGAACGTGAGAAAATCGTAAGTTCACGCATGCATGAACTAACACTTAGGCATACATTTTATTTTTCTTGGTATATTTTTTCCTTTATATATTAAAAAAATCATTCAGAATATTCATAGTCAATCAAGAAATTTGACAACAAAATATTTGTTTTAGTTTTTTATTTTACCAGTAGAATATCCAAGATGGCGGACTTTTGTGGACAGGGGTGTATTCGGGAATAAGACCCCTCCCTACTTTTGATCAATTATTTTTCTCAGGGGGTGGGGGCTTATTCCCGGTCAAATACGGTATGTATTTGAGGTAAAAATAAAAATGAATAAAATTATCCTAAAAGTATTTAAGGGTCCATTATCATAAAGAGTTTCATTGATAATGTGCAAGATTGATTTCTTCTTTTTATTTCTCTAAATATACCTTGGACTAACTTTAGGAAATGTAAAGAGTAAATACACCTTGTAGTTCACATTGTTGGGTGGAGAGACGATCTTGCATAACAATATCAGGAAACTACTAACCAGTTCAACTGGTCCCAGTGATCAATTTACAATTTATTTCCATGGGTCCTTTTTGTAAATATTGCCGAAAACTATGGGTCCCACAATGTTAAATTGAAATATTTCCAGAATTTCTATGACTCCTTTCATAATTTTATGAGCACTGGACTCGGGACTCGCAAGTAGATTGATCACTGTGGTCCAGACCCTTTGGCCTGGTCGTAATGTCTTGGCTCCATAATCTAGAATTCTCGGGTTCACGCCTGATTGTCTCACTTGTTTTGTTTCTCCTCTTTCTTGTGAAATATTGTTTATTTCCCAGGTCGGGATGTTTATTTGTACAATATGTACTAGTTATCACAAATGATGATTCCTTAGATATAATGTATAATTACAGCCCCTGGTACCCAATTTTATGTTACAATGTGATAGATCTGTTTAATTTGTATGCCTACCTTATGTTCTATAAGACGTATGTCACGTTTCGTAACAACATTTGAATCATACTGCTGTGTAAAAATGGTTGTTGTAAAGTGAGGTTATGATTCAACCTATTATCGCAGCAATTCACTTGTAACAAGGGGAAACCACATTTAGAATCTGAGAAAGACTTGTCAAGTACAACTTTGAATCTTATACAGTGTATCTTGAAATCCAAGATGACTGCCTGGCATTCATTTTGTTCAATGTTCTTTTGCTTCAGTGTAAGCCTCAAAATGAAACATATTCAACTTAAGACTAATGAGAATCAGTCATGTAAAGTTTTAGAATATCTGTTTAGTTCTTCTTGAGAAATATATGGATATCAGCCTGGGAACTGTCAAAATTTAAGATGGCTGCCTGACGACCACTTTTTTAACAATCAGTTTCAAAATAAAAACACCTGTATAACTATATAGACTATTTGTGAAATTTGTTCAGGTATGTTGACTGACAATAAAAAACTTCAACTCTCAAAATGTTCAGATGGATACCTGTCAACCTTCTTGTGTTTTTGTACTAGTATTTGGATTCATTATTACTAATAGACCCTAGAATTGGGATTTAAAAGTGTAATGATGTGAAAAGGAAATCATAACTATATATGCCATAATTACCTTTAGTGATGATTAGAACCTGACTGCAAGTATATATTTTTGTGTGTTTTTTTTTTTTTTTTGCTAAATTTAATTCATATGTTTGTAGTACTCAACAAATAAGCTAATGAATGTGTCTCATTTAACAGACACTAGAGCGGCGCTGTGAAGAAGAGTTGAAAAAGCGGGACATGAAGATCATCCTGGATCTGGACCAGAAGGTGATGGATCAGCAGGTGATGCTGGAGCGTGCTGGGGTTCCTGGATTCTTCGTCACCAATAACAGACAAGACATACAACTACAGATGTACCTTCTGGAGTTTATACAGAGACTTAGTCATATGGATATTCCTTCCTGACACTTGTAATACAGAGAAAACACAAAGAAATCACCATTGGTGATACAGAGACTTAGTCATATGGATATTCCTTCCTGACACTTGTAATACAGACAAGTCACAAAGAAATCACCATTGGTGATACAGAGACTTAGTCATATGGATATTCCTTCCTGACACTTGTAATACAGAGAAGTCACAAAGAAATCACCTTGGTGATACAGGGACTAAATCATATGGATATTCCATCCCGACACTTGTAATACAGACAAGTCACAAAGAAATCACCTCAGTGATACAGGGACTCAGTCACACAGAGATCATCCTGGTCCCTGATATAGAAACTTGGTTCATATAGAAGTCATAACAGTCTTTGTCATAGAAACCAGTCACAAAGAAATCACCTTGGTGATACAGAGACTCAGCTATATGGATATTACCTCCTGACCCTTGTTTTATGGACAAGTCACAAAAAAATCACCTTGGTGATACAGAGACTTAGTCATATGGATATTCCCTCCTGACACTTGTAATACAGACAAGTCACAAAGAAATCACCTTGGTGATACAGGGACTCAGCCACACAGAGATCATCCTGGCCCCTGATATAGAAACTTGGTTCAGATAGAAGTGATAGTTGTCTTCGTCATAGAAACCAGTCACAAAGAAATCACCTTGGTGATACAGGGACTAAATCATATGGATATTCCATCCTGACACTTGTAATACAGATCTAGACAAGTCACAAAGAAATCACCTCAGTGATACAGGGACCCAGCTATATGGATATTCCCTCCTGACCCTTGTTTTACAGACAAGTCACAAACAAATCACCTTGATGATACAGAGACTCAGTCAAATAGAGATCATTTTTGCCCGGCCTGATATAGAAACTTGGTTCAGATAGAAGTAATAGTTGTCATCGTCATAGAAACCAGTCACAAAGAAATCACCTTGAACTTGGTAATACAGGGGCACAGTTACCCAGAGATCATTCTGGCCCCTGATATAGAAACTTGGTTCAGATAGAAGTAATAGTTGTCTTCGTCATAGAAACCAGTCACAAAGAAATCACCTTAAACTTGGTAATACAGGGACACAGTTACACAGAGATCTTCCTGGCCCCTGATATAGAAACTTGGTTCAGATAGAAGTAATAGTTGCCTTTCTTATTGAAACCAGCCACGAAGAAATCACTTAGAACTTGAAGATGAAAGGATTCAATGGATCAGTCACTTTGACATTACTCTGACATATCAATTATGTATCAGGTCCTTATGTGCCGATGGGAACATAGAGGATAGGCGAAGTAAGGTGAAGATGTATTATAGAGACTCGGATCACGTCAACATTACTTTGGCATGTGATAGAGACTCTGTGACATGAACTCACTTTACTAGATATTAAAGTTACATTGTACTTTAATATTATTGATTTACAGTTTATGCTGACCTCCAACTGTGGGCTGCAAGTCGGAAACCCACATGGGGCAGTGGCCAGGCACTGACCATATTTCAGTGGTTTTTCTCTGGGTACTCCAGCTTTTCTCCACTTCCAAAACCTACCACGTCCTTACATATAGAAAATGAAATGAAAAAAAAACAGTTGCTGATATAATGCAGATTTAAATATATATTTAATGGCATCATGAGGCTGTAGTATTATTGTTTTGTTGATGTCAGCTTTGTTTTATCAGGTGATGTGATCAGTATATTGTCATTAATATCACAAGGTATACAATTATATTCTAAGTAATGATTAAAAGCTATTTGGTGAATAAAATGTTTTGTGCAATAGAATGTACATGTACCTAATCAAATTTTGATAAGATTTGCATTGTTACAATGTTTATTATATTCTAATAAATGAATGTACATGTTTCAAGATAAAAAAAAGTACTTGATATTAAGAAATATATTCCTGCACAAGTCACATGTACAATGTATAAACATTGTCTGTCAGACATTGACAGATGAGGCTAGTACCTGTGATCATTATATTGTAATTTCCTAATTATAGTATATGTATCAAGTGCATTAGCCAATGGTCACAATTCCAGATTAGAAACCATCATTAAATTAATGACGCATATTATTCGCAAGAACAATATCATACACAATAATATTATGGTTTTGAAAAATGCTTATTAGTTTTTATAATGTTGCCATTATAAATCAAAGGACCATGCACTGTATACATATTTTCAGGGCCAATAACACTTGCAGTCGACAAAGTATTGGAACAAGTTATGTTTCAATTATAGTAGGCCTACCTACTTGGTTTTGCTTAGGTTTTTTGGCAGGGCAATGGTAATTATTACCCAAAATTAAATTATTTTCAAGCAAGTCATGTCAAGGGCTTTTATGGAAATGCTTTCTTATGGTTCCCTGTTAGAGACACCATATAGTTTGGATTATAAGGAAAGGGCACCACATCATCAATACACATGGATAAAACCAAAGCTCTCAATAAAAAATCCATATAAGTGGAGGCAGGCTGTTCCAGTCGGCAATAGTTCGGGGGAAGAATATGACTGTTTGTGTACCTGTGTTCAACATGAGAGTGTATGATACGAATTCTGATGTGTGTGGCGGGTTGGAGGTATGAGTTTGTCTTTTCTAATGTTGACTTTGTCATGTATTGTTTTATGTAGTATTGTCAGACGCATGACTCTCCTTCTGTCTTCGAGTGTTTGCCAGTTTAGATGATGGAGCATGTCACCAACACTGGAGGTGTTTCTAAACTTGTTGGTGACTAGTCTGGCTGCTCTACGCTGCACCATTTCTATTTTATTTACTAATATCGGTTTTAGTATATGGGTTCCAGACTGAACAGGCATATTCTAAGGAGGGTCTAACAAGTGTTTTGTATGCCCGCTCCTTGACAGATGTTGAGGTGATCTTTAAATTCCTTCTGAGAAAGCCTAAGGTGGAATTGGCTTTCCCGCAGATGTTGTTTATATGATTCTCCCACTTCAGATTGGATCTCACATACGTCCCTGTGCTAATTTATCCAGACCTGGGCATCAGATAATGATTTTATAGTAAGGTAGACAATGGTGTCATCAGCAAATAAGCGTGCTATAGAGTGGAGGCCAACAGGAAGATCGTTTTTATAAAGGAGAAACAAGGATGGACCAATAACAGAGCCTTGAGGGACACCAGACTTTACATCGACAGTGCTAGATTTTCCCCCTTCCACAATGACAGCCTGCTTCCTGTTTTCCAGGAAATTTTCTATCCAGGTGTTTACCTTTTCATTTACACCATAGTATCGAAGCTTATGACATCCTTGGATAAATGTGACTCAGTGTCATACTTTTTTGCATAAAACTTCAGTCCCAATGGGCCTTTATATAATTGTATCGCACCTCGGACTAGAATGTCAAGGAAGTCATTGGTTGAGAGACACTGGTGACTATAATACTCTTAAAATCCTCGGGAGCACTGACTTTTCGGCGTTCGCACTGAGTTTTGAACGACCAGTCTTACTTTTTAAGAGTGTGACGTGAAAAGTCAGTGCAGGTGCCGAAAAGTCAGTGCAGGTGCCGAAAAGTCAGTGCATGTGCCGAAAAGTCAGTGCATGTGCTGAAAAGTAAGGGTCGTCGTTGAAAAGTAAGGATGTCGGTGAATAGTCAGTGTGAAGATTTTACCTGTGTTCCTTGACGGGCGCGAGGCCCTGGTGGCCAGCGGTATAGATAGCCGCAGGGGGTTTCACACCTCCTATAGGTAGGGACTGGCAGCTCCGATCACCACCTGTGAACTGGCACGCTGCCAAGGCTACTGAAATGCTTCTGTACACAACACAAGGCCTGTGATGCCATAGGTGCTGCCAAACAAACTTATGTAATCACGGCTACATTCGGTTGATAGACTGACCACAACAAACATCTGGTATATAAACATGTTACCAACTTATATGGACAGAATTGCAATAAATTATTATTACTGCATGTAGAATTCCGTTTTCCTCAGAAATAAAAAAAAAACCGTCTTCTAAACTACTGTTCACGTGTTCATACTTCTTTCCATCTTAGTCATTTTGTTTTGGAATGATTGTCGAAATTGTCGTTAATATTGTTTATATGAAAAGTTGTTTTGTGATGGTATAACTGCAGCGTGTTCTTTATCTAACGTTTGAGTAGTAAAACGTATTCATTTTATAGGAAATGATAATGTGTGATTGATTACATCTTGTCCCGTAATCAGGACTTGAGACCGTAATTATTTTGTAATGTGCTCTTTATCTACAATTGAGTTTGATTAGAAATCAGTTTTAATTATTAAATGATGTTGTGTGATAGATTTGTAATTACTTTATAGCGGGTTTTTTATTTACTTTTTAGTTTCATTGTAATACAAATAAATGATATGTAGTGATACTGTTGTGTGAGTGTATTACCTCTCTGTCCGTTAACACTGCTAGTGGCCGTAATTATTATGTTAAGCTGTGCGTGTTCTTTAAGTAATAAATATATGAAAGTATGCTTTCGTGTTATAATATGACATCTCGTTTTGTAATCACGGCTAGCGGCCGTAATTATTTTGTTACCTATTCTTTATTTGTACATTTTGTATATATTTGAGTAAAAACGCATTCGTTTTATATAAAATGTTAATGTGTGATTGATTACAACTCGTCCCGTAATCACAGTTTGTTGTCGTAATTATTTTGTGACGTGTTCTTTATCTACCTATGAGCTTGATCTGTAATCAGTTTTAATTACATGAAATGATGTTGTGTGATTAATTACGATTCGTCCCGTAATCACGACTTGTTTTATTTACATCTCGGTTCTATATCACGGGCAGTGGCCGTAATTATTATGTTAAGCGTATTCTTTAAGTATTAATGATATGTAATAATGCTGTTGGATGATTGTATTACACCTCGTTCCGTAATCACGGCTAGTGGCCGTAATTATATTGTAACATGTTCTTTATTTACATTTGAGTTTGATAAACAAACAGTTTTATTATATGAAATGATGTTGTGTGATTAATTACGATTCGTCCCGTAATCACGACTTGTTTTATTTACATCTCGGTTCTATATCACGGCTAGCGGCCGTAATTATTTTGTTACCTATTCTTTATTTGTACATTTTGTATATATTTGAGTAAAAACGCATTCATTTTATATGAAATGTTAATGTGTGATTGATTACAACTCGTCCCGTAATCACAGTTTGTTGTCGTAATTATTTTGTGACGTGTTCTTTATCTACCTATGAGCTTGATCTGTAATCAGTTTTAATTACATGAAATGATGTTGTGTGATTAATTACGATTCGTCCCGTAATCACGACTTGTTTTATTAACATCTCGGTTCTATATCACGGGCAGTGGCCGTAATTATTATGTTAAGCGTATTCTTTAAGTATTAATGATATGTAATAATGCTGTTGGATGATTGTATTACACCTCGTTCCGTAATCACGGCTCGTGGCCGTAATTATTTTGTAGCGTATTATTTATCTACATTTCAGTTTTTGTTTTTTTATTTGTTATTAGAATTAATTATATGAAATTATGCTGTTGTGTGATTGTAATAAATTATGTGATCGCGTAAATCGTCGGAATAGTGGGGTACCTAGTACTAATATAATATCCGGCCTCCTATGCTTCTGCCCTACCGTAGGTTTCCGACGATGGAAGATGTGTGAAGATTTGGGCTGTAATATAATTAGATAAAGATTCGCTCGTGGTCAAAGTTTACCTGTAATGACCCCAGGGCCCCCATTGTTATAGGCATTGGCCGGTACCAAGCTGGTAGCTAATTATACTAATCCTGTTGAAGTAATAAGATGGACAGGTGATGAAGTAATTCAAAGTCATTGGTTTTGAATGAGTGGAGATTCAGATGAGTATTCTCTTATTTATTAATGTATTAATAGCTATGTTCATTAGGAAGTAAAACAAAAAAACTGTGATCAGGGGCGAAGATAGATATACCCCCACATAGCGATATGTGAAACTGTTGTGTTGAGTACCGTTACGCCTCTATCGGTCGGACGTATTGAACATAGCAAAACGAGATGAAATTACATATGAACATTAATGTTAATTACAATAAATAGCTAAATATAACGGACGGGACTTTATACATACCATGAAACCTCATCTAACGACCACCTGAAAATTACGACCGCCACGCTAATTATCGGTAATTGACCAAACGATTGTGACCAGTCATCTGACAAAAAATACATGATGTGTAGCAGGCCGTGAACAGATTACTACGGGGCAGTCGGACTGCGTGCTTATCATCAATCTTTTGTTTACCGATCAGAGTACTGACAGGTAAATACAGTGATCAATCTACATGCGAATACTTTTTTTTACAAAAAAAAGGACCCATGAAAATAAATTGTGAATTGATCGCTGTAAATATATTGGATAGGTAAAATAAACGTTCTGGGTTTTCGATCGCAGTCTTTCGTTTACCGATACGGGTGAATTTCACATCAACATTTATGTTTTAAAGAAATCTTAAGCGTTGTGTTGGTAATGAACTAAATATGATTACATTTATGTACTGCATATCGACTCGGCATTGCTATAGATATAATTGTTTCTGTTGGCAATTCTTTCGCGTGGATCCATGAAAATTATCGATCAATGCAATGTTTTGAAGGTGATAATAAAAGCCAATATATCTACCTGTCAGTACTTTGTTTGGTAACAAAAGATCGGTAATTAGTCCACATACCTGCGGACTGTCTGACACAGTCGACACGCCTCAAGCCATTCACGGCTCGCTTCACACCAGGTAAATTTTGTAGCAGTATGTTGTTTACCGATACGGGTGAAAGCCCTTACAAGGAGGCGCTATGACGGATAATTATACATGTCATCAGATTATCTACCTGGGTTGAGAGATCGTAGTTATCAGATTTTATATACTAATCAGAAGATTTCATGCGCAAATTGTGCACACATTTTTTCATCAAATGTACCTGAATTATATATTTTTTACTAATTATGGAATTAAAATACTTTATTTGTGGTTGTTTGTCGTCCTGAAACCGGTCTAAATACAGGTCAGTAAATTAAAAGTTACAGGCTGTTCTTGTGAAAATTACCTTTTATAAGTACGGAATGAACAATTAATGAGGTTTGTGTCATCAATACTTATATAAGAAATATATAGGTGCTTTAAACGTTGTGATATCATTTAAATGATACAGTGTACCAAACAAAAGCACTACATTTTTAATCCTTTAATTATAAATTAAATACGAGGCACAAAAATGTATCTTTGTTTTATTTAAAATCGCCCCAATACTTGTAATAAAATCAGTGGTCATTATATATTTCAGGTACATTTGATGAAAAAATGTGTGCACAATTTACGCATGAAATCTTCTGATTAGTATATAAAATCTGATAACTACGATCTCTCAACCCAGGTAGATAATCTGATGACATGTATAATTATCCGTCATAGCGCCTCCTTGTAAGGGCTTTCACCCGTATCGGTAAACAACATACTGCTACAAAATTTACCTGGTGTGAAGCAAGCCGTGAATGGCTTGAGGCGTGTCGACTGTGTCAGACAGTTCGCAGGTATCTGGACTAATTACCGATCTTTTGTTACCAAACAAAGTACTGACAGGTAGATATATTGGCTTTTATTATCACCTTCAAAACATTGCATTGATCGATAATTTTCATGGATCCACGCGAAAGAATTGCCAACAGAAATAATTATATCTATAGCAATGCCGAGTCGATATGCAGTACATAAGTGTAATCATATTTAGTTCATTACCAACACAACGCTTAAGATTTCTTTAAAACATAAATGTTGATGTGAAATTCACCCGTATCGGTAAACGAAAGACTGCGATCGAAAACCCAGAACGTTTATTTTACCTATCCAATATATTTACAGCGATCAATTCACAATTTATTTTCATGGGTCCTTTTTTTGTAAAAAAAAGTATTCGCACGTAGATTGATCTCTGTATTTACCTGTCAGTACTCTGATCGGTAAACAAAAGATTGATAATAAGCACGCAGTCCGACTGCCCCGTAGTAATCTGTTCACGGCCTGCTACACATCATGTATTTTTTGTCAGATGACTGGTCACAATCGTTTGGTCAATTACCGATAATTAGCGGGGCGGTCGTAATTTTCAGGTGGTCGTTAGATGAGGTTTCATGGTATGTATAAAGTCCCGTCCGTTATATTTAGCTATTTATTGTAATTAACATTAATGTTCATATGTAATTTCATCTCGTTTTGCTATGTTCAATACGTCCGACCGATAGAGGCGTAACGGTACTCAACACAACAGTTTCACATATCGCTATGTGGGGGTATATCTATCTTCGCCCCTGATCACAGTTTTTTTGTTTTACTTCTTAATGAACATAGCTATTAATACATTAATAAATAAGAGAATACTCATCTGAATCTCCACTCATTCAAAACCAATGACTTTGAATTACTTCATCACCTGTCCATCTTATTACTTCAACAGAATTAGTATAATTAGCTACCAGCTTGGTACCGGCCAATGCCTATAACAATGGGGGCCCTGGGGTCATTACAGGTAAACTTTGACCACGAGCGAATCTTTATCTAATTATATTACAGCCCAAATCTTCACACATCTTCCATCGTCGGAAACCTACGGTAGGGCAGAAGCATAGGAGGCCGGATATTATATTAGTACTAGGTACCCCACTATTCCGACGATTTACGCGATCACATAATTTATTACAATCACACAACAGCATAATTTCATATAATTAATTCTAATAACAAATAAAAAAACAAAAACTGAAATGTAGATAAATAATACGCTACAAAATAATTACGGCCACGAGCCGTGATTACGGGACAAGATGAACATTAACCAATCACACAACATCTTTTCATATAATAAAACTGTTTGTTTATCAAACTCAAATGTAAATAAAGAACATGTTACAATATAATTACGGCCACTAGCCGTGATTACGGAACGAGGTGTAACACAATCATCCAACAGCATCATTACATATCATTAATACTTAAAGAATACGCTTAACATAATAATTACGGCCACTACCCGTTATATAGAACCGAGATGTAAATAAAACAAGTCGTGATTACGGGACGAATCGTAATTAATCACACAACATCATTTCATATAATAAAACTGTTTGTTTATCAAACTCAAATGTAAACAAGTGCTAATTGTAATGGGGTACCATTACAGATGTCCCCCAAGCTACCCCTTTGGTCGGAACTGATGAGCCCAATGAACTCACAATGGAAATATAGCTGACACCCCATATATCAATTGTAGAATTCATTATATATTGACATAGCAATAACTCAGGGTCCCTTATGAAATATATACATACCTAGTTTGATTTAATTGATAGGGGATTTGCTAGCCACAGTTATATATAAAATTTCATTGAAATCGGACAATATATAAATTTCGACCAATCAGAAGCCAGGAAATAGCGGCCATGTTGACGAATCACGAAACGGAGGTTACGACCATGTCCGTGGTGTCCTACTACAGTTATATATAAAATTTCATTGAAATCGGACAATATATAAATTTCGACCAATCAGAAGCCAGGAAATAGCGGCCATGTTGACGAATCACGAAACGGAGGTTACGACAATGTTGTTGGTGTAATACTACACATATATATTAAATTTCATTGAAATCGGACAATATATAAATTTCGACCAATCAGAAGCCAGGAAATAGCGGCCATGTTGACGAATCACGAAACGGAGGTTACGACAATGTTGTTGGTGTAATACTACACATATATATTAAATTTCATTGAAATCGGACAATATATAAATTTCGACCAATCAGAAGCCAGGAAATAGCGGCCATGTTGACGAATCACGAAACGGAGGTTACGACAATGTTGTTGGTGTAATACTACACATATATATTAAATTTCATTGAAATCGGACAATATATAAATTTCGACCAATCAGAAGCCAGGAAATAGCGGCCATGTTGACGAATCACGAAACGGAGGTTACGACAATGTCCGTGGTGTAATACTACACATATATATTAAATTTCATTGGAATCGGACAATATATAAATTTCGACCAATCAGAAGCCAGGAAATAGCGGCCATGTTGATGAATCATGAAACGGATGTGACGACAATGTTGTTGGTGTAATACTACACATATATATTAAATTTCATTGAAATCGGACAATATATAAATTTCGACCAATCAGAGGCCTCCATTTTCGTTTCGGTGGCAACCAAACTTTACGAAAATGTTACCATGTTATTCAGCATCCCTTAAAACACCCATGTACCAATTTTTACTGAAATCGGAGACTGAATTTTGAAAACCGGAAATTAGCTCTGGCGGCCATCTTGGACTTCCGGTCGCAATAAAACAACCCGTTTTCACACACCCCGCCTCTAATGAGTATGTGTGTGAAGTTTCGTGAAGATCCGTCCAGTAGTTTTTGAGAAAACGGTCGGAAACCTCCGCGGCGGAAGAAAGTGGAAGAAACAAGAATAATAATAATAATAATAATAATAAGAATAATAATAATAATAAGAAACCGAGCAAAAACAATATGTCCCCCCACTTCGTTTGGGGGACATAATAAAGAACATGTTACAATATAATTACGGCCACTAGCCGTGATTACGGAACGAGGTGTAATACAATCATCCAACAGCATTATTACATATCATTAATACTTAAAGAATACGCTTAACATAATAATTACGGCCACTGCCCGTGATATAGAACCGAGATGTAAATAAAACAAGTCGTGATTACGGGACGAATCGTAATTAATCACACAACATCATTTCATGTAATTAAAACTGATTACAGATCAAGCTCATAGGTAGATAAAGAACACGTCACAAAATAATTACGACAACAAACTGTGATTACGGGACGAGTTGTAATCAATCACACATTAACATTTCATATAAAATGAATGCGTTTTTACTCAAATATATACAAAATGTACAAATAAAGAATAGGTAACAAAATAATTACGGCCGCTAGCCGTGATTACAAAACGAGATGTCATATTATAACACGAAAGCATACTTTCATATATTTATTACTTAAAGAACACGCACAGCGTAACATAATAATTACGGCCACTAGCAGTGTTAACGGACAGAGAGGTAATACACTCACACAACAGTATCACTACATATCATTTATTTGTATTACAATGAAACTAAAAAGTAAATAAAAAACCCGCTATAAAGTAATTACAAATCTATCACACAACATCATTTAATAATTAAAACTGATTTCTAATCAAACTCAATTGTAGATAAAGAGCACATTACAAAATAATTACGGTCTCAAGTCCTGATTACGGGACAAGATGTAATCAATCACACATTATCATTTCCTATAAAATGAATACGTTTTACTACTCAAACGTTAGATAAAGAACACGCTGCGGTTATACCATCACAAAACAACTTTTCATATAAACAATATTAACGACAATTTCGACAATCATTCCAAAACAAAATGACTAAGATGGAAAGAAGTATGAACACGTGAACAGTAGTTTAGAAGACGTTTTTTTTTATTTCTGAGGAAAACGGAATTCTACATGCAGTAATAATAATTTATTGCAATTCTGTCCATATAAGTTGGTAACATGTTTATATACCAGATGTTTGTTGTGGTCAGTCTATCAACCGAATGTAGCCGTGATTACATAAGTTTGTTTGGCAGCACCTATGGCATCACAGGCCTTGTGTTGTGTACAGAAGCATTTCAGTAGCCTTGGCAGCGTGCCAGTTCACAGGTGGTGATCGGAGCTGCCAGTCCCTACCTATAGGAGGTGTGAAACCCCTGCGGCTATCTATACCGCTGGCCACCAGGGCCTCGCGCCCGTCAAGGAACACAGGTAAAATCTTCACACTGACTATTCACCGACATCCTTACTTTTCAACGACGACCCTTACTTTTCAGCACATGCACTGACTTTTCGGCACATGCACTGACTTTTCGGCACCTGCACTGACTTTTCGGCACCTGCACTGACTTTTCACGTCACACTCTTAAAAAGTAAGACTGGTCGTTCAAAACTCAGTGCGAACGCCGAAAAGTCAGTGCTCCCGAGGATTTTAAGAGTATTATAGTCACCAGTGAGATGTCACGTGGTGACCATCTATTTTTCTATGGAGGGTCACTTTTTGACGTTAGAGGGCGCTACAGGTTTTTTAGGGGGTCAGTTTGATTGAATAGCGGCGACAATTTCTACCGCTTCGGAAATCAAGTATTTTGCACCACAGGAAAATTGTTTCTGGAATCGTGTGGTTAATTTCGGTTCACGCATTCAAACGGTAAAAGCCTAACATCTCTTGGACAAAGCCCCTAGTAAATTGATGACGCATGTTTAAATACGATCACCAGTGAAGATTCCTGGTTATCTGTAAATACTTGCCTGGGCTTTTGAAATCCGAATGTCATGTTTGGTGCAGATCTATCACACAGTACTTTATATAGACCCTGGACCGTTTTTCTTGTCCGTTTTAACGGAAACGGAAACGTAACGCAAACTGAACGGAAACGTAACGCAAACTGAACGTGAACGGAACGAAAACGCAACGGAAACGTAACGGAAACGCAACGGAAACGGAACGCAAACGCACACAAATTGTTTGGTTATAGCGCAGATAATGCGCCCGATAACAGACTTAAATAGATGTACTTGCTCACGGAAGCGTGTCGGTCTCGTGTTTACCTATACATCGGTCGCGTGTTATTTGCACATGTACAGTGGGGGATGTACTTATAGGCAACACTGTCCCCGTCAGCAATAAAATGAAATTTTAAACAATGGTTTTCAACGATATTTTGTGATTACTGGTTTTTGGTTTGCATACAGAATTATATTTCTAATTACGTATATTTACAACAGTATAATACATGTACATTGTAACACCTAATTAGTAAATATATTCGATAAAGATACGAAATACATTCCTTTATACGAATTAATAAGCTTAAAATTATATTTGATGTTATTACTTAGGCCTCACTCCTAATTCCATGTTTTCCCAAATATCATTTCATTATAATGGTCTTGAACAAACGTTCGTTAACATGAGCAGTTTTATTGTTTATCGTCTTAAATTCAAATCTGAACTTGGTGTTGAAAAAAAATATATACAGCGTATAAACCAAATATTGTACGTTTATGGTTTTCAAAATAAACAATAGAAAACGTCCAAAAGAAAATTCTGAAACTTGTGTTGGGGAAAAAATGTAAATACATATCAATACTTTAAGGGGGGTGGGGGGGATGTTGGTTAAGAATTATATTCCTTTATTAGTACATTCAACTGAAATACTGCAAGTGAAATCTGAATAGATTTTATGTTTTCTTCAAAACATCATTTTCAAATTAAATCTCAAACAGGTATAATTATTTAATATTCTCTTTGTTGATATTATTTCGTAATTGAAATACGTATTTATATGAATGGTTTTGAAACCGGGAATACATACTTACACAACATATCATGTCCATTGTTCTAATTCATGAGACACGTTTACATTTATCTGAATGATATTCACTAATTTAATAAAAATGTAATTCCCAGAGATCAAAGATTGTATAGCTTTTTTGAAAAGGGTATCAGCGCAGACACCATTAATTTCACTATTCCAAACACTAGTGGCTTAATCTCCACTAGCATCTGGCCTTTTTCTTTTATCTGGCTTTATATATAATTACCTATTGTAATGGTTAAACGTGTTGGCAATCTATTACCTGCGACGATTGTTAGTTTGAAGGTAAAGTCTACGAAATTAATACCTGTAGTGGTTTCAATCACAGGGACCCACACTTGCCAGTAGTAAACATCGTCTCTTCAAAGAGATTAGATACAATTTTGAAAACTCTTATTTGGGTATGCTATATTTAGTTTAGTTTAACAATAGTTTTATTCCAGAATAATACAGTATAATATATCAGAGCCGTATACCAGTGTGCCTCAGTTAACTCAGGGACGTATATACATTGTACAGGGGCGTATGTATACGTAGCTGCCATGTAAGCACATAAGCCCGTGCTTGCACATCATTTTTCCAAAGTATATGTATTAAAGTCGAGATATTTCATAATTCGACTAATATTCGTAAGTCCACTGATAATGTTACTCTTTTTTAATCGACTCGTCAGATTAACATACCAGAGCTGCATGAAGTTTGTTATTCGTATAATCGTATGTCATATCTGGTTTTAATCACATAACTGACCCGTTCAGTCATGTCATACGACCAAAGTCATGAATATGGTATCACACAATGTAATAACACCATTGTGACGCCATAACAAATGACGTTTCATGACTACAATTTATTCTTTTTTGAAACAAGCATTTCCATAGGCTTAAAAAAATATGTTATCAGCCCATAACGTAAAAATGGCGTCGCCGTTTATAACGTCGCTTTTGATTTGCTAGCCTAATGTAGCAGCGTACTATTTTTTTAAGAGAAAAGAGTCTATCGATAAAGTGAATTTTCGCATGGTATAGATTAAATTATAAGGATTAACTTAAATTTGTTTTTTGTTACGGTGTTATAACACAAACAACCGGAATGACCCTTATCATAAACCGCTTCACGGTTTATTCAGAGTACATTCCGTTTTTTTTTGTGTTATACCTCCATAACATAAAAATTAGATTCAAGTCAATCCTTAATTCTCGGAAGTGAAATTTACCTTTTTGTCAAGAAATAAATTTGAGTTTTGGTGTATTTTCTCATGGATATATATTATGCTATAAATAGAATCTTACACGCGTGTCAGTGCTACTGTATAACTAAATATGTCACTCGCCTAAAGGCTCGAGACATATTAAATTATCGAACTCGTTTGATAAATCCCATATTATACATTGACACTCTTGCAAGATCCTCTGTTTAGTGCATCTATATTTTAATAATATAAACATTGCCAATTTTGGTTATTGACTTTTCGGTCAGTTCTAATAAGATGACAACAAAAATAATTGATGATGAGCCTAGACTATGCTAAAGAAAATAAGCGAGATTTCTAACGACAGCTGTACCTGAGTTGAAAGCGGCAACATCACATTGCATAATACTTACTGACAGAGACGTGAATGTAACACAGGTGGCTTTTATGTCTCTGTTATTACTTACTAACGAGTAAATGACGTATGCATATTAATTTTGTTTTCAAGACATCATGGAAGTAAAACATATCATCGTATTTTATTTTTACATCAATGATGTGTATACTGATGCGACCAATTGGCACCATTTGAAGAAACTGCTAAATAACGCTCGCATGGCTTGCACATTGAAACACCTCCAGCTACGCCCCTGACTGTAAGATTGTTCTTTACCCTGAATGTCCATTGGTTTATTCAATGAACCTGAAATCTACCTGTGGATTCTAGATTAAAAGCAGCTGTATCTGTGTAACTCTCGTCACAGCCTTGCCTTATATTGACGTGTGCTGGTATATCTGTTTTTTCGAGGGTTTCGATACATACAAAATGAAACCGTTTTCTATCGCACGTTCCAGGAACGCCGTGATAGTAATCTTTGGGTTAGTTGCCATTTGGGCATATATCGCCAACAGGAATTATTTATCTCATACGGATGTCGGACATTGCCCATACAGCTCATCAAAAGCTGGTTAGTATTAACTATTTGATATCATTATCTTTTTATTATCAAACTGACAAGGAAATCACTTAACAGAGACGAGAACTTGACCAGAAACAACTTTAAAGGCCCAATATACGTAACTTCAGGAATTTTTTCGTGATTCTGAAAAATTCTGAAAACAAAATTAAATTGATAACCATGCAAAAATAAGTCGAAAACAAAATAAATCTGAGCGGTAAATAACAAGAAACTCTTGACAGAAAAATCAAAGAATTGAAAACAATTCAGGTTGGGCCCACTTCAACAACAATCTGAAGTTAGAAGACAGTTCAAAATGGACGCGTGTTTACAATTACCAAGTTTCAACTGCTGCTGTACCGGTAACCGCGTCAGAATTGATCTTGAATATTTCTGATATCAGTTAATCTTAACTAAATCTATGAATATAAGAAGTTATTAGGCTTGATTTTCGCTTCAGGTTTTTGCCGAAAGTTACGTATATAGGGCCTTTAAACAGACACGTAATCAACCATTCATAAAAGAAACTAGTCGTGATTGCAACGTTTTCCAAAGCTACTATTCTTGATCTTATCATATACTTTTTATGATTCCTTCTCCCTTCTACATACACTGGACGCGATATAACATGGTAGTATTGGTCCAGGAGTGTAACACTTATACGTAAAAACGCAGTTGCGTACACATCGTGACGGCAAAATATATCTTTTATTTTATTTTTGTCTTTACTCCGTCAATCAGTGTACATATATATAAAATTAATTTTCCATTGATTGTAGGCAAAATGGGTCTTTTTCATTGGTTGAGATTTTCTTTTCATACCACTATGAAAAAATCCGAAACTGGCGCGAAAAATGTGACGTCACAATTACGGCAATTGACGTTGCGTATTGATTTGTAAAAAATAATCCGCTGTTAGATCAGTTAAATTGTACATAAACATGTTTTAAATTTAAAAGAAGATTAAAAAATTAATTATAACCGTTGTTGTCAATTCTTTTTTATTTCCATAGGGTTATGAAAAAAAATGTGCTTTCAATCTTTGTAAGAATCCGCTACGCGGATTCATACAGTTTGCAAACAACTTTTTTTTCATCCCCAAATGACACTAAAAAAAGGCCATCAATGCTTTAATACAAAACAAATCAATGTACAGAAAAATTCAGTAGCATTGTTACTTGCTGATTCACAGTAGAACATTAATACTACAGTGTAATTAAAAGTGAAGAGTTCAATCAGGTATAAGTCTAACACTTTCCCATTTTGCCGGATCTTGCTTGCAGGAAAATCTTGATTTATTTAAAAACGATTCTGAGCCATCGGACTTTGACGGATGATGACTTTGTGTTTTAATGTTTTGAATGATGGAACTCGGAGCCATATGATAGAAATATTGTGTTTATATGTATAATTAAAGCCATATAGATTTAAACCCGATTATCTTGATATGATCTAGACGATAAATCGAAATTGACACAAAAAATGCCTAAAACTCACGGTCGAAGCTGGCACATTTTTTTTCATTTTACTACCATGTGCTTAAGTTGAACACTTTTCCTAAATTCGTAAGTGATGAAGAGCATCAGTATCAAAACGGTTAATATGTAGACATGTCAAAATAGCTTAGTTCAATACTGTTTCTATTGTTCACACTTTCCCTGAAAATATTTATTAACATTATTATATGTTCCACGTAAATCCCTTTCGTTATCAAATTCTTATTTGAGTTTTAACTAATTGTTCAAGCTTAATGTGGTCACATTGGTTGTATTAATTGCTTGTTGCATTGCTTTGCAGTGGAATCACAAACTGTTGAAGTTAAATTGAACAAAAGCGTGTCCATTTCGGAGACGACAAAGGATTGTCCACGGCCGAGGGATATTTCGGATTGGAGGTTTATATGTAAATACATGTGTCCAACAATAAACATCGATTTCATACTTTCACTTCCCCGTCGTATACAGCTGGTCCCGATTTGTCCGCCATCTGTTGCTGGGTATCTGAGAAGGGACATAACAAGCATGGACAGTGTTCCGGTATTACACTTCAGGGACCCCTGTATTCAATCCATTCTACGTCATAATTGTTCCAGTCAACTTCCGGTACCCAACATCGTACACTACGTGTGGTATAGTTTGCATGAAATGAAGTTCGATCATTTCCTCGGCATTTATAGTACGTACACGATTCAGAAACCGTGTTTAATACTCATACATGGAGACTTCCTACCTAAGGGAGACTACTGGCATATGATTGTGAGACTTGTTCCAAACATAATTTTTCTTCTGCAAACGCCACCAAAGACCGTTTCGGGAAAGGTTATCAATTTTATCGAACACAAGTCTGATATTACTCGGATCACAGTTCTAAAAGGTAAGAATAATGCCCACTTATGGTTGTGGTAACTTAATAGTTACATTAAACTTAATTTACAAAAACGTTTAGCGCCACATTGTGTACAGTGCAACGTTATTACTGACTCGTCGGTTAGGGTTTCGCTATGTATATATGGTACCTAAAGATTAGCAGTGAATTGATATTAATCATAAACTAGTCCTTTGTTCCGATTGACCTTTGGAATTGGTCAATTGACTTGACCTTTGGAATTGGTCGATTGACACCTTTTCGGATTCTGACCAAATGCACTTCAAAATGTAATAATTTAATCTTGCTTGAAACAAGCATTTTTATTGGCTTAAAAATTATGTTATCAGCCAATAACGTAAAAAATGACGTCACCGTTTTACAACGTCGCTTTTGATTGGCTGATGCAGCAGCGTAATCATTTGTAAGAGAAAATAGTCCATCAATAAAGTGAATTCTCAAAGGGTACAGATTCAATTATAAGTATTAACTTGAATATATTTTTTATGTTAAGGGGTTATAACAACAAAAACCGGAGTGTACTCTCATCATAAACCGCTTCGCGGTTTATTTAGAGTACACTTCGTTTTTTTTTTTGTGTTATACCTCCATAACATAAAAAAAATAGATTCAAGTAAATCCTTAAATAACAAAATGTTCAGCAATTAATAAATGTTAAGTTTGACCTCGACCTTTGCCCCGATGACCTTATGGATGTGTCAGTTGACACGTTGGTTGATTTTGACCAATCTCCAATGACGAAACAAAATGTAAATCAGTTAGTACATGTAAAATGTTACCTAAACGTTAATCTGAAGACCTGAAGGTTTTGTCATCGACACCTTGTTTGATTAAGAATAACTTTGTATCACAATGTCATAACATGATATTCATGCGCGAAGAGATTTTAATTTTTTGATGTTAAAATCCACGTTGGCTGATTAGCAGCCGTTTTGAATCCGATCGACATGAACAATTATCTTGCTATTTAGTAGGTCTTTGATGCAAAAAGATTCACCATGTAAAAGGTTGGAAATATTCTTTAATCTTCTATTAATATTGTACAAAAGCGAAAAAAACCAGACAAACAAACAAAAAACAAAAAGACGGACAATCTGATTTTGAAAAGGGACCCGCATCCCCTTATTAATCCGTTCCACATTATCATCATTGGTACGTTATTCTAACTTGACAAGTATAATTTGGTTCTAATCATTGAAAACTTATGCATTCTGCGAGCAAGTACATCTCAGTTAATTTAGTTCTAGAATGGATAATTCATATTTAAAGTATTGGTTTGTTATCATAACAAACAAATGATGTATAATGGAAACAATTTAATGTTCATCTACAATACGACAAAAATCATGTATTGAATGTGCTATTCCTTCATATTTTTCAGAGTATGGCGGAATATACCTGGATTTTGATGCCATACAGCTGTCGAGTCTAGATCCTCTTAGACGTTACAGTTATACCATGGGTCCCGAGGATGGCAAAACCTTGTTTAGCGGTATACTTTTAAGCGAAAAGAATGCGTCGTTCCTCCATGAGTGGTTGAAAGGATATCATACCAATTATCATCCCGATCACTGGGGCTATAACGCCTTGTACGTCCCCTTTGAATTGTCCCAGAAACACCCAGAAATGATACACATAGAACGAGATACATTGGTGAATCCTACATATAACAACCGTCATCAAATCTTCGAGATGAACTTTGATTGGTCACAAAGTTATACAATCCATTTGTACATTCGACGATTTAAGTCTGTATTTGACATTTCATCATTTAGGACCATGAACAACACCCTTGGCGCAGTGACGAGATATGTGTTGTTTGGTAACAAAGAACTCTGTTCAAATTAAACTATATTACTCGGAGGAAGGTAGTTAAATACACTTACATATTTGGTTAGTAATCAACGCAAGCAAAACCGTTTGAAAGCCCTGTCGAATAGAATAGATTGTTATTTAATCCTCAAATGGTAAGCATGCGGATTTCAAGAAATTCAATTAATGCTCGACTTTTAATCAAAGGGGAATTAGTCTCAAAAGAAAAGGACGCTTTAAAAATGGTCATTTAATTGTACCATATATATTAATATTATGTACTGTTAGAATATGAACCATCAAAATCAAAAACGTATTTCATATTGATAATAGTCGTATTTGACTGTCTTAATATACTGATGACACTTCATTAATCTTTTGCAAAAGTCATTCGATTAACAATAAAGGTTTCTAGGGCGCAGGTAGATAAATAATGCTAATACAATGATGAAAACATTTCCTTGAATTGAATATACAGTGGACAAATAAAAAATTACCTAAACTGAAACAAACGAGCAAATATAAAGACATGTACAATGTACAGGAACTTGTAAAGACGAATTTTAAATCCAATAGGTAGAATTCACATTATAAAAGCATTATTAATTTCTCAGTTTTATCAATTTTCAAACAAGTCATAAACACAAAACTGCGTTGATCCTTGTGATTGACAATGATACCCGGTTCTCATTTGGAGAACTTGATGTTAACATGGATGTGACAAAGATTTACATGGCGGGTGTCGTCGATGAAGCAGAAGACACTTACTCTTCCGGAACACCTGGTATTAGTCTCTTGTACTTTTACAAGAGTCTCCATGTAAATATTACCCTTGTTCATATTTTGCCCCTGGTTTAATCGATTTTGAGTTTGGATTATGATTTTGTTAACGCTTCGGTATTATCTTATTTAAATTAACCTGTGACAAATATCAAGCGTTTTGTTAAGAGTTCCCCCGTCACTCAGTCTGGTAGTATGCAAGGAGGTCCAGTAAGACTATCCGTAGTGATAATGACTAACCCTTTATGTGGTTATGGTTGATTTTAATATATTTACAGTCTACACTGATATTCACTCGATAACCATTGTACTGCAAACTAGAGTTATTTTCCTATATTTACAGTCTACACTGATATTCACTCGATAACCATTGTACTGCAAACTAGTGTTATTTTCCAATAACTATACTTGAGAACGTGCAAAATTTCTATGACGTGGACAACAATACATGAGGGCGGAGCTATGCAAATTATCCCGTTCGAATCACAATTGTATGACGTCATCAACAATGACATGGGGAGAGTAGCTACCGCTAATGCAAATTTCATGCCGTTACATTTATTGTACTGTTTTCACGTTTGTAAGTTTTGAAATGAAATAATGTCTGCAGATGGGGCTAAATTGAACAGAAACATTATGAACCATTTACAGGAAAATACTGTAAATATAAGAATTAACCTTTGATTTTGTTTAGTTTATGAGATCATAAATCCAATGGAGCAGTCGGTAAATTTAACGTAAACGCTTCGCGTTTACGCAATTTACCTCGTGCTCCATTGGATTTATGATCTCATAAACTAAACAAAATCAAAGGTTAATCCTTACGTAACTATACTTGAGAACGTGCAAAATTTCTTTGACGTCGACAACAATACATGTGGGCGGAGCTATGCAAATTATCCCGTTCGAATCACAATTGTATGACGTCATTAACAATTGACATGGGCGGAGCTAGCTACGGCTTATGCAATCTTCATGCTGTTACATTTATTGAACTGTTTTCACGTTTGTAAGTTTTGAAATGAAATATATGTCTGCAGATGGGGCTAAATTGAACAGAAAACTTATGAACCATTTACAGTAAATTACTGTAAATATAAGGATTAACCTTTGATTTTGTTAAGTTTATTAGATCATAAATCCAATGGAGCAGTCGGTAGATTTAACGTAAACGCTTCGCGTTTACGCAATTTACCTCGTGCTCTATTGGATTTATGATCTAATAAACTAAACAAAATCAAAGGTTAATCCTTAAATATTTACATATGAGGAAAATATGAAAGAAATTCATGTTGGGGCCAAATGTTATCCCCACCTTTTAAGAGTTTGCAAGGTATTTGCTTTGTCCTGATAAGTTCTTCGATAAATTCAGCCTCGTATTAGAATTAAAACAAATGAGCCAGGGTGCGTACACCCTGTCTCTACAGGAATGCCAACATCTGAACTAGCACTTTACTTTTATAGACTCTTTCTTCCAAATCTACTAACAATTTTTAAATAAAAAGTAAGGCCAATTCCGTTAAGCTGTCAATTTGTTATTACTGATGCACTTTAGTTTGTGGGTTTTTTTTGTAGGCTTAAAATTTTTGACCGACCATAACACAAAAAATACATGGATATATCATTTTTTTTTCTTTTCAAACTATGCCATTAACTTCATATTAAAACAATGCATCTGAGACAAAGATAAAACGAGAGTTTTGACTTCCCAGAGGAGAATATCTTGTACGTTAATATTCCTGATTGGTGTCCAGAACATCCAATATCCCGAGTCATCTTCAAAATGTCACTCGAGCTGCCAAGTTACACTTGATGTGACCATTCTTTCATAAAATCTTTAACTGTTGTGAAACTGGTTTATTCACTTTACGTTCATTTTGTGCAATTTGAGATTATTTTACAACAATTTTGAATATGCAAGGTTCCTCTTCGTTTTAAAAAAATATAGGTGTCATTTCAAGCACATGATTTGTTTTCTAATGCTTGCTTGAAATGAATGATAAATAGATAAAACATCGTCTCACAAAGCTTTTTTAATTGTTTTATATGCGATTTTAATTGTACCAATAAAGCAAGAATGACAAAGGATTACAATAAATTGCCTGCCAAGTGGTTGTGATGCACATAAACATGCATCTGCCTTGATATTATACTGATAACGTTTGAAACATTTTTAATGTATTGTCGTAGTAATACGAAACCATTTGCCTCATATACTACAGCAATAAAGCTAGAATATCTATGAGCTACAATTTCAATAACATATCATCTCATAAGCCCGACAGCCGAAGAAAGATTACAACTAAGATTGTATAAAACAATCTCTCCTTCCTTAGTTATACCCTGTAGACCAAATAAATCTTTGAACTCCGCTGTTTCTTTTGCCTGGCTAGGCCGATGGTCGAGGGTGTCCCCGGTTTGTGTAGCTATTTTCCCATCATTCACAGATTTTTTCTTCTTTTACCTGTTCATGATTTTTCTGTCACCCCCTAGGGTATGACAAATATGCCGAGCTGACAACAATGCAATAACGTCACAACAACAATATGATGACGTCACGACAACATTATATAATGACGTTACGACAATAATATATTTTAATCACGTCAAGTCAGCATTGTGTTGCATTAGTACTTTCGTTAAAATAATGCATAATGATAGGAGAAAAATACCCCCCCCCCCTACTGTGAAGTCGCGACAGTAATCTCCGACCCTCGGAGTGATATGCTTGATTGTCTAACCCTCAACAGAGCCTTGGGGTACCAAACTAAGAATATCACCCCTGTCACACCCTCAAAGCATGAGAAGTTTCTGTTAATCCAATACCCAAGTCTCTAAATCTCAATTTCAGTGCAACATATTTATTCATGGTCTGAGATTACTTCTTGCACTTTTTGAATGAACAGATTTTGTCTGATATTCATTTCCAATAACTTCAAAATCCATAAAAAAAATACAAATATAACAAAATATACAAAGTATCAAGATATCAGTAACCTTAAGCTTCAATTCAATCGATTATCAATTACACTGCAAATTGTTGAGTTTCACACAAATTTTCAAAACTCAGATGTTTTTAAATCAAACGTGTACAACAATTTTCTGACGAATCTCACTTTCATCACCATAAGCCCATATGCAATGCAATGTTGTTATGTCATTGTGATCTTGGCCTTGATGTTTAAGTCATCGTTATGTTTATTTGTATTTCTATTTTGTAACATTAATGATATGTAAACAGTATCTACAAGATTTGAAATATTTTAACAGTAACTAAATAATATTATGTATTTGTATATGTGTATTATTAATGAAATGTAAATAATTTAACTGTATGTGTGTAACATGCAATTCTGTTGATTAATGAAATGTAAATAATTTAATTGTATGTGTGTAATATGCAATTCTATTGATTAATGAAATTAAATGAATGAAATATTTTACTCGCATGTAATTATGTGTATAGTCTTAAAAGAAACAAATATCAGATAACTTACCTGTTGGGTAAGTATGAAACAGACTATAATTGTTTTGTCATTATTTTCCAATATCAATACGTTTCTTTCTTATATAACATGGAACTCCCGCCAACTAAATTAGCTTTTGTTAGCTTGATAGGGTGCTATATCATTTATATATTTTATATTACATTTATTTCAGTATACATAGAAAGGTGCAACTTTGTTGTACATTATGTAATACAGATAACGCATTTTTTTAATTATTCATTAAGATATCCTAATAAGGCAGTATAGACTTGGGTATATATTAGCATAAGAGCAATATATGTTTTTATTATTATTATTGTTTCCAGTTTTTTTTTATATATATATATATTTTGGCGATGACAAGATTTTTTGTCGAGATTTATAACAAGGGCGACGTGACGACAATGAATATATACATTATGTAAGACGAAACATTCTGAACTGAACGATTTTAGAGGCTCTATGTTACTATTGTATCATTGTAATTCTCAAGATTGTTGGTTACAAATGTATCCTATAAATAAAGGACAATGAACACGAGGATCTGGCTGGTCGTTATAGTGTTGTTTTATCACATTTCCATCAATATCATTATGCTTCTTAAATATCTGGAAAGGATGGTTTTACCAAACTTTTAAATATTCATCATATACATTTAACGCTATATCTAAATAAGCAATGAATGTATAAGAAAATTAATGTTATGGTTCTCTGATACACATTGTTACTTATTGTAGGCGAAATGAAGCCGAGGAACTGTGAAGTGGTATATGAAAAGTTGACAACAATGAACTTAATTATAGCACAAATTGGATTGATGACGTTGCGAAAGCAAACGAACATGTCTTAATGCCTTGCAAGGGAAGGCTTCGGATCAAATGTATATAAAGTAGTTCAAATACGTAACACACACATGTGCTGCACCTGTTTAATTTAGTAATATATACAGTATGCCGAACAAATGAGTTAAACTGCACCATTCAGCTGTTTCCTCCTCCTAAGACTCTTCAGTGATGCTAGGGGCCAAAAGGTGGGAGTCCAAAATTTATAAACTAATGTAGACGCAGAAGGGTCAGGTGCGTAAAACCCCTTTAATTTATGAATTTAGAAAAAAAATTAAACTAGTTCTGCATAAAAGTATTTGTCTTCAACGCACAAATTATTTCATAATCTCCATATAGAGGTGACGTATAGCACAGACACGGATGACCTCCCCTTTAGTATTAACAGATAAAGTATAAGATTAAGGTTACATAGTACATACATGTAACACTGTTGTACTTCAAGTATGCTAATTAGTGTGTTTACTTGTTGTGATTAACAATGATACTCGGTTCTCATTTTGAGAACTTGATGTTTACATTTTGTACATGGATGTGACAAAGATTTACATGGCGGGTGTCGTCGATGAAGCAGAAAACGCTTACTCTTCCGGAAAACCTGGTCTTATTCTCTTGTACTTTTACAAGAGTCTCAATGTAAATCTTTCCTTTGTTCATATTTTGCCCCTGATTTAATCGATTTTGAGTTAGGATATGATTTTGTTAACGCTTCGGTATTCTCTTATTTATTTTAACAACACATAGAGATAATAAAAAAGTCACGTGGTACAAATAATTGTAGATTGACTGACAGGTCTGTTCTACAGATGCTGAAAAACTTTGCTGTCGTCAAAGACGGTCAGATTTCTAGCCAAAATGTTCAACGTGTAATTTTCAGCCATGGCTATTGTATCTTTGATAATAAAAACGGAATATTTTGTTAAAAAAAAAGAAATTCACAGACAATAAAATATGCAACCCGTGTCGTTAATATTATCTCACCACCACCGTAATGACTAGGGACAATTTGAAACAGGTTTTATGCACCACCCAATCTTTTTCCCCTTTATTTAGGCTGAAGTTAGAATTTATACATACAGCCATTAAATCTGGGTAGTTTATTTTCTTTATTATGTTATCGCCGAATTCGCGTTCCTAACACCACGTAATTGTTTTTGTCTAAAGTATAACGAAACTGGTGTAAGTCTGCGTAATTTATAAACGAAAGCTTTGTATGATATCAGGTGTGGTCGTGTTTGTTTTTTAATTAGCATACACAGCAATACGTAGGAGGTACTTCGGTGATCGATTATAAGAGATCAAAACTGTATCATTGACCTTCTATAAACCTCCATACAATCAAGTCGCTCTTGGGCAATATAGCTTTGATTCAAAATAAGAATAGAAAATGAAAAGCCAATTTGAATGTTAATATAAAATATTACACTTATTAAAATTTTGGAAAGAAAACACTCTGTGAGGCTGAAGTGAAGTGAAAAACACAATAAATGCTAAAGTGAATTATACAATCTATACTGAAGAAGGTTTAGTACGAATGATTGAATTCCTGATCGACAATATTTTTGTTGAATTTGGAGGAAAAACTTTCCAGTAGACTGTTGTACATTATGTTATGGGCGGACTGGTCGAGTGGTTAACACTCCGGCCTTCCATGCAGGCGGCCGGGGTTCGATCCCCGTAATCGTCATACGCATGGAACACTATAAACCTCCATACAATCAAGTCGCTCTTGGGCAATATAGCTTTGATTCAAAATAAGAATAGAAAATGAAAAGCCAATTTGAATGTTAATATAAAATATTACACTTATTAAAATTTTGGAAAGAAAACACTCTGTGAGGCTGAAGTGAAGTGAAAAACACAATAAATGCTAAAGTGAATTATACAATCTATACTGAAGAAGGTTTAGTACGAATGATTGAATTCCTGATCGACAATATTTTTGTTGAATTTGGAGGAAAAACTTTCCAGTAGACTGTTGTACATTATGTTATGGGCGGACTGGTCGAGTGGTTAACACTCCGGCCTTCCATGCAGGCGGCCGGGGTTCGATCCCCGTAATCGTCATACGCATGGAACATTCAGAGAAAGTGTTTTTCGCCTGCCCACACAACTCCAACAACCCAGGTGGAGTATAAAATGGTCTAGGGTGGGTGTTGCAGTATCTGTGAGGTAGCATTCAAGTCATGGTCATAGTTTAAGTAAAGATCGAGGTAAGAAGCTGATGAAGGAGAGTCTGTTGTGTCTTTGATCTCAAGTTCAGTAGGTATTATTCAAAATGAGAACTTAGGCACCATTCTCAATCACAATAAGTAAACGTTCTTACGAGCATATTCAGAAACGTCCACCTTTATATCATACAACGGTGCAGAATATCTCTCAATTAGACAAAGATGGTGACCATTAAATTATCTGATAATCTTCATCAACCCGCATCTCCTGGAACGTTGCGTCAACCTGCATATGTTATTTAGCTTTAATTAGATTAATGTCAGATGGCGACACTGCGGTTTCATAATCCAAACAACCAGGTAGTCTAATAGTATGTGTTTTGACGTCGTTTCTGTTTTGAGTCGCTTCTTTTTGGCAAGATTATGACATTTGAACATTTTTTCATTATGATTTTATTCATTTTGTGTTTAAAGGCAGCATAAACGATACCGATGATACACGCCTAATGTGTCGTATCTTTCCTTTGCATTCTACATTATCTTATACACAGATTTGCCATTGAAAACAAAATAAATACAAGTAAAGAACAATAACTTTGTCATGAAATTAACATGCCATTACACAATACGTAGCATTAAGTAAATAAATTACGTCGTATAATTGTCTCTGTAATGGAAATTGTACCACCAGAGTAGAAATTTTTCTTTCTTATAATCTTAAAAGAAATGATTTTGATAAGACAAAACTTCCACGGCTGGCTGTTTCTTCGTGTGTCTCGGCTCCACCGTCGGACTCGATAGTTTATGGTTTCTGTGCACTGACGTAGATGTTTGAAAACTATTTGCCTCGGCCCGGAGACTTTCTAGTTCAGACTTTAGTTTGTCTATTGTAGTGAAAAAATCATCTTTACCAGTACAAGCTGATGCTATATCGTCTATTGAAAACCGCTGCCACCAAAATGTAACGTTTTTGCTCGGGTCTTGCTGCATAGACGAACAGCAGATGACCAGTAATGACAGAAAT
Organism: Mimachlamys varia; assembly: GCA_947623455.1. Taxonomy (NCBI): domain Eukaryota; kingdom Metazoa; phylum Mollusca; class Bivalvia; order Pectinida; family Pectinidae; genus Mimachlamys; species Mimachlamys varia. Next base: position 36,013,135 of record OX392531.1, on the reverse strand, counting down.
TTATTCGGCGTATATGGAATATTTATATATGTACAGGTACAAACACAAGGCTACCACACCTCTGGTACATGTACGTGCGGCCACCGCTGCCCTCGCCGATACGGAATTCCCAGGAACCACTAATAAAAGTCGGCAACTACGCCGGCGTCACTTGCCTGGCGCCTATGGCGGTCTCCGGCGTACTCAGCACCGCGCCAATACCCTGCCGTACCGCTCGTCACAGGTCTCCTGTTACACTGGCAATTCCGTATCAGAAAGTGTCGCGAGGTCCTTATGCAATAATATAAATGATAATTACCTTATCTCTTCCAGGAACAGAGAAAAAGGACGATCAAGGTCATTTATTTATTTTATTTATTTTGAGAGTTTTGCGTCCTGACGTGGCCTTATTTACGACCTTCGGTGGACGAAAAAGGTTGGAAAAAGAGTAGAAGGGATAAAGTATGTAGGAGGAAAGGCAAGTGGAATCGGTTGAGAGGGTGGATATATAGGAGTCGTCTGGCCTACCAACCTACATAGGGGCGTTATAATTTTGAAGACGACCCCTTTTCCTAAAGTTGTCCTACCTAGAAATGGGTGCGGGAAGTTTGCCGGTCGTAGCAAGATGACTTAACGCGAATGGAAGATGACCGAGATTGAGAAGAATCTGTCCTCAGAAAAAAAAACCGAAAAAAACGTCGATCCGCACCGACTTGGCCGCCCAGGGTTTCCTATTTAATTTGGTATTATCTGTGATTTTGGATGTCCGCCTAAATAGCTAATAAAGGTCTATTTCTATGAATTTAAAAATCTTACGCTATCCTCTGAGCCGGTGTTATCACACCTACTCTTCTTCGAAAGACTCAAAGGGATCTTTTTCGTGCAAGATTGGACAATTCTCACACGGGCTACTATTTATAGTCCCCTCCGACGGACTGTATGTTAGTACAAGAAGGCATGCAGTACTGCAGTCCCCAAAATTGCCCTCTTGCAGTCTAGCCCGTATTACATATATCAATGGTAAGCATTAAAACTAGAACCAAGGTCAGTGATCGCTGGTCTAATATAAGCTCATATAACCTGAATAATTTAGACGTTAATACATGTAGAATAACGATAGAAAATATAAGTGAATGTTGTGCGTCGTGGTTGACTACACACGTTAAGAATGACCGCTGTTCGATATAGAAATATGTACAATACTGCTCAACATTATGCACAACCTTACAGGTAAATAGAAATTAAATAGAACATAACAAGTTGTTGTAAATAATAGGAGGCACTTTTTTTTAAATGGGTTTTGATGAATTTCTCATGAATATATGTTAAGTGATTAATAGAATATTACACTCCTGTCATATGACATGTATGATACTCGTCAAGGACTAGGTACAGGACAATTCAATATGGCGGAGGTGTTCTTTACCAAAACTTGCTATTTTACCAAATACGGTACAATATATGACCAAAATAGACCACAAAGTACATTTTGTGATGAAGAATCGATACTTTCAATCATATTTTGGTACGTTTGGTGGTTTTTCTGATATGTTGTGTTATAACCCTAAAAACGCATGCACGTTTGCAGAATACTGCGAAAAATAATAAAAACGATGAATATCATTTTTTGTTTCTTTAATATACACAGAATGATAGACGAGCCTTCGATTTTTGAATAAATCTCTCTTTCAATTGAAAACCGCAGAATAAGAGAACGTACTCGTCACAAGAACGGCAACTTACGCACATTCTGAACACCGATCACATCTGGATCAAATTTTTCAAATTTCCATCGCCGATCGACAAATGTATGTGGCACGCCACATAGCCAAAACAAAAATCTTACCGTCTGCAGTATGACGAGTTATGATATTATGTCAGATCTCTTAAATCAGACATCTTCCCGTTGCATGTAGCGAAATATACTCCTCTGCCCTCCATTTTGAACTATTCACTTTTTTAGATATTCATACGCCTGACTTAGAGGCATGGTAAAACATCGACAAAATTAATAATTAAATTGGATTCAAGCATGCAGTAAAGGTAAATGTTACTTGGTATATGTACACAAAGCAAAAACTGCCCTTTCCTATCACGATAAATTGTTTTGGGAGAATTTACAGCACGTGAAAAGATGTTCTTCGGCACTTCGGCAGTGTTTGTTTTTCAGGTAATTTAATGATTTTGAAAGAATTATCACCAAAGTTTAATTTGTGTTGTATAAATTCTGATGGAATTCGAATATATTGTACACTTCCGCGTGAATCAGATTTTAGATTTTATTGTTTACTCAGACACACATATGTGTGTTACAAGAGGTCACATATACAAAGCAAGATTTACACATCGGGCAGTATCAACTCACTGATTATACCGATTCGCTCTCGGCTTCGCACCTGTCAAACATCGCTAGCGTAAACTGTAGCCATTGTAAACATGTGTGGCAGTTGAAGCACACGGGTACAAAATACATTTCTCAAACTTAATTAGTAATAAGGTAACCACATCGTTAATGCAAATTACGTTAAGACGATGTTATTATGTTAATTTTATGCATTTATTTGACACGAAACTTACATTTACAGGACAAATGACCCAATTTTTATATAAAATAATGCCCCTGTATTGCCTCCACGAGATACAGGTAACTACTTTTACCTGAACTGAAAACAGCAGGCAATGGACGACATTTTTAGAGGGGGTGCCTGTGTATTTCTCCCCGATACTCTGAATTACAGACTAATATCGAAATTCTAACACTGAGTATTCATTCTATGAACATTGCAGTGACTTTGTATTATTTTTTTGAAATGTTTCAAATAACTTTATGAAAAATATTTGCGCACTCCCATTTGGATATTATTTACTGAATATATTTTTCTTAAGCACAGATTTTTTAAATTTTGGTGGCTGAATTGCATTTTATATCAATATTAAACATAATGGGATAAAGCTTATGCCATATATTGGAAGGAAACATTTAAATGTCCTTATTACCATTTTCAACCAGGTAACAACCAATATATATGGCTGTACCTAGTCCTTAAGCAATATACCAAATGTAGTATGTCACTTACCTTAATACTAGTGACAGACTAACTTACTGAGCTCGTTTAATAAATTCCATATCACATTGACAATCGTTTTGTATCCTCTATATACATGTATGTAAATATTGACCGCTTGTCATTATTAGGACGAAGAAGATGGTAAGGCACATCTAAGAGATTTTGTTTTATTATTTGTATGTCCTACAACTTATTAAGGTTTTTTGGTGTATGCTACACGGATATATTAATATTTACAATCTACACTGACATTTACTCGATAACCATTGTTCCACAGGCTATAATTATCACCTCATAACTGTACTCAAACACGTGCCAAATTTCTATGACGTCGACAACAATACATATTGGAGGAACTTTCCTCCAGTTTGAAAAACAATTGTGTGACGTCACCAACAATAAACGTGGCGGAGCTAACGACGATTTATGCTAATTTTATGCTGTTATATTTATTGAACCATTTTCACATTTTTTTTAGTTTTGAAATGAAATTTGTGGGACTTTATTGAACAAAATACTAAAGAACATTTCTCAGAAAGATACTGTAAATATAAGGAAAACTTTCTATTTTGTTAAAGGCCCAATATACGTAATTTCAGGGAAATTTTCGTGATTGTGAAAAATTCTGAAAAAAAAATCCAGTTGATAACCATGCAAAAATAAACCTAAAACAAAGTAAACCTGAGCGGTAACTGAAAAGAAACTCTTGACAAAAAAAAATCCAAAGAATTGAAAATAATTCAGGCGGGGCCCACTTCAACAACACACCGAAGGTAGAAGACAGTTCGAAATGGACGCGTGCTTACAAATAGCGGGTTTCAACTGCTGCTGTACCGGTAACCGAGAATGAATTCATCTTGAATATTGCCGATATCAGTTAGTCTTAACTAAATCTATAAATATAATAAGTTATTAGGGTTGATTTTCGCTTCAAGTTTTGCCGAAAGTTACGTATATATTTGGCCTTTAAGGTTATCGGGTGACAACTACAAAGGAAAACGGGTAAATTATTAATTGTACATAACGAGCTTCGCCGGCTATTGAATTTACCAGTGTTCCATTGTAGTTATCCCACCGATAACCTTAACAAAATAAAGAGTTGATCCTTAATTAACGGTCAAACGGTAGTTTCCCAAATAACACTGGATCTTACAAACGGATATTTATAGGATACAAATTACTTAAATTGTTATAAAGGGCAAAGAAGTAATTTCAACAGTGTAGACAAACTGATGCAATTCTCTCCTTTCTCTTGTCTAAATTGTTGGAATTACTTTTTGCCCTTTATATATAAGAATGTGTGTGTGTGTGTGTGTGGATATTTTGGAGGCCGAGGTATGGAGGTGTGTGTTTAGCGTGGCAGGGACTAGTTTAGGTAGAATTCGTGCAGATGTACAGTATTTTCGGAGAGCTTTTTATTTCTGGCGATTATCTCCCTTCGCACGATGAAACGTATTCTTTTAATATTTCTGATTTCTGGTGATTGTCTCCCTTTGTACGATGAAACGTATGCTTTTAATATTTCTGATTTCGGGTGATTGTCTCCCTTCGTCTGATGAAACCAAACCAATGTGGTGTGGGTAGCATTTGGCAGTATAGAACAGTTGCTAATCTTTCCTTGTGTATACAGAGCTGTACAATATAACTTTGACAGATTGCTTCAGTATTAAATCAATAGATAACATGAAATGTATGTATCAGAATATTTGATAACAAATGTAAAAAAATAATTATTGAAGTTTCTTGACGTGTAGCTTCAGTGCATGCTTGAGCATGCAAAAAATAAACATTGTGATAATCATGGGGTTTCTCCCCCAACACCCCCATGGGGGCTTCGCCCCCAGATCCAAGGCATGCATATCCCCTATCATCTAGCTACGCCACTGGCATCCCAGATTGACAGAAATCGTATTTTTCAAAATATTTATCAAATGGCATTTGAGGTTAACCATACCCGTGGATTTCTATATAAATCGCTTAAGGTTGACAGTACCCGTAGTTATATATTTACAAGGACAGGCATGTGAGATTTACAGTACCAAAAGTAGCCTGCTTAAACTAGGTATCTCTATAAATATATGTTATACATACCACAATTATGATAAGCATTTGAGATTAACAGCAAAGGCATTCCTTTTTGCATATACTTCACAAATAATTGAAAATATTTGCATAATCATCATGCAGTTACTATACATAGGTACTATTTTTAAGTACGAATGTATATTTTAAACAATATCACTATTCTTTTGGGTTATACACAGTATTGATCGAACTTATTTATTGAAATATTTATATTCAGCTGTTATGTCGTATCACAGTTATGTGTTCTCATCTTACATTTTGATGTACCTCAGGTGTGCAATAGTATGCCGTTAAAAAGAAAGGCATCAAGCGTTTACAACTAACAGAGAAATGGGACAAGACCAACAACACAGTTAAAAATCTTATTAAACGCGACATTTCCTTAATATATATATAGTAAAACTTACACTTTCACTTAAATACACAAATCAAAAGTTTCAGCAAACGATGCTAATAATTACTTTTAAATATCGTCAAATAATATTCGACCCGTTATAATTAATATATTATTTTCGTAAACACGCCCCTATCTCACCCTGTGTAATCGCATGATCCTAGCAAGTGTGACCCGAACATGGCGGACGGAACATACATGGTACCGGTACACGAAAGAGACGAGGGCCGAAGTTCTCCTAACGAGATACAGAGGTACACTATACTAAAACGATCTTATGGCCAATTTCGGTAAGTTTTACAAAGAAAACTAGTTGATTTCAACAATAAACAGTTATTTCTTACTTGCCTACATCAAAAATAAAAGTGAAAAAAACAGTGAAATCATACACACACACAGATATTTAGTCCGTCATATCTGTTCTGATGGGAGTGAGGTGCGCAAATGGTCACGTGGCCAATCGCATTACTTAATCGACAAGCTTCGATGAGAAACCGGCATCGCGTTGTTTACAGTAATTAGATGAGCTACACAATGCTTTAATATCGTAAACAGATACGTATACCCCAAAGCTGGCGATATGACCGCACGAAACGCTTAGTTATCTGTCTATTCCATCATTCATAACAAAGATTTTCAATACGCCGTTTCCGAGATACAAGAACTCTTTTGAAATGGAGTAATTATATAAGAAATCGGTGATTTGATCATGTGACCGCGAAAACTTTAGAGCACTTCACAACGGCGGCATTGACGACCGATTGATAGCTAGATTCGATTCGATTTGTTTAGTCGCTTTATGTTAAAAAGGGACGAAACAAAGGTACAGACTCTAAAACTAAGTCATGGTGTGTTGTACCTAGATGTGTAACTGTCAGTCGTAAAAGCAACATTCTGGCAAAATGTTACGTTCAGATCGTTTCCGACAACAAAGAGAAACCCAGATTACGAACACTGTGGATTGCATTCATATTTCTCAATACAAGGTAAATTCAGTTCATCAGTGATCTCGGCTAATTTTACAAATGCCCCTTTTGTTTTATTTGAAGTTGTGATCCCTCTTTCGACCAAACAACTTTACCTCGCTTAACGTCATTGAAACTTCTATTTAGTCGCCATTTTGTTTTCAAAGTGCCCAAAATAAAGTCACGTGGTGATGAAAGTCACATGACTAAACAGACTGAAATTTGTATCCCGGAAATGACGTATAAGTTGGATGTGAAATATATGGCATTCGTCCCTGTAACAAAGGGAGATAAAACAATGGATGATGATTGTTTACTATGACGCCATCACACATGAAGAGTGTCATCAAAAACGTCTGGCCAAGGCCTGCAGAAAGCTCGTAAACGGTCAGTTAGTATAAATATACTGGTGCTTCTAGGGTCATCGAACCTAAAGAAGGCAGAGCGACCTCAACATCCCCTGTGTACCGACCTCGTCGATGAAGCAGAAGACGCTTACTTTTCCGGTACACTTGGGCGTATTCTCTTGTACTTTTACGAGGATCTCCATATAAGTATTTCCTTAGTTACTTTTTGTCCCTAGTTTAATTGATTTTGGTTGGTGGTTTGGTGCAGTGGATAGCGCATTGACCTTTCACCAAGGCGGTCGCGGTTCGATTCCCTGTCCGGACATGAAAATATATTGGGTCACCTGCCTGAACACGTGGGTTTTCTCCGGTTTTCTCCCACAATAGGACCCCTCGCGCGGCAACATCCGGGCCAATAAGAGTGATTTATATAAGTTAGACAACTTGCTTCATAGTTGTTGTAAACTAAATAAAGTTTATATTTAATTGATTTTGAGTTCGGATTATTGTTTTGATTAAGGTTGGGTATTTTCTGATTTTTATTTCTAAGTTATTTTGCTTTATTTTGTTATTTTGGGCAGGTTTTGAACCGAAGTTTTAGTTTTGTCAACAAAGACATTGATGACGTACACTATAGCCAAGAGCCAATGCTGTTTTAAGCCTTGGAACTGGTTGTTAGAGGCGTATGTTTATATTCTCCAATATTGATACACCCTGCCATCTTGATTACTTATGACGTAATATTATATACTGAGTTTGTTTTGTACACAAACATGAATTGAAAACTTAATTTGCGAGCTTTCGAAAACGTCTGTTTCCTTTATCAAGCAATGAGTACAATAGCCGAGTGTCGGTGTTCTGACCGCTGAAACCAATAAGGGGCGGAATGGGTAAACATCTTACCCGTCCCTCTGTCTACCTGTAGTATTAGAGTACATTTGAACGAAATGTCGCGCTACGTTTTTGACAGCTGACTTCTCTATCTCGCCCTATTTTGGGTAGTGAGCTCATTTCAACGGTCAGAACACCGACACTCGGCTATTGTACTCTTTGCTTGACAAAGGAAACAGACGTTTTCGAAAGCTCGCAAATTAAGTTTTCAATTCCTGTTTGTGTACAAAACAAACTCAGTATATATCATTCCTACCAAACTACTGAATCTTATTCCTATAATGACTTAATAATATATAACCATTGTTCAATGAGAGTCTTGTCGATCCGCTTCGAATAATAGAGAGAACGCCTTCGGGTCAAGCGCCCAAGAGACTACGGTAATTAATTGGCGCCACTTTTATTCAATTTGGGTGTGTTTCGCCGTTCTCGTTTCAACTTTAATAAACTGTACAAATCAATTGTGAAAATAAACCTTAAAGAGACTAAATGGATAAAAATCACTGTTAAAAAAATCTTATTAAACCCAACATTTCCCGAAAATATATCATAAAACTTACACTTTCATTTAATTACACAGATTAAAACGCTGCTAATAATTACTGTTTACTCCAGGAGTGGAATTAACGGGGTGTGGATTTTGAAACAAAAATCGAACGATCTTTGGATCAGTCTTGAGCACGCCCTCCTAAAAATGTTCTTTTCGATCAAAGCATTTGCTTTTTCCACCCTGTACACTGCCATAACCCAAGCCCAAACTATCCTGGAGGATACTTTGTGAAAATACGACAAAAGCTAAGATAAACGTTACTGCAGAAGATATAGTAAGGATGACTGCATTTGGATTCCTGGTCGACAATGTTTTTCCTGAGTCTGGTGGTAAGATTTTCCAGCAGACTGTTGGCATTCCCATGGGAACAAACTGATTCGGATTATGATTTTGTTAACGCTTCGGTATTCTCTAAAACAAAATATCGCAGATTAAATGTATCTGATATAAATGTACCATAATTATGATTTCTGCAAACTAACTTTGAAAAATGGAACCATAAATAACTGTTTTATTATCATACTTTTTCTAGGACCAGAAACGAGATTTTAATATTTACAAAGATTCCTTTTTAAACTGCATAGATAATTTACATAACGTTTTAAATAACGTCGTGCAATTTTATGAGCAAATATCTATATTGTCCCGGAAGCTTTAGTAGACAAGGTGGTGATAATACACATTGCACATTTAAGTCTTGTCTGTATATATCTTAATTAAGTCGAATAGACATACGACGCTCTGATAAAATAATGTGTATTGTACTGTACGCTATATAACACACATACACTCGTGCGCAGTGACAGTTTGTTCTTAACCTGAATGTCCATTGGTTTATCCAATGAACCTAAAATCTACCTGTGGATTCTAGATTAAAAGCAGCTGTAACTGAGTAACTCTCTATACATATAAACCTGTGCTTATAAATCTGCTTAGTTATTTCGTGGGTTTCAATAGATACAAAATGAAACCGTTTTCTATAACACGTTCCCGGAACGCCTTGATAGTTATCTTGGTATTTGTTATTATTTGGACAATTATCACCAAAAGGAAGCTTTTACCTTATACGGATGTTGAACATCAACCTTCCAGTTCACCAAAAGCCGGTTAGTATAAGCTATTCAATATCATTGTTTTTTTTTGTTTTTTTTTCTTCTAACAAGGCAACCACTGAACAGAAATGAGAACTTTACCGGACACAGCTGTGAACAGACATGTAAAAAGACCATCATCAATGGAGATTTACGATAATTGCAACGATCTTTCAAAGCTACTATTCTTTAGTAGATCCTTGTAATTGTTATAACCCCCATCCCCGCGTCTTCTCGACATACCTGGCAGGGGTAAAATATTACAGTGGTAGCCAACCTTGTAAAACAAATACTCTGGCCAAATTCAAGAAACATCTGAAGACGTACCTTTTCACGTCTACATATTAGGGTATCAAGTAAGACGACTTGTATATACTGACATTTGTTTTATCTACAGTAGATGTAGTTCGTATTAATATGCATTTTTTATATTATCACATTAGCTTAGATTGTAATAACTTCTTCATTTATGCAGTGTAAGTCTCAAATTATTATCTACATGTTGTGAAGCGCTTTAGAGTAATTTTACAAATTATATAGAGCACTATATAAATGTTGTATATTATTATAGCAACATGTACGTAAAAACACAGTGGCGTACACATCTTATTGACAAGGAAATAGAAGAAGGGTAAAGTTAATTAAAACGGACATACAGATCCTAAGTTTCATTGTAGACGGTAAAGGGTTAATGCAAATGAAATAGAAAAGAGCAAGCACCCTGCACCAAAATTACACTTTCTCAGTGTACTGATATACGAAGAGCTACAAATTATGTTCAAATGAATGCTCTTGGCTCACTTGAAAGGTAACATATATCAAATGTGATAAAAACTTAAGGAAACCTGTCTCTTCTCTTTAACCTAAATGCCCGAAATACTGATATTAAGCCTAAACCTCTTGAAAAGAAAGGCTACCAAGTCTGTTCAAATGAATGACCTTTGCCATTCTTCAAGATCAATTAGATCATTTTTTGTTAAGATGGTCCAACGACTTCTTTTCGACTTCGACAAGGCTTACGATACTTATATTGGGCCTGTAGCATGCTGGGACAAAGTGCTACCAGTTTTGTTCAAATAAATAATCTTGTTGATTTAATTATTAAGTTGCCAGACAGTTGAGCGGTTCAGGTTCATTGAATCTTGTTTTAGATTTGACAAAATGTCCGTATTAGGTCTGGTCCTGGTTGATGAACAATTATTGACTGATTTTGTTTTATTTTCGTTTTCATGTTAAGTATTATATGCATTGTGTTTTGTCTATGCGCGATTACGTGTGTCTTAAATATGCATCCCGAGTGTGTGTGTGAGAGAGGAACATGTTATTCATTAAGAAATACCACATGATCTACCAACAATATTTTCGTTCTACTATGTTTTAATAAATAAATCAATCAATAGGTATTAGGCATAGTGTACACTGAAGTAAAAATCATTTGATATCGTTTTAGCTCGTAGTTCCTCATTTGAGATACGAGTATTAAGATCTAGAGTACATAATCGTTGAGGGTGAGAAAACGTGTTACAATGTACCTATGCCAGTTTGTTTTGCACGATTACTCGTACGTGAGAAAATGACAAGCAGCAAACTGGAACAATGATAATTTCCTTACATTCTGGAACTTTCGGGAAACTCCGCTTTAAAAAAGATTTTTATGAAAATGCATATTTGTTTCGGGTCAAAGGTCAAAGCTAACACATCTAAGGGTATTCCGATAAAGCTGGTTGTAACTATTTATAGAACATTAACCCCTAAATTAATTTTAACGATAGACAAAATGAAAAAGTATTTATACCTTTTTTCAGTAAGATCATTTTCTTGTTTTATGTACAATGTAATTGGATTTCTTCGCCTACAAACTAATTTCAACCTGAAGTAGTTCTTGACAGGAAAAATAATTGCCAGTAATCATACTACACTGAAAGAACGTCTTCGATCTGTCTTTATGAAAGCTTTCTTTTTTCAAGAAAGGTGGACGTCGATACAAATATAATATTATGGTTGTGAGCTCTCTTAAAATATACATATATGTAATAATATATTATATGTAAAAGAAAATGAAAAAAAGAAGCTTAAATGAAATGTACTGAGGAAGATATAGTACGAATGGTTAAATTCCTGGTTGACATTATATTTGTTGCTTTTGAAAGAAACATTTGCAATCGGAAACTGTGCCGACAATCTTTCAGACGATGTGTTGCTTACGTTTGCTGACATGAAATCAAGGACACAAAAGTCTCTTTTACACCAGCTGCTTACCGCAATCTTTAATTTTGAAAAGGTAGAGAAACCGATGCGTTAGCAAAACCATAATCAGAACTCAAAATCGATTACACTAGGGACAAAATATGAACATTACATGGGGATACAATGTACTTGCAAAACAGAATACGACCAGGTGTTCTGGAAGATGACGTAACACACACACCTGTGCTGCACCTCTTAAATTTAGTAATAGATACAGTATGCCAAAAAAATTAATTGAACTGCATCATACAGCTGTTTCGTCCTCCTACATGTAGGACTCTTCAGTGATGCAAGGGGACAAAAGGTACGAATCCAAAATTTCTAAACTAATGTAGAAGCAGAAGGGTCATGTGCGTAAAACCCCTTAAATTTATGAATTTAGAAGTAAAATTAAATTAGTTCTGTATAATTTCAAATCGTGTACCAGTAAAATGTGTATATAATGTACCGTGTCACTAATCAAATGAGATTAACTGTGGCTATGGAGGCACTAGCAAACCTCGGGGACTAAAAAATCCACCAGCAGAGTCTGCAACCTCCTACCATAAAGATGACGTAACACACACATATGGAAGTATGATCAACAGTGACAGTTTACGTGTACTTTAAACAATAAACGTGACGATTTCGATTTTTTTCGATCGTGAAGAACTTTCCCTTTCTTGATAGGAGCATCCCTCATCAAATATATGGTGTTCATTTGCTAGTATTTCATTCGTTATTTTAGGGCTTGCTCTAGATTCTGAGGTTTTCGTGATAAATGTTGGCTGCTGACAAACTTACGCCACTGGGAATGGAGGGGTTGATGAAGATTATAAGTAAGCTTTATGGTTACTACTTGGTTTCATTGAGATGTATTCCATATCCTTGTTTGCGCTCATAAGTATGCCTTATGCTTGTGATTGAAAATGATGCCCAAGCTCTCACTTTGAAGACGCGCCATTTGCTTGTATGTAATTTAGATTTGCATGGCAGGTGTTATTGATGAAGCAAAGGAGGTTTACCTTTCCGGAACATCTGGTTTCATTCTCTCGTACTTCTTCTAGGGTCTCCCTTGTAAATTATTTCTTCTTTCATATTTTGCCCATGTTTCAATCGATTTTGAGTTTGGCTTATGGTTTTAATGTTGTTTTTTGTTTGCTTTTTTTGTAATATATACCGTGAAGCATTAAACGTACCATTGATCGGTAAAATTCGTTAATGCACATAATGATACAATGTGACCCAGTCAGCATTAAAGCCGTATACGTAAATATGTGCTTTGTGAAGTTTTAAAACCTAATCCATTGTTACTGTCTTGCTAACGGATTGTTTTCTATTGATTTGTTATGCAAATTATAAAACATATAAATATATCGCATCGGGAAACAGTTTTAATGTGGCCTCATGTAATGGTTTAAATGTGGCCCAAGGACACATTTAAACACATTACTATCATGAAAATATTTGGACTTTTTATGGATAAAGCATGCGATGTGTTGTACCAATGGTAATTTACCCGATTATTTCGATATGATTACGACGCTAAGTCGAAATTGACAGTACAAATGCCTGATACTCACGGTCGAAACAAGAAAACATTTATTTTGATTGAAACATCATTTTACTACGCTGTTCTAATGTTGAACAATTCTCCTGATTTCATAAAAGTTGAAGGGAAACAGGGTCAAAACTGTAACTTGGTAGACATGTCAAAATAAATTCAATACTGTTTCTATGTTTCCTGTAGAAGTTTAATTTTCAACATTATATGTTGTATCTTTTTCGTTAACCAATTGCTTTTGTTCGCGGTGTAATTTATTGTTGAGCTCAACATGCTACACATTTTGTATTACCTGTGATTGCTAGCTTGTTGCATTGTTTTGCAGTTGAATTACAAACTATTGAAGGTCAATGGAACAAAAGCATTCCCATTTTGGAAACGACACGGAATTGTCATAAGTCGAGGGTTGTATCGGATTGGAGATTTATATGTAAATACATGTGTCCAACAATCAACATCGATTTCATACTTTCACTTCCCCGTCGTGTACAGCTGGTCCCGATTTGTCCGCCATCTGTTGCTGGGTATCTGAAAAGGGAGATAACAAGCATGGACAGTGTTCCGGTACTACAGTTCAAGGACTCCTGTATTGAATCTATTTTACGTCAAAATTGTTCCAGTCAACTTCCGGTACCCAACATCGTACACTACGTGTGGTATAGTTCACATGAAATGAAGTTCGAACATTTCGTCAGCATTTACAGTACGTACACGATTCAGAAACCGTGTTTAATACTCATACATGGAGACTTCCTACCTAAGGGAGACTACTGGCTAATGATTGTGAGACTTGTTCCAAACATGATTTTTCTACAGCAATCCCCACCAGAGACCATGGCGAGGAAAGTTATTCATTTTATTGAACACAAATCGGATATCACTCGAATCACAGTTCTGAAAGGTAAGACTTATTTCCACTTATGTTGCATTAAACTGATAATGATAATGCAAAAACGTCGTTTACCAATACCATTTAGTACCATAGATTGTACAACAGTATTGCTATAAGAACAACTTTGTATCACTATGTCATAACAAGATGTTCATCTGTTAAGAGCAACAAACTGTGATTTTTTCAATGTTAAAATCCACGTTGGCTAATTGGCGGTCATTTTGAACATACCGACCTAAAAATAACTATTGATCTCGAAGGACTAGGATGCAAGGAAAATCACCGTGTATAATGTTGAAAAAAATACTTGATTTTCTTCTATCAATATTGTGCAAAAGCAAATTACAAATGGACCCCGGACAACCCGCATCCCCTTATTAATTAATTAGATAATATTATATTCAGTACGTTACTCTTACTGGAACGGTCTACCTTGGTTATAATCCTTCAAAACATATGCATTTTACGTCTTAGTTCAACTAGTTCTAAAATAATGGATAATTCATACCTAAAAGTTTTTAATTTGAACAACGGTTAGGACATTCTAACAAATAAATGCTATATCATGAAAATATATATACGTATTTTGTATATACAATTCGACAAAAATCATGTATTTATATATTAATTTTGCTGTAACCTTATTTTCTAAGTAATTTCCTTTGATTTCATATTTTTCAGAGTATGGTGGGATATACCTGGATTTTGATTCTATCCAATTGTCAAGTTTAGACCCTCTTAGACGATATAGGTATACAATGAGTCCCGAGGACGGCAAAACCTTGTTTAGCGGTATACTTTTAGGCGAAAAGAATGCATCGTTCCTCCATATGTGGTTGGAAGGATATCATAACAGATACCGTCCGAACAACTGGGGCTATAACGCCTTGGTCGTTCCCTTTGAATTGTCCCAGAAACACCCAGAAATGATACACATAGAACGACATACATTGGTGAATCCTACATTTAGCAACCGTTATCTAATCTTCGAGATGAACTTTGATTGGTCAGAGAACTATACAATCCATTTGTACATTCGAAAATTCAAGTCTATTTTTGACATTTCATCATTTAGGACCATGAACAACACCCTTGGGGCAGTGGCGAGATATGTGTTGTTTGGTCACAAGGAACTCTGTTCAAATTAAACTGTATTACTCAGAGGAAGGTAGTTTAATATACACAAAACCGACTGAAAAGCCTTAGGCTTTCTAATAGAACAGATTGGTCTTGTATCATATGAGCTTGCTGACTTATTACATTAAACACGATTGACGTTGATAATATTATACTAAAACCTGTATAAACCGCTCGGAGTGACATGTGCATTGCCTATGTGAAAACAAATATTTATGGATTTTTTCAGTTTTCGTTACGTGTCTTATTCATAGTACATTGTGTATAAAAACAAGCATATTTATTACGCGACTTTTGACCTTGAGCTGACATTGTTTGCATTGTAATACAGTATTTATTGTTTGCGGTCAACAAAGGTCTTGCGTCTATATAACTGGTAAATGTGTGTTTATGTTGTGGTTCTCGTTGTGATCAATTGTCAAGATGAACACACTAATGCTTAATTTCGTTTAGCAAGTGTTAACAATATACAGATTATGATTTAAATTATTACCATTAAAATTGGTTTTGATAATTATTATGAACTTTAAAATATTTTACAGACATGTAAATGCATATGAAATTATCTTTAAAAAATCAGAGAATACTAAAGAATCAACACAAAAGCCATATTCTGATGTCGAAATTGATTAATCTAGGGGCAACATTTGATCAAAGGACAAATGCAAAGATATCTTTGCAAAAGTAAAAGAGAATAAGACAAGGTGTTCCGGAAGAGTAAGCGCTGTCGGCTTCATTGACGTTACCCGCAATGTAAATCTTGGTCACATTTAAGTCACTTTTATGTCCCCAATGTAGGAACTAAGTCATCGTTCTCGATCACAACAAGTTTATAAACAAATGAGCATATTCAAAAACGTCCAACTTCACATCATACAAGGCTTAAGGATATATCTCAATAAGACCACCATGATGACGATCATAAGACTTGCTCATAGTCCTTATCAACCTGCAGGTCTCGAATCGGTGTGCTGTAAGTTTGTTAGTTAGTAGACGGAAACTAACAGAAAGATGGATTGATTGACTATCGCAAAGGTTGGCGTTTATTAGATTCAATTATTGATGATATTGACAAGATCCACGAAAGTGAAATTATTCCAAAAAGTAATAAAAACACATTGGCGTGTTATGGATTGGATGTTATTAAGCGTTTGATAAACATTTCATCGATTGTTCGTATGTTCAGTAATCGAAAATATTGCGTTCTCTATTTACACTAACAAACAGTGCCCAAGTAAATATTGACAAATCTTATTATCAGGCTTAGAAATAAGTCGACATTTAGACTCGTTTTTTCTATTTATCAATGGCGTCCAATGTCTGGTGTTACTGCAGTTGTGTCTTTATAGTGCCGAGTGCGCCATTTACATGTTATGCCAAATACCTTGAAGTGGAAAACAATACAATTGTTCTTGTTGTTCTGCCTTTTTGCAGCTTGTGTCCGGTATACAATTGACATATTTATAGTAAATGATTTAGTTGTGTGAGACTATCAACACACCAACAAAGTTTATATTTAGGTTTGCGATTGTCGTTCAAAATAGACAAAGTCATCATTATGTAGCGCGGCAAAGATGGACAGGACCGTGAGACAAAGACAATAGCACGGTTCTTTGTACTAACTACAATATTACACGGGACTAGATTAAAAAGGAATATGATACCAACAATTGTCACGCAATAGGTTCAAATTGTATAAAAACACGACGATTACGTAAATATAAGCGTTGAAAACAATACCCGTGTTACCCACTAGCTCCAGTAATCCCATGACCTTATGCATCTTGTAGCGTGAGAAACGCTGAAGTAAACGGACAAGCTGTCAGTACTGCAGTATATTTGTCTGATAACCGTCGATAAAATAATTGTACCATGTCCAGTATTTCTGAAAAGAAACCCCTGTATACGTAACCATAACCGAAATACAAATATGTTAAATTTATTCAACAACTGTAGACATGCAATGCAGGTTTCCGTTTGGCAATATGTCGGACTAAAAATTCATATGTTGATATGATCGACTGTTTTACTTCACATTAGAACCTTAACTAAATTACTTATATATATTAAAAAGGGGATAAATGTTCGTGCAACGTAGGTATGTATGGAAGCTTTCGATCTAACCGACACAAGAAGAAGCTGCTTTTGTGAAGTTATTTCGTAGTGCAAACTTGTGGATTTAAGAAAATCTTACCTAAACCACCAGATTTCTACCAACAGCCCCTAAACTAGAATGTACATATATAAGTGTACTATGTTTTCAATACGAGACTCTCAGTCCTATCCGGACTGTGGTCATAAATATTATATTTATTTAGAACTATTGTTAATCAGAAAAGCAGTAATTCATGCAACAGTTTGTTCTAAATGTGGTGATTTTTACATCGATCAAAGTAGTAATGCGTTCGGAACACACATGACTTTTCATAGAAAAAAATAAAACTTAATCTTTACAAAATCAACTATATATAAATATTTTCATGAATGTGATTGAGATAAACTTTGAAGAATTACACTTGTTGATGATAATGTATTTTTTATACAAAGTTCTTAATTAAAAATTGATTCATTAATCCTAATATGCCAACGGCAAAGTCTTAAAAGAGTGTAGCTTTAATTAATCTATGATATTTAGTGAGAGTCATCATGTGCTGGTTCAGAACATTTACTAAGGGTCACCCATTTGCTGGTTCAGAACATTTACTAAGAGTCACCCATTTGCTGGTTCAGAACATTTACTAAGGGTCAACCATTTGCTGGTTTGGAGTATTTAGTGAGTGTTATCCATGTGCTGGTTAAGAATATTTACTGAGAGTCATCCATGTGTTGGTTCAGAACACTTACTAAGAGTCATCCATGTGCTGGTTTGGAGTATTTAGTGAGTGTTATCCATGTGTTGGTTAAGAATATTTACTGAGAGTCATCCATGTGTTGGTTCAGAATATTTACTGATAGTCATCCAGGTACTGGTTCAGAATATTTACTGAGAGTCATCCATGTGTTGGTTCAGAATATTTACGGAGAGTCATCCATGTGTTGGTTAAGAAAATTTACTGAGTGTTATCCATGTGTTGGTTAAGAATATTAAGTGAGTGTTATCCATGTGTTGGTTAAGAATATTTACTGAGAGTCATCCATGTGCTGGTTAAGAATATTTACTGAGAGTCATCCATGTGTTGGTTAAGAATATTTAGTGAGTGTTATCCATGTGTTGGTTAAGAATATTTAGTGAGTGTTATCCATGTGTTGGTTAAGAATATTTAGTGAGTGATATCCATGTGCTGGTTAAGAATATTTACGGAGAGTCATCCATGTGTTGGTTAAGAATATTTAGTGAGTGTTATCCATGTGTTGGTTCAGAATATTTACTGAGAGTTATCCATGTGTTGGTTAAGAATATTTAGTGAGTGTTATCCATATGTTGGTTAAGAATATTTAGTGAGTGTTATCCATGTGTTGGTTAAGAATATTTAGTGAGTGTTATCCATATGTTGGTTAAGAATATTTAGTGAGTGTTATCCATGTGTTGGTTCAGAATATTTACGGAGAGTCATCAATGTGTTGGTTAAGAATATTTAGTGAGTGTTATCCATGTGCTGGTTCAGAATATTTATTGAGAGTTATCCATGTGTTGGTTAAGAATATTTAGTGAGTGTTATCCATGTGTTGGTTCAGAATATTTACTGATAGTTATCCATGTGTTGGTTAAGAATATTTAGTGAGTGTTATCCATGTGTTGGTTAAGAATATTTACTGAGAGTCATCCATGTGTTGGTTCAGAATATTTACTGAGAGTTATCCATGTGTTGGTTAAGAATATTTACTGAGAGTTATCCATGTGTTGGTTAAGAATATTTACTGAGAGTCATCCATGTGTTGGTTAAGAATATTTAGTGAGTGTTATCCATGTGTTGGTTAAGAATATTTAGTGAGTGTTATCCATGTGTTGGTTAAGAATATTTACGGAGAGTCATCCATGTGTTGGTTAAGAATATTTACTGAGAGTCATCCATGTGTTGGTTAAGAATATTTACTGAGAGTTATCCATGTGTTGGTTAAGAATAGTTATCCATGTGTTGGTTAAGAATATTTACTGAGAGTCATCCATGTGTTGGTTAAGAATATTTAGTGAGTGTTATCCATGTGTTGGTTCAGAATATTTACGGAGAGTCATCAATGTGTTGGTTAAGAATATTTAGTGAGAGTTATCCATGTGTTGGTTCAGAATATTTATTGAGAGTTATCCATGTGTTGGTTAGGAATATTTAGTGAGTGTTATCCATGTGTTGGTTCAGAATATTTACTGAGAGTTATCCATGTGTTGGTTAAGAATATTTAGTGAGTGTTATCCATGTATTGGTTAAGAATATTTACTGAGAGTCATCCATGTGTTGGTTCAGAATATTTACGGAGAGTCATCCATGTGTTGGTTAAGAATATTTACTGAGAGTCATCCATGTGTTGGTTAAGAATATTTACTGAGAGTTATCCATGTGTTGGTTAAGAATATTTACTGAGAGTCATCCATGTGTTGGTTCAGAATATTAAGTGAGTGTTATCCATGTGTTGGTTAAGAATATTTAGTGAGTGTTATCCATGTGTTGGTTCAGAATATTTACGGAGAGTCATCCATGTGTTGGTTAAGAATATTTACTGAGAGTCATCCATGTGTTGGTTAAGAATATTTACTGAGAGTTATCCATGTGTTGGTTAAGAATAGTTATCCATGTGTTGGTTAAGAATATTTACTGAGAGTCATCCATGTGTTGGTTAAGAATATTTAGTGAGTGTTATCCATGTGTTGGTTCAGAATATTTACTGAGAGTCATCCATGTGTTGGTTAAGAATATTTACTGAGAGTTATCCATGTGTTGGTTAAGAATATTTACGGAGAGTCATCCATGTGTTGGTTAAGAATATTTAGTGAGTGTTATCCATGTGTTGGTTAAGAATATTTACGGAGAGTCATCCATGTGTTGGTTAAGAATATTTACTGAGAGTTAACCATGTGTTGGTTAAGAATATTTACTGAGAGTCATCCATGTGTTGGTTAAGAATATTTACTGAGAGTCATCCATGTGTTGGTTAAGAATATTTACTGAGAGTCATCCATGTGCTGGTTAAGAATATTTACGGAGAGTCATCCATGTGTTGGTTAAGTATATTTAGTGAGTGTTATCCATGTGTTGGTTCAGAATATTTACTGAGAGTTATCCATGTGTTGGTTAAGAATATTTAGTGAGTGTTATCCATATGTTGGTTAAGAATATTTAGTGAGTGTTATCTATGTGTTGGTTAAGAATATTTAGTGAGTGTTATCCATATGTTGGTTAAGAATATTTAGTGAGTGTTATCCATGTGTTGGTTCAGAATATTTACGGAGAGTCATCAATGTGTTGGTTAAGAATATTTAGTGAGTGTTATCCATGTGTTGGTTAAGAATATTTAGTGAGTGTTATCCATATGTTGGTTCAGAATATTTACTGAGAGTTATCCATGTGTTGGTTAAGAATATTTAGTGAGTGTTATCCATGTGTTGGTTAAGAATATTTACTGAGAGTCATCCATGTGTTGGTTCAGAATATTTACGGAGAGTCATCCATGTGTTGGTTAAGAATATTTACTGAGAGTCATCCATGTGTTGGTTAAGAATATTTACTGAGAGTTATCCATGTGTTGGTTAAGAATATTTACTGAGAGTCATCCATGTGTTGGTTCAGAATATTAAGTGAGTGTTATCCATGTGTTGGTTAAGAATATTTAGTGAGTGTTATCCATGTGTTGGTTCAGAATATTTACGGAGAGTCATCCATGTGTTGGTTAAGAATATTTACTGAGAGTCATCCATGTGTTGGTTAAGAATATTTACTGAGAGTTATCCATGTGTTGGTTAAGAATAGTTATCCATGTGTTGGTTAAGAATATTTACTGAGAGTCATCCATGTGTTGGTTAAGAATATTTAGTGAGTGTTATCCATGTGTTGGTTCAGAATATTTACTGAGAGTCATCCATGTGTTGGTTAAGAATATTTACTGAGAGTTATCCATGTGTTGGTTAAGAATATTTACGGAGAGTCATCCATGTGTTGGTTAAGAATATTTAGTGAGTGTTATCCATGTGTTGGTTAAGAATATTTACGGAGAGTCATCCATGTGTTGGTTAAGAATATTTACTGAGAGTTAACCATGTGTTGGTTAAGAATATTTACTGAGAGTCATCCATGTGTTGGTTAAGAATATTTACTGAGAGTCATCCATGTGTTGGTTAAGAATATTTACTGAGAGTCATCCATGTGCTGGTTAAGAATATTTACGGAGAGTCATCCATGTGTTGGTTAAGTATATTTAGTGAGTGTTATCCATGTGTTGGTTCAGAATATTTACTGAGAGTTATCCATGTGTTGGTTAAGAATATTTAGTGAGTGTTATCCATATGTTGGTTAAGAATATTTAGTGAGTGTTATCTATGTGTTGGTTAAGAATATTTAGTGAGTGTTATCCATATGTTGGTTAAGAATATTTAGTGAGTGTTATCCATGTGTTGGTTCAGAATATTTACGGAGAGTCATCAATGTGTTGGTTAAGAATATTTAGTGAGTGTTATCCATGTGTTGGTTAAGAATATTTAGTGAGTGTTATCCATATGTTGGTTCAGAATATTTACTGAGAGTTATCCATGTGTTGGTTAAGAATATTTAGTGAGTGTTATCCATGTGTTGGTTAAGAATATTTACTGAGAGTTATCCATGTGTTGGTTAAGAATATTTACTGAGAGTCATCCATGTGTTGGTTAAGAATATTTAGTGAGTGTTATCCATGTGTTGGTTAAGAATATTTAGTGAGTGTTATCCATGTGTTGGTTCAGAATATTTACTGAGAGTCATCCATGTGTTGGTTAAGAATATTTACTGAGAGTCATCCATGTGTTGGTTAAGAATATTTACTGAGAGTTATCCATGTGTTGGTTAAGAATAGTTATCCATGTGTTGGTTAAGAATATTTACTGAGAGTCATCCATGTGTTGGTTAAGAATATTTAGTGAGTGTTATCCATGTGTTGGTTCAGAATATTTACTGAGAGTCATCCATGTGTTGGTTAAGAATATTTACTGAGAGTTATCCATGTGTTGGTTAAGAATATTTACGGAGAGTCATCCATGTGTTGGTTAAGAATATTTAGTGAGTGTTATCCATGTGTTGGTTAAGAATATTTACGGAGAGTCATCCATGTGTTGGTTAAGAATATTTACTGAGAGTTAACCATGTGTTGGTTAAGAATATTTACTGAGAGTCATCCATGTGTTGGTTAAGAATATTTACTGAGAGTCATCCAGGTACTGGTTCAGAATATTTACTGAGAGTCATCCATGTGTTGGTTCAGAATATTTACAGAGAGTCATCCATGTGTTGGTTAAGAATATTTAGTGAGTGTTATCCATGTGTTGGTTAAGAATATTTAGTGAGTGTTATCCATGTGTTGGTTAAGAATATTTACTGAGAGTCATCCATGTGCTGGTTAAGAATATTTACGGAGAGTCATCCATGTGTTGGTTAAGTATATTTAGTGAGTGTTATCCATGTGTTGGTTCAGAATATTTACTGAGAGTTATCCATGTGTTGGTTAAGAATATTTAGTGAGTGTTATCCATATGTTGGTTAAGAATATTTAGTGAGTGTTATCTATGTGTTGGTTAAGAATATTTAGTGAGTGTTATCCATATGTTGGTTAAGAATATTTAGTGAGTGTTATCCATGTGTTGGTTCAGAATATTTACGGAGAGTCATCAATGTGTTGGTTAAGAATATTTAGTGAGTGTTATCCATGTGTTGGTTAAGAATATTTAGTGAGTGTTATCCATATGTTGGTTCAGAATATTTACTGAGAGTTATCCATGTGTTGGTTTAGAATATTTAGTGAGTGTTATCCATGTGTTGGTTAAGAATATTTACTGAGAGTTATCCATGTGTTGGTTAAGAATATTTACTGAGAGTCATCCATGTGTTGGTTCAGAATATCTAGTGAGTGTTATCCATGTGTTGGTTAAGAATATTTAGTGAGTGTTATCCATGTGTTGGTTCAGAATATTTACGGAGAGTCATCCATGTGTTGGTTAAGAATATTTACTGAGAGTCATCCATGTGTTGGTTAAGAATATTTACTGAGAGTTATCCATGTGTTGGTTAAGAATAGTTATCCATGTGTTGGTTAAGAATATTTACTGAGAGTCATCCATGTGTTGGTTAAGAATATTTAGTGAGTGTTATCCATGTGTTGGTTCAGAATATTTACTGAGAGTCATCCATGTGTTGGTTAAGAATATTTACTGAGAGTTATCCATGTGTTGGTTAAGAATATTTACGGAGAGTCATCCATGTGTTGGTTAAGAATATTTAGTGAGTGTTATCCATGTGTTGGTTAAGAATATTTACGGAGAGTCATCCATGTGTTGGTTAAGAATATTTACTGAGAGTTAACCATGTGTTGGTTAAGAATATTTACTGAGAGTCATCCATGTGTTGGTTAAAAATATTTACTGAGAGTCATCCAGGTACTGGTTCAGAATATTTACTGAGAGTCATCCATGTGTTGGTTCAGAATATTTACGGAGAGTCATCCATGTGTTTGTTAAGAATATTTAGTGAGTGTTATTCATGTGTTGGTTAAGAATATTTAGTGAGTGTTATCCATGTGTTGGTTAAGAATATTTACTGAGAGTCATCCATGTGCTGGTTAAGAATATTTACTGAGAGTCATCCATGTGTTGGTTAAGTCTATTTAGTGAGTGTTATCCATGTCTTGGTTCAGAATATTTACTGAGAGTTATCCATGTGTTGGTTAAGAATATTTAGTGAGTGTTATCCATATGTTGGTTAAGAATATTTAGTGAGTGTTATCTATGTGTTGGTTAAGAATATTTAGTGAGTGTTATCCATATGTTGGTTAAGAATATTTAGTGAGTGTTATCCATGTGTTGGTTCAGAATATTTACGGAGAGTCATCAATGTGTTGGTTAAGAATATTTAGTGAGTGTTATCCATGTGTTGGTTAAGAATATTTAGTGAGTGTTATCCATATGTTGGTTCAGAATATTTACTGAGAGTTATCCATGTGTTGGTTAAGAATATTTAGTGAGTGTTATCCATGTGTTGATTAAGAATATTTACTGAGAGTCATCCATGTGTTGGTTAAGAATATTTAGTGAGTGTTATCCATGTGCTGGTTAAGAATATTTACTGAGAGTTACCCATGTGTTGGTTAAGAATATTTACTGAGAGTCATCCATGTGCTGGTTAAGAATATTTACTGAGAGTCATCCATGTGTTGGTTAAGTCTATTTAGTGAGTGTTATCCATGTCTTGGTTCAGAATATTTACTGAGAGTTATCCATGTGTTGGTTAAGAATATTTAGTGAGTGTTATCCATATGTTGGTTAAGAATATTTAGTGAGTGTTATCTATGTGTTGGTTAAGAATATTTAGTGAGTGTTATCCATATGTTGGTTAAGAATATTTAGTGAGTGTTATCCATGTGTTGGTTCAGAATATTTACGGAGAGTCATCAATGTGTTGGTTAAGAATATTTAGTGAGTGTTATCCATGTGTTGGTTAAGAATATTTAGTGAGTGTTATCCATATGTTGGTTCAGAATATTTACTGAGAGTTATCCATGTGTTGGTTAAGAATATTTACTGAGAGTTATCCATGTGTTGATTAAGAATATTTACTGAGAGTCATCCATGTGTTGGTTAAGAATATTTAGTGAGTGTTATCCATGTGCTGGTTAAGAATATTTACTGAGAGTTACCCATGTGTTGGTTAAGAATATTTACTGAGAGTCATCCATGTGTTGGTTAAGAATATTTACTGAGAGTCATCCAGGTACTGGTTCAGAATATTTACTGAAAGTCATCCAGGTACTGGTTCAGAATATTTACTGAGGGTCATCCATGTGCTGGTTAAGAATATTTACTGAGAGTCCTCCATGTGTTGGTTAAGAATATTTACTGAGAATCATCCATGTGTTGGTTAAGAATATTTACGTAGAGTCATCCATGTGTTGGTTAAGAATATTTACTGAGAGTCACCCATGTGTTGGTTAAGAATATTTACTGAGGGTTATCCATGTGTTGGTTAAGAATATTTACTGAGAGTCATCCATGTGTTGGTTAAGAATATTTAGTGAGTGTTATCCATATGTTGGTTCAGAATATTTACGGAGAGTCATCCATGTGTTGGTTAAGAATATTTACTGAGAGTTATCCATGTGTTGGTTAAGAATATTTACTGAGAGTCATCCATGTGTTGGTTAAGAATATTTACTGAGTGTTATCCATGTGTTGGTTAAGAATATTTACTGAGAGTTACCCATGTGTTGGTTAAGAATATTTACTGAGAGTCATCCATGTGTTGGTTAAGAATATTTACTGAGAGTCATCCAGGTACTGGTTCAGAATATTTACTGAGGGTCATCCATTTGTTGGTTCAGAATATTTACGGAGAGTCATCCATGTGTTGGTTAAGAATGTTTACTGAGAGTTATCCAAGTGTTGGTTAAGAATATTTACTGAGAGTCATCCATGTGTTGGTTAAGAATATTTAGTGAGTGTTATCCATGTGCTGGTTAAGAATATTTACTGAGAGTTACCCATGTGTTGGTTAAGAATATTTACTGAGAGTCATCCATGTGTTGGTTAAGAATATTTACTGAGAGTCATCCAGGTACTGGTTCAGAATATTTACTGAAAGTCATCCAGGTACTGGTTCAGAATATTTACTGAGGGTCATCCATGTGCTGGTTAAGAATATTTACTGAGAGTCATCCATTTGTTGGTTAAGAATATTTACTGAGAGTCATTTATGAATAGTTCAGAATAAGATACAGTTTCCAAAATTTAAAGTCGGCAAGTCAAAAAAAGGGCAGCTTTTAAAGCAACGGCAACCGACATCAGCTGATATTCCGGTTATTTTCCGATGAATGACCAAAGAAGGCCAAATGTGATGTAACGTAATTGTGTGACGTATGTCCAGTATCCCCACTGAAGGGCTACTCCTGGACGAAGAAAATCAAAGGCAAAGAGTGGCAAGGTGTAAAATATCTACTTACGCACGTACGTGTTACCTTCAAGAGCTTCGTTTTTATAAATTGGACCATGACCGCAGTAAATATGTGCGCTTGTTGTCCACCAGTCCTGTTTATTTTGTGATATATCACGTTACTATTGTTGTAATTGTCATGTCACGACGTTGTTCTTTTGAAAAAAAACTTGAATAACACTTTCTAGATTGAAAGCAGTTTGCTTTAGTCGGTTGTTACAATGTAGATCTTCAATTCAAATGAAGATTGGCGTCGGGACACACACAAATAATAAGTTGTATGCATAGTTGCAACCACATTATCGAGGCAGACGGCCACACCTAGACAGGAAATAGACTCAGATCTGGTCTTTGCAATGTTTGCGGCTTCCTCAAAACCCGTTTGATAGCATACATTCTATGCTGGATTGTGGCATTCCGCGAAAACTTTTGAAAGCAAAATAAAATAGATATGACAAAATGGAAAATGAAGCCAATGGCGCGGTTGTCAAATGGAACTATATAAACAATTATCTTGGCACTATGAAAAGATGTCATTGGAAGCTCGATCCCACTACCAGCAGACACAATACATCTCCGGCATACATATACACATAGGGAGATATATTACTCAGGTGGTATACAACTAATAGGTAGACCATGAAAAGGCAGCTCCTGTGAATTCCTCAAAATTGTATATTCTAGAACTGTTTGTATAAATGGTAATGTTTATGCTTTTCGTGTCGTCGATGAAGCAAAAGACGCTTACTCTTCCGGAACACTTGGTCTTATTCTCTTGTACTTTTACGAGAGTATCCATGTAAATCTTTCCTCTGTTCATATTTAGCCTATAGTGTAATCGATTTTATTTTCGGATTATACTTTTGTTGACGCTTAGGTATTCTCCGATTGTAGCTTATGTTAACTAGATAAGGCATTATTTCAAATGTTCTTGCATACTTATTGTCAACCAGGAATTCAAAAATTCGTATCATACATGTTTCAGTATATTTCGTCTTAGCTCACAACTATTTATATTTAACGTTGTCCACCTTTATTGGAAAAAGAAAAATCTAATTATGCGAGATCTAAGACATTCTTTCGGTTAGGTACATGTATGTTTGTGTATAGGATAGAAAAATCAACATGTTCATGAAGTAATCCTTACCTCTATTTTCATATTGTTTTCATGTTCGGTCATGAGAAAGAGCAGTCCAGACGAATATGTTGCTGAACTTGTTGGCTTTGTCTAATTTGGTTTTATTGTTTGCTATTTAACACCGAAGGATGGCATTCCGTTGTATGCGATATAAGAAAACAAGCAGAAAATACCGACAAGTCAACAAAACCATAATCAAAACTCAAAATAGAATAAATGTGGGTCAAAATATGAAGAAAGGAAAGGGTTAACAAGAAGACCTTCGTTAAAGTACAAGAGAAAAAGACCTGGTATTCCTTAGGAGCAAGCGTCTTCTGCTTCATTGACGATACCCATCATGTAAATAGTCACATGCAAGTAAACAAAGTGAGAACCGAGTATCATTCTCAATCACATCAAGTAAGCACACTAATTCGCACATTCAAAAACGCACACCTCAAAAAGATCAAGATGACGGCTACAAAAAGTACGTATAGTCCTCATCAATCTGAATATCTCGAATCCCTGTGTAGTAGGTTTTTTTTGTTAGCAGCCGACATCTATCATGCAAATAGCTGTATTTAGAGCAAGTCTTAGAATAACGAATCAACTGTTATATGTAAATACCATAGGTTGGGTGAGCAGGGATGTTATTATCAAGATAGTTCAAGTTCAAAATTGAAGTAGTCACGTTTAACATATATCTTAGTGGTAAGCTGTCCATATTGTTCATAGTTAAAATGGAGATCGAGGTAAGCAGCTGCTGTGTCCTTTATTTTAAGATAAGAAGGGTATATACGATCGACTTGGTCAGCAAACGTCTTAGTGTTAATAGAAAACAAATCGTCGATATATCTGAAAATGAAATAAATAGATTTGGTGAGGGTTTTGCTACCTGTCCTGATTAGCTCTTCCACAAATTAAACCTCGTATGAAAACAAAAACAAGTCATTTAGGAATGGTGCAGTTTGCTACCATTGGAATGCCAACAGAATGGCGATGGTTTTTCCTCCAAACACAACGAAAATATTGTCCACTAGGAATTCAATCATTCGTACTTGATCTACCTCAGCATTTGATTGCTTTTGCTATGTTTTTCACAAAGTAGCTCACAACCTTGTATTTATATCATTGTATATTTTTTTTGGAAAAGAAAGCTCTCATATTTGAAGGATCGAAAACGTTCGTTCACTTTTATATGAGGTATGGTAGTGTATAGGGTGGATAAATCAAATGTTTTGATAACAAGACATTTTCTAGGAGTGGGTGCTCAAGATTAATGTTTTTGATTTTTCGAGTTTTCTAAAATCCACACCCCATTAATTCCACTCCTGGAGGATACAGTGTCACTATGAGATTGAAGCCATGATTTATTGGTACAATGTACTAATAATGGTAGTTAGGTTTTGTCAAAGGCTTGGTTGGGCAATCAGCTGAGCCGGTAATAAAATGTTGCTCAAAAGGATCCTATAGACGATGTAGGTCAGCGCCTTGCTCATTAATCTTGAAAGATT
This sequence comes from Mimachlamys varia, assembly GCA_947623455.1. NCBI lineage: Eukaryota > Metazoa > Mollusca > Bivalvia > Pectinida > Pectinidae > Mimachlamys > Mimachlamys varia. Next base: position 35,984,222 of record OX392531.1, on the reverse strand, counting down.
GTAATACTGAGGGGTGGTTATATAGTATTGTTAATTAGTTACCACGAAATAAAAGGTAGAATTGGCTCGGTAATAAGGTTTATCATCGGTCTTTTGATAAACTGGTATCAGCGTCATCTGATGTCATACTGACCACTGGTCGCGCCTTCAAGCAACAAGACAATATTGTTTTCTGAAACCAACGAGTGTCCTAACAAAATGGATTATGTCTTGATAATTCCTCATGAAATGGACACGGGAGCCCTTTTAAAGCCCTTACGCCCAGGATTTAAAGGAATGTTAAAAATCGGAGCTGTAAAAAATGGTCTTTATTATGCAAATCTTTGAAAATGTATTTCGTTTTATAATGAAATATTTTAATATATCAACTATAAATAAATAGATTTTCTAAAGATCGTTTTCCCCCGTTTTCCACAGCTGTCGATTGATGCATTCATTATTTCAGTCGTATTTTGTTATGCAAATCATTTTAAGTCTATGCGTTAATGTAATAAAAATACATGAATATCTCTACAACAGTATTGATTAAGTTTTATAGCCTCGGGTGTTATTAATATCTATTATTTGAAATTACCAAATAATAGCTAGTTTACCCCGTTTTCACAGCTGCCGTTTGTTGCATTCATGATAAGACCTGTTAAAGGATACTTGCGCCTATCATCTGCTACAGTTCGTCTAAATATTACGCTTTTAATGGAGTCAAACAGGTAAGAGTGTTCATAATTGAATATACCGAAATAACAACATTTGCCTCGAGGATATTCTCCTATCTTATTTCATCTCAATTTGAAAACAAAAAAGAAAGATGGTGTCACGCTGTTTGTAATTAGTTAGATAAACAGTTTTATAAATTCATTCTACGACGTATATAAACATAATGATAAACTTGTTTATGCTATCACATAGAAGTTAGAATATTGTATTTAAGAGATATAATTTGATCTCGCCTCGGGAAATTGACATGGTTTTGGGACACCAGAAACTTGCTATATTCCTCAACCTCATACCTTAACTTTATACTCCGATAATCCAGATAGTTACACTTGTCACAGATAGGCTGCACATGTACATTCATGACGCTCCATGCCTTTTTACACACAGGTAGTGTCAAGTACTATAGAGTACACAAATGTATCTTAGGCCAAATGAAAACATGTGTTTCCTATTTTGGCTCCAAAAAACAAGTTGTATAAACATCATCTTATGTTTTTTATTTGATTGATTTATTCATTTATGTATATATATTTTTCTGGTAAAGAAAATATTGTGATAATCCCTAGCAACTTTGAATATAAACTATATGTTAGTATACATTATATATCTAGTTCCTGTTTACAGCAGGCCTAAATGTCACATTGAATTAAATTGTTTGTTGCCCCACTTAAATGTTAATTGAATAATCAATGTCTTTTCAATGCAGTTTTTGTTTACAGTAAATTTGTTTAATAAATTTTACCACCAAATTAGTCCTTTTATATTTATTTGACTTCATTATAAAATTAAATCTGACATTTTAGAGCAGTTGGTTATTTTCAGCATTTTAAGTCAATATCACCATAACGAGGGGTCATTCAATGTAAAATTAAAAGAAAACTGGAACATGATTGGATCAATTTCAGTTTTGAGGGGAGTCTATGGTTCTAAGCTGAATTACTCATTATCTGATCCTTATAATCAAACGTCTGCTTCATTTTGAATGTTGACGCTGCTGAAATGCTCCTAAATTTGCATCCCTGTTCAGTAGTAAATTAGCCATAAATTCTGTTAAATTGGAGCCCGTTTTTCAGCCACTGGGGGTGTTCTGTTGGGGGCCTTCTATAGTATACTTCAGTGTAGCAGCACTTAAAATCGGCAAAAGATCCGGACTTTCGCAAGAAGGCTTACATGAATATACGGAAGCATCCCAAATACACACGCACTCAAAACAAGCATCGCATACACCGGGAGGCCGCCCTAAAATGGTCCTTGCTTTTTATTAGTAAGACGTAGGATGTTTGAATGTATGGGTACATGTATGCAAACAAACCATCCCTCTAACTGTCTGTAGTATTAAGAGTGTTATATCGACGGATTGGGTAAACATGTTACCCGTCCCCCTGACTGTCTGTAGTATTAGAGTGTTATATCGACGGAATGGGTAAACATGTTACCCGTCCCTCTGACTGTCTGTAGTATTAGAGTGTTATATCGACGGAATGGGTAAACATGCTACCCGTCCCTTTGACTGTCTGTAGTATTAGTGTGTTATATCGACGGAATGGGTAAACATGTTACCCGTCCCCCTGACTGTCTGTAGTATTACAGTGTTATATCGACGGAATGGGTAAACATGTCACCCGTTCTTCTAACTGTCTGTAGTATTAGAGTGTTATTTCGACGGATTGGGTAAACATGTCACCCGTCCTTCTGACTGTCTGTAGTATTAGAGTGTTATATCGACGGATTGGGTAAACATGTCACCCGTCCTTCTGACTGTCTGTAGTATTAGAGTGTTATATCGACGGAATGGGTAAACATGTTACCCGTCCCTCTAACTGTCTGTAGTATTACAGTGTTATTTCGACGGAATGGGTAAACATGTTACCCGTCCCTCTGACTGTCTGTAGTATTAGAGTGTTATATCGACGGAATAGGTAATCGTGTTACCCGTCCCCCTGACTGTCTGTAGTATTAGAGTGTTATACCGACGGAAAGGGTTATCATGTTACCCGTCCCCTTGATTGTCTGTAGTATTAGTGTGTTATATCGACGGAATGGGTAAACATGTTACCCGTCCCTCTGACTGTCTGTAGTATTAGAGTGTTATACCGACGGAATGGGTAAACATGTTACCCGTCCCCCTGACCGTCTGTAGTATTAGTGTGTTATATCGACGGAATGGGTAAACATGCTACCCGTCCCTCTGACTGTCTGTAGTATTAGTGTGTTATATCGACGGAATGGGTAAACATGTTACCCGCCCCCCTCACTGTCTGTAGTATTAGTGTGTTATATCGACGGAATGGGTAAACATGTCACCCGTCCTTCTAACTGTCTGTAGTATTAGAGTGTTATTTCGACGGATTGGGTAAACATGTCACCCGTCCTTCTGACTGTCTGTAGTATTAGAGTGTTATATCGACGGGTTGGGTAAACATGTCACCCGTCCTTCTGACTGTCTGTAGTATTAGAGTGTTATATCGACGGAATGGGTAAACTTGTTACCCGTCCCTCTAACTGTCTGTAGTATTACAGTGTTATTTCGACGGAATGGGTAAACATGTTACCCGTCCCTCTGACTGTCTGTAGTATTAGAGTGTTATACCGACGGAAAGGGTTATCATGTTACCCGTCCCTCTGACTGTCTGTAGTATTAGTGTGTTATATCGACGGAATGGGTAAACATGACCCGTCCCTCTGACTGTCTGTAGTATTAGAGTGTTATACCGACGGAATGGGTAAACATGTTACCCGTCCTTCTGACTGTCTGTAGTATTACAGTGTTATACCGACGGAATGGGTAAACATGTTACCTGTCCCTGTGACTGTCTGTAGTATTAGAGTGTTATATCGACGGAATGGGTAATCATGTTACCCGTCCCTCTGACTGTCTGTAGTATTAGAGTGTTATACCGACGGAATGGGTAAACATATTACCCTCCCTCTGACTGTCTGTAGTATTAGAGTGTTATACCGACGGAATGGGTAAACATGTTACCCTCCCTCTGACTGTCTGTAGTATTAGTGTGTTATATCGACGGAATGGGTAATCATGTTACCCGTCCCTCTGACTGTCTGTAGTATTAGAGTGTTATACCGACGGAATGGGTAATCATGTTACCCGTCCCTCTGACTGTCTGTAGTATTAGAGTGTTATATCGACGGAATGGGTAAACATGCTACCCGTCCCTCTGACTGTCTGTAGTATTAGTGTGTTATATCGACGGAATGGGTAATCATGTTACCCGTCCCTCTGACTGTCTGTAGTATTAGAGTGTTATACCGACGGAATGGGTAAACATGTTACCCTCCCTCTGACTGTCTGTAGTATTAGTGTGTTATATCGACGGAATGGGTAATCATGTTACCCGTCCCTCTGACTGTCTGTAGTATTACAGTGTTATATCGACGGAATGGGTAAACATGTTACCCGTCCCTCTGACTGTCTGTAGTATTAGTGTGTTATATCGACGGAATGGTTAAACATGTTACCCGTCCCTCTAACTGTCTGTAGTATAAGAGTGTTATACCGACGGAATGGGTAAACATGTTACCCGTCCCTCTGACTGTCTGTAGTATTAGAGTGTTATATCGACGGAATGGGTAATCATGTTACCTGTCCCTCTGACTGTCTGTAGTATTAGTGTGTTATATCGACGGAATTGGTAAACATGTTACCCGTCACTCTGACTGTCTGTAGTATTAGAGTGTTAAACCGACGGAATGGGTAAACATGTTACCCGTCCCTCTAACTGTCTGTAGTATAAGAGTGTTATACCGACGGAATAGGTAAACATGTTACCCTCCCTCTGACTGTCTGTAGTATTACAGTGTTATATCGACGGAATGGGTACTCATGTTACCCGTCCCTCTGACTGTCTGTAGTATTAGAGTGTTATATCGACGGAATAGGTAAACGTGCTACCCGTCCCTCTGACTGTCTGTAGTAATAGAGTGTTATATCGACGGAATGGGTAATCATGTTACCCGTCCCTCTGACTGTCTGTAGTAATAGAGTGTTATATCGACGGAATGGGTAAACATGTTACCCTCTCTCTAACTGTCTGTAGTATTAAATTGTTGTACCGTCTGAATGAGTAGCAATGTTACCTGTTCCCCTGAATACCTGTAGTATTAGAGTCGTGTACCGTCTGAATGACTGGTAACTGTAATGAGTGGTAGTTTTAAGGACTTGTAGATGTAAGGACCGTCGGTTGTATTGACTGGTGGTTGTAAGTACTCACTGATGTAAGGATTGGTGATTTCAAGTACTCACTGATGTAAGGACTGGTGGTTGTAACAAAGCACTGATGTAAGGATAGTGGTTGTAAGTATTCACTGATGTAAGGACTGGTGGTTGTAACAACTGACTGTTGTAATGACTGGTGGTTGTAACAACTCGCTGATGTAAGGACTGGTGGTTGTAACAACACACTGATGTAAGGACTGGTGGTTGTAACAAATCACTGATGTAAGGACTGGTGGTTGTAACAAAGCACTGATGTAAGGACTGGTGGTTGTAACAAAGCACTGATGTAAGGACTGGTGGTTGTAACAACTCACTGATGTAAGGACTGGTGGTTGTAACAACTGACTGTTGTAAGGACTGGTGGTTGTAACAACTCACTGATGTAAGGACTGGTGGTTGTAACAACTCACTGATGTAAGGACTGGTGGTTGTAACGAAGCACTGATGTAAGGACTGGTGGTTGTAACAAAGCACTGATGTAAGGACTGGTGGTTGTAACAACTGACTGATGTAAGGACTGGTGGTTGTAACAACTCAGTGATGTAAGGACTGGTGGTTGTAACAACTTACTGTTGTGAGGACTGGTGGTTGTAACAACTCACTGATGTAAGGACTGGTGGTTGTAACAAAGCACTGATGTAAGGACTGGTGGTTGTAACAACTCACTGATGTAAGGACTGGTGGTTGTAACAAAGCACTGATGTAAGGACTGGTGGTTGTAACAAAGCACTGATGTAAGGACTGGTGGTTGTAACAAAGCACTGATGTAAGGACTGGTGGTTGTAACAAAGCACTGATGTAAGGACTGGTGGTTGTAACAACTCACTGATGTAAGGACTGGTGGTTGTAACAAATCACTGATGTAGGAACTGGTGGTTGTAACAAAGCACTGATGTAAGGACTGGTGGTTGTAACAAAGCACTGATGTAAGGACTGGTGGTTGTAACAACTCACTGATGTAAGGACTGGTGGTTGTAACAAAGCACTGATGTAAGGACTGGTGGTTGTAACAACTCACTGATGTAAGGACTGGTGGTTGTATGTTATCAAATACATATCTTTATAAAGTTATACAGATTTAAGAATTGTCATCATGTAATATTATAACTGTATTTAATATTGTATTTTAAAAACCTATTGTGTTTTGATCTCTCGACATGCAGGATTAGCTAACAGCGGAAATATTACACATTACACCACATTGTCACATATTGTATCGTATGCAAATACATGCGACATTGAAACAAGCCTATTTGCATATAAATAAGATCTTATGAATATTCTTATCCTCCCTCCGTGTTTCAAATTTTGACAAAATATGTAAACATTACTTTCTTACATGTATATACGATCATAGATATAGAGGTTGTTGGATATGGAATTTATATCGACCGCGTTATTTATTTTTTTAAAGTTACAAAAGAGTGAAATAAATTCCATATCCAATAGCAACGAATCATGCGATCTGTTTCTACCAAAAAAATATTAAGTCGGCTGTGGTAGTGTTTTCTGGAGTATACCGCGGAATATTTGCTCGAAAACACGTCATCTCATATGTATTTCCGCCAAGTTGTGACGACGTCAACAACCAATGACAACGTCAACAATCCGCACGTGGCACTGAACCACGTATTATCCGGTTCAACTCCTCAACAAATCAAAAGTTCAGAGGGCCATTTACTACTATAGTGGTATATAACACAGGATATTGTAGTAGAAACATGTATCACATATTGTGGCTTGTGTTGAACACAGGTGCCCGGGGAGATTTTTAATAATTGGCATAGCTCTCGTATCATTATCGCATAAGTAAAGTAAGGTGACAAGTTTCTTTCTTATTTCTCAACATAATTCATCAGTTATTTCAAACGTTGTGTTGCAAGTTATACATACGTATTTGGATTCTCGATACAGTATATACTGATAACTAAACTTCAAGGCTCGATTATTTTTAGTGACGTTATGAAAAACACCAACAACAAAAACTGCTGTCGTAGGTTTGTTTATTAGAAGAATACAGAACAATATGTCAGTAAGTCACCCGTTATGTTACTCTTCTGGTTAAGGTTTTAAGTTGGTTTCATTTATAGATATTGCTTAGGAACGTGAGATGTTACTTTCAATAATATATATTGAGACTATTTTTATATTCATTTTTTCTTTGACCTTCAGGAAAATCAACTGGTGGAGGAGTAACGTTGGTTCAACTTAACTTCACTGAAATCTTTGGAGAGTCAGCTGTAATAAAAGAGAATATGGTGTTTAGATTATGTACATTAATCAAGAAGTAATATATATTTATAGATATATTATATAAACATACAACTAACTTATCGGCTATTACTATTTGTTAACATGGAAATTTGGACTTTGTTGAAGAATTAATCGCCATAAGTCAATGCATTACATTATCAGGATTTATTTTAAAGGTGCAGTACATAATATGTGTGTTACGTCATCTTTAGGCATAAACACATTATTCTAAGTCAATGTTATAGATGCTACAAAGAACATCAAATTTACATGCGAGGAGAAAACCAGCGAAACAATGCCCTTCCTAGACAATATGTTGGTAAAAAAAGACGACGGTACTGTAAAGGTATTGGTTTAGAGAAAAAGACCCATATGAACCTACACCAGTATTTCAATTCTCACCATCCTTTACATCAACAGCTAGGTGCCGTACGCACATTGCTCAACAGATGTGAGACCGAACAGCATGCCAAATTGCAAGAGCAGAAGCACATTGCTAGGGCAATGAGAACATGTGCATATCCTGAATGGGCCCTAAAACTGGTAGAACAGCAGTGTCAAAGTAAGGGGGAAAACAAGAAAAGACAAATGAAGGATAAGAACAAAATCAAAGGTCAAGTGGTCATTCCGTATATCAAAGGCATTTCCAAAACCATCCAGAGGATATATCGCAATCATGGCAGAGTAACAGCCATCAAGACCCACAAAACAACATTGTACATTCTTAGGATAAAGCACCGAAAGAAAACGTTGCAGAATGCGTGTATAAGATCAGATGCCAAAACGGCAACGCATCATATATTGGAGAGACGAGAAGAAGTTTAATGTTCGTCTTGGTGGACACAGGAAAAATACTGACACACAAGAAGTAAATAAATTTACCAGATCAGAAAAGAAGCAGGCGGAGTCACAGATAAACAAATAGGCAATCGCAAACCATGCCGTACAGAGCATTCATGTGATTGACTGGGAAAACTCAAAAGTGTTAGACCGAGAGAACAATCCGCTTATCCGGCAGATCAAAGAAGCCATCTGGAAACGCCGCAGTGGACCGGTTGTAAATCGAGATGAGGGGGCTCACAGACTCAAGCACATCTAAGACCAAGTCATAAACAAAGCGTAGATAAATCTAGTCATTTCGGTACAATATTTTACTATTGTACGTACAAAAATGTACGTCTAACAGTTTAGACGAATTGACCGATTTGTCATTTACCAACTCGTACAATCTTTACACCTGTTATATGAATACGCTTTGTTGGTCATTTGTCTGATGAAGGTGACAGGGTACATATCGTACTAGTCATGGAAACGTCACATAAAACATATTTTGGTTGTGTAAAATAATCTTTGTACACAAATGTTTGTTAAAAGGGTGTTTGTGTGTGGTAGATATTTGTGTGTATTGAATGTTTGTGTGTACTGAATGTTAGGGTGTGTTTGGTGTGTGTGTGTTGGTTGTGTGTGTGTGGGGGGGTATTGAATGTTTGTTTGTTTTAGATGGTTGTATGTATTTAATGTTTGTGTGTGTTTGGTGTGTGTGTGTGTGTGTGTGTAGGGTGTGTGTGTGTGTATTGAATGTTTGTTTTTATAAGGTGGTTGTATGTATTATATATTTGTGTATGTTTGGTGTGTGTGTAGGTGTGGTGTGTATTGAATGTTTGTTTTTATAAGGTGGTTGTATTATTTGATGTTTGTGTGTATTGGCTGTCCGTGTATATTAGGTGCTTGTGTCAATAATGTTTACAGGTTCTAGTGTTTGTGGTTTTCAACACAAAATGCTAATATAAATATATATAATATTTATAATAATAATAATAAATATTTTGGTATCATTGATTATTATAACCGACGATATTGGCGTTATACATACTTGTTCCTTTGACTCTTATTTTCAGTTTCTGGTCCGTTAATAAGGAGAAGCATTTATTCTTCAGTTTGACCCCGTCCTTCTTGATTGTGATGCAGTAGTCTCCTTTGAAATACCTCTGGCTGTTATGTTGTTTCAGCTTACCACTCCAGTTAGTTCTCCATGCTGTGTTTACTAGGTCTACATATTTCTGACCAGCTTCGTTCAACTGAAGAAAATGAAAATCGAGTAAATTCCCCCCTTCCGATTATTCTTATGTGTGTGTATTGAACCGGATTCTGATGTTATATTCAAGGGACGTTGTGCGTAATTAATTTTAAATAGAATCATGCATTTCCTATCCCTATTCAAGTATCCCCGGCATGATGTGACAAGGCCCTGGTTTCATCAACGTTCCTTAACTTATGGAAACTCCTTAACTTAAACATCTCCATAGGAAAGCATTACAGAATTAAAGGGGAAACTCCTTAGTTAAGGAACTTACCTTAAATTCTGTAATGCTTTCCTATGGAGATTTTTAAGTTAAGGAGTTTCCATAGTTAAGGAACGTTGATGAAACCAGGGCCTGTACACTCCTCAACATTATTGGTATGTATTCTTTTAAATAAATAATAATAATAAAATTATTATTATTTATTTATCTAACGGTGTATATGTCCTCCTGAGGTGCCTGTATCAATATGTTTCATTCTGATTACTCTGCGATGAAGAGTTCAGCCCAAGTTGCCTTTTAATACTTACAACAATTGGTATTGCATCAGTAGTCAAGGTATCAGCTGGCCACTTAATGGAAGGCCCCCAAAATCCCCATACGATAACGCCCTCCACCTTTTCGTGGCTAAAGTACATCGTCATGGCGTCCTCCATGGCTTGGGCCTTTGCCGTGTTATTGGTAGACCGAATGGACAACTCAGTCACCCAGATCGGCGGACCCGCCTCGGCCACCTTGTCCAGACGATACTGCGAAAGGAATTAAATTGATTGATATCTAAAGACTACAACACGATTAAATAATCTTTTTAAAAAACTCTATGGCTATTAGACTCTGAACTCTCATCCTTCTGCGAAAATCTATGAAGTACTCAAACTCCCATTTTTCCGCGGGCAGATCGTTTGAGAATATTACAATTTTACCACGAAAGCCCAGATAATACTAGTACTCTAATAACAGGGTAGGTGAGCTAATAGAAGGATGCGGTTGGCATGTGAATCGCCTGTGGCTGGGCCTTTTAACGTTGTTTGTACACACATTTCCAAAGTTAAAAGCCGTTTTCGTGAAAATGTCAATAAACTTGTAATTGGTCATTGATCTAAAACTAAAACTAACCAACACAGATTTGCCCTCGAAAGTCAAAATACTTCACACTTAATTTTTGAAGACCTGTTAAACTGAAACTGTAAAGCCTGTTGTCGTGCTGGCCCCCGGTCAAGAGTTGACCAGACAACTGATGTAAGTTCATGTCTCGGTGAGTGTTCCTGTCATTGCAGTTACCTTATACCTATACCATCCATTGAATCGTTATAATTATTACAGTAAATTTGTACCTTGAATTGAAGCGCTATGTTTACAGTTAACCTTTACATAGAGTTGAATCGCTATGTTCACATCACACCTATACATGTTTGTACCTAGAGTTGAATCGCCATGTTTACAGTTAATTTGTATCTTAAGTTGAACCACTTATTTGCAGTTACCTTATATATTGAATTAAATCGCTATTCAAGCGAATATCAAACTTCTACCTTGAGTTGAGTCATGTCCACAGCGGCAGAGCTGAAATGGCTTTGAACTCCAATACCATGTATAGGTACCTGGTTGTCCACAAAACTCTTCGCTTGGTTCTTAAGGGCCTGTTAATGATACACGTAGCAACGCCTGAACACAATGGACATGGTATGGATGTAAGACTTCAACAAAACATACAGTAGTTAGAATGTATATAATTCTCATGCATAAGCAGACTGAGTCAGATGTTGTTAGGGCAAGAGTATCATCATATCTGAACAATTGAAACAATTAAATTAAGTCACATTATCGAAATAAAAGAGGCATATTTCCGAGCTATGACAAAAAAACTAATTGTAAACGAAATAAAAGCCCATCGGTAGAGACAACATTGAGAACACAGTACCGACATGACTGTGTAGGTGTGAAGATATGACGCCAGTAAGGCATCACCGAAAAGCGTTATTACGACATAAAAATGCTTTTCTTGGTACAAACCGTTACAACTAGCTTTAAAACGTACCGTTGTGTATGTGCCCTTGTTGAAGACAGCAAAATCATTTAGAAAGAGCTTGGTGTTGGGTTCTTGTAAGTGCATCTCCCGAAACATGTCCATGGTGATGTCGACATTACCGGTAGTCCTCTCGAAGAAGTCGTCATGGAGGGCCTCGTTGTTAACATCCCAGTGAGCTAACCTGAGGAATTTTGCATATGGAGAGGTTGAACGATCCTATCTTAACATTCATATTGCCAGGTGTGTTAAAATATAAAATACAAAATCCATTAAATATCAGAAAATAGCTGGTTTGAATGATATCTTATTACCAATTATTTACAATATATAGGTCATTATGTACAATACTTTGATAAACAGTAATTTCTTGTTGACAAATCCCCGTTTATCAAAATGTTGTACATATTGATCTATGTAATGTATATAATCGGTAATAAGATACCGCTCAAACCAGCTACTTTCTGATATTCAATGTTACAAGTGCTTTCAAAATAAGTTTTGTCTCGTTCCAAAAGTTTTGAAATGTAGATATCGTTAAAAAGTCAGATTGTTTTTATCAGAATAAATATACTTAAATATTTATTCCTTGTTATGGGTTTTTACTTTATTTAAGACAAGACAAGAAAGATAAGAACACACTTGCGTTTATATCCTTATTAATTCAATTTCTAATTTTGATATAATGGGTATGAAGTACATGCACCTTCCTTTAGTCAGAGTAACGGCCTCACTGATCCTTTCTTTAATGGTTGTCTCCATCTCGGCTGGATCTGTAATGCTCCGTACCCAGTCGGGAACCCATTGCTCAACGCCCCAGAACACATTATGCCCACGTACAGACAACCTGAGAGATTTTAAACTATTTGTTTAAACATTTGTGGAAATATGCCCCATCTCTACGCCATTGCGTTCATTCACTGCTGTTATTTCAATATTAACAAAATTTATACCGACATAATGGGCTTCTGTGAATGCTTGACTGTTTCAGATTTCTAAATGACAAATATCTTGACTTTCATGGATTTAACATTGCGCATGGATGAGAATAACAAAATGTTGATGTTGTTAAGAAAATCTTGTCACCATTTACCAGTGACTGAAGATAAATTCTCGATACGTACTACTGTATAAACGAACTCACACTTAATATGTATGTTAGTTGCACAAGACACATCAAAAACAGAAACAAAGCGAAATAAACTTCTATTTAGAAAACGTGGCACTTACCCATTGTCCAGTAAGTCATTGACGGTTTCGTTAGCATCGTCGAATTTCAAGACGTTCTTCAAAGCATTTCAAAAACAAAACAAATATGTTAATTATTCAAAATCAAATAATGATTGTTTAAACGTAATGTTTCGCCTATGCTTTATGTACATGTACATGTGTTCAAAAGGGTTCTTGATTCTACAGTGTAGTTACCCGTAAGTTGTCGTATCATTTATCTTTTAATTCATTTATAACCTTATCATTTACCTCAATAGATAACTCACAGATACATATGTATTTACCAGCTAAAATATTAAAAACTAGATATTATTATTGTTTGAAACTAAACGTATTTAATTGAATAACCTCATTCCATCTCATGCCCTTCCACTTGAGAGCATTTGCCAGCACACCCCACTCTGGATTGAGAGTATTGTAAACGAAGTCTTTGTAGAAATCATAGCTTGAGTTTGTCCATAAGTTAGCCTTGAGAGCCGTTCCATGTCCAAATTCACTTCTTTTCTGCACAACCTAAACACAATTTTTTTATTTGATTAAAATAAGTATTAGATAAAAAGTTCTTCGTTGATATTAAAAAACAAACTATCTGACATAAATACGGAAATAAAAGTTTAGTCTTGTCGGGATATATTAATATCAAGATATTGTTTATGCAGCATGACTGAATGACATTTTTGTTATCATGTCTGACATGTTATCGTCATTAAATAAAACGACATTGACGGGAAACAGTTTTTTCTGTTTTTCTTGATATATATGTGTAGCCAAAACAAAGCTGAAGTCGTGACCCAGTTATCGTGAGGGAGATTTTAACAAGAATTAGTAATTATGAAAGAAGTTGGAAATTGAAATGAAACACAAAGGGGTAATGCAGGGGCATACTACCCTGTACTGTCTTAAAAATAAATTAGAGAATACCGAAGCTTTACCAAATCATAATCCGAACTCAAAATCGATTAAACCAAGGTGAAAATATGAACAAAGGAAAGATTTACATGGAGACCCTTGTAAAAGTACAAGAGAATACGACCAGGTGTTCCAGAGGAGTAAGCGTTTTCTGTTTCATCGACGACACCCGCTATATAAATCTTTGTCACATCCAAGTAAACATCAAGTTCTTAAAATGAGAACCGATTATCATTGTCAACCACAACAAGTAAACACACTAATGAGCATACTCAAAACATCCATCTTCATATCACTTATATTTTTCAATGAGAGAAAGATGGCGACCATGCATAAAACGCAATCACAACAAGTAAACACACTAATGAGCGTACAAAGCTTTCCAAAATTCCTGGTCTTCATTTGTTATCAAATTGTGAAAGGCAAGATTTCTTCGAGTTATCATTTCTAAAATTGAAATAAATGCTATTGTTATTTCAGGTATAAAGCAGTGCCATATTTTTCATTGTTTCAGAGTTAGGGGTGTATGCTTACATCTATCGTGAGCCGCTTTACGTTAACTCCCCTCCTTCTCTTTACACTGTAAACAGTAAGAAACATATTCATAATAATGTAATCAGAGGACAATCAAACGATTAATTGATGAAATAGAGAAGTATCTAACACGATTGTTCATGTAATATTGAGTTTGTTTATTGCATATAAAAGATTTGCCCAGTCTCATATGAAATTTATGAACTCGGTATTACATTCATACGAATTTTAGGTTCTGTTTATTACTTTAGAAACATACTAACTATTTTCAATGATATTCTATACAACGGGATATATTTTTTCACCAATGAGGCGTCATTTAAATAACAACATGACGTCAATTATATATGACGTCAAAGAAGTGTTTCCACATTTACAAAACGTGTTTGCATGTTTATTACACGTATGCTGTATCAAATTTATTGAATGGAATTCCTGCATGCCAAGTCAGTTTTGTTAAATTAAGCTTGATTTTGAATGTAGGTCACTAGTTTTAAATCCTCTATATACTCCTGAGGTTGCGCTCAAGTTTACTTTCTGCAACCCTGGAATATTTCAAGTTTAAATCAAAGACACGAGACAGGTTACTCGGTTGGTTAAGAAACCTGACCAAGGACAGGCTGATACCTTTCCTTTGAAGTTTACAAAATGACTACTGTACCGTTCCACGACTGCAAGATTATTTTTATGTACATTAAAGAAACTTTCTGTCTGGTTCGCAAGGGGATGAACACTGAGCCCTTTAGTTTGTCATGACATATTCCAGGGTCGCACAGAGAGAAAGTGAGGGTAACTGTAGAATATCGAGAATTCCAGACTCGATGTCGTGTTAAATATATGGTGCGTGAACAACCCATATTGTTATTATTTCCCCTTTGTTGACGTGTGTATATTTCTGTGTAGATATGAGGCGAAGAAAAATTCTGATCTTACACGATATTTAACGCGACCTTGCGATAGAGGTCAATGTCGGACTCGGCCTTTGATCTCCAGAATGGGTCGGGCACGAGTTCAAAAAGACTTCCGTCGTCAAAGAAATAGTTGACGTCCTTTTCTTCGATCTGGATATATACTTTAATCTCTTTGACATCTGAAAATTGAAATATTATCGCAACAATAATTCAAATATAATAAAATAGTAATTAAAATCGTCATTTAAGTTTTTTGAAATTCACTTCTTTTATTGTTCAACCTTTACACAAAACTTTTTTATTTTATTGAATTAAAGGAACTTTATGGGTAAACGTCACTGTTAAAACATAACCTAAAAAATCTCATTTTCAGAAAGCATCTCATAACCTAGACTTTCTCTTAATACCACTAATTTAACTCGACAGCCAGCATATTTAAAAAGAATACCTCAAGTTGTTATTTTTTTAATCTATGTATTAGTTACGACCCGTTGTTAATTTATAAATTAACTGACGTCACTTAGGCTCTATCCGTGAACAAAAATAACGTGGTGAATCCATGCGAAGCGAGCTTCGTTATACAGCTGTACATTATTGTATGACAACACTGAAAGGTATAGGGCTCGTGGTTATATATAGCTGGAATAGAGTATCATGTTTTTTTCTTATTCATTTGATATAGGCTATGGATGTGAGGAAATTAAAACATTTCCATGTTCAAGTTCTTTGTTACAGCCCGAAGTTACACTTAAACGGTGAATACATATACATATGTCTATTCAATAAATCATTAATGCCTCGTTTGGTCCTCCCCTAGCTAATGCTTTGCTAACGAACAACCTAGTATATGTACTACTCGCCTGAACATACGATAATTGTCTATATTAGCTCTGAACCTAGCTTATTTTATGTTAGAATAAACGAGATGTGTGTAAGAAAGAGACAATAAATAAAATATTTAAGAAAGGAAAACAAGAGAAAAATATGGTGCACATGTCTTTGTTTACAAACACCTTGATTTTCATTTGTTTGCTTTGACGGGGCGGGACAGAATTTCTCGTGACAGACTTTGTGACCAATTCGACCAAACTGCAGCTGAGAAACTCGAGAAACTCGAATTTCAATCCCGTATAATGTGTCCAAATTTACCAAAGTTTACAGTATGGCCGGGTAAAATCTCTTTACTTTTGGTCGATTTAAGCAATTATAGCACTAATTCCATTTAGCCTTCCTATGGAATATACGGCAATAGTCCCTTTAAATGAAAAATAAGAAAAAAGTATCCGTTGATATTACGTTGATATCAAATCGTCATTTATTTTTGTGAAGGAAGACATGTAATAAAATTTGGAGAATAGGTTAAAGCCTACGCAACCTATTATAAACTAATACACACAATGTAGTACTTACCGACTGGGAGTTTAAAATCCCCTCCCACCTCCTGCCAGGACCCTGGTCGAACACGAGGATGAATGCCGATATTTGAGTAACTGTTACTGCCTGTTGATAATGTAAATATACAATAGTAGGTGTAAGACACATGTACATAAAAAAGGTAAAGTGTTCACCAGCTGTTAAAGGCCCAATATACGTAACTTCAGGGAAAATTTCGTGATTCTGAAAAATTCTGGAAAAAAATCCAGCCGATAACCATGCAAAAATAAGCCTAAAACGAAGTAAACCTGAGCGGTAACTAACAAGAAACTCTGGACAAAAAAATCCAAAAAATTGAAAATAATTCAGGTGGGGCCCACTTCAACAACAAACCGAAGTTAGAAGACGGCTAGAAATGGACGCGTGTTTACAAATACCGTGTTTCAAATGCTGCTGTACCGGTAACCGCGAAAGAATTCATCTTATATATTGCTGATATCAGTTAATCTTAACTAAATCTATAAATATAATAAGTTATTAGGCTAGATTTTTGCATCAAGTTTTGCCGAAAGTTACGTATATTGGGCCTTTAATATAAGTAATGTTTGATGATAACATGTAAGATACGCTTCTGAAAATAAGCCTTTTTTATTTATATTCAAATATAATTCATTTTCCATTGATTGTATGCAGAATGCGGCTTTGTGATTAGTTGAGATTTTTTTTCATACCTCTATGAAAAAAAAAAATCCGAAAATAGCGAAAAAAATGTGACGTCACACTACGGCAATTGACGTTACGTATTGATTTGTAGAAAATAAATCCGTTGTTAGATCAGTCAAATTGTACATAAAGATGTTTTTAAATCTGAAAATAGTTTCAAACATTAATTATAAGCGTTGATGTCAATATTTTTTAGTTTCATCGGGTTTTGAAAAAAAATATAATCAATTTTTGAAACTTATTTTCATCAATGCTTAAATAAGAATTACAGAACTTTCGTTCTCCTTTAACGCGTTATTTAAACAATAACTTTTACCATCATTAGAGTCAGCTCTAACGCCATGATGAGGAATTATTGCGTCGTTAAATCGATATATTTACATTTGCGCTGCAGTGTCACTTTATAAACCAAGCAACTTCCGTTTCGGTTCATAGGACTATAACCCCAAACGAGAATGAATACGAACTTGAGATGAAGACTAAAAGCAATGCATATCACGCCTAACACTCGTTAGGACGAGAAATATTTTAGACAACTTGTTAGCTTAATTTAGTCCATTTCAATCGCTTAATAAATAAGATAGAATACACTTATTTTAACATCGAAAAAGGAGGGTCGTCAACACAAAGATGGGCTTTTTATCAACCATTCTCCGCCATGAAGAGTAGAGGGCCCCTCTTACTGATTCTCGGAATGTGCAGAAGGACTATCATCCGAAATAATGTCATCATTATTGCCAATCTGACACCATATCTATTTGTAAAAAGACGATACGTATCCCTACCATCAGTGTGAAGTCGACAAAACATGGTATGCGTGTTTTCTGGTTGTTATGCATCCTTTTATCATATTCAAATTCAAATTTCAAAATTTCAAATTCAGCGGACATGCCTCCGGAGAGCGACGTCATAAATACGCAAGGTCATTTATAATGACGACAATTATTTCAAGTATTATTGTAAACACTCTTAGACAGAAAAAAGTGCAAAAGAAAGAAAAAGGTTTCGACACATTCATAATAAAATCCTTGTACGGTAGCTGTCTTCTACAAACTATATTTCCAAGTCGTCGTTCCAGGAAAAAGCACGTGAAACGCTTCCGTCTTTCGAAAACGACCTCGCGCTACGGGATGTTCTGCCAATTCAACATACCTACAGGTGTTTCTTGGAGCTACAGTTTTGTATAATTCTATGGTCGAAATTCTTTTTTTCATATATGTTTAGAAGTGGAAATGTAAATATAAGCATGAAACTGCATTCTGTTTCGAGTTATTGGCGATATGAACGCCCACTGCAAGCGCGGTGTATGCTATTTTCCTGTTATACAGGAATGCAGTTTAATGCTTAAATGTGATCGGTGAATTATTATCACCTAGTTTGACGTGTAAATTGTAAGTCTATCATCACCTGCCATTCCTTGTCTGAATTATTGCTTATAATCACGTTGTAATTCATGCCCACGATTAAGTCGTGTGATATTACGTAGGATGATTTGTTTAACGATATGATGATCCAGTTTTGTAATAAAAAAACATGTCGTTGGTTAGATATTAGAATGAAACAACAGTCAGATCATATTTAATTTGTATCCCTTTTATAACGTTTGCTGTGTAGAAACGATTAAATACATCCTCAAGAAAATGATTTAAAACTGTATGTATTGGTTCATCATATCGACTATCGTAAACTTTTAAAGCGTTTATGAACACTATCCGATCAATCTGTTGTACCGCCGTCATATTCGATTGAATTTCGTAAAATGTGAGTAAAACTGTCCAAAACATATTTTCAACACTAATTTTCATTACTACAAAAACTGTAATTAATAGTTTCCAATTACGCAAATCAATAAGTCTCCTTGAAATATCAATAATATGTTCTCCTAGGAACTCCTGGTCTTATTTTCTTATACATTTTCAAGAGTATTCGTGTAAATTTTATCTTTGTTCATTTTTTGTCACTATTTTAATCGATTTTGAATTTGGATAAGGTTTCGTTAACGCTTTGGTATTCTTTGACCGTGAGCTCAATATGTAATAATCCCATTTTATATCATAAATAGCACTTATTATAGTTTTTGTTGTAATCATCAAAATTTATATAAAAACAGAAAAAAGCGGAGAGTAGTACTTACCGTCAAGTGTCTCTATTCTCAGCTTCACAAACACGTCATGATACAAATGGCCAGGCGCAAGATTCTCCAACTTGATGTATCCGACAAACGCGTAGATCTTTTCTGATTGCACAGACGGTGGTGCTATGAAGTAGCCGAGTCCTGCCCAGTTATTAGACCTGAAAGCGAAAGGTCATTTTGTATCGCAACCAAACATGATATCATATTTAAGTGTATGCCTT
The DNA here is from genome assembly GCA_947623455.1 of Mimachlamys varia. Classification (NCBI taxonomy): domain Eukaryota; kingdom Metazoa; phylum Mollusca; class Bivalvia; order Pectinida; family Pectinidae; genus Mimachlamys; species Mimachlamys varia. The sequence continues at coordinate 35,964,878 of OX392531.1, read as the reverse complement.
ATGTTTAATGTAGGATAGTTTTTTATATACGAGTCAATACACAGCTGGAATTTGTTCATAAATATGGGTAATAATTACATTGGGAAATATAATAACTAACAGACATTATAGAAACAACACATACGTATAACAACCAACAGACATTAAGATTTACATGGCGGGTGTTGTCGATAAAGCAGAAGACGCTTACTCTTCCGGAACACCTGGTCTGATTCTCTTGTGCTTTTACAAGAGTATCCATGTAAATCGTCCTTTTGTTTTATCATATTTTATGAGTTCGGATTATGGTTTCGAAGACGTTCTGGTATTCTCTGATTTTTTTTTATCTATCACAGCATCAAAGTAAAGGACAATAACACTAGTATTCGACTACACAACCAATACGTATGACATTGCTGTCAAGTCACTTGCATTTCATGTCCATATTTCTAAACCGTATCTAACATTCTTTGTTTTGTTGAAGCTTTTCCTTATTTGCATATGGATAGTAGACGCTGAAATGTCAGGTAAAATCGGAAGAATTTAACTCAGTATTCACCTAGTTAAAAAGTTAGTTTTTTCAAAAGAGTACAAATAGTATTAAATTCTATCAGATATGTATTTTATTGGTTTCAATACCATTTCTGCTTTGCTTCCAGTCTTACAAAAATAACTCGAAAAAAATAAGATTACGACGTTCTTGCAAAAAATAATTATAAACAAATTATGATAACATGTAGAAATGAATTTGCCTCACATTATTGTAAATTGTATTTGTTCAACACATGTATATCTTACATTCGCCAAATTTACGTCAAATAATAGAGTACCTGCCGGTGATGTGGACACTCTGGGCCCCGCCTCGTTTCTCTGTGGTACTTATGGCCCAAGAACTTCCTGACCTACTCCAGTTAGTCCCCAGAGTAGCCGCCTCAAAATCTCCATTTCCCAGAAGGTTTGTCGCGGCCACTCCCAGTACACAAGTCCCCACTACGAGGAGACATACTTGAAAATAGGCCATAGTGCTTATGTGAAACACTGTTGTGAATGCAAAATAAAAGTAGGTATGCTCCTTGTCTTTCAAATACTTACATTTACATGACTATTCTTAGGTTTGGAGCATGATTTGACCGACTGATATCATTGTAATCTTTGTACGTGTACATAAAATTAACATGACCCGTATATGTCTAATGGACATTTTGTCTCGAGGGTAAATGAACTGTGTATTATAGCTTTAACATGCGTCATAAGCAGTGAAATGTATGGCATAAAAACAGACCAAACCACATATACGTCCCTGCCAGAAATATCCTTGTTTAGCACCATACCACTACATACTAACAAGTCAGTCTCTAAGTATTAATTCATGAAACATTTGTTTGTTATAAGCTCAGACCTGTTGCATGAAATGAATCAAGTAACATATTATTTAGTAGGAAGCTTATTCATCCGTATTATAAACGTTATGATTCTGTTTTAAGCAGTAAAAAATAATGTTTTCGTTTGCTTGTTTAGTTACTAATCAATTTATTTGGAGCTAATTCATAGCTAACAGTAACAGAGAATATGTTTGGAAATATTCAGCTAGACTTTATTAGTTAATTCCACCCACCCCAATGTTCCTCGTGGTATACCTTCATCAATATACATGTACATGTAAATCTATTTGTAATTGTTTCCCGATCCGGCGATATTTTCTTTTGCTGACCAGATATCCCGGGACTGTAATAACAATATCTTAACTAGACTGGAAAGATCAAAGATTGTAAAGTAAGTAAATAATGAAATATGCAGCTATCTTCTTTATTTTTGTATATTTACATTTGCTCTGTAATTTTCCATTGACACAATGCTAAGAGGCAGTTGCTGCCATACGCCTATAACACCCAGTGCCTCAGACTATAACAGCAGTTGACATTGTGCCGTCATCATTCTCTATTGTGACGTCATCGATTTCATTGTTGTCTTCTCTTGACTTGCTAAATAAACCTTAATAATTCTATTAAAATGTAAATATAAGTAATGAACATTTTAGCAAATATTGTTACAGTCCTATAACACATATTGCTATTGCTGACAAACTTACATAAAGAACATTCATTGCTTAAATAAAGAAACACGACTAGGTTAACATATGCACCATAGGTAAAAATCGTGATTAAATCCATTAGCATTGTTTTTCAAGTTTACTGACTTGGGACCACAGTGACAAGCCATACGCTTAACAGGGAGCCTAAGTCTATATTGTTATCTACAGACAGCTATAAGGCTCACGGCCGCTAATACTTCTATATAGCTTCCTGTTCAAATTACCTGATTTCTATGGGATGTTTGTTGAGTCCATGATGTAATCAAACAAACGTACTGCCATTGTTATGTCATCAGATAAGCGATAAATGAGACGGGGTCGTAGTGATAAACATCAGTGTTACAACAGTCTAGTCCACACATAATAATCCAAGTCACGCTTCGGTGCATTATTTCAAATACCGTAAAATGACTTTTCCGTACCTGACTCGTTGTTTTAACTTCCGATACTTGTCAAGAATATATACCCTTTTCTGTTCCTTGTGTTCAACAAGCCATTTCACTTTCTTCAATTATTTTTACCAAATATAATCGATGTTACATTCTCAGTCCCACTATTTGCTCCGGAGTACGTACAGAACCATTATGATGTGTTTTCAGAACCCAGAGTATATAACTGGTAAATTCGTGTTCAAAAACGTTCAGCTCTCTACATTTAAAGAATTCATACTGAACTGAACACGTAGACTGACTCCCATCTCTAGAATGGTATACAGATATTGAAGAAAAAACATAGTCTCATCATTTTGATTACTTGGATGTCTGATTCTAGGGATCCTAAATTTGAAATCATGGGGAGGTAAGTTAGTAGTAAACTTCAGTAGAGAAAATTCTCCATAGAAGTCTACTAAACACGCAGCGTCATTAAAAATGTGAGCTTACATAGGCGATTGTAGTGTAGTTGTAAACAAGTACCTAGTGTACAATGAAAAACACAGTAAAGGCCAAAACTTCGTACAAAAATCATAAAAACATATTATTTCCAGGCAAATATTACAAAATTGTTGAGTTAGTATTGAAGAATGTATAGTAAGGATGATTGAAATCCTAGTCGACAATATTTTTGTTGAGTTCGGAGAAAAGATTTTCCATCAGACTGTTGGCATTCCCATGGGAACAGAATCTGCCCCACTCTTAGCTGACTTGTTTTTGTTTTCATACGAGACTGAATTTGTGGAAGAGCTAATCAGGACAGGTAACAAAAACCTTGCCAAATCTTTTAATTTCACTTTCAGATCTATCGACGATGTGTTGTCTATAAATAACAAGAAGTTTGCTGATCACGGCGATCGTATCTACCCTTCTGAACTTGAAATAAAGGACACAAACGACTCTTCTACATCAGCTACTTACCTCGATCTCTACTTAAAGTGCGACCAACATGAACAGCTTACTACTCAGCTATATGATATACGTGATGATTTCAATTTTCGGATCGTGAATTTTCCTTTTCTTGATAATAACATCCCTGTTTCTCCAATTTATGGTGTTTACATGTCGCAGTTGATTCGATATTCTTAGGCTTGCTCTAAATATCGTGATTTTCGTAATCGATGTCGACTGCTGACAAATAAACTAGCAACACAAGGATTCGAGAGAAGCAGGTTGATCAGAACTATGGACAAGTTTTATGGTTGCTATCTTTGTCTGATTGAGAAGTGTTCTGTATCTTTGTGTGATATGAAGATGAAAGCTTTTGAGTATGCTCATAAATGTGTTTACTTGTTGTGATTGACAATGATGTTCGGTTCTTATTTTGAAAACGAAAATAATATTAACTTAGATGCGACAAAGATTGACATGGTGCTTACTTTTCCGGAAAACCTGGTCTTATTATCTTATACTTTCAAAAGGGTATCCATGTAAATCTTTCCTTTGCTCATATTTTGCCCCTGGTTTAATAGATTTTAAGTTCGGTTAGGATTTTGTTAGCGCTTCGTTATTTTCTAATTTATTTGTGTCAAGATGTTTGAGTAGACAAGACACTTGTATTCCTTTCGGTATGAACGATTTATTCTATGCTGTGAGATTGACGTAGCGATAGTGAGTTTTCAAATGTGAATTATATTTATCGTGATAGTAACATTTATCCATTTTATCATGATAGACCTTAGAGATAGATGTCAAATGCTGACTTCAAATTAATAAAATAGTATTTTCAAGATGAATGAATCGATACACTTTTTGCTAAATATTTGTGTTCCTTGTATGAATGTTGTATATTCTCTATTGCTATTCTTTTCTATTCTCTATCATTTCATTTTTATTATGCTAACATTTGTTTTATCGCCTCCCAATTTCATTACTTTTATATATTACCTTCTTTGTGTCAACGGTAGCCAGACTGATATTTTTATAACAATAAGAATAACGGGTGGTGCAGTGAATAGCGCACTTGCCTTTCACCAAGGCGGCCGGGGTTCGATTCCCCGACCGGACGTAAAAAGGTATGGGGTCACCTGCCTGACTACGTTTGTTTTCTCCGGGTACTCTGGTTTCCTCTCACAATAAGACCCCTTGCGCGCTAACATCCGGGCCAACAAGAGTGATCGATATAAGTTGGATAACTTGTTTCATAATTGTAAAATAAATAAAGTTTATATTTATAATAACAATAACCTACGTATGCTTCCTTTGTGAACATATACATTCCTGAAATAATTATAGCAGCCCGATATCATCATACCGGGGTAATGAAGTCTGAGTTCACAGGGAGATCAAAATCAACAGTCGTCTCGAGGTTTGCGAAGAACATTTATGACATATAGATTAAACCTAACCCCATTGTATTTATCTTCAGGCGGTCTACCTTCCAAATGTTCAGGTGTACTGGGTATAGCAAACAAGCCACGGAACGTCGTGATAACAAGTGTTAATTCGAGGTTCACTTTATTTGAACTTTGTTATCCAGACATTCCCGAAATTATCTCCCCTTTCACCTTTCGATGATCTCTCTGCTATTTCTGGAAAGATATGCAATTCTGGGTAAAAAAAGACACAAATGTATGCATAAAATGATTATTTTAAAATAATGTATTATATTTGATGGATATTTGTTATGCCTAATGGTGAAAGTTAAATGTAGGAAACAAACTTTCACCCTTAGGTTGAGACTCTCAATTGTACCCGACGCAGGTTTAAATAATCTTCAAGTCTCCTTCTGATCTTGTGATACGGGTTTGTTTTTTATGAAAGTGATGAGTTCAACTAAAAGCAAATAATGCAATAAATGAAGCGTCTTCTGCTTCATCGACGGCACCCGCTATTTAAATCTTGATCACATCCAAGTAAACATCAAGTCCTCGAGTCATCATTGTCAATCACAACAAGTAAGCATACTCAAAATCGTCCATCTTCATATCACCCAAAGATACAGAATATTTCTCGATGATACAAAATAAAAGGAATTTGGCCAAAGGGTAACATTTGAGCCTAGATGTGCTTCATTGATTAAGCAACGTCTTATTGCGTCGACCCATCAGTGTACTGGGCGTTTTCTCCCTTATGCCGTAATGCGTGGATATGTTCACTGTGTCAGCAATTTCGTGTAGCGCTTTTATAAAATGAAACGAAATTTGTTTTATTCTTTCTATGTTTCATGCTAATATTTCGGCACATACATATCATCTGATATATTACTAGCGATATCATTTTTTGTGGTATACACTGTGTTTCTAAATCTTGACCTCTCTAATTTGTTTGTCATGATATTTTTTTACATTTGCTAGATTCAAAAGTTATCCTGTAAATCTATTTGCTTTTAGTATTAGCTGAATTTTTGTTTGTTTGTTTGTTTGTAAACTATCCTCTTACATGAAACACTCTTTTTAAAATAACTTGTTGTAAATGTATATTGTGTTACATTAACATTTGTGTTATAAATGTTTACGTATCAGTAATGACATGATTGCATAATTGTAGTGGGGTTCATGGAGTCTTGACTGCGCACAATAAATCAGATAACTGTCATAAAGGTGTTTGTTTCGTGTCTATCTACAATATTTACATTTTGAGAGTGTATTCTCTATATGGTACTACGAACGATTTTGACGTTTACACTTCGGTAAACGTTAGTCCAGCGCGTAGGAATACAAGCCTGACTACTATCACGCTTCTGCTATTATTGTGAATGCGCATTGTTATTTTTTTACATTTGATTCACACTTTGGATGAACCTGATTTTTTAAAACTTTAATAAGCAAATGATAGCAATATAATAATGAAAAATAAAATATCTTCAATTTCTAACGGTAACAAATAATGTTAATGTGGACTATATTCTGTTTACTTCTTGAAGTTGACAACCTTTCCCGCCAAATTGGAATCAGTTGTTTTGATATTCCATCAATTGTTGGCTGTTCCGTACAATTTACAATTAGAAGGTGTTACTTTTTCCACCGACATCACTTATTATAAACAAGATTCATGTAGCAGTTTACCTTATATCGTTGATTTATAAACTACAGTTGCTTTTGGTGTTATATGTATTAAGTCAGGCGAGAAATTCGCTGATCACCATGTTAGTTTGCTACTGACTAGTATTGTTAATCATTTTGTAAATTAATCCACTTAAATTATACGCGACTGTTTCAGAGAATAAGATATTTGTATGATCTATATATAGGGATGAAGCAACGTGAAGTTACAAGGTGTTCACATGTACAGTGTACCCTAAAAAGACGCGACGACGAACATACGACTGTCCAAGAAGCGATAGACTCTTTCATGATCCGGATGAAAAAGAAAGAAATTCTACGACAGGGATTTTCAAATTTGGTACAAGCAGAGGCTTTGCCAAACGTTTTTCCAAGATTCAAAAATCTCAAAGGTGGAATTTCCCTACCTTACACGTTCGGTCATAAATTAGTCTTATAAACTACCGCTTTTTAAAAGGTCCAACTAACTGAATAAGTTAAATAATGAAAACGTTTTGACTTTGAAAAAATCCCTTTTTTTTTTGACGAAAACGAATCAGTCGATATGAACACTATTTTTACACACAAAAAATAATTTGTCTTTTTTGTGTTTGCGGTTAAAATATTCAAAACGGTTTAAATTTCATTATATCGGCATTTTCACTTTTCGGTTTTATTAACATGGCTTTCCTATATGCCCACACTATCCGACATGTCGAGAAGAGACCTTAAAAACTGCTGGATCCGGCTGTAGCATCTTCGTGGTCGGTTTGTTGCTGAGACAGCAATAACCTCATTCGGTCACCGTGTGTGGCCAAATGATACGGTAACATTTGAAACTGAACCGCACGCATTTCAAAATGCATTAAAAATAAAACTGTTTATCAAGGCAATAGAATAACGTTTTGTTTCCCGATGAGTCGAGATTTTGTTTTTGAACCATGATGATTTGAAGACACCAACATTTCGCAAACTAATGTGATATCCATTGTGACAAGTTTTCCAATCAGCCTAAAGATTGGTCAGGGCCTTTAACCCGAGTCCAATGAAGCAGTTTTGCCATGATATAACCCATGAATGTAGTGAGTGTGTGTGAGCGTAACCCATGGATATCATTGATGCGGAAGGGTAAGCGCCTGTTTCACCGATGGCACATGCCGTGTAAGTTTAGGTCCCATCCAAATGAAGGTCTAGTCCTCAAAGTGAGAACAAAGACATCGATTTCAATCAGAACAGGTAAGCATTTTAATAAGCATATTCCAAAACACCCACCTTCATATCAAACTGGGATCCAGAATATTTCTCAATGCATGAGACCTCAATGAGATCATAAAACTCACATTTTTCATCAACCTGCATCTCTCGAATCCCTGTCCACCCTGGGTAAAATGACTCCTACATTACCTTAAAGGCCCAATATACGTAACTTCAGGAAATTTTTCGAGATTCTGAAAAATTATGAAAAAAAAACAATCCTGTTGATAACCATGCAAAAATAAGTCTAAAACGAAGTAAATCTGAGTGGCAACTAACAAGAAAATCTTGACAAAAAATCCAAAGAATTGAAAATAGTTCAGATGGGGCCCACTTCAACAACAAACCGAAGGTAGAAGACAGCTAGAAATGGACGCGTGTTTACAAACACCGTGTTTCAACTGCTGCTGTACCGGTAACCGCGTAAGAATTCATCTTGAGTATTGCTGATATCAGTTAATCCTAACTAAATCTATAAATATAACAAGATATTAGGCTTGATTTTCGCTTCAAGTTTTTGCCGAAAGTTACGTATATTGGGCCTTTAAGGTTCAATATATCAGTTCATACAATCTTCTTAATCATATTTAAACAAAACATGGAAAGGAGGTCATCCTTTCAATTATTCCCTTTTTTGAGGGGATTGTCAATTATTGTCAATCTAGCAAACCCGTTTGCCCTGTTAACATAGAAGGAAAGGTATTACAGGGTTTGAGGTGATCCCTAATAACACCACGGAAAGATAATGGCTTCGTGTTTATTATACCTTAACCCCTTACTATCACGGGATCAATATAACCGTAGGATGGTACATTTATGACCAGTACAATTTTTGTTTGTATTCAATCATAAACATAGTTTATCTATTTGCACCAACCGCATGGTAGGAAACAGACACAAACAAAAAAGGAAACATAATTCAATGCATATTTTGTTTTGATTACGTCGAGTATATGTATAGGGGTTACGTTCACCTACGCTCTCTACACCGTTGGAATATGTCATAGCAAAAATTAGATAATGTAAAATTTTGCATGTAGAGATCTTAGGTGAGCGTAACCCCTGTATATCGAGCATGATAAAGAGCGGGAGCTCGAACATTTCCGTGTTATTATCAGGGCCCCTGTTTGAAGCTTACATTTGTCTGTGTATTGTATACCGCCGTAATGCCCATTACGGTGACCATGTTCACTTTGACCATAAAGCATAGCCCATTACCGATACCGGTGTAAGTGACGTGAATATATCGGCAATTTCCGTCTGATAATCGGATAACCATAATTGTAACAGACAAAGATAGTACACGCCTTCGGGGGCATGAGTCGCCTTTTGAGCACGTATCCCGTTTATATGTTATCTAAATATAGAATAGCGTTCATTGATTTATGAGTCTCTTAAATCTAAAGTGATTATACAGCTATTATTCCGTCGTAAGAGCATCCCAGTACAATATATCAAAGCTTCCAAACCGTAACGGTTTCCAAATATATACGATATATCAAAGCTTCAAAACCGTAATAGTATCCAAGTATATACGGTATAACAGAGCTTCAGAAACCGTAACAGCATCAAGAATATAAGGTATGTAAGAGCTTTAGAATCCAAAAAAGTATCCCGGTACTTGGGGTATATCAGAAGAACTCCAGAAACCGTAACACCCGTATCCGAGTACATACTGTATATCAAAGCTTCAAAACCCTATGAACCTACCCAGTATTAAGGGTAAATCAGGGCTTCTAAAACGTATATAGCACCCAAGTATAATTTACAGTAAACTGGGGTTTCAGAAACCATAAAAATATCACAGTATTTACAGTTCATCTGAGTTTTTTTTTATTTTAATTTTACTTCTAAATTCATAAATTAAAGGGGTTGTACGCACCTGACCCTTCTGCTTCTACATTGGTTTTAGACATTTTGGATTCTCACCTTTTAGTCCCTAGAATAACGGAAGAGACCTAGGAGGACGAAATAGCTGCATGATGCAGTTTAATTCATTTTTCGGCATACTGTATCTATTAATAACTTTAAAAGGTGAATCATATGTGTGTGTTACGTCATTCAAAACCATAACAGCATACCAGTTCATACGGTAAATCAAGGCTTCAGAAACCATAACAGAATTCTAGTAGTTGAAATGAGAGAAAAATACTCTTTCATGACCAAAGGTGTAAGATAGCGAAATTCCACCCGGAATATTTCAAAGGAAAACCTTCGACAAAGCCTCGGATTTTACCAAATTTGAAAACCAATCGGTTGGAATTACCCTATGTTACAACGCTGGTCATGAAAGAGTCTTATGATACGTTTCAATATTAACGACATGAAATTGCATCTAACAGATAACACGGTACATGTTTGATTGCATTTTTGTTTTTACAACCAATATAAATGGTATTTTCCGCCCCTCCTACTTTGGCGCAGTTCTACATTTAATGTGTATAATTGATTTATTGTGTTCCCTTTAAGAGTCTGATCGATATTATAGCGTGTCTGGTATATCAATCCCCGACAAAAATAGTGCTGACTTTATTTGGGCTTCCGATGTAACCTTTGGAAGGCGCGTCCATGTGTTTGTATATTCTGCGTGTACTTTTACATATACCTCACCTCTTCTGTTTTTTAATCCGATTGTGTATATTTGTATGAATACACATTGAACTCGGTTTTAATAGTCTACATATGGATGTCATTCATCTACTGCGTATTTTCGTTTTGGCTCGGGGTTGTTTCTGTATGGAAGGAATATTTGTACTGTATGTATGAGTCTTAAAGCGTCTGCAAGCGTCTGCATGGCCTCTTGTTGTGGAATAAATATCGCATTTAAGTGGTTTATACGTTTTGAAAGGAGTAATTGTCTCTGGAATGATAAGCCAGGTTTCGCCGTCATAAACGTGCATTTTCAAGAAATGCACATATTTTCGCTCGTCAATTTATTTATCCTTGCGATTTTATACGAATGCTCCTGTCTAAAACAGTCAGTCATTTTGATTTTTACCTACATAATGTGAATTGAATACAATAATGAACACTAATTTCCAATTTTATCGTCAAAAAGAAATCTTCGGTTCTCATAGTTCTCATAGTTGACGGGCTTGTTAAATGACTTACCAATGCCAAAAATAAACATAAGCTAATGCTGCTAAAACTTCTTAACAATCGAAGAAGGATTGGATCCAAAATAAAGTCCAATAATGCATAACTTATTGCCAACGAAAAGGTTCAGGCGTGCAACAATATACATATCCTATTGTAGTCCAGTCATGCATATTTTGTAACCCACAATACGGTCCAGGCATGCATCTAACTATACAAATTACCAACAATAAAGTCAACTGGCTTGTTACCCACAAAACATGTTCAGCTATGCAGTTCTTGATATAAAATACGACAATAAAGTCCAGTCGTTCATGACGTGTTGCCCACGAAACGGTTCAGGCATGCATCTAATGATATAAATTTCCAACAGTAAGGCCCAGTCATGCATTACCTGTAAACCAAAATACGGGTGAGTCTTGCATTTATTGTTGCCCACAATAATATTTAGTCGTACATTATTTTCGACCAATAATAAAGTCCGTCAAATCATGTATAACTTGTTATCAGTAATAAAGTCCGTCAAATCATGTATAACTTGTTACCAGTAATAAAGTCCGTCCAATCATGTATAACTTGTTACCAGTAATAAAGTCCGTCCAATCATGTATAACTTGTTACCAGTAATAAAGTCCGTCCAATCATGTATAACTTGTTACCAGCAATGATGTTTAGGTATTCTCTATCTGCTAGCAACAATTATACTTAACCATGTATAATTTGTTACCCGCATTAAGGGGGAAAATCAGAGAATACCAAAGCGTCAACAAAACTATAATCCGAACTAAAAATCGATTAAACTAGATGCAAAATAGGAACAAAGGAAAGATTTATATGGGTACTCTTGTAAAAGCACAAGAGAATAAGACCAGGTATTCCGGAAGAGTAAGAATATTCTGCTTCATCGATGAAACCTGTCATGTTAAACTTGGTCTCATCCAAATAAGCATCAATCCTCAAAATGAGAACCGAGTCATCATTTTTCTTTCGTTTCGACCTTTTTGTGTTATTTTTTTTCATATAAAACTATTCAAATATGAAATCTTAAGTTTAAACCTTATCTTATATTATCGTATTACTTATCTTTGAAAGTGTTTTATTTTTATACAGGTAAATAACAGATTATCTGCAATCACATCTGTAGAACCCTTTATTGGTAACGTGAGAAAACCACGACAGTCACACATTGGCCTTAAACCCCGGACATAGATGATAGTTAACCACTTGGTTACCGCGACCTTACAACATCCATGTTAACCCAGATTATGCTAAAGTTATGTCAGTTCCTGATAGCAGGAACCATATTCAAAATCGCCAACCATCCCGCCACTTCCTGTCACACGTGTCACATGACGAAATGAAAAATTCCCAGGCTGATGACACGTATGTTGCTGTCCAGATAATATAATAAGATAATATCCCTGTTGTAAAAAGGCATCAAAAGTAGCGGTTGAAGTGCAATAGTTTGTTTCGTCCATAAAAAAAAAAAAATATGAAAAAAATAGACGCGGCAAATATTATCTTCCTATTTAAAACAGGCACATCGTCGAAGCAACAGAATGTGAAATTGAACGATTTGGAGCATAATCATGGGGCCGTATAAAACCTAAACATGAATAACAATCTCATTAAATCAATAGACGGCCTTCTACCAGTACAGAGGTTGGTCAAACAACATTGTTTCACATCAGCCACTTAATCGACCTCTCTATCACTGGCGGTTGCAGATTTATGAAGCTTAACCAAAACGCTTCAGACAGTACATCATTCAAACCTATAATGCGGAACACCTCTGCACTGTGCCCTAGACAAAACTGTAATGCGGAACACCTCAGCACTTTGCACCAGACAAACGAGCAATACTCCGCCCTCGCCTGAAGCCTAATCTTGAATAATCAATAAATGGCAATTACTAATACGAGACTTGATCGGGATTACCTTTTCTCCGTCCTCCTTTCTCCTAAATTACCATTTGAGATAAAAAGACGATCATAATGGGTTCAGTATAACGATGTCTCGTTGACGCTCACACCAACTTGTCTACGATTGGTTGGATGAACGTTTATAGTAATACTGACATTCTTAAAGAAAGTAATTTTACGAAACTGAGGCTGTAAAATGTTTTCATTATCTTTTTGCATTAAGTGGGGTCGTTTTTACACTAAAGTGCTAGATTCCATTAGAATTCCATACAATATTGACACAAGGCAGCTGTAGTTCCTGGTTTTACTTCATGAATGTTGTTTAAAACCAGAGTGTAATGCTGATGTTAAACATGAAGAAGTGTGCTGGTGAACTGCTTGTAACACGTACAATGGGAACCCATGTAAACATTTAGGGTTCCATACTAGGAGCCAAGTTCCTTTCGTGGAAGAAGGAGAAAATTATTATCGACGTATTGTGACAAGTCATATTTTGAAAGTTATGAAGCAATGTTGATTTCAGATCCGCAGTATTTATACAGATCAGAGGCTTACCCAGAAATACAAAATGTAGTCCGTCGTTTGATGAAATATCGTTTTTATTGTTTAAAAAGAAAAATACTTCAAGTAGATTATCTCAGGAGGATATCAATCGCTAAGTCTTTAGTATAGTACGTAGCTTATTATTAGTCATATACATGTAGATAGTGGGTTGGAATATCCTGCATGCTCTTTAATAGTCTCATGTTTTACGATAATGTTTCTTTTGATAAAATAGAAATCCATCGCGTTCACCGGTTCCAGAACCTCTGCTGAAAAGTTTGAACGAATAAAGGTAAGGGAGGGTTTGAATTTTCGAACTTTGTTTTACTTTGCTTAATCACGAAATGTATGCATCCTTAGCATAAACACACCAGTTCATAATTCTGCCACAACAGGACTCTCCTCTTGTGGCAGAATCATGACAGTGTATGTTTTTATGCCAAGGACTCTAGTAATCGGGCTGCGGTGGCCGAGTGGTTAAGTTGTCCCGACATTCTACTACTAGCCCTCTGGGTTACGAGATCGAAACCAACGTGGGGCATTTGCCTGGTACTGACCGCATGTCGATGGTTTTTCTTCGGGTACTCCGGCTTTCCTCTACCTCAAAAACCTGGCACGTCCTGAAATGAACCTGGCTGTTAATAGGATGAATACAAAAATAAACCAAACCAAAAGATTTAAGTATGCGTTTAAATTACTTGATTAATATTTATGGCTAGAAACTTCAAATAAAATGCACCTAAAGAAGAAACCTCTAATTAAACCAATGATATGTATGACAAGACATAATAAATTAAATCAACAAAAATTGTGATTTCGTTGTAGAACTTTCTAATCCGTGTCTGACAGACGGCAGTTCCTTTCGCTGGTTAACCGGCGTAATGCCAGTTACAGCTGCTGAGAAGAAGGAATAAAAACATGTCTCTTAAACCAATACCATGGGCCTTGTGCAAGGTGTCGAAAAACAATAAGGTGGGGCGGTCGCGGATAAACGATTTGTCTTATTACATAAAATGATAACGACAATGCTATATTTTATAAAAGATTGGCTTTCTTTGGGAATTGTACAAACGCCCTCGGACACGGCACTGCTGTCACTTTAGATGCATAGCAGGCACTGCAACGGTCGCTAATGGAAATATTTGTTTGAACCGGTCAATGTAAAACAATTAAGATTTTTGGAATTGTATAACAGTTATTATGTGTAGAACAATATTATTCCGATATTAATTGTTAAAGTAAATCTGCCTGTCGCTATCATCAATTGGGTTTTTATAACTTTTCTGTCTACATTTTAAGAGTGCAGTTAGCAATTAGTTGGGGGGGGGGGGTCTGGATCTTAATGTCAGTTCTAGAATATTCTGTTCAAACTTAAAAGCAAGAAAAGCTTACGGCCAGTTTATATACTGAAATAAAACCGACATCCATTATGTTTTCTAATGTCCTTATTCTCTATAGACAAATCAATGGCCACCGACTGGGTTTGACACATGTTCTAGAATCTTCCAAAAATAAAATGGTGTTTCCTATGGAAGTATCGCGTTAAATATAGAGTCAAATGAAAAACTCAAAATTAGCACGAAATGACATTGGAAACATTAAAACGTCCTCTGTCATTGGGTTTTGTTGTGTCCTTTGTCCGTGTGTCATTGATGTGTCCATGTCTGTCCACCACTGTCCACCTTTCCTTACTAAGATCACCTACTGTATAGTCCTGTTCTATCTTCAGTGTCGATTCCTCAGGATTTGGCGTATTCTCAGCCATGGCGTTTTCCCTTGGTGTTGGGGATAAAAGAACTTGAACTTGAACTTATATTCCAACTCCTCCTTTTGAACCGATTTGAGGTGAATGTGTTATCCTTTACCTATCATTATTAATTATATGTTTCTGACGAATAAATTTACGGCACCACAGGGCTTTGATAGATGCAAGTTAAATAAGACTATGGGCAAGTTTTATGGTCGCTAACTTTGTCTTATTAAGAAATGTTATGTTTCCTGGTATGCTATAAAGATGGTATAATAAGTATACCTAGTTGTTGTGATTGAGAATAATGCCTCAGCTGTCACTTTGAGGATGTGACATTTACTTGGATTTGACCTTAATTGACATGCAGGTGTCGTCAATGAAGCAGAAGACGTGTAATTTTCAGGAACACCTGATCGTATTACCCGTGTACATATTTCCTTTGTTCATATTTCATCCCTGGTTTAATTGATTTTGAGTTTTGATTAGCAATGCGTGATTTTTTTAATGATCGATATTGCCAATGAGCATTTTTATTGTGTTATTTGAGATATCAAACTAAGTTTTGCAAATGTGTCAGAAGGTACAAATTTATCTAGATAGTATTAATTCATAATCAAAATCATGTTTTCAATGTTAAGAATGTTAAATAAAATATAAGTCTATTAGTGGTAGCAGTTTTGAACATTTCATTACCGTTTGTTTTTGTCTGGCTGCACCCATCCCGTTCAAATCGCCCCAGGTGGCATGTTTGATGATATTTTCGTATAATGCATAACGGTTTACACTGCAAAGGGTACTTGTAACCTGGCATGTCTCGTGCATGACATATCCATACACTTCGTGTCTTACCTGACTGGTTGTACCTACTATTGCCATGCATGCTTACATTGCAATCTGTACCTGTCATTGCCATTCGTACTAAACCTTACAATCCGAAGCTGACCTAACTAACCTCGTCGATCCTCACTGCCATTTCCTGGCTTTATTATCCTTATCTGACCACCTTTGACGGTCATCCGTGTCTGGGGTGACAGAAGCACATAACCTTACTGACTTTGCCTGACCTGACCAGAATTACCTGACCTGACCTTATAAAGCACATTCAACATTTACATGATAAGGCGTACTCCACTAGACCTTAAAAGGCGAACTGCATCTTGTCTTGATAAGGCGTATTCAACCTTGACGTGATAAATCGCACTTCACCTTGACTTAATAAATCGTACTTCGCTTTGACTTAATAAACCGTAGCCTTGACCTGAAAAGGCGTATTTTACCTTCACCAGATAAGGGGTACTTCACCTAGACCTTATAAGGTGTACTTCACCTTAACCTGATAAGGCTTACTTCACCTTGACCTTAAACGGCGTACTCCACCTTGACCTAGTAAGGCTAACTTCACCTTCACCTGATAAGACGTACTCCGCCTTGACCTGATAAAACGTACTTCACCTTGACCTAATAAGGCATCTTAACCCTGACCTGGTAAGGCGTACTTCACCTTGACCTAGTAAAGCGTACTTCACCTTGACCTAGTAAAGCGTACTTCACCTTGAACTGATAAGGCATCTTAACCTTGACATGGTTTAGAGTACTGCACCTGGACATGATCAGGCGTATATCGCCTGGACCTGATAAGGCGTATATCACCTTGACCTGGTAAGGCGTACTTCACCTTGACCTAGTAAGGCTTACTTCACCTTACACTTATAAGTCGTAATCCACTTTGACATGATAAGGCTTACTTCACCTTGACCTTATAAGGCTTACTCCGCCATGACATGATAAGGTTTACTTCACCTTGACCTCATAAGGCTTACTCCGCCATGACATGATAAGGCTTACTTCACCTTGACCTTATAAGGCTTACTCCGCCATGACATGATAAGGTTATATCACCTTAATTTGGCACTCATTGATGAAACAAATAACTTTGGATGTACTAGAACAGAAGGAAAAAACCTTGGTACCTGTAAAATATGTTCATTTCCTCTGAAACGTGTTTCCGCAATAATTGTTCACCAAGTATTTCGTCATTCGAATATGTCTTTATCGTTCTATCGTTCATTAAGCATATGTTGTTGGACACAAAACAGTTAGTCTTTAAAAGGTGTATTCTTTCCCATTCAGTGTCAAAACGACTAAAGGGTTATACAAAAGACAGACATTTATTAAAATTTTAACAAGGTGTCTTTGCACATAATAAGGAATGATGAATTTTTTTTCACAAAAATATATGTAATATATGTATTGATATACATTTCCATGACATGATTTACAACAAGTTGTTATTTACAAAGGAATCAAACTCCAAATCTAGAACAAATGATGGTTAAGGTTATAGGTGGGGCGTCAACAAACACTGACCAAGAAGTTCTGATTTCACAAAACGTTTAGAGGAATGGTTCGAACTTAGAAGAACGGGACAAATAATGAATATCATTGACAATGTTCTGAAGCGAAACTCTTGTTTTATTTTCTTCCAAACCATCGTATCCCATGATCTCGGCTTCACGTGGTTCCAACGCTCGTTTGCTTCACTCAGACACAGCATTACGCTTACTCCCATTCATATCCCTGAAAAAACGAAAGGGCGAATTTAAGCACACTGAACATATATTATCTGGTTCTTCTTGATTCTACTGACCGTTTCTGATGTTTGATGTGAGTGGTGCCTTCCACGGGGAAATTGAAAGAAATCGCTCGAAATTAAGATCAAACGAGATGAAAATAGTATAATGATATCACAGATCAAGTACTCGATGCATGTGAGTTTAAGATAGAGAAGACGTGTCATTAACGAATTCAGGACGTCTGGCCTTATTTCAAAAACTTTATTTTTGCGAAATAAACATATTTTCAAGCTTTATTGCAGTACCAGCGGCGGTGAAAACGCCTCTATTAAGTCTGGTGTCTTCTTTATTTCCGACGCAGTCTTTTGATACCACCCACTCTTAAAACCTTGACGAGATATTCATTATGGGAAACCATGGCTATGATCAGTCGGTAAAGCAAAACAAAAGATGAGAGCGCCAGTTTATACGCCGAGGAGTCGGCATGTTTACCGATACTGGAACAGTAACAGGGAAAATTCAATAGTGTCTGTATATAGACGCTGATTAAATCAGATGTTCGATGTAGTCATAATGGAATCACACGCCGAATACAAGGCACCACATATCATTGAAATTCGTATACTTAGCTTGTGCCAAATCAATAGTAAGGGTCAATTCACGGTCTAACAAACTGGTAAATAACACTTGTCTCGACCACAACGTTATTTGATACGTCTCCAGTGATATAAGGTTTCGTTATATTCCTTCAGAGATGACAGACTTTTACGCAAGATTAATGATAATGGCGCGTCTAATTGGTCCCGCCACGTAGAACATGACCCAATCAACGGTTTGACCTTGCGTCAAACTGGAATACTAATATACAATGTCCCTGGCTGATATGACGTCACACTTACATCACCCTCCCGTCACCTCTGAAAGCATTAATAGTATATACAATATTCATAGACAGTGGTAACGAACTTGTCATTTGACAAAGAGTGTATGCGTCTTACATTTAGTTCTTAACACGTCCATCGTTTTAAGTTGTGCGTGGACACATGCGCTGGTAGATGCTTAAGAAATATTGTAACATCTACTTTGATAGATTTTGTATCCCTACATATTGATAACAGTGTGCAACGTATGTACTCACAAAGCCATGTCATATCGTATCGACAGCATCATAGAAATAAATCTGCTCACGATCTACCAATAATTACTGATAATGGAAACAGTACTAACCATTTTAGTAACGGATACATACATGTATAGAATATATCCTGAAACCTCAAGCGACGTACCTGTCTGAAATTGACGTCCGAATTCGTTAAACTACGCGACTGATGGCGACAAGGTGTAAATGAGGCAATAATTGAAGATTGACGTCATTGTGCTGTATATATGTAATACAGTCGAACCTCGTTATACTAGCGATACAGATGTGACATACATATATACGGTGTTTTATAACACCAGGACTGCTGTTAGTCGTTGTTAAGAACAGTTCTTGACAAAAGAAATGCACCAAATCATTATCTTCTCCATGCTAAAAGTTTATGGGTTTTAGTTCTACGTGACTATCATCGTTAACACTGATAGCTTAACGCACGCAAGTCGTAAGAATTTCCGTTTTTAGAACTGGAAGCTAGTTATACGAAGATCTGTGATAATTTAGTGCTTTAACACATGTAGGAGTCGCGAGGTCGCCTCTGATGGGCAGGAATGATGGTCTCCGATTAGTGTTTTCTGCTATCCGCATAGGCACTTCGGGAAATGGAGCTCGTTACACATATTAGAATGATTTTGCAGCGTTTTTAAATAAACTTTTCTAATTTCTATGACATTTATCTCGAAATTAACTTAAATATTTTGATTTTTTATCAAACAAGCAATAATAAATAAAAATAAAAAACATTCTGTTCGTACGAGAGGAAAACTAATTAATTATAGTCCAAAAACAAGCAACGGAAGCAGTTGTAAGAAAGTGAACCTTTTTACAAGATAGAACATTAATACCATAACGTTGCTATAACAATGAAAACGCAGTCAATACAGTATATACAGTGGGATTGGCACAGGTTTACTATTTTATATTAAGAGTTTCACAGACTGGAGCCCCAGTAAATGTTTTCAATATGTTACCTTAAGATTCCATTATAAATTATGCTTACTGATTCCTTCATTGAAATCCATTTACATGCCGAACATCAGTATCATTAAGCAAAATAAACAACGTCGACCAAACTATAACGCAGAAAAATGATCAGTAAAGCCCTTCATTACATTTTTACCTGTGAAACATCGAAAAATATTCATTCTATAATATGTTTTACTGTGGTAAGATATATGATATTTTTCACTAGTGAAAAAGTCACTTTTCCTGATTTGACCAATCAAAAGACTGTTTACAAACGACATTTTGGAAACCTTCAAGCTGCCCGGTTGGGTTTTGCTATAAAATCTAATAAACAGAATATCTAACAGTATCATGAGTAATACGAAATATATTTCACTCGTGTCGCTAATATTTTCATATTTTTCAAAAATAAATATCAAAATATTAGCCCCACTCGTGAAACGAATTAGGTATTACTGAAAACACTGGTAGACACAAACAATGACACTAAAGTCTCAAGGAAACAGTTTGGATGTTTTAAAATGTTTATGTTTAAGTAATTGTGATGGCTTCCTGCGTCACATGGCACCAAGGTTACGCTGCAATCATTTCAACTAAAAACTGTTCTATGTAGATGTAAAATCTGGCGCCGTTGGAACCATTTAGAGCCTGACGGACATGCTACTACCTTCTAAAACATATACTCATAGCATCATTCTAAGCACATTGGAAAGATCTATTGGCATAGCTGAATATCTTGCTAGCCTGATAAACAGAGAGACAATTTGCGAAAAAGATTGTCTAATGAAATGCTTTTATGACATGAATGATCGACTTAAACATTCTGAATAAGTCGTTTTCCTCGACGACCTCGTACTAAATATTTTTTCAAGACATCAGAGAATACTGACGCGTCAACAAAACCATAATCCGAACTCAAGCTCGATTAAACTATGGGCAAAACATGGACAGAGAAAATATTTTCAAGGTGACCCAAAAGAAGTACAAGAAAATAGGACCAGGTGATTTTTAGCTATTGAACAAAAAGACAGCTATGTTGTATTTATTCATAAGCGAGAAATATATGGTGCCTAATCTGATACTAAAATATAAATATGATCATTTTGATTTCCACATTTTGTAATACTAAAAAAATAAAAGGAAAATAGTATCTGTACTGTGAAGCTACTCAAAAATCTTGAGCACTGTTTACTTAGTCATTTTGCCCTTTTCCTGATAACGTTAAAGTTCGGAAATATTTTCCCGATGACTAACTAACCTACCTGAAGGTATTGCTCCCTGTCCTGTGGTTCCATCGCCAAAACTCTGGCCAGTCGCACCAAGTCACCATAACTTTCTAGGTAGTCCCGCTTCTCCGGAACAAACGCTTTGTAGTGTGTGTCTGGCTCCTTGGAGAATGGGAAAAAGTATCTCTTATTCCCAGGAACAAAACTAAGCATATCTTGGCGTTTCGTTGGCATGAAATATCCCATTTTGCCATTGTACAAGATAGGTGTTCCGTATTCTTCTTCCTCCTCCTCTGCGTAAGGTAACCCCTCCTCTGCTGCTAGTTCCTCTTCCAATGCTTCTTCTGGGAACAACGAGTATGGATCATTGCCGAGTATTTCCTGTTCCGGTAATACTCTGTACATGTCATCTTCTTGTTCCTGTTCCTGTTCCGGGTAGAAGTATGGAAATAGGCTACTGTCCCCGTAAGGCAGTTCACGCTTTATACGATGATTTCTCTTGATCTCGCGGTTTCGAAGCCGTGATATAAACGTACTTGAGGCCCTTCTCTTGCGTCCGTAGTTTCCATAGGCGTCAGGGTAATAATCAGCATAGTTCGACAGCAAGTTTTGGTAATTCCTAAACATACGGTAAGCCTCAATAGGGTTTTCTGAAAATAGAAATAGGAAATCAACTTTTAGGTGGAGGCGATATGAAAATATAATTTCAATGTAAAACAACAATGCATCGTAGCAAATCTTTATACTGGGATGCAGACACGCTTTTAGAATATTTTTTTTAATTATTGAGTAAATATGTGAACTCGTCTTACCGAGCATTTCTAATGATTGCTCAGCACCATTGTCCTGTCTTGCGGGACCCTCGGGCGTATTTATGACAGCTCCGAATTGGTCTTGTTCTTTGTCGTCCACGTCGTCATCTGCAGGTTCTGAGCTCACCATGTTTTCTTGCATCAGCTCTTTGATGGCTTCGTTATTTTCTGGAGAGATACCATTATTCTCAAGCAGCAACTCCTGTTGCGGTTCTTCAACCGCGGCAACTGCGGCTGCTACTTCCTCGGGATTAACAACTGCTACATTGTGTTCCTCAGTAGGGGCATCACCGTCGTTACCTTCCGTGGAACCGGAAGTTTCCATCATGGGAGTTTCTGGTCCTTCATCATCCCCTGACAACGTTTCTCCTGCCTCTTCTCCTGCAACCTGTTGTGCCATTTGTTCCTCTTTTATAATCGCATTCAATTCCTCTTCAACTTTTGCGGCAGAGTCTGCACTATTAACGGATTCTGGTTGCTGCATAACGGAGTCACTTTCATCATGGTCTACAGGGGTGATTTCCTGGGGAGTTTCAGCAAGCACAGACCCACCGTTATCTGCAAACATGTCAGGGTCACTCTTCTTTTTAATCTTTGGGGCGTTTTGTTGGTTGCCAAATCCTATTCCTTCTTCCGATCGTTTCACTGAAACAAAACAATGTCTGCAATAATAAACAAGAACGATGAATCGCTCATACCAACCATTTATTTGTGTGTTTTAAAACAGGAGTGTCATTAGCAATTGATTAATAAATTGATATGTAATTTAATTTGATAGCAGCTAGATAAATATATAATTATCAAAAAATATATAAACACTCGAATCACCCTGGTAAAGCAATGTCTGACTCGGCTAAAACGAATTTCTTTCAACTAGTAGGGGAAACATCTAGATTCGGCATTGAAAAAACAAAACAGATCGGCAATGCTTATATTTATTATTATATTACTGTTACATAGGCTTATTAATTAAGGAAAAGCATACCCCTGAATGTATATGTACATATTAGGAAACGTTATTTTGATGTAGCTTTGAAAACAAACTGACGTTGAGATTGTTATATGTGTACAATCGCTCTACAGAATGCCCTTATCGGCCGAATGAACTGGCTAAAATGTGATACAGATAAATCTGAAATAAAATCAAGCACAGTGCTCCTCAAATGCTCATGAAATGTATATTTAAGTAAATAGTATATAATTATGACGGACATGTAGGTGTTTATGAACGAAATTATGGTGATCATTATTTTTTACATGATAATGTGTTTTATATACGATAAGGTATAAATATTTCTCATCTATTATGTAGTAAACTGCGTATATATTAACCGTTTAAAGAGGGTAATGTCTAAAGGCCAGCAGTGTTATGTTTTAAATAAAGCAATCATTTGACTATAGCTATAAATTATCATTTTTATTTTGAATCTTCTGATGTCGCTTTGTTTTTTTTTCATATTACAGTATCATTACTTCCTATCATGATCCCTATATTTCTAGTTGTGTAATCATGTACAGAAGTTTCCATAGAGGATATAATGTTTTGTAGAGAGAAACAAAATTAAAGCACAAAATAGTTTTCCTCCTAACACGATGAGTTTGTTACGTCATCAATACATCATTCTGATTAAAACACATTTAACTACAATTAGTATTGATTTTCTTTTCAGTAAGGCCCACGGCCATACTTCATCGTTATAAGCGTTTTATAAAGAGATTAACAGAATACTAAAAGACAATGTGGGTAGGGTTTAACTGTAGGTGATGAGAACTAGAACACTAACTAAAGACACAATATCTGTATGTTTAGCTGTCAACGATGTTCTCTTACTCACCGATTGTTTTCTTTTCTGCTTCATTTTCCTCCAGTACCGGTGCACTCAGTGCCAATCCGAGGAGGGAAAGTAGTACCAACAAACGCATGCTGTCGATGGGCCAGACAGTTGCCTCTGTACGGTAACACTGCAAAAACAAAGTAATCAACCCATTGAATACAGCATTCACCCCACACTAACACTTAACAATAGTGCATACTTCATACAGTTGTTCATTTACGTACAGTAGTGATATGGAGACGGTGTAATGTGATAAGTGTTAGCCTTGAAAAAAACTTGTTTACCTTTTTTACATCAATTAATTAGCACGTTAATCAAGCGTTATCAATTACTTTTTTATAATTGTTTAGGTAAACATGAAATTTAAACAAAAACTTTTGCAGTCTTTTATTGGGGTTTTTATATATACTTCTATTTATTATTATAAAATGAATCACAATTAACGTTTGCAGCAGCTATGACGAATCAGTTGTAATATGTGTTACAAGCGCGATGATCACATATATGATACAAAAATATGATATGCAGATACACTGCACGATGCAGGTATGTAGTAAGACTCCGAAATATCTATAAATGTCCCTTCTTAATAGGAATATAACTGGGTACATTGCTTATTTTATTCACAAGAAAAAAATCCAACAAAACTGTCATCAAATAAAACTAACAAGTAATTAGTAAAATGCCAAGAGTTCTATAATGTTTCCCACGAGCAATTAAGGTCTATTGACATTTACATAGCAGGAATAATAACTCCGTCATCAATCCGCGTTGCTACTGCCTAGAGTGCGCTGCCAGTCGTTGTATTACAGCGTAATCTGTTCCTTTAGACCTGTGAATACGTCTATTCTCTAATTACCGCAGAATCAACAGTTTGGACGATTCGCTTTAAATCCTATTTTTCCATTTAATTGATAATTTTTTTGTAGTTGATTTTAGGGGGAAATGTACACATTATACACATTACTTCTATCCATTGTGGTTTGTCTTTAATTTTTAACGTTGATTTTGGTTTCACCGTAACAGCAACAATTTGTAATATTTCGTAAACAAATTTCTGAACCTACTTTGTAATATTCATATAAATCTTTCTATTTCCATGAACATCCCTTCCGGATAAAATTATCAGAAATGCAACTTTTTCTATCGGAATTAGAATTCCGACCGATTGCATGCGTTATCCAATTAATTCTACTGCTGAGTTTAATCTCTGACAACCATCTGCGTCCCGGGCGTCTCCATAGGCCATGACTACAATGTCTTGCCTCACAGTGAAATCTAATTGGTGGCGATTGCACGAGACCGCCCACGTCACCACCACAAGTCTATTTTTGAATTATAGATCTCAAAGAGGTGGAAAAAATGTACAGATCATCGATAACGTCATTGCAAAAGAATTAATTGGAAAATCATTCAATAGATAATTGAATAGTTTATGTCTTCTATTGGTACAAAGATCATTCTAGGTCCAATCTCCTTGCTAAACGTCAGCAACTTTATCTTCACATAAGACTCAATCTACGGTACCAAGATGACTTTATAGACCTACCATCCCTCGAATTTATATGTGATATGTTGCAATAGGAGATAAGAACGGGTATAACCTACGCTGGCTTTTTTTTTACACCGGAACTCGTTTCTGGGCATCAGGTGTTCCACTATCATATCGATCCCTACTTAGTGTCATGTTTCAGCGAAGCACAAATCAGAGGTAAAATAATTGTTCTTTCATCAGATATGATGTCTACCCACCCGTTTGTCTCGGTGTACAGAGCATTTTACATGACACTTTATTGATCCAGTAAGGGGAAACATTACAGATAAATGCCGACCATTAACAGTGTTTGTACATAAACACCCGACGGTAGCCGTCAATAACAACATGGTACCGTTTCTTACCTGCTGTAGGTAGAATATAAAAACAATATCCTTAAATGTTTCAAAAGGAAATGTAAATGCAATATGTAACGTGGAGAAGCATACCAAAGTCTATATTTTGATGTTTTTTTTATTTATAATTCCGCAGAAATATGACATTACAATAGGTTTAGAGTATACAAGTGTTCATATCAATTGCATTATGTTACCTTCACTCCCTTGCTTCAGATTCAAAAGAACAAGTACAAGAAGTGAGACATTGGCATTCCGAAACAAACGTTGGGGAGTTCTCCATGTTGCACGGCCGTTACCCTTAAATCACTGTTGTTTATACCCTTAAATCATTGGAGTTTATACAGTCAAAATTAGGATGCATTAATATTTATACTGAGAATCTCTGAGTACTGCATAAATCCGTGACGGTTTGTACGGTATAAACAATGGGGCTATCCCTTAAAATCAGATTTGAAATCAAACGCAGTCAATATGGAAAATTTTTATTTATTAAATCAAGAGAAAAAACAGTTTTTATTAATTAAATACAAGCTTTTCGAAAATGGGATGAAGGAAAGGAGAGGAGGAAATGCGATTGTTAAAATCAATGATGTTGAATAAAACATTGCGCATCAAAATCATAAACTTGCAGTGAACTTGAAGAAACTGACAAAACAAAACCGAGAGAGTCAGAAAATATGTTGTTCCGTGAGAAACGGACAAAAACATAAATCGGATTTAAGTGACGTAATGGAGTTAAAGACTACGATTCTTTGACTTTCATAGCGCATCCAACGTGGCGGATGTATTTCCGGAGAACCACACAATTTAGAAATTAATCCGCCAGTCATGCATCCTACGACATCACCTGACATCGTGTAATTTCGGAATTGAGATTTGACTGCAGAGTCTTAATATAATTCTGTCGACATGAGAACCGAAAGTCGGATTTGTCAAGATAGCTTTAAACTATCTGTAAAAAGAATACTTACTGCGTGAACCACTTCAAGGGTATCCGTGTAATTCTTTCCTTTGTTGCCTCTACTGTAATCGATTTTGTGTTGGGATTATTGTTTAGGTGCCGTTTCGATATTCTCTGGTTTTAGTTTACATCCTTTGTATACTAGTTCTGCCTGTGATTAACTCAACTAAATAGTAAACACACAAGATATACTATTTTTCATAAACTATTATAACTGCAATAATTTCAAAAATAATTAGAGAGTACCAAAGCGTCAATACAAGCATAATCCGAACTCAAAATCGATTAAAATAGGCGCAAAATATGAACAAAAGGGAAAATTTACATTGAGACCCATGCGAAAGTAAAAGCGAATAGGACAATGTGTCCGGAAGATTAAGGAGGATATAAATATCATGTTATAGACCCTAGTTTTCATCTCCCACATAAACACTTTCCTCACTAACGACGAACATTTACATATTAACACGATATAAATAATATATTAAAACAACACGTCTCCTTTGACCGGTCATATCTCGACAAGGCATAACGTATAGATAGCAAGAGGCTCTGTTGGTCATTTTATGATTGTATGTGATCGATGGCTGGTGCCATTGTTGGTGAGGAGGATTGATTTGCAAAACACGTGCATGCGCATTACTCAATTAATAACAAAGAGTACGTGTAGGCGATAAAATGGCATCGAAATCAGAAACCCTTTAATCAGAATATAGCCGCCACAGCGTTATGGCTGGAACATTCGAATGATTGAAGACGTCATTAAGCTGGAAGATATTACAACGTAAATGTCGCAGAATGAACTGCTGTCTAAAATACTGAAGGTTGGGGACAATTAGATTTGTTTCACAGCATAGACGTTACGCATAAAGAAAGAAATATGTTGATATATTGATGTATTACTTTTATCTTTAAATTTACGTAAAGTTCAAATTAAACAGTCTGTAAAGCGAATATACATTAATCTGCTACAACACACATGGCGACACTAGAGGCAAAATATATCCTAATACAGAAGTGTATTACGCTTCCAAATTCAATCGCTATACGGAGTTTTGATAAATATTCACAAAACCGGATTTTGGCATAGAGTATCCTAAAACAAAGTCGATATACAAAGAATGCGACCCCATACCTGTTTTTCATTAGGTGTAATATACTCAAGCTAGTATAATGAACGAGCGTCGGACATCCGACAACAAAGCTCCCTTTGATTTTTTTAATGGTATTTAATTACGCCGTTTTTTTCTGATCCAGGATTGCAAATACACGTGTTACAGTTGATAAATCACTGAAGCAACACGCATGGTCACAAACTTGCTTTGAAATAAATCGATTAATAAATCGATAGCATCCCTGTCATTACCACATTAATTTAAGAACGATTTATGAATATGACCACACATTATAGTGCCTGGTTAGCCTTTTTCATAGAACCGCGGTATAGGCACTGTATCTTGGGTATACTTGTAGTGATTTATTATTGTTGTTATTAAATTATTCTTCAATTATTATTATTTATTTTTTTAACACAAATCTTGATACACTTTAAATGTTGTTGTGTTGCTGCCTGCCGTCTGAGGCCTTTAATGTTTGTATATATATTTTATTCTTAATGTTTTTAAACATACATGTTTCAAACTTTTATGTTTTCTTCATTTAATACAAACATTTAAACCCCGTGATACATCAAGTTGCGAATGCGTCTTTATTAGTGATTATTGAATTGTTTGATTTATATTCTATTAAAAACCGTCATAATAATAAAATGCGTACAGTATAAGGTTTTGTTTTAGTTTTGTAATGGTTGTACCCTCGAATGTCATTAGTGTAGTAAATATCTCATATGATATGCCAAACAATTTGTCAGGGGTTGTTAAAAAATCGAAAAGATGTAAAGGTCCTAACAAAGAAATAATCACAACCAGTCTGCGTTCCCGTTTCAAGTATTCGATTCCTTTCACGTACTACAACTTATTATCTTTAAAAATCGAATTTCCGTCGAGGACACATATGGGTCTAGTATATATACATATATAATTTTTCATCAAAACCAATTATCTATCCGTTTTATTTCTTACACGAATCGTTTTTATAGAATTTTTTTAAACCAGGAGCGATAGAAAAGGAACGTGAACTACACGGTTCCTCCAACGATCTCGGAGGGTATACTTGTGAGAAATTCAGCGGCTATGAAATCAATACATTACTTCTAGACAGTGAGATACTCGAGAAACAAGTCCTGAAGTGTGTTCATTATCTGTCACTTCAAAGTCTTCCGCGTCTCCCAACTTTCTAAAGCTATGATTATTTGATGAATATTTTTTTCGAGGATATCATTGTTTGCTAGCTGGAAAGGTCTAAGGTCGATACTGAGTACACGTTTGTCAAGTTCTGTGCTTGAGAACGTCTTCTATCAGTCGCTGGTCTAATTGGGCAGGGTAACATATGTTATACTCGTGTTGGGTATATTTGAGGTAGAATGGAGAATGTTTTGATCAGCGTTATTACCCATTATTTATTAAAGTGATGCGGAAAGTCAGAGTAAATGTAAACATTGTTTATCTCACACCAAATGTATCACATTGTACACTGTATGTGACATTGTTTATCTCACACCAAATGTATCACATTGTACACTGTATGTAAACATTGTTTTTTCATCTCACACCAAATGTATCACATTGTACACTGTATGTGACATTGTTTATCTCACACCAAATGTATCACATTGTACACTGTATGTAAACATTGTTTATCTCACACCAAATGTATCACATTGTACACTGTATGTAAACATTGTTTTTTTCATCTCACACCAAATGTATCACATTGTACACTGTATGTAAACATTGTTTCTCATCTCACACCAAATGTATCACATTGTACACTGTATGTAAACATTGTTTTTTTCATCTCACACCAAATGTATCACATTGTACACTGTATGTAAACATTGTTTTTCATCTCACATCAAATGTATCACATTGTACACTGTATGTAAACATTGTTTGTTTCATCTCACACCAAATGTATCACATTGTACACTGTATGTAAACATTGTTTTTTTCATCTCACACCAAATGTATCACATTGTACACTGTATGTAAACATTGTTTTTTCATCTCACACCAAATGTATCACATTGTACACTGTATGTAAACATTGTTTTTTTCATCTCACACCAAATGTATCACATTGTACACTGTATGTGAACATTGTTTTTTCATCTCACACCAAATGTATCACATTGTACACTGTATGTAAACATTGTTTATCTCACACCAAATGTATCACATTGTACACTGTATGTAAACATTGTTTTTTTCATCTCACACCAAATGTATCACATTGTACACTGTATGTAAACATTGTTTTTTTCATCTCACACCAAATGTATCACATTGTACACTGTATGTAAACATTGTTTTTTTCATCTCACACCAAATGTATCACATTGTACACTGTATGTAAACATTGTTTTTTCATCTCACACCAAATGTTTCACATTGTACACTGTATGTAAACATTGTTTTTTTCATCTCACACCAAATGTATCACATTGTACACTGTATGTAAACATTGTTTTTTTCATCTCACACCAAATGTATCACATTGTACACTGTATGTAAACATTGTTTTTTCATCTCACACCAAATGTATCACATTGTACACTGTATGTAAACATTGTTTATCTCACACCAAATGTATCACATTGTACACTGTATGTAAACATTGTTTTTTTCATCTCACACCAAATGTATCACATTGTACACTGTATGTAAACATTGTTTTTTCATCTCACACCAAATGTATCACATTGTACACTGTATGTAAACATTGTTTTTTTCATCTCACACCAAATGTATCACATTGTACACTGTATGTAAACATTGTTTTTTCATCTCACACCAAATGTATCACATTGTACACTGTATGTAGCGAAATATATTTATTTTTTTCCTTACAGCTTGTTCTCAGAGTCACAACAAATGTATTGGCTTCAAATAATTAACTTAGGAACCTATTCTAAGAATCTCTAACTAATAAACCACAGTATATGTACACTGTAACGCATTATATTATATATAGATAAGGAGCTTGTTCGCAACAAATGTATCATATTGCATGTACCAAAGTATCCTTTTATTATTATTATTATTATTGATTTTATTTTTATTATTATGTTTATTATAGATGTGTTTAGAGCTAGTTCTCAAACTCACATAATAAATGCAACAAATTGTATGCTACGAAATATATATTTTTTATTCTTTATTAGATTTTATATATATCTAAATAAGGAGCTTGTTCGCAAGGTTTCAAAACAAAGGCATCACAGTGTATGTAAAAAAGATAACGTAACACACACACACATGCTGCACCTTTTACATTCAGAAATAGCTGCAGTATGCCGAAAAATGAAAAATACTGCATCAGACAGATGATTCGTCCTTCTAGGACTCGTCAGTAATGCTTTCCTTAACTAACGTAGAAACAGCAAGGTCAGGAACGTTCACCCTTTTTAATTTATGAATTAAGAAAAAAACTAGTACTGTATACTTTCAAATCGTGTATTACGAAAGTGTGTATATAATTCATATATATAACTATATAAAATACAATTTTGTTGTATATATATAGGTGAAGAGACATTTCTCAATCTAATATCAAATGTATCCCATTGTATGTAACGAAATACGGCTTTGTTTTATATTTAAGTTGTGAGTGTATTATGAATCTCATAGATATGTACCACATTGTGTGTATTAATATACAGGATATCGATCAACATATCGATGGCTATTTCAAGCGTTTCCTTTTATGTTCATCTCCAACCAATGTCACAAAATATACATAAAATACTGCGCATTTGACACCATCTTTGTAGTATTCCCTGATAGGTACATGTAAAAATAAATCGTGCCAACGATTTTTTTCATGATTTTTTTTTTCTTTATCGAAACTAATAAACCATCTTTTTTTTATTTAATTGGCATATTTATCAGGGAAAATCATCACTAGAATACCACGTCGCCAATTGATTATATATTTGTAAATGTCAGCTACACACCTCTCTGGTGAGTTGAATGCCTGGTAGACGTAACCAAGGCTGACGTGAACATGCATTTACTGTAATGTGCTTTAAAGCCAATAAATTCCAATTTCGAAGAACGCTGCCGACATCTCACAACATCATGTTTGCGTATGGCAGGGAATATAGTCCTAATGGGGGATATACCTCCAGGGCATAAAATCGATCAGATTTGAATAAAACCCGTACAACGAGAAAGGCTTTGATATACATCTCAATGCTGTACTTTTACGAGCGAGCTCGAGTTCCTCCGATCGTGCCAGATGCATCCCTGCACGCCACCGGCCGTCCTGACAAGCATGCAGCATTTACGAAGTGGTACAGCCATGACGCTTCAAAAACGGTTAAAGAGACACTTTTCCATTTAAAGATCACGTAACACACATATATGCTGCACCTCTTAAATTAGTAATAGAAGTAATAGATACAGTATGCCGAAAAAATGAATTAAACTGGATCATACAGCTGTTTCGTCCTCATATGACTCTTCAGTGATGCTAGGGGCCAAAAGGTAGGAATCCAAAATTTCTAAACTAATGTAGAAGCAGAAAGTGCGTGAAACCCCTTTAATTTATGAATTTAGAAGTAAAATTAAACTAGTTCTGTATAATAAAGTCTTGTTAGACCTAACGATGTATTTAAAGAGATTAACATAAGACAGTGACCCCTTCTTTAACATGGTAGAATACAGAAGAATGTGCAGGTTATTTCACTTTAATGCTAGGACCCGTCAATATTGTTAGGATGGGGAACGTTAAACATGCTTATTTCACACAAAAAAAGTCCAGGGATATTCAACTGTGATTCATAGGTTTCTACAGCGCATTGGTGAAGTTTTAATGTATGATTGGCAATCGGGTATCATCGTGCAGGCGCTGTCAATCTTAGAAATTTAGAGTTTTTCCGAGTTGATATTTGTTTCAAATATTGGGCCGTTCGCGCTCCATCGAGATAACTGTTCGATAAAAGCGTTAATTTGGTTCATTTAACATCTAGAAACATGGAACATGGAAGATCCCTTCTAAATATAAAGGTATTATACGTGCCTGCCATTTTGATTTTCACGGTAATTTAGACAATATCGATTGCAACCCTTTGACCCCTAGCATCATATACGAGTCCTAAAAGATACTTTATCAATTTCTAAATCTACGTTCATCTTTCTTATTATACAACAAATCCATACATACTGGCAAACATTATATTCCATTTATGCACATTCGAAGAATTCTTTGACGGTAAAACAAGCAATGGCGGATTCTTTTTGAGATGTTCGAACGGTTCAAGTTCTATATTTGCTGAAGTTTTGCAACTTATGGCATCTACAAGCGTATGTAGATTACTGGAACTATATTCATCAACAAAAGCTATCGAAATTATAATCGTAACAACCCGCTTGGATTTTTTTAATATAATAATAATGACTTGACCTCATTTCATTCAGCTCTCTAAAGTCCCAAAAGATGCAGCTATCTAATGACCCTTAATAGAGTTAGCAACGGCCTTACACATGAAGGTCATCCAATGGTCCTTTATATGAAGCTACCCAGTGGCCCTAAATATACAGGCAGTCCCGTGGTTTAAAACATTGGAAGCAATACAATGGTAATAAACAGTAAAGTAAGGCCATAGGTAGTCCTAAACAGTAAGGTACGGTAACCCATAATCCTTAACATTACTGGAACCTCATTTACACCGTTACCAGGCAGATATACCCCGTCACCAGGCAGATATATCCTGTCACCAGGCAGATATACCCCGTCACCAGGCAGATATATCCCGTCACCAGGCCGATATACCCCGTCACCAGGCCGATATACCCCGTCACCAGGCAGATATACCCCGTTACCAGGCAGATATACCCCGTCACCATGCAGATATACCCCGTCACCAGGCAGATATACCCCGTCCTCAGGCAGAAGGGGTAATGCACAGTACCCACAATCAGATAGAATTGCAGTAAATATATTCCCTATACTCTGCCTGTCCTTACACAGACGACATATATTAGCCCCTGCCAGTCCTTACACAGACGACATATATTAGCCCCGACATCTCTGGGATCTGAATGGTCCTAGATTTGTCCCGAGTAGGTATTTGATTGCTGTGTAGATCGTGGTCGGTCTAAGACAGTGATCTTACGTGACAGCGAGGCTGATTGTACGGTGTAATTAGCGTGCTTATCAGGCGGCAGACCACTTGGGGCCAGACATAGGTATAAATTGATGTACATTGTGCATAACTCTCTTCGTCTTGATTTCGTTAAACTCCGCATATCGTATGCAGAGTCATCAGAGTTCTTAAAACTGTTCCAGCTATTGCGTGGTCGAGATATCCGTACGATAAATGGGAAGGGATACTGCCAATTAAAACCTTCTGATTTAGGTCACATCAGTCGTAATGACAGGGGGTGGACATATTGTTATTCAGGTCAAGTGCTAGATATTAACGTAATCGTAATTTCGCATGACAAAAAAAAAAGAATAAAAAATAATTACTTAAACGCACGAATTACCTGAAATGGGTTTATGTGATGTTGTGTTGTGACGTTGCTGTACTTATCGTTCAATGTCGTCAATCGCGTTCAAGCAGATAGAAAGCGTCGGACCTACCGTCACCGAATGTCAATACAAAAGACATTCCGAATCGAGTTGACTATATCCGGAATACTTGATATGTTAAGGGGACAAACCTGACGTCATTGTCTTCTATTGTACCCTAACACGCGTATTATTTATAGCCTGGGTGCTGATTATCCGTCCCGATCTGAACATTACTAAATTAGTGACAGGTAACGATCGAAAAGTCAGTCACGAACATTGAGCACGACACCGGAAATCTATTAATGAGTACATCGGTTTGGTCTATCAACTATGCCGGCCCTGGTAGTGTTCATCCCTTTCCTAATGTCGTAGTGACCATCTGTGGTCATCTTAATTGGTCAAGACCTTTCGGTCATCATTTGACAGGTAATCGCGCATGCGTCATAATTGATTCATTCGTCATAACGTTAAAAGGTGGCACTTAACTGCTAACTGCTATCAAACAGAGTCCCATTTGTCCGTATCTCCTTGTATTATACACTGTCTGTAGTCTTAATGTTTATATTATCACAACAATTACAAATATCCATTAATTTCAGCAGCAATTCTATTTGGGGTGTTTTGATATTACTTTCCATTCAATTTGTTAAGTTAAAAACAAAGAGTGTCAGCCCGCATAGATTCTTATATAGTGTCAATTTGCCTTTGATTGCTGGGATAGATAAGTTTGAAATATTCCATTTAAAGTTGAATGTTTCTTATTTATTCATTTATATTTGAAAGTGCTTGACAATGGGTGAACAATACACTATGTATGTTATATATATATGTCTCAAATATCGGTAAACGTATCAGATCCACGCGTTACTCTCAGTGACAATCGTCTGAGAAAAACTTCAAATGGACAAGTAAGGTTATATATGTAATATTTCTATACCGTTAACGTAATCATAATAATTCGAGGCTCTTAGATACCGCTTTGTCACAACCTGAAGCTCGCCTCAAAGCGGTTCACAAATTATTATCCCTGGTTATATAGGGCCTTAGCAAACAGCCAATATCGTTCTCAACTCCCTGGGGAGCATACAAAAGGTACTGCCATTTCGGCGCTCACAGCTAGCATTCTAAAAGTTCTAGCACTGCCAAACCACGTACCCATTTACAGCTGAGTATACTGGAACAAGCGGAGTAATGTATCTTGCTGAAGGATTCAACACAAATGTCGGAACCAGGACTCGAACTCGCAAACTTCGCTACATGAAGAGGTCTATTCCTTTCAGAGTTACTGACTTATACAGAACATTGGCATTGCTATGTTTGCGATAATATAATAAACCAATCATCTTGTGATGTCCAAATAAAACCATGTAAGGTAATTGCCATCGTGTGGTTGACATCTCATTTCAAAAGTGTACTTTTTTTATCAAAGCCAGACCAATTTACTCAATATTTCAATCACAATATATAATATAAAGACACCAACAGAACAATTAGAAAAATAAATTAAAAATAAAAAAATAAAGACAATTATTATTCATGATGAATCTTATTCGGCAAATAAAACGAAACTATTATCAAGCAATCTGTCGGACTATTCATAGCCACAATATCTATAAATTTACCAAACCGTTGTCTGCCACCAAACTTGTATCTTGCTTCGAATTGAATTGATTTTCTATTGCAAAAGCAATGATTACAATATTACACGTCAGTGCAGACAGGGGCAATCAGTATAAAGATGAGTTCCCCTGGGTCGTTCGTGTTTAGCCCGGGGGTCAATCTTTGGTACGTGTAAGGCTAAACCAAATCAGACACGTGTTGGATGTTCATGAAATTGACAGTAACAAATGTCATGTAATACACTAAAGTCGTTCAAGAGTAGTAGTGGGAATATAGAAAGATTCAAGTTCGTTCGTTACCATGGCGACAATCTGACTGGGTAACAACCCAGGTTTGCAAGGAAAATTTAAAAGGTGGGAACGTCGGGATGATTAATGATCACACACCGCCATTTTCTGCTCTGTTCGTTCTGCAGCCTTTTCATGTCTATGTGATAATGGATAGGTACGAAATGTACCGTGTTATAGAGAGCAATTCCATAATCAATATACTGAATCTGGTATCGGTACTGGAACGTCGGATGTGTCGTTAACGATGCTGAATGTACATTTGGTAAAGGTGTCATTACACAAACCGGAAACCACCGTAAAAGAGGAAAAGATTCTCGGTGCAGATTCACTTCTCTTCCGATATCTTTATGTTACCATGCCAACCGTTGTTTTGTAGGCTACTTTAGAAATTCATTTTTTAAACGCGTTGCTTTTTTATCTTTTTGCATTGTACGTTACCATGTCAACAAATGTTATAATGAACTTAACAATGTCTTAATATGTTATACTGTATTTTACCCTATCAACATGTGTTTTAATGACAGTTACCATTTCAAAGTATGTGATACCGTGTCCACAAACATCTTTGTTTTCTTGACCTTACCATGTCGGTCAACATATTTTGTCTTGTCCATTATCATGTCCACATACATCTTTGTTTTCTTGACCTTACCATGTCTGTCAACATATTTTGTCTTGTCCATTATCATGTCCACATACATCTTTGTTTTCCTGACCTTACCATGTCTGTCAACATATTTTGTCTTGTCCATTATCATGTCCACCTACATCTTTGTTTTCTTGACCTTACCATGTCTGTCAACATATTTTGTCTTGTCCATTATCATGTCCACATACATCTTTGTTTTCCTGACCTTACCATGTCTGTCAACATATTTTGTCTTGTCCATTATCATGTCCACATACATCTTTATTTTCTTGACCTTAACATGTCTGTCAACATATTTTGTCATGTCCATTATCATGTCCACATACATCTTTGTTTTCTTGACCTTACCATGTCTGTCAAAATATTTTGTCTTGTCCATTATCATGTCCACATACATCTTTGTTTTCTTGACCTTAACATGTCGGTCAACATATTTTGTCTTGTCCATTATCATGTCCACATACATCTTTGTTTTCCTGACCTTACCTTGTCTGTCAACATATTTTGTCTTGTCCATTATCATGTCCACATACATCTTTGTTTTCTTGACCTTACCATGTCTGTCAACATATTTTGTCTTGTCCATTATCATGTCCACATACATCTTTGTTTTCCTGACCTTACCATGTCTGTCAACATATTTTGTCTTGTCCATTATCATGTCCACATACATCTTTGTTTTCTTGACCTTACCATGTCGGTCAACATATTTTGTCTTGTCCATTATCATTTCCACATACATCTTTGTTTTCTTGACCTTACCATGTCTGTCAACATATTTCGTCTTGTCCATTATCATGTCCACATACATCTTTATTTTCTTGACCTTACCATGTCTGTCAACACATTTTGTCTTGTTCATTATCATGTCAACATACATCCTTGTTTTATTGACTTCACGATGTCTGTTAACATATTTTGTCCTGTTCATTACATGTATCATGTCAACATAAATCTTTGTTTCCTTGACCTTACCATGTCGGTCAACATATTTTGTCTTGTCCATTATCATGTCCACATACATCTTTGTTTTCCTGACCTTACCTTGTCTGTCAACATATTTTGTCTTGTCCATTATCATGTCCACATACATCTTTGTTTTCTTGACCTTACCATGTCGGTCAACATATTTCGTCTTGTCCATTATCATGTCCACATACATCTTTGTTTTCTTGACCTTACCATGTCGGTTAACATATTTTGTCTTGTCCATTATCATGTCCACATACATCTTTGTTTTCTTGACCTTACCATGTCTGTCAACATAATTATGTTGTCTTGCTCGTTACGATGGTCAGTTTTCCTGACAGTTTATTTGTACATTAATATTCTGTTAGTCGATGCTTTGTCAGCATTGCTGTCTGTACCTTTAATATATTCACTTCAAGTAGAATTAATATGAAAAGCTGCCCAGCTTTTAAACCTCACGTCATACACCACTTGCCACTTTCATACCGAAAAGAGGAAGTCTCAGGGGAAGGTTTGTGAGTTTCTTCTTCTCCTCTGATTGTGTTCCTATCTCATATCGTTTTATCTTTAAATTAACCGTGAGTTGTTGTTTACAGATTTAAAACACAGTCAAAAAGTGCACCTAGCAGCATTCCGTGTATTTTAGGGAGCCGCAGATAAAGCACGCTCAAGATAACATTGGACGACAGGATAATGCTCTGGAATCTTTAACGTTTTCTTTTATTTATGAAAACCTCAGGAGAAATACATCTCGGAAACCGAGTTATGTTTTCACTCTGTTGTTAAGGGATTTTGAATTCCAATTATTCTCCGTTTTTTCGTTTGGATCAATAACTGGTTCTCATGGATTTCCAGTTAATTGGCCTAGCCCACGTACAGTGTATCAAACACTAGCACCGTCCACACGGGCTTCGATGGCTTGTTGCTACAACCAAATGTCAAGGTCAAGGCTTAATTTATTTTATCTCTCTACGTTTTTTTTTTATCTTAGAAATAGCTTGTTGCTGCGAGGAATCAAATTTAGATGTTCAGAGATCACTTCAAATTCGGCTGTTTTTTATGGTGTACTCCAGTGTATCTACATGCACTATGATGTGGTTAGCTTTCTCTCTCCGCTCGGTCATTTCGTATCTATCGTTAGCGTTCTCTCACTCTAACTTTGACATAATCTTTAACTTTATCAATATGATCAATATTTCGCTAATGTAGATATATACATATAATACCTGTTTCTATAGAGTGTAGATTTGGTTTTCTATCTGGCCATATTCAACAGCACATCATAGCATTACCGTCTTAACGCAGTTTTGACGTTATATTTCATGCATGGACATGTGTATGCATATACATTGTACCTATACATGTATTAATATTCCTTCGAACCGAAGACACAAACGAAATTGTACCTCAACTAGATTCAAAAAGATTCATATGGCGGGTGTCGTCGATAAAGCAGAAGACGCTTACTCTTCTGGAACATCTGGTCTTATTCTCATTGCACTTTTACAAGGGTTTCTGTATAAAAATTGTTTTTTTCATATTTTATTTTTAGTTCAATCGACTTTTATTTCGGATTGTGGTCTTGTTGACGCTTTGCAATTTCTTTTATTTTTTTTCCAAACTGATTGGAAATCCCGAGTTGTCTCAACTTGAAGTAATTACTACTGTCTGGCAAAAAACAATCGGAGACACCTGTCGCAGACACAAGGCTTTCCCGTCATTGTGATGCTGATGATATCCAGTGGAATATGCTCGTCGCACCTCAGACCGACTGGAATCATTTCTTAATTCGATTGTAGGCATGCCTGGAGGACAGCAGTGTCTGGATAAGTTCCAATGTGTTGGAATTGAACCAGGTTGAAATATAATGTCATGTTGAAACACTTTGAACAATCTATACAGCGTTTCTGTAGTCCAAAGTACAGTGTACTATGGAAGCAATAGAAAACATTCGGAACTAAATCAGTTAACTGCCATGTTAGGTGTATCGACTGTTCCTACCAGTCTCTGCTCACAAGCAACTGCTATACATTGGTCCAGTGGGGGTACGTACTTGTACACTAGACTTTGTATATGAACTTCAACAATGAACTGTTGGTTTGCGCTCAAAGTATCTCCTGTGAGAGTTCATACATTCGCACAGATAGCGAGACTTCCTTATACATACCGCCAATTCGTTCTGATTAGTACCTGGTAAACAGTGTACGCATCCAAGTACGCATCTAAGGAAATTAGCTTACGTATACCAAGAAAATAAACTGATGTTCAACGTGGCGCCTTACAGACTGCAACGAAAGCAGGAACCGTTTATCTAAAACCGAATTTCAGCAGGAGAATCACAGATCAGTCCCCGAACTTCCTCCTAGGAAAGTGTCTGTGAAATCGCTTTGAAGATTGATTTAATTGATTCAACGAAACGTGAAATACATGTAAATGTTTCATGATATGCTGCTTTACTGTATATTCCTTTCATGTATCACTATCTCATTAAACTTCGTATTTTCAAAATCATTTACTGTATTAATAGTGTTTCAAACGAAATATATCTGTATAATGTTCATGTAAACCCATATGCTAAAATATATTAGTAAACCTATACTTATTAATTTACTTAGTATTAGATGAAATCAAAACGGTAGAATAATATCTGAAAACAAATGGAGAAAAAAGTTGACATACATGTTTCCAAATGAGTGGCACATATACTATATTATTTATATATGAAGTGCATCTATTGTTCAGAGTAAGGAACATTCACTTCCGTAACTTATGGTAACAGACACGGTAACTATAATGTGTGATACACAGAGATTAATCTGACGGCTGACAATCTGTTTTATTATAGCTAAGCAAACATCACTTTCTACACCTCCGCGAAATCCAACCAAATTGCTCAATAAATCCCCAGCTTCCGTCATCACCATTTTATATTGTACATACCATTCTTGGTTAATCGTTACTTTCCATCTCGGTATATATAGTAACCATGGTTACAGAAAATGGCTATTTAAATTGTCATCACGGCGTCAAATTTACGGTGGATTAATTCTTCAGTAATAGGTGTAATTAAGACAGAAACTATATCTTTCCGACAATTTAGACTCATATTATTTATACAGGGTAGATTTTTACTACGTAAAGAACTAATCGTCGATAGAAACGTAATACAAATGTTATCAAACATATCATTCAAGCATTCTAAATATTTGTTTTATACAGATACACAAATGCTTATTTCAAACGAGAGAAATTATGAACAAATATTCTATATCCAAAACACATATCCAGTTTCTCCAAGGAGAGACATTGATACAAATATTCTTTATACGAAAAGATATAACCTTACTTCAACTAGAACAAATTAATATAAATATTGCTTATATGGGAATACATAACCATTTACTACAACGAGAAAAATTTATACAAATATTGCGTATACAGGCACACATAACTAATTACTTCAACAAGAACAATTAATACAAATATTTTCTAAACAGAAACAACGATAGAAATTAATAAAAAAAAATGATTTTATACATAATTGTCTAACCAAATACCTCAACTATAAAAATTGTATACAAATATTCTCTATTCAGAAACAATGAACCAATTACATCAATGAGGGAAATTAATACAAATATTCCTATACAGAAGCACATAACCAATTACTCGACTGTTGGCTTTCCGACGGTAACGAACTATGCTCAACCTCATAGCTGACTTATTTTCATACGAGGCTGAAATTGTGGAACCTGGACAGATAGCAAAAACCTTGCCAATTATATTATTCACATTGTATTGCCTAAAATAAGTTTGCTGGCTACAACGGTCGTATTGTCTTTCTCAACTTGAAATGAAGGACACAAAAGATTTTTCAACATCAACTGCTTAGCTAATTGTTTTAGTTAATAAACTTAAACCAAATTATCAACTTAGACAGCTTACAGCTAAACTATACGATAAACATGAAGAATTTTTTTAAAGTGAACTTTTCCTATCTTGATAGTAGCATCCCTGCTTCTTAAACCTAAGATGTTTTCATGACGCACTTGATTCGTTATTCTAGGACATGCTCTAAATATCGATATTTTACGATAGATTTCGGCTGCGCATGCTGACAAACAAATTTATTACAAAGGAATTCGAGAGATATTAGTTGATGAGGATTGTATGCAAGCTGTATGGTTGCCATCTTGGTCTAATTGAGAAACATTCTCTATTATTGTATGATATGAAGGTGGGTGGTTTTTTTAAATATACTCATAAGTATGTTTACTTGTGATACAGCATGATGATTGTGTTCTCATTTGAGGACTTGACGTTCACTTCGATTTGACCAAGAGTTACATGGCGAGTGTTGCCGAAGAAGCAGAAAATCATGTCTTATTGTGAAGTACTTTTACCAGGGTCTCCGTGTAAACATTTCCTTTGTCCATATTTGCCCCTAGTTTAATCGATTTTGAGTTCGGATTGTGTTTTTGTTGAAGCTTCGATATTCTCTGATTTTTTTCAACGAAGGGAATTATCTAGGGACATTCTGTACAACGATTCAAACAGACAAATATCTATTATAATATATTATTTCAAATTAATTTATAAATTAATATACATATACACTGTATTATTATACAAACTTATCACAAATGTTTAATAACAGAAATTCCAAAATACAAATAATACAGACTTCAATTGTTTTACAGAAAATTATTAAAAGAAAACAAAGGACAACTACAATGTATAACGTTTGTGTAAAATATTTAGTCAAGAATTATTAGTCGTTAGATCAGTCTACTTATTGTGAATTTAAACGAATTGCGAATATTTTTCGAATTCAGGTTTTGTTTTAGGTCCTTGAATGGTAATATGACGTGTGCATAAAAACAATTGTGTAACTAACGCAAGTAAGTACATTAACTTACTATTGAGTAACTTACTATGTGAGTAGCAATGCCGTACATGCAAATGGATTAAGTGAGGTCAATTTATGATACTGGTTATCTAAACCAAGCCCTCTTGTAAATGCAACGCATAATAATATGTACGCCGCTGACGGTCCGTCGGAACTTTGACGTTTTGGCTTCCTCTCTTGTTCAATATCTTGCGTATTTAACATGTCTGATTGCTGCACTGGTCAAATAGATACTCTTCCTTTCTTATATGGAGTAGGCGATGCCTACCGATTTAAAAAAATATGAGCAAATAACTACATAAAAATTCGCGGAAATTCGTATTTGTATGTGGAGGGGTTGCCATATTGTTAGTATGCGTTGCCCCAGCGAGTGCTCTTTTATCCCCTCCTATTTGAAGAGTTCCACTGGTCACGGTTATGTCTATTGTCCATAGATGATGTAATATTTGTATTGGAAAATAGAAAGAAGAGGAAATGCTGTAAAAAGTGTTCAAAAAGTGTACCCTCCGCCATCTTATCTTGTACATTGCCCTGAATCATTCTCTATGTATGCATAACTTATATTATGCCGTATTTCTCTTGAAAAATTGAAACTTGAATCCATGCTGTATAGAGATAAGCAGATATATAGATAATACATAAAGCAACGTATATCAACAAACTATTGCCAGGGTAACAGCGCTAATTGAGTCACAAACATTGTATTCCGAAACCTCTGTTACTAGGAGACGGTTCATATTACAGGCGGTTGCCATTTTATTACGTTCATATTGTAAGCCTCTTTGTTATTATAATTAAGGTAGAATTATATTCTGACATTGCTATCATGATTCGGAAATAGTCGGTTTAAAGCCATATTAGCCGTATTAGAAACGCTTAATTGGCAGGATATGGCAGTCACCTATTATTATTATGTCTACAAGATTAGGTCAAAATATTTCTACACTGGCTACTAGTATAGATCCAGTCTATCAAATTGTGTCATCTTTATTATTCCATCAGATATCAATTCGTGGAATCTACAGATCTGCATTAGCTAACATTTGTCAACTTGTCGTAATTTTCATATTTGTTTTATTAACGAATAGTATGTCATCTTTGTCATCTTTTATTGGCTTACATTTTGTTAACTTTTCTTACAAAATGTTTCTTGTATCTGCCTTAGATAATAGTATGTCAACTGTAGCCATTATCATGTCTTGAATGATCTTACATTTTGTCAACTGATTTTATTTTACTGCCTGCCATAGCGAATATCA
The DNA here is from genome assembly GCA_947623455.1 of Mimachlamys varia. Lineage (NCBI taxonomy): Eukaryota > Metazoa > Mollusca > Bivalvia > Pectinida > Pectinidae > Mimachlamys > Mimachlamys varia. Next base: position 35,921,072 of record OX392531.1, on the reverse strand, counting down.
TGTCATCTTTCGTCGTTGTGTCTACGTAAGCTTATACATTATCGTCAACTTTGCGTTTGGACAGTGTCTTCCGATCCAAAGAAAATCGATACGGACATCTAACTGAATGTTACATGACAAAATATGTAGTTAAGACACAGGTAGAAAATAGTCCTCAATATAGTGCTCTAAACGAGCCGGAGACAATCTCTCTTTAGCGTTAAACAGGCGGAAATTGTCAGAACTTTATCGCGGTAAAGTACCATAGGATGAGATTCTGTAATTACCCATTGTCTTTTTACACGTAACTAGAACAGGATGGGATATCGATCGAGTCCCTAGAGGGTTTCCCAAGTAAGGAGTGTATAAATTTATCGTCGATCCGCCAGGTTGTATAAGGCTTACTGCTGTTACTGAAGTCACCATATAACCAGACCTGAACAGTCGGGATCCCAGCGACCTTATATGAGAGAGGGGAATATTTTCCACGAGTCCTGGCCATGATACCGTGATCTTTGTCGGTGTACACCATGGTTTAGGGTGGTACACTCGTATTGATTGTCTCACTGAGCCTATCAGCCGGATATAAATGTAGTAATGATCCCTAGAGGACAACCAAAACAGGACACCATATTGTCGTACGTGTAGTACTTGGCACCAACATATTGGTAAACAAAACACTTCCATAGTATTATGTGTAGTTTATTATCAATGCCCTTAACAATACATTATACCGTGTACAAACTATCAGAAAACCTTCTTTATATTGATGGTTCAGTGTAGTTCATTTTTGTTACATTGCATTTATTATTGGATATATAGAGGTTACACAGCGTGTGAATGTTGGATATGGTATTTATTTCCCTCGAGTTAGTGAATTTTCAAACGTTACAAAGGACAAGAGCTTTAGCGAAGACTCGGTTCTCATTTGAGGATTGATGATTACTTTGATGTGACTAAGATTTACATAGTGGATGTCGTCGATGAAGCAAAAGACTCTTACTCTTCCGGAACACCTGGTCTTATTCGCTTGTACATTTTATGTAAATCTTTCATTTGTTCATATTTTGCCTCTAGTTTAATCAATTTTGAGTTAGGATTATGGTTTTCTTGACGCTTTGGTATTCTCTGACTTTTTTCCTATATCTCCTATAATAAATACCATGTACCAAACATGAACTTGGGATAATGTCCACAAACGACACTATCAATAAAAGGGTCAGTGTTCTCAAACAACACTATAAAAACGATGATTAATGTCCTCAAACAACGCTATAAATATAAGGGTCAGTGTCCTCAAACAACACTATAGATACAAGGGTCAGTGTCCTCAAACAACACTATAGATACAAGGGTCAGTGTCCTCAAACAACACTATAGATGCAAGGATCAGTGTCCTCGAACAACACTATAAATATAAGGGTCAGTGTCCTCAAACAACACTATAGATACAAGGATCAGTGTCCTCGAACAACACTATAAATATAAGGGTCAGTGTCCTCGAACAACACTATAGATACAAGGATCAGTGTCCTCGAACAACACTATAAATACTAGGGTCATTGTCCTCAAATAACACTATAAATACAAGGGTCAGTGTCCTCAAACAACACTATAAATACTAGGGTCAGTGTCCTCAAACAACACTATCAATACTAGAGTTAATAACACCAAACAACACTATAAATATCAGGGTCAATTTCCTCAAACAACACTATAAATACAAGGGTCACTGTCCTCAAACAACACTATAAATACTAGGGTCAGTGTCCTCAAACAACACTATCAATACTAGAGTTAATAACACCAAACAACACTATAAATATCAGGGTCAATTTCCTCAAACAACACTATAAATACAAGGGTCACTGTCCTCAAATAACACTATAAATACAAGGGTCAGTGTCCTCGAACAACACTATAAATACAAGGGTCACTGTCCTCGAACAACACCATAAATACTAGGGTCACTGTCCTCAAACAACACTATAAATACAATGGTCAATGTCCTCGAACAACACTATAAATACTATGGTTAATGACCACAAACAACACTATAAATACTATGGTTAATGACCACAAACAACACTATAAATACAAGCGTCGATGTCCTCGAACAACACTATAAATACAAGGGTCAGTGTCATCGAACAACACTATAAATACAAAGGTCACTGTCCTCAAATAACACTATAAATACAAGGGTCAGTGTCCTCGAACAACACAATAAATACTAGGGTCATTGTCCTCAAACAACGCTATAAATATAAGGGTCAGTGTCCTCAAACAACACTATAGATACAAGGGTCAGTGTCCTCAAACAACACTATAGATACAAGGGTCAGTGTCCTCAAACAACACTATAGATACAAGGATCAGTGTCCTCGAACAACACTATAAATATAAGGGTCAGTGTCCTCAAACAACACTATAGATACAAGGATCAGTGTCCTCGAACAACACTATAAATATAAGGGTCACTGTCCTCAAACAACACTATAAATACTAGGGTCAGTGTCCTCAAACAACACTATCAATACTAGAGTTAATAACACCAAACAACACTATAAATGTCAGGGTCAATTTCCTCAAACAACACTATAAATACAAGGGTCACTGTCCTCAAAAAACACTATAAATACAAGGGTCAGTGTCCTCGAACAACACTATAAATACAAAGGTCACTGTCCTCAAACAACACTATAAATACAAGGGTCACTGTCCTCAAATAACACTATAAATACAAGGGTCAGTGTCCTCGAACAACACAATAAATACTAGGGTCAGTGTCCTCAAACAACACAATAAATACAAGGGTCACTGTCCTCAAACAACACTATAAATACAAGGGTCACTGTCCTCAAACAACACTATAAATACAAGGGTCAGTGTCCTCGAACAACACTATAAATACAAGGGTCAGTGTCCTCGAACAACACTATAAATACAATGGTTAATGACCACAAACAACACTATAAATACTAGGGTCAGTGTCCTCAAACAACACTATAAATACAAGGGTCACTGTCCTCAAACAACACTATAAATACAAGGGTCAGTGTCCTCGAACAACACTATAAATACAAGGGTCAGTGTCCTCGAACAACACTATAAATACAATGGTTAATGACCACAAACAACACTATAAATACTATGGTTAATGACCACAAACAACACTATAAATACTATGGTTAATGACCACAAACAACACTATAAATACTATGGTTAATGACCACAAACAACACTATAAATACTATGGTTAATGACCACAAACAACACTATAAATACAAGCGTCGATGTCCTCGAACAACACTATAAATACAAGGGTCAGTGTCATCGAACAACACTATAAATACAAAGGTCACTGTCCTCAAATAACACTATAAATACAAGGGTCAGTGTCCTCGAACAACACAATAAATACAAGGGTCAGTGTCCTCAAACAACACTATAGATACAAGGGTCAGTGTCCTCGAACAACACTATAAATACAAGGGTCAGTGTCCTCGAACAACACTATAAATACAATGGTTAATGACCACAAACAACACTATAAATACTATGGTTAATGACCACAAACAACACTATAAATACTATGGTTAATGACCACAAACAACACTATAAATACTATGGTTAATGACCACAAACAACACTATAAATACTATGGTTAATGACCACAAACAACACTATAAATACTATGGTTAATGACCACAAACAACACTATAAATACTATGGTTAATGACCACAAACAACACTATAAATACTATGGTTAATGACCACAAACAACACTATAAATACTATGGTTAATGACCACAAACAACACTATAAATACAAGCGTCGATGTCCTCGAACAACACTATAAATACAAGGGTCAGTGTCCTCAAACAACACTATAGATACAAGGGTCAGTGTCCTCGAACAACACTATAAATACAATGATTAAGGACCACAAACAACACTATAAATACAAAGGTCACTGTCCCCAGATAACACTATAAATATTAGGGTCACTGTTCTCAAACAGCACTATAAATATACATGTTGATCATGTGTTTACTGTATATAAAATTATAAAGGGGACCCCCAGTTGTACATATGGGATTTCCTATAATGCTTTACCAATGAACAACTTGATAAAAGGCTATCAATCATATTTTGTTTATGGATTCAGTTGGACATTTCTTAATATTTATTCCTTCGAATAGTAGCACGGTCCGAAATATGCACAAGTACATTATTTATTTACTCATAGGGCTAATGCATCACCCTACCTAGATTTGGATGTTTTCTTTCGACAAGATTTATCTTTAAAGTCACCTACGAAGCTTCACTGTTTCGGCCCTTTCTTAGGCTTGCGGTGTCGAGTTCTGGAAGAATGTAACAGCTGTATGTTGTAATTTATTTTTTTTCTCAACTGTATCTTATCATTTAAGTACTTTTATCGTGTCTTTTGTGCAAGCTTTCTATTTCCTTTCTTCGTTCTTACTTTCTACTTTTGAATCTCGAAAATTAGAATACAAAAGATTAAAATAGCAAACAAAAATTGTGAAACGCATCGCTTTAACTAATTTTCCATTGGTGTGCAGTGCTGTAAATGCTCTATCATTGAAGGGCCTGTGGTCTTAAACTGAACCACTGTCGCAATGACGTTCATAAGAAATGTTATTTTCGTCGCGAAAGTTGTTAGATTTATACACGGCATTCATAGAAAATGTATGAGGTTCATACAAGGCAAGTCAGCTCTGTTATCAGGCTCGAGCATACACCTGATGTGATTACAACGCTGTTCCAATCGTCTAGTGCTCTAAGTTAAATTATTAATCGTGTAATGTGTTTTGAACCTAGCATCCCCCAGGAAATCTCTAATATCGATTTCGAACCCATGACCCGTCAAATGTCAGTTTCGTGATGGGCCTAACACAGGACAGGGATCTCGTGACTCGAGATTGTATTCCTAGTGTCACACATATGTTTTTTGTTCTAAATATAACTATCTTGTCTTGTGATTCCAGGAACATCTCCACGCGATTTTCCGCTCGTTAAATGCGTAAATCAGTTGGAAACGTATTTCCAGTCTTGTTTCCTAAATTTAAAATGGCAGACGAAATGTCCTACAAGGTTGCTTGTCAACTCTACCCGTCATTATCCTGCAACCAGTGATACATCACGACGCGGGAATACAGGATATTGTTAGCTAGAAAGCAGTGTTGCAACGTATAAAACATGCAGTATTTAAAGATGATTGTATATAGTTCTATTCGCTTAAATGGTCATCTTGGTCGGTGTTAACGTCACGGTCATTTTAGAAAAATGAGAATTAACGTTTATTGTCCCTTTTCTCGGGGGAAGTTTAGAATGACAGCGATTTTTTTTAATTATAAACACATAGCGCAATATCACATTTCATCCTAAGAGTATTGTAAAATTTGCTAAAATTTACTTAAATAATTAAGTAGGTATTCTATTGGTCAGCTGTTAGCTATCTTTATCACCATACAAAGCGTGTTGTACTGCAAATGAAATGTGTATGTGCATGTATATCACCTATACGACGAAGAGATTAAAAGTTTCCTAAAATATTAATTTGTCATATTCGAAAAAACAATAACTTGTACTTTCACTTTGTTATCGTTTGAATATTAATTAAAAGAGTTACATATGTATTACATAGCGTTCTTTTGAAAAACACTCAATGTCTTCTACGCAAGTAAAGACTGGACAAACCACTTTGTGTGTAGGGCAAGCCGTTACATTCTCTATATAAATCAAGCAGCTTTGTTAAATTTACTAGGGAAATATATAGACAGCATAACACATTGGTAATGTTGTTTTTTCATCCCTACTAATGTATTTAAATGTAGATTGTATTTTCTACAATAAAATGACCCATTACTACCTCGTTTTCATGCTCTACATTCTTACTTAAATCCTCACGCAAATTGTCACGCAAACACTGAAGAAAGAATACTCATATCACGATGTACCATTATGTAAAAGTGTGCTTAACGTTCGGACCCATCACTATATCACATGTATAGATATAACCAGGTGGTAACAACCGAGGAATTCTAGAAGAGTTTTTGGCACTTTGTTATAAAAGACGAAAACATGTATTTGATTGTCTGAAAATGGCCATTCACACAATGAAATACACCAGATATTAAGATATTCTAAACACAAATCAGAGAATACCGAAGCGTCAAAAACAACCGTATCATAATTCAAAATCGATTAAATTAGAGGCAAAAAAATAACACAGTTAAGATACACTATAAACGTTTAAGAGAACAAGACCACGTGTTTCGAAATGGTAAGCGTCTTTTGCTTCATCGACGATACCAGCACTGTAAATCCAAATAAATGTCACGTCATTAAACTGAGAGTTTGGGTAATATCAACATTACAGCATGACACACTAAAGAGCCTTTAAAAAACACAGCTGCAGTTTCGAATGAGATGAACAAATAGACATGATGATTTGCTATTATGAGTAATTGAGTATTCATTACTTAAAGAAACCAACATTTGTCCACATATAATTAACTTTTTTTGCTTTCGTTTGTACTGAAAATTAAATCAACATTATGCAACATTTAAGGATATAATCTTGAATTCGTCAATTTTATGGGATGAAAAATTGAATTGGTCTTAAAACAAAGTTAAGGAATTGCAAGGCACTTCCTGTTAAATAGAATTGATACATTCGTGTTGTAGTATTGAGTAAACCAGTACTTGTTGGACAAGCAAATGATGACCGATATGTTCTCACGAGATTACGGCTGTGTCATTACCAGGACGAAGCTTGGTGTCTGGAGCTATCCAACTCCTCATAGACTGTACACTGTCAGATTAGCATTGGCTAATTCCACACAAATGATATTTTATCTTTTCTTGTGACAGGCCATTTCCAAGTTTGCATGATAAGGTATTTGTTCACTAATGGAACAAAACTATACATCACTACAATAAGTTAACAATGCATCAGTGATCAAAAAGAAGCTGAATAAATCATGTTTTCCATCATTTTCATGTACAATGCTATACAAACAAGTCTTATACTCGATTGCATTCAAAAAAACATATAAAATCATACTATATGACCTGGAAAGCTAGCGCAAATTAATATGGTTGAGGAGTAGGGCCATATTGAGCAGCTCATGTATCGTACACGTCTGCTTTACACTGCCTCTACACATGGGACTTGCCTCGCTAAATGTAATTAGCAGTCACTAGGAGATAAACTATCCGGAATTTAATATTTCCGACAGCTGATTACAGGATCTAAAGGATACAGCTAAAGGACAGTGTCCAGCATGAGGTCATTCAGAGATCGTATTACTCTGTCACCTGTCTGAACCAAGGTCATAATCGTTTGAAATGTTGTCAGTTCCCTACATCAGTTTTCATGGTAGTTATTTACCCAAAACAAATCGGAGAATACCGAAGCGTACACAAAACCGTAAACCGAACTCAAAATCGATTAACTAGGGGCAAAATATGAACAAAGGAAAGATTTACACGGAGACTCTCGTAAAAGTACAAGTGAATAAGACCAGGTGTTCCGGAAAATAAGAGTCTTCTGCTTTCTCGGCGACCCCCGCAATGTTCGTTTAGAATAGTCAAGAAAATATCATACTTCAAAGGGAGAATCCCTTCAAATAGGCATCATAATGACCATATCCAAAAACGTCCACCATCAATGAGACCAAGATGGCGATCATTTAAACTTCTTTATTGTCTAAAACAGCATTTATCTCTCAACTATCTGTGTCATACGTTCGTTCGTCGGTAGCTGACTAGAATAACGAATCAACTGCGACAAGAAATGGAAAGTTCACGATCGGAAAATTCGCCCCGTTTACTGTTTAGATGTCGTTGAATTGAGCACATGTAAAATACAGTGTAGTAAAAGACAAACTCGATTCACATGTTATATTCCCTGCCTATAAACTGATGAAACTCTGCATTACCAGTCCTTTGACTTAATTTTGATATCGACCGCCGGTTTGTTTCTATGTAGTAGATATCTTAAAGCATTTAGTGTAAGCAGATGCTATTGTATACTAGAACAAAACAATAACTCAACTTAGTTATGCATTTTCGCGACTGACTTATAAAACAATGGATAATAACTCAAAATGGTATGTGTACTTTGTAAATACTGTTGACAATTCTAGAGAAAAAGGGGAGGGTAAAAGTGTATTTGCTTAAAGCTTATATATTTTGTCGCCCGCATACGTGTTAATTTTATTTTGTCTGTCTTTGAAACATGTGATTATTCAAAATTTTATATTTATTTTTAATTTGAAAAAGTCCAAAAGATAACCCTAGTTAAAATAAAGTAGCACGTAAACTGTTAGGAAAGCTGATTTCTAACATCGACCAGATAGCATAGTTGAAGTGGACAATTATGTGTTTAATCCCCTGTGTTTATCGGATATGAGGGTAGCATCAATACAAGATATCGATTACCGTGTTCATGTGTGATTAGCACTGCCTATTGATACGCTGCTGTTCCGTGACGCGTTCAATCAAGGTTCTGTTGTAATAATTGTTTATATATATATCAGATACCGCCGTATTGACCACTCTCATGTAGATATTCTTTCTATATAAACGAACCGTCAGAGTTCAACGACCAGTACAGAATATGACATTTTGAGATTATTTTCAAATTAAATTGTGAATTGATAATTTGTATACGCTGGCTGTTATCGTTTTGAATAATGCGTTGTTTTACATTTAGTACCTTGGAAAATATTAAGCAAACACTTTATCTGCAACATAAACGATTGATTTATGGTTTTTTTCAATTATATTTCTGGTTTTTAACTATTGTACCAGTAAGCAGACTGACAGTAAACATCGATAGGTAATTTAAATATTCCAATGGTCTGTCCCCTTCAGATAATGGACATTATACATGCTATTTATCAAACTGTTGTTCGGCCCGCCTAGAAATAGTAATTAGCTCCCAATTGATTTTTTTCCTTGGATTTAAAATTCCAAACAGGTCTGGCCGTGTCAGCAAGTAATGTCGATGCAAATATATGCCGACAATAGTCTCCAGGCTAATGGCGATGTCTCACAACATTTTCTAATCACGGAAGGTATACACAAATAATGTGGACAATATTGTGTGTTTTTTCATCTTTCAATATCGAAAGAATCTAATCAGAAATCGTTTTCCATATCATCATACCAATATCATAATTAATATTTGTATCGTTTTTATCGAGATTAATTAATAAGTCAACGATATATACTTATGGGTATAACAAATTGATATTAATCTATTTTGCTATATCAATTTGTTCAGTATTAAGCACCATCGTATCATGATCAAAAACGCGTAAGAGCCATGACACCTATATTGGATCGATATCGTCGTGAAATTGGTTCAATATTACCATTAGATCGACATAAGTGATATTGATCTATCGATGCCATCGCTGGTATAGGATCAAATCGAAGTTTTTATTGATTCTGTATTATCTTTATCGTTGATCCAAAAATGTTAGATTTAATTTTGGTTCAATATCATATTTATATTTATAATTAAATGTTAAATGTTCGATGCTATGGACTTGGTGAAATACTTAATTTTGATTCAAAGTTACATATTAATCGTTGGTTTAATGTTATGCTTATGTTTGGTTCGTTAATAAATTAGTGTTATATGATGCAATGAGTATTATCATTTTGAAATCAACATTATTATACCTATCGTAAGTTTAGTGTCGTTTTCATTATGTATCATTCGTATCATCATAATTGGTTAATGTAATGTTCATTATTTATCAATGTAATAATTTGTTTTAAAATTTTGTTTAATTTTATAAATCTAATATAATTGTCTTGTCAATGATTAATTTATCATTGGTTCAATGATATTCTTTTATTATTTTTTTATTGATTCAGTGCAATCTTTAAAATTTGTCATTGTTGTAACATTTTCCCTTATTCAATATTTGTATTGGTTTAAATGTTAGATTTAATTTTGGTTCAATATCATATTTATATTTTTAATTAAATGTTATATTTATTTCGGTTCGACGCTATGGACTTGGTGAAATACTTAATTTTGGTTCAATGTTACATATTAATCGTTGGTTTAATGTTATGCTTATGTTTGGTTTGTAAATAAATTAATGTTATATTTATTTTTGGTTCAATGTTATATACTTTTTTAGTTCAATATTATGTATTTATTTTTGGTTCAGTAATATGTTTATTTTTGTTCCGTAATATTTTTATTTTTAATTCCATATTATATCTATTCTTGTTACTATTTTACTTATTATTGCTATAATGTTATATGTATCTTTAGTGCAATGTTATATTTACTTTGGTCTAGTATTACAGTTATTTTTGGTTCAATGTTATATTTATTTTGGTTGAGTATTATATTTATTTGTAGTTCAGTAAAATATTTCTATTTGTTACATTGTTACATAACTGTATACTTATTTTTGGTTCATTGTAATGTTGATCTTTAGCTCAGTATTATATTTATTTTTGGCTCAGTATTATATTATGTTTGGCTCAGTGTTATATTTATTTTTGGCTCAGTATTATATTATATTTGGCTCAGTGTTATATTTGTTTTGGTTCAATGTGATCTGTATTATCACAATAGCACATCGTTAGCACTGCCGACGTCCACACGGCCTCTATGGTAGGTGTTGATTCCGAAGATTACGGTAGGTTGTTTGTGTTCTGTAAATGTTATAAACACATACAAAATGGTCAAGCGGGTAACGCTTCTCTCTAATCACTGGTCACTGTTGCCAGGAGAAGCCTTACTGGTCTCTGTTGCCAGGACAAGCCTCACTGGTCACTCTTGCCAGGAGAAGCCTCACTGGTCACTGTTGCCAGGAGAAACCTCACTGGTCACTGTTGCCAGGAGAAGCCTCACTGGTCACTGCTGCCAGGAGAAGCCTCACTGGTCACTGTTGCCAGGAGAAGCCTCACTGGTCACTGTTGCCATGAGAAGCCTCACTGGTCACTGTTGCCAGGAGAAGCCTCACTGGTCACTGTTGCCAGGAGAAGCCTCACTGGTCACTGTTGCCAGGAGAAGCCTCACTGGTCACTGTTGCCAGGAGAAGCCTCACTGGTCACTGCTGCCAGGAGAAGCCTCACTGGTCACTGCTGCCAGGAGAAGCAATCACGGACGAGACTTGACCCGATATCACCTGCTGTAGATCGATAGATAGCGTCATGTCTGTATTACTCGAAGGGAACGACGCGGCATGGCATACATGTATATCGATAATGGGATTTTTACCAAATACTTAATAGATTTCCCCCCATTTCCCCCAGGAAAAAGCAGTACGAAAAACAGTCAAATGCTCAGAAACATGAACACTTATCTGAATGCTTTATCATTGCATTTTTTAGCTTTAAGTTTTCCGATGAGACATTATTGTTTAGTTTTATAAATGAAGTCGTTGCAATACGGATATGTTTTTTAGATCCGTTGTAATAGAAATTATCAGCGTCATGACATTATTCGCATTGGTTTTTCCTTTTGATGTTTTTTAACAAGGATACCTTTTCGTTGTGGCATTGGACGTGCTTCGTTGGTTATTACCTTTTGTGATGTGTTATGTTTATTAGCTGTTTATTTCATCTTTGATATCGATTGTGATATGACATCAATTGCATAGTGGTTTGATACAATCTACGAAATGCTTCATGACATAATTTGTGTATTAACGGCCAAACAGTTTTTTCATGTAGATATCATGTCGTTGTCATCTTTCTCTGCCGTCGTAGTATACTATAATGTGATTAAACATCTATGAAATGTTGAATATATGTTGACTTCTAAATTGATAGATTAAAGGGATTTCACGCACCTGACCCTTCTGCTTCTATATTAGTTTAGAAATTTTGGATTCACACCTTTTAGCCCCTACCATCACTGAAGAGTCCTAGGAGGACAAAACAGCTGTATGGTGCAGTTTAATTCATTTCTTCGGCATACTGCATCTATTACTAAATTTAAAAGGTGCAGTACATGTGTGTGTTACGTCATCTTTTCTTAATATTGCCATCAGGAACCTAAGTAGGAGTAATGAATTAAGATAATTTAGGACATATATATATACGGCAATATGACAACAGGATATTGATGTACTAAGTGTATGATAAGATATACAAAAATATAAAATGAATATTTTATATACTTTAAGTATATATTTATTGTCGCGGTAATTTCATTTCGCGATTAATACGGTCGTAAGTCATATGTACAGACCCGTGCAGTACTCTTACATTTGGCATACCTCGGATTGAAACTTCTTTGCCCCGATTATTATTTTCGAATTTTAATTACCCGCGAAATATGCGAAAATTAATCGTACGCGAAAATATGTTGGTTTACAGTATTCATTTTATAAACCAATCTTTGTGCATCTATGTATGTGTATATATTTGTTTTTCAAAATGAAATACGATTTTTATCACATTTTCACCAGTAACATTTAGAAAACTATTCACTCTATCAAAGTGATATGCTTCATATTTTGGAAATATGATATAACAGACTCTTCTACATCAGCTGCTTACCTTGAGCTCTACTTAAACTACGACCAACATGGACAGCTTACTACTAAGCTTTACGATAAACGTGATGATTTCAATTTTCCGATCGTGAACTTTCCATTTCTTGATAGTAACATCTCTGCTTCTCCAATCTATGGTGTTTACATATCACAGTTGATTCAATATTCTAGGGCTTGCTCTAAATATCGTGATTTTTGTGATCGATGTCGACTGCTGACAAACAGACTAACAACACAATGATTCGATAGATGCAGGTTGATCAGAACTATAGGCAAGTTTTATTGTCGCCATCTTTTTCTCATTGATAAATATTCTGTATCCTTAAGTGATATGAAGATCGACGTTTTTGAGTATAATCATAAGTGTGTTTACTTGTTGTGATTGACAACGAAAGACGATATTTTTTTCCACATAAAAAAATAAAAGAAGCCAGATGTATATGTTGTAAATAAGAACAGAGAAAGTTAGCGGCACCATAACTTTAATAAATATGTGAATTGTAAGTATACATTGAGATAGACATTGCATTTCAACACAGTATTTGTACTGTATTGATAGAGTTCTGCGGAAACAGAAAAAACCGAATCAATCTAATGCATTTCAAGGTCTGTGGGTGTTGTACGCGTCACTAGATCTCGTATTGTGATAATGAATCTACAGGGTATCGGTAGTGGTGGCGCGTTCTCTTGGGCAGTAAATGTATCTAGTATATGTAGCATGACTATCACCTAACAGTGATGTCGTCATATCTACAGTACCGACGTACAAATGTAGTATAGATTGAACATATTGATCTTGTTTTATAGTGATTACGCCTCAGTGAGGGGCGTGAGAGCTACAGTGTTTCATAGTAATTACGCCTCAGTGAGGGGCGTGACAGGTACAGTGTGTCATAGTGATTACGTCTCAGTGAGGGGCGTGAGAGCTAACGTGTGTCATAGTGATTACGCCTCATTTAGGGGCATGAGAGCTACAGTGTGTCATACTGATTACACCTTAGTGAGGGGCGTGAGAGCTACAGTGTGTCATAGTGATTACGCCTCAGTGAGGGGCGTGAGAGCTAACGTGTGTCATAGTGATTACGCCTCATTTAGGGGCATGAGAGCTACAGTGTGTCATAGTGATTACGCCTCAGTGAGGGGCGTGAGAGCTACAGTGTGTCATAGTGATTACGCCTCATTTAGGGGCATGAGAGCTACAGTGTGTCATAGTGATTACGCCTCAGTGAGGGGCGTGAGAGCTACAGTGTGTCATAGTGATTACGCCTCATTGAGGGGCGTGAGAGATACAGTGTGTTATAGTGATTACGCCTCAATGAGGGGCGTGAGAACTACCGTGTGTCATAGTGATTACGCCTCAGTGAGGGGCATGATAGCTACAGTGTGTCATAATTGTTATGTCTCAGTGAGGAGCGTGAGAGCTACCGTGTGTCAAGTGATTACGCCTCAGTGTGAGGCGTGAGAGCTACATTGTGTCATAGTGATTACGCCTCATTTAGGGGCGTGACAGCTACAGTGTGTCATAGTGATTACGCCTCAATGAGGGGCGTGAGAGCTACAGTGTGTCACATTCAGTTCTTCTCCGTGAGGGGCATGAGAGCTACAGTGTGTAATAGTGATTACGCGTCATTTAGGGGCGTGAGAGCTACTGTGTGTCATAGTGATTACGCCTCAGTGAGGGGCGTGAGAGCTACAGTGTGTAAAAGTGATTACGCCTCAATGAGGGGAGTTAGAGCTACAGTGTGTCATAGTGATTACGCCTGCCTCAGTGAGGGGCGTGAGAGCTACAGTGTGGCATAGTGATTACGTCTCAGTGAGGGTAAGGGGGTTGGAAGAAGAGTAATTTTCGCCATTGTTATGGAATTATCTGAAATCGTTTTTCCTATCAAGAAAACAAGTTTCCTCAAAACTGCATTTCATTAGACTGACAAGGAATGGCTGTAACAAATAGTGTTGAGTTTTGATATCATAGAAATCCTGGTGCATGTTAAAATCTTTGCATGATATTTTTAATGCAATTTTTGAAGGCTGTTACAACTGTTTACATTTCCAAATAAAAAGGAAACGATATCACAAGTCAAAATCGGACAACTTTCTAGTCTGTCGTTATAAGCTGCCGAATACACAAAAACTATATCTAATCAATATCAATATATTTGTATAAGTGTGGGAGGGCTAGTGCGTATCTATTAAATCAGTAACCGTGTACAAAATAAACACTGTAAAGTAGGCGTAGATTATCTAGTGTCATTCTCTTGGGAGAGAAGCAGGGAGTGTGCTTCCGATACACAACATTGACGTCATGGTTAGATTAAGTAACCGGGTGGCTGATGATAATTTAGCTTTTTCTCCTGTTTGCTATCACATGCGCTTCGTCGCTGCTGTGACATTCAGAGGTTGCCAATAAATTGCTGCTTTTGCAGTATAAGGTTGCCATAAATCTAAGAATTGATCAGATCTTAGAATCATTTGGTAATGAATAATGACGCTTCGGCTGCAAAATGACTTTTAAATAACTGTTCATGTCAAGCAAGGAGAAGAGGAAGCGCCACATTTTTTTTACTTTGAGAATGCGTCGTTTTTAAGACACTCGAAATTAATGTAGAAACACTATTTTAAAAGTAAAGTTTGATATTTCTTTCATGCATTTAGAAGATATTCATAAAGTGTTATTTGTAACGTGATTTCCTTATACAGAAGCAAGTGCAGCATAATTAATAACACAATTAGAAGCTGTAAATAACTGCTCTTTTGAGTATGGATTTGTGCAAATTAGGAACAAAATCGGTCGGATCATTATCGTATTGCTCTCCTAAAACTTGTTTCGGAAAAATTATTTATTTTGCTTTAGAAATACACAAACGTTAGCAAAATATCAAGTGACAATAACAAAATTATGAAAATTTGTCAGCACCAGTTAGCTACAGCACACAATGTAGCTTAGCACTGTCCTGTCGATGGTGTCATTCCTGAATATGAATTTAACAGACAAAAGTGCTATTGTCGCTTATAGACCATTCCACCATGATAATCTCTGACATATTCCTAAAGATAAACATCTTTACAATCAAAATACAAACCGTCTACAAAACAAACACTCAAACTACATTTGTTTTACTATAAACATGAACGCTAGATCTTAGTTAGATAATTAAAGTTGATATTTAAAGACTAAGGTTACCATGACGCCATTAAACATTCAGTACATTGTATATAAATGCGGGTACGATTTTGTTGGCATGGATACCCTTGTCATGAAAGCCATGATGATAAAACGCGTGTTAATCGTCATCAAAGTACTGGCATCATAGTCATGTTGGTACTACTTTACCTCAATAAAAGAATTTCCATCGAGTATGTTTCTTTTATGTTTTCATTTGATTAACATTGGAGCTAATTGTTAGCTATCTGGACGTAGGCGTTTAAGCTTCTATTACAGTAGAGATGCCCTTGCTACATGTCCAAAAGTGCAGGAGTATACTTACAACACAGTCACTGACAAATAGCGATATCCACAGAAACTATTCCGTGATGTACTACATGGATTTTAGGAAACTTAATAAGGCCATGTTTTAAAGTATTAGCGCTATTCCCACAAGTAACGATGGCCGTGAACTCAGTGGTATGTATACATTTAAATGGGAGTCATAATTCAAAATATCCTGATTTAAAGAGAACGTTAACGCTAAGAACTTTGGACATTTCAAACGAGGTTTAATTTACAGTGTATTGTTGTCAGTGAAACGGTCAAAGCATTGGTTTCACGTTAATTTGATAACTGTTGTCTTCTTTGCCTGTGGAAGGTACGTAGCTGGACACCTTCCGTGGTCATTATTTTAGGACTTTCGGTTTAAAGACGATGACAAAATTGTTCTACATCTGTAATTAGGATTTCGAAAATAGATAACTGACAAGTTTGAGTCACACCCGAGAAAACTATGATATAACGTTAGTTCTCTGAGTTGATATATAATTATCTAGGACTAGTTTATGGGCAAGTTAATGAGCAACTCGGCATTTGTTTTAGTTTATCGACATTTTTTGTGATAATAAAAATATCATGACAACACCATTAGATATGCCCACAAGTGTTTAAATAACATAAGTTAGTCTTACATAGTCATTGTTTTGATCTCCTGGAGGTCGGTGATTTGTATCATTGACTTGGTCATTTGTAAAACCAGTATATACATTAAAAGATAACCTAGACAAAGGCAGTGTCATAATAACTTTTCAAGCTCGATTAACCATTTGTTCATCTCCACAGAAATCTATAATTGAGTAACAGATCACGGGTAAAATTGCGGGGTCGGATCTTTTACACTCCAGCTCTTTATATAATGACGTGACAAAACTAACTTTGTGGCGGGTTATAATTTATAGAAACAGAGAAGAAGAATTTGACTATTTCGTCAGCCGCTGTGAATTATGTTTGTGTCGAATATGTCGAATAATAAATCAGATAAAAATAACAAATAGTTCTTAAAATTGATAGAATAGTCAACAGCACAATATTGAATAATGGATACTGCTTTACAATACGAACAGGTTTCTGCAGTTCAATAGCTCAACAGTGAAAACAAAAATGTGTACATCCAGCATAGATGGTTCCATACTCTGTGGAGGAGTAGATAGCTATGTGACCACCGAGGCGAAGCACGCCCATTTCCTGCTATAGAACTGTATCCCACGACCACAATCAAACTGACTATTACACGCATTCTATATCGAATTATTTAATTCCATCCTTTACCATTATCCTTTACCATTATTCTCAAATTAAACATATGCCATTGTTTACATAGTACCCTAGTTTGGGGATTGACAGCATTTATCTCGTTTCAGTCGTATATAATTGTGTACATGTTTACAACATCCTACTTATTAACAGGAGAATTAACTAGATACAATCAACTCATTGCCTACCTTTTTTCTGGCTCCTTGTTTGCTGCGCTGTTATGATAACCCTTAAATTCCCAGAGCTGATACTAGCAGTGCTCTCTCGATAGTGCCTCCGCCAAAGATGGATTAAAATAGGTAGAACTGCAATATCGATTCCTAGTCACTCCTACGCCAACGCATGCGCAGACTCGTCATTATGCAAGATGTCTTTGGTATGAACTTATCGATCTGTCCGCGCCTAATTATCAATTAGTATAGGATGGTATTACCTAGCTCGCGACATCGGTCTGTGGTGGAATATGGACCGGCAGGATGGGGCACCACCATCTGGGATTGTCATTAGGAAAATGGCCGTCATTCTGCCTATAAATCAAGATAAATGTTTGAGGTAGAAATAGAAAAGAGCTCATCGTTAGGAAGCATAACCTTACTTCTAATGACTCTTTACTATCCACTTTGAGCTATGAGTGTGATGACAGTGGGTAATGTTTTCTTTCTTAATTTTGATTCTATAATGAACAAATCCAAAACATATTAACACAAGTTTGCTAACAATGAAGTCCATAAAGGTAAAATATTTTCTTTCTGTAAAGAAATCGTTATTTCTTCGTTTTATTCTGCGAGACCAGCAAGCAAAAAGCATGTAGGAGGAATTTCAACTTCAAATGAATATTCCAGACGGGTGCGACCAAATGGTGCTGTTGTCTGCCTAAGAAAACGTAAATCTCAGTCTGTTGCCCAGATGGGACGGACAAAGTAAATGCGTTTTATAAGTCATTGGTGTTTCATTCGAATTTCTACTTCTTTTTTATTTTTTATTATATTTTTTCATGAAGGCATATTTTTATGTATGTATATTAGGCTCTAAAATATATTAATTCGTGTGTGCTTTATAAAGCCATCATATTTTACAACACATTGTGTAATTGTCGTTCCGTTATGAAATGCGATAGATTTAAGATCGGGAAACAATATTTGGATTAACATTCACTCCTCAAATATGCCTGACATGTTAAGGGGACGGGTGATTTTTGGGGTTACATTTTTTTCTATATTATTATTATACATCCTATCAACAAAACAATATTTTGCTAAGCTGTATCTACCGTAAACGGAATTTTGTGTGATTCTTGGCTTCTTTGAATTTTTCTCAACTTGAGGAATGAGGAACCTGTCAAGACACCAGACATATTACGATGTGATGAATGGCTAATTCAGTTGATGTAAACATGTATAATAAATTTTGTATTGATGTTTCAGTGGGCATGCATCTCCTACCTGTTAACGTAAAGACAACGCTTCTTATTCCACCGTCACTATGGTCACTGATGGCAACCTGTGTGAGAAGGAAATGTTTTAAAAGGTTAATTAATTTTTTAGTGTGTTCGTATTATTTTTGTATATCGTTCCACTCCGCTGATTACATACTTACCTGCTGATGGTGTCCTATCTACATTTTATAAGGGTATTGTTGTGTCGTTAACAGTTGTGTCGGGATGCGGATAGTTTCAATAATAGATAGTGTGCAGCTTCTATTTAGTTATATTTTTTTTTAAATATGTACTAAAATACACTCTAAGTAAACTGAGGACTTAAGGGGAGAATAAGGCCTATATAATATAACTGTATAATAGTTATGTTAGATAAAAATAAAGAAACACATTTTTATTGTATACAAATGATCATGTTAGCATAAAACAGGGCTATCGTTTAAGGTTTTTTTTCTAAATGATTATCTCAATTGTTTTTCTTCCTTTATGTAAGCATTGATTCTCGGCACACAATATTTTCTATGACGGAATTTTTTTTCTAAAACCATTGCCATCATACATTTCCAATGCATGAAAAAAAAAAAAGACAAGTAAATAAGATATCTTTAATCAACATAGGTACACATTTTGAACAACACTGTAGATCGGTTATGTTATATTAAGGAAAACGTTGGGGTTAGGTAATGTTAAATGTTTTGAAGACCAATCCAAAACCCCTATCCTCAAACCTCATAGTATTCTCGTTACTGTGCTTAATTGTTATGATTGAGAATGATGACTTGCTTCTCATTTTGAGGATTGATGTTTACTTGGATGTGACCAAGATTTACACGGCGGGTGTCGTTGATGAAACAAAAGACGCTTACTCTTCCGAAACACCTGGTCTTATTCTTTTGTACGATTGTCTCCATGTAAATGTTTCCTTTTTTCTTATTTTGACCTTAGCCTAATAGATTTTGAGTTCGGAGTATGGTTTTGTTGAGGCTTTGGTATTCTCTAAATAAAAATGTTTGAACATGTTACACCAGATGCTTGCGTTCAGATGAACCTATGGAGATTGAACATAGGACAATTTTACTTCGTGGAGTTACCCTCTGTGGTGGATATTTTTTAAGGATATAACATTGTTAAAACCAATCCAATATACGTACTGCTTTCTACCAAGATCCATTCCAACAAGTACCCTCATTCTACATACACACGAATTTTACACCGTTTCCATGTGATTCAGATATCAGTCCAAAATATTTCTTATATTTATATGCGTAGAGTAGAAAACGCTATAGTTAAAATACAATTGCTGCAGCCAAACATTAGCCGATATAAATAATTATGACTTTAATTAGAAATCCGCTGTTCATAGCAATTTGATTTTTGATATTTTTATAGTAATTACTATGTTATTGTACCATAGGTTGAGGTTTGCTGGAGCCTCCATAGCCACAGTTAATCTCATTTGAGTAGTGGCACGGTACATAATATACACATTTCCATAGTTCACGATTTGTAATTTTACAGAACTAGTTTAATCTTACTTCTAAATTCATAAATTAAAGGGGATTTACGCACATGACCCTTCTGCTTCTACATTAGTTTAGAAATTTTGGATTCCCACCTTTTGGCCCCTAGCAACTTTGAAGAGTCCTAGGAGGACGAAACAGCTGTATGATGCAGTTTAATTCATTTGTTCGGCATACTGTATCTATAGCTAAATTGAAAGGTGCAGCATATGTGTATGTTACGTCATCTTACTTGTGATAAACCCCGTTTTAAACCACCAGCTATATGTATCTGGCATGCAAAGATTTTATGTCAAGGGTAATTTTTTTTCTGCAAAAACGAATTACTTAGCAACAGTTACAATATATTTATGCTTTATCCCTAGAGGTGCCTATCCACTGTCAACATAAGTTTTCCTTTTCGTTGATACCATGATCATAATACCGCTTGCTGGTAGAGTAATTCCCCTTAAAGACGATCCTGTATATATTTAAGCATTACAGACACACAATAAGTCATGTTTCGTACACACCGAAGTTGTCTCGTACACAAGGATGTCAAGGATGGGAACCAAGGTGCGGCTTAAAGTTACAATGTCCCGCTTGAGGGATTTAAACAGTTTCAGTTTGTCATGTTTTTTGTTTAAATGTGCGTTTGTGTTTCACAAAGTGTCTCCTGGTAGTTAGCAAGACAGTTTACATCTGTCTGTTCTGTAACAGGCCGAGCTTCGAGTTACAACTTAAATGCATGAATGCATGTTTTTTGTTTCTTTTTTTCAATACTGTTCTTTCCATATCAAATGAAAACTAAAATGTATTGAAATCTCAACTGCCGTAAGTATGTTTAAAAAAGAGAATACTGAAGCGTCAACAAAACCATAATCCGAACTCAAAATTGATTAGACTAGGGGCACAATATGAAAAAGGGAAAAGATTTACTTGGACCCTTGTGAAAGTACAAGAGAATAAGACTATGTGTTCCGGGAGAGTAAGACACTTCTCCTTCTTCGACGACTTATGTGTTCTAAAGAAATGAAAGAAATTATTTTTGGGTTACGATACATACCTAAAGCTGTGAAAAATCTGCGTTAATCCGCGCAATGTTAACGAGCATAAGTGCAGACATATTTTTTCCGGTTTATAGGCATTTATGTATAACACAAAAATTATCATAAAAACCTAATTCAAACAAAAACAAACATTAAAATTGCAGAGGTCATTATTTTATTCATTCAAATCTAACAAACCACAGCAGGTGCAGTAATTCCGGGTAACAAGAATTACAATTACCGTACAGACATAGCCGCGGTATTGTTAACTTTGTAAGTTTCTAAGATTGTTGTCAATAAAGTATTTTTTAAAGATTTAATAAATAAATAAAGATTTAAAGACCAACCTCTTCATGTCTTTTTTTCTTCATTTAATAATGTTTACACGGTGATAATTATACAATATATAAATAATAATTATTAGCTTAAAATGTGTACTATAACAGCTAACCGTGTTATCTCAAACTCGTATAATTCGGAGACATAATTACTATTGATTTCTCATTGTGAAAGTTTCCCCACCCTCATCCCAACCCCACAAGAAAGGTGGATGACGATAAAGATATATGGTTGTGAGCTTTTTTGTAGCATAATTTGTGAAAAGATTGAAAAGACAAACCAACAGCTAAAATGAACATACGAAGATGTAGTTCGAATGATTGAATTCCTTCTTGACAATACCTTTATTTAGTTAGTAGGAAAAGTATTCTAGCAAACTGTTGACAGTCCTTTAGGAACAAAATGTGTCCCATTCTTAGCTGGCATAATTATGTTTTGATACGAGGTTGAATTTGTCGAGCTTATCAGGATAGGACACAGAAACCTTGCCAAATCTTTCATTTTCTACTTTTAGGTATCAACGAAATGTTGTTAATAAATGACGAGACGTTTTCTGACCAAGTCGTTTGCATCTCCTGCATTTGAAATCAATTCAATGCAAGGACACAACAAGCTCTTCTCTGTCAACTGCTTACCTCGATCTTTATTAAAACTATGAGACAGACAGCTTCCTACTAAGTTATACGAATAAATGGGATTATTTTGATTTTCATATCGTGAACTTTCCCTTTCTTGATAGTAATATCCATGTTTCCCAACTCTTTGGTGTTAACATGTCGCAGTTGATTTGTTCGGTCTTACTCTGAATATTGAGATTATAGTGACTAACAAACTTACGTCAAGGGGGTTCGAGAGATATAGGTTGAAAATAAGACTACGAGTAAGCTTTATGGTTGCCATCTTGGTATCATTAGGAAATCCCTGTATCCTTGTATGATATGAAATTGGACGTCTTTGCAAATGCTCATTAGTATGGCTACTTTTTGTGATTAAGAATGATGACTTAGTTCTCACTTTTAGACTATGATTAACTCCAGTGTGACCTAGATTTACATGGCGGGTGTCGTCGATGAATGAAGCAGAAGACGCTTACTCTTCCGGAACACATGGCTTGTTGATTTGATTACCCAACATTTATATGTTGGTCACATATAAAGATGGTTTAATGATTGCGTACGTTTTTCATTTGATGGATTTTGCTTGTGTTATACACTTTCACAATGTAGATGGATGTGACTATGCTTCTTTATGCACGCTGATATATTCTATGACCTATTTTTTTCTGTTCTAGTTGGTCTTAAAATATGTATGTCACTTAAGTACCAACTACATCTACAGAACCTACCATTAATGAACCTATAAAATGTATGTAATCAGAAACCTTTCCGTATCTATCTACAAGATTGGCACAAAGGATGACCAAATTCCCAATGTGTATCTGGGTTCAATAGTTCCGTTAATCTAACCATAAAATGTATTTTGTCGACTACTCCGTGACTAACACGCGTCATTATAGTCATCATATTCTATAGGGATGCCCTATACACCGAATGTGGCTCCGAGCCCAACACAAAGAGACCGTGTTTGTCGTATAAGGAAGTTTCTATATTTACCATTACCGCCAGGCCTCCATATTAATGAGTTTTATTAGCTTCCTCCTACAAACATGTCGTTTTCAATCCAAGATATTTTTCAAATAGCTAGCCTTACATGTCTTCTAAAGATCATACCGGTATATACTATAAATATTTCTTTTTAGTGACATTTTCAAAAACATGCGATTTGAAAATTTGTTTTAGTTCACCGGTAAGCAATGAAGCTTGACAGGCGGGTTCCAGGCCAACACGCCATTTGTGCCACGATGTGTTTGTCATTAAATTGTCTCTATCGATTGCTATCCAAAGCTTCCTTTTTGTATAGTATTTCATTTACACCATAAAATGTGCCTACGTCAGAACGGAACAGAGATGGTAAACACTTGACGTCAGTGACTTGACTGTATATTTTGTAATATTTTGCAGGAAAAAGAACAGCACAGCCCATGCGGGAATTATATATAGAAAATATTGATAAAAATACACGGATATCCGAACAAGTTTTTTTTCATTTTATAAAAAACAGTATGTAAAAAGTTATCTATATAGTTTTAGATTCTTGCAAAAATGAAAACACATATGTATGTGTCAGCAATGGATGACGTAATACACACACACATGCTGATTTTTTTTTTAATTTAGCAACACACGCGTAGAACACAATTCATCTCCAGCACACCCGCATACATACACACACATAGGGAGATATTAGCCAAGTGGTATAGGACAAGTAGTTAGCGCCTGATAGGGCAGCTCCTGCGAACTCCTCATAATTGTATATGATAGAACTGCATGTGTTAAATGTATTGATTGTATAAGAATTGTATATCTATGTACTGTAAAGCGCTTTAGAGTGGCTTATGTTAGATAGATAGGGCGCTATATCAAATGTTGTATAATATTTTCTCTCATGTCTAGGTGTGTAATACTGGCCTGTCTAGGGCAATACACATATGATCGCTGTGGTTGTATTACACCCCTACCCATGCAATACAACCACCGCGTGACGTCACAATGGCGCAACAATGTCGTGACGTCACGAGTTCGGTAAAATCTGATGCCGAGAAAAAGAAAAATGGCGACGTGATGAAATTAAAACCTTTCACGATATTTTAACCGTGTACATTAGAAAGCTGAGATTATTTTTTCTGCGCAAACTACGTTTGCAAATATGGGGTATGCTCGATCTGGCTGTATCATTTGTTTTCGTCAAAAAATTCAAGGAAAAATTTGATATTTTCAAAATGGTGGCCAGTCAAAAGTATTTTCATGGTTTTTGAGCTTATTCAGGTAGTTGAAATGAGAGAAAAATACTCTTTCATGACCAGAGGTGTAAGATAGGGAAATTCCACCCTCGGGATTTTCAAATTTGGCAAAACCCTCGGCAAAGCCTCGGGTTTTACCAAATTTGAAAACCCCTCGGGTGGAATTTCCCTATCTTACACCTCTGGTCATGAAAGAGTCTTATATTCTCACATTTCTAGGTGTGTAATACTGGCCTGTCAAGGGCAATACACCTATGATCGCTGTGGTTGTATTACACACCTACCCATGCAATACAGCCACGGCGTGACGTCACAATGGCGCAACAATGATGTGACGTCACGAGTTCGGTAAAATCTGATGCCGAAAAGAGAAAAATGGCGACGTGATGAAATTAAAACCTTCCAAGATATTTTAACCGTGTACATTAGAAAGCTGAGATTATTTTTTTCTGCGCAAACTACGTTTGCAAATATGGGGTATGCTTTATCTCGCTATATCATTTGTTTTCGTCAATAAAGCTCAATGGAAAAGTTGATATTTTCAAAATGGTGGCCAATCAAAAGTATTTTCATGGTTTTGGAGCTTTTTCAGGTAGTTGAAATGAGAGAAAAAGCTCTTTCATGACAAAAGGTGTAAGATAGGGAAATTCCACCCATGGCAAAGCCTCGGGTTTTACCAAATATGAAAACCCCTCGGGTTGAATTTCCTTATCTTACACCCCTGGACATGAAAGAGTCTTATAATATTATTATTATTAGATACATGTACAATATGCCGGAAAAATTAAATGTACCATATAGCTGCTTCGTTCTTCTAGGACTCGTCAGTGATGCTATGGGCCAAAATGTTGGAATCGAAATCTCCAAACGAATGAAAAAACAGAAGTATGAAATAAAAAAATTATCAGTACTGTATAATTTCAACTGCAAAAGTCTGTATGCTGTTAACCATGTCACTACTCGAATGAGATAACTGTGATGTTCTGAGTGACCCTATAGCGAGAACATTACACCACATAAAACTCACGCTTACGTAAATAAAATTGACAAACAACATGTTTATTGATTATTGACTTATAAAAAAATACAGATACCTTCTACATGGGCTTTATTTTCACCATCGGGTGGTGTTGACAGTCCGCGAAACATGAACCTTTGTTATCCAATGTGCTGATACTCTTTAACAGAGCTTAATTTCTATCATAAGGTGGTCTTAGCACGTCCGCGAAATATCAACTTTTGCTATCTCATATGTGAAAACTATATTACATGTACGTACAAAGTTAGTAAGCGGCGTAGTGCGGAAAAGAAACACTGCCAATTCGGTTCTGGCTCTTCAGTGCAGTGTTCTGCAGTATAGACTTTCAAAAATACATGGTAGTGCACTGTCGTTAAGAGCTTTAAAACTCCATAAAGAAAATAGATAAAGGCGTGAAGTACTTTACACATAAACAAACTA
This sequence comes from Mimachlamys varia, assembly GCA_947623455.1. NCBI lineage: Eukaryota > Metazoa > Mollusca > Bivalvia > Pectinida > Pectinidae > Mimachlamys > Mimachlamys varia. The sequence goes on along the minus strand of OX392531.1, from coordinate 35,895,145 downwards.
CAAACGATAAGGCAGCTTGATGACAATATCTGTAGTTTTTTGTGATTTTAACAGTAACGCGAATCTGCATATTTAACGCACAAGAGGACATATACATTTACACGTAAGACCTAAGAATCTTATCCAATACTGGTCAAATTCTTTTTTTTTTCCTTCGACAAACTATAACCGCCAGTTAAGGACCACCGGCTAAAAAAACAATTTCCCAAAGGTAGATTTTGGAAGATTTTTGTTCTGTTATAGTATAGGTACCAACCATTCAAAAAATATAAAAACTATTTTTTTTTTGTAATTTTGTCACGGTTAGGCCTATATTTCGGTTTATTTGACTGGACTATTGACAAACATTTTCAATACAATGTAGCTTCTCTAATACACATTTTGACATCATATCAACATTCAAACAAGAGGCTAAATGGGCCTGTATCGCTCATCTGACATGACTCTACCATTTGTTGCTTAAATGTGGTCTAAATTGTATGGGACAGCGCACTTGCCTTCATCAAGGCAGCAGGGTTTAGATTCCCAGTTTGGACGTGAAAAGTTATGGGGTCACCTGCCCGACCACGTGGGTTTTTCTCCATGTATTCCGGTTTTCTCCGTCAATAAGACCCCACGCGCGCTAACATTTGAACCATACGAGTGGTTAATATAATTTAATATCTTGTTTCAAAATCGTTGTAAAATAAATAAAGTTTATTATTTTATATCTATGTATATTCTAAGGCTGTAAGTCATTATTTCGCAAACTTTGTTTGGCTTATCATGTCTCTAGGTCGTTCGGTATTTAGGAAGAAGTCGTTTCAGGTTTTGACATATTTTACCCCTGTGACCTTGAAAGAAGCTCAAACTTTATTTTTTATTTTTTTTTAACATTGTTCGGCCCTTTCAAAGAAAATTACCAACCAAATATCATGTATCTAAGCCTTTCGCTATTTCAAAACAAGTCATTTGACATAATTGACCCCTGCGGCCTTGAAATAAGTTCACACTTTCGCTCTTTTTTTTTTTTTTGCAAACTTATGTTTGGCTCCTTCAAACGAAGCTTTCAGCCAAATATAATAACTTTTGGTGCTTCAGTTTTGCAGAAGAAATCGTTTAAAGACCAACAACCGACGAACGCTAAATCGCGGAATAAGCTCACTTGCCCATCGGTTATAATTAATACTTTAACATTTGTGTAATTAAACATTGATTAAAAGGACATGAATTAAATACTTATACGCATCCTTTTGTTTCCCTACTCTATGTATTTATGCATATTTGAAAAAATACCTCTCTCGAATATAGCCCTCTCATTACTATTTATTTGTGACGTCACAGATATAAAGTAGTGGGAGGGGCTATATTCGAGACGGGTAAAAAAATTATCTGACAATCATTTCATAATGACAAAGGTCCGTGGCTAGCCCCTGTGCTCGACAATTGAAGCAGAAGTCGCTTACTCTTCCGGAACACCAGGTCTTATTATTTTAGGATGACTGCACAGGCCTGTTCATCAGACAAATGACCAGTGTAGTGTGCGAGATGGTACTGGAATCGACCGACTTTTTCGGCTGTATTATACCACAGGGGCCTGAGAATTTGTTTCAGCTAGTTTTGGACCTAAACTAGGATGGGGTTTTTTTTAGTAATTTTACACTTTTTTGGGGTTTTTTTTTAGCCTTTATGACCACTGAGGGGGGGGGGTGGGCATTTTCATCGAAAATTGATCTAAACCTCCCAAAAGTGTAAAATTACTCTAACCACCCTAGTTTAGGTCCAAAACTAGCTGTAACAAATTCTCAGGTCCCTGTGTATTATATATGCAATTTAGTAGGCTTCACACTGGTCATTAGTCTGATAAAGGTGACAGTGTAGTCAGCGTTGAAAAGGAAACAGAATTACCACGCGCCAATTTCATCCAGATTGTTTTCAATTATCTAAAACAAATAACAGATTTCCAATCGATATACTTTTGCCCACTATTCTAGGGTAACCTTAAATTCAGTATATTTTAATTTTATACAAATGTGCATTTTTGCGTTTATATGAACAGCTATTTCTTTCCAGATTAAGTAACAAATTGTTCATTTGTTTGATCAGTAGCTTATTCACGAAAACTTCGCTTTGCAAACACAAAACAAAGGATTGGTGCTATATCCATCCATTTACCGGCAAAGCGCTGAAAAAAAAATGAAAAAAAAACTATGGTACCCTTTTTCCTTGCTCATACGTCGATTTATAATCGATTTCTTCGTAAACACGCGGCGCAATGGCCCTGAATCCTCACTTTCTAGTAACCCCACACGTTAATCTCCATAGTGAGGTAATACAGCTACATGTAAACCTTTACTGTATGCAGCCCTTCATCCCTGTTTGTACATGCATAATATCAATAACCTGGGCAATTTAGTAATCTTGATGTCCGTTTAATATCTTAAAGACATTTGACCCTATGACCTTGAAGAAGTTGCTCGAGATGTTCAGACATTTGACCCCTTGCGACCTTGAAAGTTCAGCAAAGCCTTCATCCCAGCATCCTATTGGTCAAATACCAGTACTGTGGGTCTTTGGTTATTGGGAAGAAGGTGTTTGAAGTAAGATATGGATGACGGTTGACAGATGTACGACGGAGGCTGCACCTCAGATTTAGCTCAATTGCCCTTCAGACAGGTCAGCTAAAAATATTAAAATATGCACAAACATGGTAATGCGATGTAGACTGAGAAGAGTAGTCAAGCTATCTTCGGCGGTTATTTTGATGTCTTGGGTACAAACCATATTGTAATTTAATAAGTTATTAAGCGTAGGTAATACCAGTATCGTCGTTCTAGGAATAACATCAACAATAATTGCATGAAAATATCCACTAAACTTGATCACGTTAAGGATTATCAACTGTATTTGGCGTGTAGATTTCGTATGCCTACAGATCTACACTATACACCAATTCTATATAGGCATACGTTTGTCTGCATTGTAAGATATCGCTGAAGTGACTTGGAAATATATTTTGTTCCAGATGACATTGGTCTGTCTTCAGAAAGGAACAGGACGCATTTTAGTGTTCATGGTGATTGTAGTGCAGTGTCTACACTGTCATTATAATTGAATCTTATTATGTATCTAAATAAAGTGAAAACAATCCATTTAAGTATGTATACATAAGTCTCATAAGTAAACACGACAGTATGAAATTTAATTTTCGTTTAATATGTACAATTTCGAGGTTCATTTTATAAGAAAAGGCAACACTTATTGAAAGATGATGGCCTTCAAACACTTTTTTCTATCAGTCCCAAGAACAAAACAGCACAAATATAAGGACCTTGAAGAACATACATATGGTTTTTTTTTATCAGCTCAAAAACTGGACAATGCACAACTAGAGACCAAGGAGAACCTGCACATGAAATTGGAGAAGTATCCATGCTGTATTTCTCGTGAAAAAGCAATCAAAAAACTACAACTGTCAAATCCAAGATCACTGTCTGTCGGTCATATTGTTTTTCCGGGTCAATTTAAAAACTGGACAAAGTAAAACTATGGGCCAAACAGAACCTGCATGTTAAAATTGAGAAGGATCCATCCAGTACTTTTCAAGAAAAGTGGATCACAAACTATTTATGCAAAATCCAAGATGGCTGCCTGTCAGCCATTTTGTTTTTCAAATAAGCTAAAAAAAACTGTTCAATGCACAACTAGGTACCAATGGGAACTTTCAAGAAATAGTGATCACAAGAATAGTTTTAGGACGGACCACAGACGCAGAGGGATTTAAATAGCACACCATCTGATGATGGTGGGTTAAAAATGTCTTTGCTTGTGCAGTTAATTGTTATTACTTCTATTCCATAAATAGGTGATGATATACCATAATACCATATGTATTAGGTAGAAAAGCAACAAAACAAAGGGTCATCTGACAATCTATATATTTTTTTGTTGGTATCTGTTTAAAGATATAACCATATTTGGCCCGTTACCTTAGAGAGTCGATGAACAAATTTGTTATTCCTTCATCATAGCACAGTGATACTACCCGCAGAAAAGCCTTATCCTGGGACTTTTAGATACAGAGAAGAAGTGTTTGAAACATTTTAAGATATTTGACCCATATGACCTTGAAAGCACATCAAGGTCATTCATTCGAACAAACTTGTTGGCCCTTAATTCATCCCAGCATGCTACAGGCCAAATCTCGGTACCCTAGGCCTTTCAGTGATAGAGAAGCAGTTACTTAAAGATCTCAAATATTTTTGACCCCTGTGACCTTGAAAGTACGTAAAGGTAAATCATATAAACAAACTTGATAGTAATTCATCCCAGCATGCTAAATGCCAAATATCAGTACCCTCGGCCTTTCTGTGATCGGAAGAAGTTACTTGAAGATTTCAAATAGTTTTGACCCCTGTGACCTTGAAAGTAGGTTAAGGTCAATCATATAAAAAACTTGATAGTCTTTCATCCCAGGATGCTACATGCCAAATCTCAGCATTCTGAGCCTTTCGGTTATTGAGAAGAAGATTCTTAAAGATTTTACATATTTGACCCCTGTGACCTTAAAAGTATGTAAAGGCCATTGATATGAGGCTATTTTGTAGCCCTTCATTCCAGCATGCTAAAGGCATAATATCATCACCCTAGGCCTTATAGTTACTGAGGAGAAGTTGTTTGAAAGAAGTTTGCTACATTTGACCCATGTGACCTTGAAAGTAAGTAAAGGTCTTTGTTATGAGGAAACTTTGTAGCACTCTATCCCAGGTGCCTACTTGTCAAATATCAGCATCCTGCGCCTTTCGGTTATTGAGAAGAAGATTCTTAATTCTTTTTTACATATTTGACCCTGTGACCTTGAAAGTAAGTCAAGGTCCTTGATATGAGGAAATTTTGTAGCCCTTTATTTCATCATGTCATAGGCATAATATCATCACCCTAGACCTTATAGTTACTGAGAAGTTGCTTGAAAGATTTTTACATATTTGACCCCTGTGACCTTGAAAGTAGGTCAAGGTCCTTGACATGAGGAAATTTTGAAGCCCTTTATTCAAGCATGTCATAGGCATAATATCATCGCCCTAGGCCTTATAGTTACTGAGGAGAAGTTGTTTGAAAGATTTTTACATATTTGACCCCTGGGACCTTGAAAGTAGGTCAAGGTCATTGGTATGAGGAAACTTTGTAGCACTCTATCCCAGGTACCTACAGGCCACATATCAGCATCCTGGGCCTTTTGGTTATGGAGAAGAAGATTGTTAAAGGCAAAGTTTACGGACGCCCACGGTGGACGACGACAGACGAAGCACGATGGCAATAGGTCATCATGACCCTTTGGGTCAGATGACCTAACAATAGTGAAATTCAGAATTGGTTCTTTCAGGTTTTATATTTTCAGTTAATTGATCACATATCCAAGAAGGCAATTAATTCAAATATAATGTCCAAAACTGCAACAACAAACTAGAACTGTGGTCCGGGGGCAAACTCATACCCCCACCCCTATTTCTACAACAAATGAGGGGCACAACTTCATACTGTTCTGTCTATTCTCAAAAAATTTTAAAAAGATCTGTTGAAAACTGAGCGTATGCATAGCCGGGCAAAATTGTGGTCATTTTTTACATAAAAAGGGGAATAGCTTTCTGAAAAAGGGTCGAAAATGCAAATTCAGTTCAGGGGGCAGATCTTCATACTGTATTGTCTATACCCATAAATCTTTTAAAAGATCCATTGAAAACTGAGCGAATGCATAGTCGGACCAAATGGTGTCTACAGACTGACGGACAGTCAGACAGACGGACAGTCAGACAGACGAACAACCTGATTCCAGTATACCTCCCCCCCCCCCAACTTCATTGCAGGGGTTATAATGACATTGTCGTGATAATTATGTAAGAATAAATCAAGGCATTGAAGTGAAAAAAGAACAATAATAATTTCATTCAAGTTTTGAACACAACATAAATATAAACTTACTGAATAATAACAATAACTTATTGTCAACATTGACCGCCCTCCCTTTTAAATACATTGAAAAGGCTTACTTTTATCATTTTCCTATCTGTTAAGGTCTTTCTGTAAGATAAATGTCACTTCAATGTCAGTGTTTTCTCATCAACTACACATACTGGACATTTATAGCTGCGATGCATTATAATATTACAGAAAATTGAAACAGGGTCTAGATCACAAGAGTTATTTCCCTTGGTATAGAATATGCTGGCATACCGGCAGTATATAACCAGAAATATACTGATCATTACTATTTAATAATTTAATGGCACCAACAAGTTTGTACACAGGGTTTGAATACAGTGTGGTAGACAATACTGAGCTACATTTTTATCTACAATTTGCTTTTGTAAAAAACTTTGATCAATTTCAACACAGTCAATTCATATTTTCAACGTAATTTTCACATATTTAACATATCAACATCTATAGATATATCATAATAAAACAATAAAGCTGGTGATAAATGATGATTTTCTAGCATAACGTTACACAGTCTTGACAATTTACAAATGTATGCTTAGTTATCCAGGATAATTTAAAACAGATATTATCACAAACTGAACACATTTTGAAAAAAATAACACATCAATATTTGTTTCAGTCAAATACATTAAAGAAAATTTCATCTGTGTTTGGCTACATTTTAATTTGGAAAAAAAAATCACTTACATTAGCTCTATATCCATGATTATTTAAATTGAATTGTTTTTGTAAAAAATATCATAAAAACTTCCTTAAATTTTTTTTATAAAAATATCAGAAAAACTTCCTTAAATTGTTTTTGGTGACTTTTTGGCACAGACAAAGAGATGCACCATCAACTGATCAGTATTAATGTGGCTGATTCTGTTGTATTTGTAGAAACACCTAGAAATTGTATACGTTTACATTTTTATGAAGTTCTAGTTGCCCATTAACTTAAAATTTACATGTGCAAAATAAAATTGTGAATGAAAAGTATATACATGTACATTTAAGTACTTTTCTGGTGTTTTTAGAATAAATTTTTGAATAAAATAATAAGTAATCAGTTTGTTTTGGAATAAATTATAATATCTGTAATGATACTGAAAATATTTCAATATCAGGACTTCATTTTATAAAAACAAATATGAAAGAAATGAATATCTGAAGCGATTTGCTATTAACCCAACATTTTAATTACCTTTATAATTATGTGACCATGAGATTCTTTTAATGTACATTAACAGGAGGAACTTGTCTACTTGCCTCATTAACAAGGTGGCGCACCCAGAGCCTACAGATTTGCCATGACATATTCTAGGGGTGTAGAGAGCGAAGGTGAACATAATCCTTAGATATAGAGGATGCTTGTGAGGTAGAATATCAAAATGCCACTTTCCTACACATAATGATTGACTCTTCTCCCACCTACATGTACTAACCAAGTCAAGGAGAGACAGGCTGACAATGCAAAGTATGCATAACTGAATATAGCGAAATTTCTTAATGATTCGTACATGAAATAATGTCATGTGAGGAACAGGCAGAAAAAGTATTGTATACTGCAAGTATATACCACAAGTTTCAAAATCCATACCGAATCTTCTATTGGTACTTTACATGATTTGGTGTCACCTGTCCATGGTAAGATTGCTACAGTCATTTATATTCAATTACAAAAATTGGAGCAATTGCAATGTCTTAATATTTTAACTGAATGTTGTTAACATCATACATTTATATAATGACATGTTTAAAGGCCCAATATAAGTAACTTTCAGCAAAACTTGAAGCGAAAATCTAGCCTAATAACTTTTATATTTATAGACTTAGCTAAGATTAACTGATACTAGCAATATTCAAGATGAATTCTTACGCAGCAGTTGAAACTCAGTATTTGTAAACACACGTCCATTTTGAACTTCGGCTTGTTGTTGAAGTGGGCCCCACTTGCATTATTTTCAAGTCTTTGGATTTTCCTGTCAAGAGATTCTTGTTAGTTACCGCTCAGGTTAACTTTGTTTTAAGCTTATTTTTGCATATGGTTATCAACTGGATTTTTTTCAGAATTTTTCAGAATCACAAAAACTTTCCTGAAGTTATGTACATTGGGCCTTTATAAATTATCTGAAGCAGTATCCTGTTAAAAAATATCGCTGTAAAGTTCTTTCTATTAATTATCAATACAAGTTCCACACATTCCTTTCTTCTCGAACTGCTAAGGTTTTCTCAGCTACACCATGATAAGGTGTCATAGGTTTTGGTCACCACACAATGTCTTCTTAACAACGTATCTTCCGAATTGCGGATGATAGGCCAGCCGCTTTTTTTCTGTGACCCTCTCTGTTGCAACAGCGTCTTGCTTTGTAACATGTACCATGGTCGCTGGCTGAACATCCTGTGTTTAAGTGGTTGGTTCAGTCTTCATTGAATGACTTGGAACATGAGAGGAATTTGAAGACTGGTATCCTGAAGATGACATTTTCAATTGCATTCCCGGAAAACTTTGTGGCCTTAGTCTTTTAAGAGTCTGGTAAGAAATAATACGAGGATTATTCAAGCTAACCGAAGGGATTACAATGTTTCTGCCTTGGACTTTAAACATGTAAAATCTCTTTTTATTTGTAAAACCATTTGGCAGTTGCATTCCATCAAATCTGCGTATCGCAGGCCCACTTGCTGTACATGGAGCCTGAGGCGGCAATCCAACAGGTGGTACAATGACCCGACATAAAGCATGTCTGCCAGTACTGTCAGGTAAAGAAGAACGACTGATGGTAGAATTCACATCCACACTATTAAACCTAGGTCCAGTCATTAAATGGGGCGTACCGGACATGTATGATGTGCTAGTGTTTGTACGATTTCTTTTCTTCCTTGTAATATCACATTTTCTTTTTGTTGAAAGAAATCGTTGTCTGCATATTTTTGTACATTTGGAGTCTACCACTTGTCCATTCTTCATTTGTATATTTTCTAGCACAACTCGGCAAAGAGAATGCAGACATGGATCACTTTTCATATCTTCTGGAAATTTGATTGCATTTAAGTTCTTGGAATTTGAGTAACCTGCAGAATCCTTCCCAGAATTCAGAGTTCTCTCTGAAACACTGACACCCTTATCATGTTGGTGCATGCTGGCAATATCTTGAATTGACATGTTATTATCATGTGACTTAAGAGAGAAAACGGATGAAATTCTGATAGGTAGAGGCGGTTCAGGCTGCAGTGCAGTGACCATGGGTCTAGGTTGAGGTGCTGTCTGCTCATCTCTTTGTTGCAATCGCTGTGTATCACTAGGTTTTTCATGAGAAACATTTGAGTAGAGTCCACTCGACATGACATTCAACGACAAATTTTCTGGCGTGGGTTTGCTTGTTTTGATAGCTCCATCTGTCAATGATGTACCTGTTTTAGGCTTACTCAATGAATGCATACATGTATGGCATGATTCGGGCAGCTTAGACAAGTCGTTTTTATTCTGACACATTGCAGATGCATATTCATCGTCACCTTCAAATGGTTCAGATTTTATCCCGACTGTATTACCCAAAATTGCAGCGGAAAATTCATCATTGCTTAAAGGCTCTGTTTTAATTCTAACTTCACTTTCAGGCCGTGAAGAAGGATATTGAATTCCATTTGCAGATTCAGTCCTTTTTATCCTATTTTCACCAGCAATCAAAGACTCTGTAGATTGATTGTGTACCAAGGAGTTGACAGAAGCAGACTTGGTAAGAGATGTTGTTGTAGTCTTGGGCACCTCTTTTAATCGCTGTTTCAAGTGCTTAGACTTATGAGCTTTCTGACGTTTTCTTTTTACTTTTGATTCAGTCTGTGTACCTTCTGAGCACTGTCTTGAGTTCCGGGACTTTGACGGAGGACTGGCTTCTGTCTGTATGCACACTGATGATAACAACTTTGACAGAGGATCTGCTTCTGTCTGTACGTACGTTTGTGTTAACAAATTTGATGGAGTGTCCGCGTCTGTCTGTATACATGTTGACATTAACTTTGTTGTATAGGACACCTCAGTGAGATACTTAATCAGTGAGTTCTCATTGGCTAACAATGACATCTGTGAACATGTCGCATGTGAACCAATGACGGAGGTCATGTCGCGTTCAGTAGAACACTTTGGATCAGATGTATGAATCCTTGTAACGGCTAAATCTGCCATTGTTGGCTCTTGGTCAGTAGCTGTTGACACATCAACCCTTTCACTAAACATACAAGATTTATCAACCATCTCATCAGACACTGAACCGGTCGGTTCATCTTCAGCAAATGTTAAAACTGAACTTTCTTGTTGGAAAACAGAAGACGTGGACAGGTCAATTTCAGGCGTCTCATCTGAGGGAGGATCCATGTCTGTCTGTGCACATGTTGACATTAATTGTGTTTCCGGCAACGTGACATGAACTTCAGGCATGTCATGTGAGGTATTTGGCTTCGGAGAATTTTCTGAACACTTCAGTGATCTTTGGGACGTTGAGGGAGGACCCTTGTCTATCTGTTCACATGTTGACATTAATTGTGTTTCCAACAACGTGTCATGAACTTCAGGCGTCTCATCTAAGGTATTTGGCTTCAGAGAATTTTCTGAACACTTCAGTGATCTTTGGGACGTTGAGGGAGGACCCGTGTCTGTCTGTGCACATGTTGACATTAACTGTGTTTCCGGCAACACATCATGAACTTCTGGCTGATGTCCAAAGCTTGAACGATCTCTTTGAACATCATTATTGTGGCACTGTGAAGATGTTGTAGCTTCCAAGCCAGAGGGAGAAGTTGTACACTTTAATCTTTTAATTGGCTTAACACTCAGAACTCCGAAACCTTTTCTGAACATGGTAGAAATAGATTCCTTTTTGGTAGTTAAAACATTAAACTCTCCCAGAACTTTTCTATGCAGGTCAAATGAATGACATACATCTCTAAAATTATCACTGCCAACAAATTTGTTCCTTGAGTGAGCTGACCTGGATCTGTCTACTTGACAATGTTCAGCATCGAACTTTTGAAGACAGCCATCCTCTCCAAAAATCCACAGATCAGAGTTACTGAAAATCGAAATCATAAACAAATGATACAAAGGGTGTAAAAATTATTTAATTCAACAATACGATATTAATTGACTGATTAATGAATTGAATGGGAAAAATTCTTCTACAATGTATATAAACCCACTTACTAAAATTATACTAAAAGTGACGCCTAGAAGATTATTATTTTACATAAATAGATATTTTCATTTCAGTAATAATTACCATAACTTTAGTATGCAATATATAGTACCTACACCCATCTTTGTATCTAAGTATTACATCATGAAAATTGGTTTTACCTAAAAAACCTCAAATTTAAACACTAGTACCTTACACTTAAAGGGTTTGTTTATTACTTTGTTTCTTCATACAAGAGGCCTACAGGGCCTGTACCACTCACTTGGATACAGTTGTCATTTGGTTATAATGGTAAAATATTTTCCAAAAAAGATATCAGGGACAGACACCAAGACCAATCCTTGTAGCATATCTGTATTAATATCAAAAGTCTGATTATGCAGAGGGGATCTCTAATGTTTCCCGAGCTCAACTCAAAAACTAGGTCCTAAGGGTTGCTGCCAGATCTCCAAGGTCAATGCCAGTAATATCATGATTGTGAATTTGTCTCTTTATATGCCCAGCAATTGTATATACAAAAATGTATAGAGGATATCTAACAGTGTCTTCAGTAATACCAAATATATTTCACAAGTGGGGCTAATATTTTGATATTTTTCACGAGTGCTGTGTTCACGAGTGCGCAGCACGAGTGATAAATATCAAAATATTAGCCGCACGAGTGAACTATATTTCGTATTATTGTTAGATACTGTTAGATATTCTGTTTATTACATTTTTATAGCAAAATGTACAGTGACAGCTTTTGATTTTCCAAAATGTTGTTTGTAAGCAGTTTTCTGATTGGTCAAATCAGAAAAAGTGATATTTTTCACTATTGAAAATATCACTTTTATAGAATGAATTCTTTGATATTTTACTGGTAAAAATGTAATATATACACTCCAGTTAGTTTCTCAGTGGTAATGTTAGCCTGGGGGTCAACCGGTCATTTTGTACAATTCCAACTTCTTGGGGATGCTTCAAACAAAATAAAGTTGATCACTTGGTTCCAGACAAAAAAATTAGCAACTAAAAGCAATTAGTCAAATTACCATTTTCTGCCCTGTACCCTCAGCTCCCTAAAGGAAGGGATTCAGACCTACCATTTGTATAATGTTGAATCCCAACTACCTAATTATGTATATATGCTTTCAGCTTACAATCTAATATTGCTGATTCTATCGCTCATATACACAGACAAGTTATGCTAATCAAAATATAACCTAATTACAGAGTTTAGCCCTCCCATAGAGATATCAATTAAGACCCATGGAGTTCAGACCTACCATTAGTACAATTTGAATCCTAGCACTCTTTACCTAGGCCTAGGGATGCCACCAGTGAAATATGGTTGACATCCAAATGCTTACTGGTTCAAGTGAAAAGCATTTCTTGAACCATTATAGAGCTCTAAATAACCCATTTTTCTCCAGCCCTCAACCCCCTGGGTACAGTTTTCAATCCAAAAATTCTTATGATGCTTTTAGCCAAAATAAGTCAATTTCTATCAGTAGGGATGGAGCAGCAGTTTATGTTGAATGATGGACAAAAGAAGGATGAATGACAGATGGAAGGACGATAAAACAGACAGATGAAGAATGATAGGACGACTGTGAAGTCTACCTGTTACGCACAGGTAAAAAAACTACCTGTTACAAAAAGTTATCCCTGAAATTTTCAGAGTTCAGAAAAGTTACAAAAAGTTATCCCTGAAATTTTCAGAGTCCAGAAAAGTTTTAAAAAGGCATCCCTGAAATTTTCAGAGTCCAGAAAAGTTACAAAAAGTTATCCTTGAATTTGTCAAAGTCCAAAAAAGTTATAAAAAGTTACACTGGTAAATTCTAAGTTTTCAAAAAGGTACTAAAAAGTTATAACTTTTTTGTACATTTTCAAAAAGGTACCGACATATCAAAAAGGGTCTACAGGCTATATATCTAAAATCCTTTTTAAAAAAGTAAGCGACATCAGATATATGTTATGATGTTGACTTTAATACAACTGTATTTCAAGTTTCAATTTGATTTGTGCGAAAATGACTGAGTAATCATGAATTTAATGTTTGATTATGAAGCTAAATATTTACGGCTTGGCACATATGTGTACGTACAGGTATACGTAGGCCTATTAAAATCGTCATAACTCGGTCAATTTTTCGAATTTCAGGTTAAAAATTGGTATAGAGGTGTATTATGATCATATCAACAACATATCTTCTGATGTCGCTTACTTAACTCAGTATTTTAAAACATATTTTCTGAGGACGCTTGAAGACGCTTGTAGACGCTTTTAAGAGAGACCCTGATAGATCAAATAAACATATAACATAATTTATAAACAGTGGAAAGCAGCTATTAATCTCGGTGAAATAAGGTGTTAAATTCTTTAGAGTAGTAAAATTTTGTTTCATGAATAATTATATACCAAAGCATTTACCTCATTCTAATAATAAATCTACATGGCCGTCAAGGGGACAAAATACAAAGAGAGTGTGTTGCTGGTGTGTGTAAATCATGGTGGCGGCAGCCATCTTGGAATATTCATTCTTACCTCCCCTGCATTGGCATCGGTAATCCGAGTAGCCTCCCTTTAATCAATCGCACGTATGTTTGTTTGAATGTATGTACAGTACACTGTAAATTAAAAAAAAAACTACTTGTCCTATACCACTTGGCTAATATCTCCATGTGTGTGTATACATGTATGTGTGTGTGCTTGGAGATGAATTGTGTTCCGTTGTTTAATCAAAGTACTGAAAGTACTGAAACGCTAAAACTTCTAACAAAAGTATGTATTTTTTGACAGCTATTGCAGTGATTTTGTTGTGTGGGTTACTAAGTTTCGATATCAGAAGGTTTCAGAATAGGGATTAGGTTAGTAAGGATTTAGAGTAAACATAATTTACACGCAAATTGTTTAGATTGACGAGTTATTTTCAATGTACATGTACAATTTAGTGCAGTGCTTTTCCAATTTGACTAAAATATATATATTTTTAATTTTGAAATGAATATTGATCAATTTACAGGGAAGCGAATGTGTTTCTTTTAATATATGCATTGAAATAAACGGTATTAGTTTGTTAGACACAAAATGAAGCTTTATTTCATAAACCTTCCCTGCAAGACTTGAAACAATTTAAGCAAAAAATCACACCTGAGATCCAGTTGGAAATGCAAGATGAGGATCAATTACGGGAGCAATGGCAGATAAAAGTTGAAACGACATATACTGGTTTGTTTTGATAATAAAATGTTTGTTTGTAAGGTAATAACAGTTTGCATTATGACCATACCGACCTCCTAAAATTACGATTAATGAAAACGGATGTAATATAGCAATTTAAACATTTCGTTTCATTTCATTCTATATCATACATATGTACATGTATATCTCATAAAAGATTTAAGCTATGATGTCGTTTGTAGAAAACCAAATGCGACATTAACTTTAGAACATATATATAAACTATTAAGTCTTATAAACATTTAAGATATCGGATAAAGAATATCCCGTGCATCAGAGACACTAACGTATGCACATACATAGTAAGTCAAACATATCTGTATGAACATTAAACGATAGGTCCCAGAAGGATCTTGGTACCCACCATAGACTATCTTCATGTGTTTTTAAAAAAAGTTTATTTTTTCCTTTCTTTTTTCTTCTTAAGAAAAGGCATTATCAACTGAAAGATGGTATTCTGTGAGCTAAATGTCCAAGATGGCCGTCGGTCAGAAATCAAATCAAAACCAGGACTGGCTATGAAGCGATTATATAATCAAAGTTTAATACAAATTGCATGACAGTACACACGCACCTGTTAGCGGTGTGTCTGGGACATACAACGATCCGTACATACGAGTGTATATATAGCACCGATCGCGAGAGCTCGAGGTTATATATGGTGTGTGTAGCTATACACCGAGAGGTTATAATGTATACACAGATGGGTCAAACTAAGAACAGAGACGTAATATTTAAATGAGCTGTGAGAGTGAAAAATTGATTTCTTTGTTACAAATTGCATATAGGTTATTAAAGTCATCATAATTATCAACAATACCATGGGAACATCATTTCCTTTAATGTTCAGGCTTTCAAATAGTTCATATATCATGCGATTGGTAGTTATTCAAGCTTTTCCGGAGCGGGAGGGGAAAAAATGACATGGGTCAAAAGGTCACAGAATAGTGGCAGCAATAGACGCCAAAACTACTCGTAGTTTTAGCGCTAAAAACCATAAAATACGGCGATGAAACTTTCCTTGGTATGAAATTGTATATGCGACCCTCAACAATGTTGTCGAATTAATCAGTTTTGAAAGATATTTTCTCATAATTGTGGCACATTCGTGAGATTTGGGTAAGATATCTGTAATTAGTCGCGTCCGCCCGTATCCACGTATACGTACATTTACAGAGGTGTAGAAGTGATATATTTTGTTTCAGTCTACTGAGTAGATACACATACATTTGTACGTGTATACATGTGTGTATACTACTAAAGCCCCATCCCCGAATTCTTCTTGTAGAACAATTTCTCACATGCTCCACGACGGTCTCCAAGGTACAGCGATCTACGTGTATATCTCTGAATTGGCACCACTGTGAATAAGTAAACTGAAAATTGCAGCTGAAGTTTACTATCAGAAAAATGACAAAGCAACTGTTTAATTTGTTAAGAAGGAACTGTAGTAATTAAAAAGTTCCTGAAATGCACAAATCCCTTAATTAACATACACGTAGCACAAATCAACGAAGTTAGAGGCCCGGTGGTTTAGCTAAATGACAAAATTATTTAAGATATAAAGTATATATGTGTGTACCAGCAGCTATTTAAAACTTTATCTGAGCTCCATAAAACGAGAAGTGTCTTTTTAAACTAACAATTTATGTATCTATGCGAGTCTGACTGAACCAAAATAAAACTTATCTTAATAACTATAAACTTTACACAGTCTCCGCAATGCAGAAAACTACATCTTACCTATGAACAGATTGGAATCATCTAACATATCCTTTCACAGTGGAATCTATTACCCCTTGACATTCGGCACATTGTATCATTTTTAACCTTCAAAAATTCCATTCGTAACACAGACTTACCACAGGTACCAAATTTGTTTTTATACGGTAAACGAAAAAGTAATATCCTAAATACCAGATTAAGAAATCAATCTAGTACATTGAGAAATCACTTACTTAGAGTCAATCTTATTACTGGTCAACGTTGCCACTGTGGTTTTCCTAATGAAAATACCCACCACTTCTTTTTTAATTGCAATACTTACGCTGAACAAAGAATTAAGCTCTTCCGGCACCTTAACTCGTATATTCCTCTTACTGTAACCTTACTTCTTTATGGAGACACAACTCTTTCTGCGCATGAAAACGAACTGATTTTTATGTACTCTCAGCAATATATTAATGATTCTAACAGATTTTAGCTCCCCCCCCCCCTCTCCCCTTTTTGGGCCCCTAGCATCACCGATATGAGTCTTGGCATCCTCGATATCCAGGAGTTACGATCACCTACGCTCTCTATATCATGGCAAAACGAAAGGTACGCTCAGGTAAACAAGAGGCTCAAGGGCCTTAACGGACATCTGACAATCTATATATTTTTCGTTGGTAATTGTTTAACGATAGCACCATGTTTGACCCGTTACCTAAGAGGGTCAATGAACAAACTTGTTATTCCTTCATCGCGGCATAGTGATACTTCTAGCAGAATAGCTTTATCCTGGGACCTTTAGTTACTGAGAAGAAGTGTTTGAAACATTTTAAGACATTCGACCCATATGACTTTGAAAGCAGATCAAGGTCATTCATTTGAACAAACTTGGTAGCCACTCATCCTAGCATACTACAGACAAAATATCAGTACACTGGGCCTATAGGTAACTGAGAAGAAGTTGCTTACGAAATTTAACAAATTCGACCACTGTGATGTTGAAAGTAGGTCAATGTCATTCATTGTAACAACTTGGTAGCCATTCATCTCATCATGCCAGAGGACAAAAATATCAGTACCACGGACTGTTCAGTTATTGAGAAGAAGTTTCTTAAAGATTTTAACATATTTGACCCCTGTGAATTTGAAAGTAGGTCGAGGTCATTCATTTGAACAAACATGATAGCCCTATCCAAGCAAACTACATGCATAGTATCATCACCCTAGGCCTTATATTTACTGAGAAGTTGCTTGAAAGACTTTTAACACATTTTTACCGCTCTGAACCTGAACGTAGGTCAAAGTCATTTCTTTTTTACAAAATCGGTAGCCCTTTATCCCAGCATGTAAAATATCAGCACCCTGGGCCTTTGGGATATTGAGAGGAAGTCGTTTAAACATTTAACACAGTTGTCCCTTGTGACTTTGAAAGAAGGTCAATGTCATTTATTTGATCAAAAATGGTAGCCTTTCATTCCAGCATGCTACAGGCATAATATCACTACGCTGGGACTTTCGGTTATTGAGAAGAAGTTGCTTAAAGATTTTTAACACAATTGACCCCTGTGACCTTGAAAGTAGATCAAGGTCATTGATATGAGGAATCGGTATAGCACTATATCCCAGATACCTACTGGTCAAATCTCAGCATCTTTGGCCTTTGGTTATTGAGAAGAAGATTGTTAAAGAGCACAACGATGGATGAGCAAGATGGCAATCGGTCATCCTGACCCATTGGGTCAGATGACATAAAAAACTGAGCAATCGCTATGCTGGGCAATGCCAGCCGATCCTTTGAAGAGTACCAATGAGCTGCAACCTACTTCAAAGTCTACCTACACCCCTGGAATATGTCAAGGCAAAACTGAAAGCTCTGTGTGCGCCAGCTTTGTTGATAAGACAAGATGACTTGTTCCACACTTTGATATACATGAAAAGAATCGGGTGGTCACATAACGGTAAACAAATACAGGCTTTGAAGTCGCTTGTAGCTCCTTTGTAATCTTCAAAGGACAGGCATGTAGCATAGGGATTGGTCAGGATTTTTTTCACCTGAAAGTGCTTTCAGTTTTGCCACAACATATTCTAGAGGGTGGAGAGTGCAGGTGATCGTAACCCCAGAATATCGAGGATGAAGTTTTGTAGACCGAGTTAACAAGACGAAAAAACCCTCCTATTCTCCTAATAGTTATTGTACGTATACAAACTTACGATCCAGTTATTGTTGTTAAGTATTACTATTGATCCCAAAAAGGAAACATCCATCTAACGTGATAATTCCAGTTTATCTTATTGTATGGAAAAACAATATACAATGTACAACCGGATAAGTATTATTCAAAGGGATTAATTATCAAAATCACAAACCTGATAACCTGATAAACTTGAACCGATTCGTCCAGGCAAGGTCATGACCTGTCGCCCTTACAGAATTACTGAGACTATTGGAAGTTAGCTGTTCAGATTGGTCATGATGTCAAAATCATATAAAGATTTCAACTTATGCCTGATCATGTACTGAAGTCCTACAGTAAATGTACATAATCAACATTAAATGAATTCAAGAATATAAATATAAATTTATTATCAAAACAGATGAAAAACTGTCAATATAAGCATTAAACAGCATTCAGTTCCGTGTTATGGTCCTAAAACACAGAAGAGGATTGCAGACAAATAATCATAACATGCTAACGTGGGTTATTCATTCTGTCTGCAATCCTGGTCCGTGTTATAGGGCCATAACACTGAACTGAATGCTGTTTAATGCTTAAATAACTCCATTCACTTTGGCCCAAATCTTAACACTCTTAGGCTTAACTCCTATCTTAACAACTTTACTGTTAGAACATCACCACAGATAAACTTTACACAAAAACACAAACACAGCATTTCTCAAAGTGATAATGTTTAATTATCTAGAAATGTACATTTTCTTTCTCATTAGCACTGAAAATCTTTCTTCAGACATTGTCTTTAGTTCAACTAGCATACAACACACTGGAAACAAGTCTACAGATGCCCGAGTTACAATGGCTGGCTAACAAGTTCAGCATATTTCCCAATTTGTGTTGCCATGGACATGTCAACCGACTTGTCACTGAAATCAACCCTCAAACCTCCAATTAAACTGGGATCAACCTGTAAAAACAACAGAATCAAAATGATTACAGACTTATTGATGTTTATTGATATTTAATCAATACAAAAAAGATAGCTGAATACTATATATTTGTGACATTTTGTTTATATAATTTTGACACCATTTTGTATCCACAGGGTGAAATAATTGTATACTTGCTTTGACAGCAATAAGAGAAATTTGTCAGATTTTGGGGCTAAGTAAAGTATATTTTAATTGAAATATATGATTTCTGAAGTGTTAAAACATTATGTAGCGGATCTAGTCCGGGTCAATCTTAGGCGACCAGATAGCTCAATTGGTTGAGCATTCAACTAAATAATAATAATAATATACAACATTTGATATAGCGCCCTACATAAGCCACTCTAAAGAGTTTGAAAGGTCCCGGGTTCAAAGCTTGGTCTGGCCGTGAATTTTTCCTCTCCTGTTACATTTGGTGCCTGTGACCAAACCTTGTTTTAAGTACTGGGTGCATAATTAGCAAGGGGATACCCAAACATGGGTTGTTAATCATGATGTCTTCGGGGTTAAAGACTTTGTTAAAGGAGGGAGGAAGGTAATGGATCTAGACCGAGTCGATCATTGGCAACCAGATAGCTCAATCGGTTGAGCGTCCGTCTAGAGATCGGAAGGTCCCAGTTTCGAACCCCCAGTCTGGCTGTGCATTTTTCCTCTCCTGTTACAATTAGTGGTTTTAGTGGGGTTTTTTTGGTATTTTTTAAAGGAATATTTGATTGTTGGACATTTCCATATTCAAAATTCCTTTCCAATTATAGATAGACAAGCAAAACAATAACCAGTCTTTATACTATTACGATGTCTTCTATTAACTTTGAAATGAAAACATACATGCTACGACAATGGCAAACTAAACAGGGACAGAATAATGACAGCATGTAGAAACATTTCTTGTATTGCTGCATGTGAAATATGGCATCTTGTACTGCATGGTTGTCAAATTGAAAACATCACTAGGAAAAATATTCACAAGGTCTGGCCCTGGTTTAACTAACGAACTTAAGGAAACTCCTTAACTTAAAAATCTCCATAGGAACGCATTACAGAATTTAAGGGAAAAATCCTTAGTTAAGGAATTTTACTTAAATTATGTAATGCTTTTCTATGGAGATTTTTAAGTAAGGGAGTTTCCTTAAGTTAAGGAACGTTGATGAAACCAGGGCCTGATTAAGTTGAAAGCATCGCTACAGTTATATTTAAGGGGTATAATAAAACTAAGTAAAGGTATCACTGCAGTAGTAGTCACCAGGTCTGATAAAACCGAAGGTATCACTGCGATAATATTCACAAATTATGATAAAACGATCTACAGCATTGTTTAATAAGAGAAGAAACACATTGAGATACACTTACTTTTGTGGTAAGTACCAAACTTTCTCCCTTCTTAAGGAAGCCGTTCAGGATTGATGTCAGTTCCTTCTTAGAAGAGGCATCCAAAGGCTGCAAATACCAAACTGACTATAACTACACAATACAAATATGTACCATCAACGGGCGAGTTGATGTAACTGTACTTGGTATTTCAACATAGACTAATCAGATATATATATATACATGGATCCTGAATACCAAAAATTTAAAAAAAGAAATATGGCAACTAAAAAAAATTATGTAAATATATTAATCTTATGTTATTGAAGGTTGCCTAATTTTAAAGTAATTTTAAATAACAATTGAAACAAACATAGATTCTGTGTTCAATTATGTAGTGAATAGCAGTAGAAAGAGTGAGCACTGACCTTAGCTACAGTTACTGTACAGGAAACTGCTCCTCGCTCAGCTGCCATGATAGTGTTGAAGGAGGCAGTAACGCCATCAAGTTTGTTAAATCGTCCATTGTCAGCAAGTACTCCTGAAAACAACAATGAAGACAAGCTGAGAGAAGGTTCACACCCTTGGTCCTAATAACAAATACCCTTAACTCTTAACCTTTGACCTTAATAACAATTACCCTTAACTCTTAACCTTTGACCCTAACAACAATTACCCGGTACCCTTAACTTTTAACCGTTGACCCTAATACCAGTGTACCACATACCCTTAACTCCTGTGAAAGTAAGTTTTTTTTTATCTTTTTTTTTTTCAAAATACTACATGTACACATATCAAGTGGGTATGCATATGGACCATGACAATAAGATTTTGCTGATATGTATTCTTAAAATGAATAATTTCAAGATAACTAGTGGAATTTCTACTGTCTGGTCAGACGTTTTGCTTGGAGTTTCCAACTACGCAGCGAGTGCCATTTCCATTGTAAATACTCTACCTGCAGTTTGTAGGCCTATTACCATTACACGGTGATAAGGCCTAACTATCAAGCGAAAAGTTGTCGAATGGTTAAAATATAATGCAAGGACTATGTGACAGACGCATATTGACAGGTGGGAAATGTTACATATTTCTTCTGTGAAACCAGTACACACACAAACAAAGCTAAAATTTCTTCATTTGAATATCAGTATGTGTGCAATTAATGTCTGATTATTAATGTGAATGTGATTCAATAAATTCATACACAGACTTTGTCTCTGTTTCATCAGATGTATACATTTCGCGTCCCCTCCCTTACGGCCCCATTGCAAATCGGTCAGTTTATTGTTGCCACAAAAACTGTCAAGTTGCGTAGTCTCCTTTACTTTTATTTGGATTTCCCGAGTAATTTGCAATTTTGCAAGTGATCAATAAAGACATTTTCAGCAGACTTTGAATATTGGAATAGCAAGAAAATATAATTAGCAGTGCAGACACCTTGTACATTTAAGAACTGGCATTTAGGCTTTTGCTGGATGCCCCTTTGGCTTTAAGTTGGATGGTATGTAATTACATATTGTATCAATACCTTAAACACTGAACCTACGAAGTAACAATTTTTATTCACTTTGAAATTTTTAAATCATACTATGGAAAAACAGAAACTTATTTCTATAAAAGAGAGTGATATAAAAGGTTCCCTGGAGTAGAGCAATGACAGTAACCATATGTACACTGTATTTTAACCTTGTACATAGGAACAGGCCAACTGATCAATTTTGCAACACTGTTTTGACATTTATACCAATGACAATCTTTATTAAGGTGAAATATGTATATGTTGAAAAGGAGAACAAGCTTATAAAAAATCTCTATCATGTTTTCAAGTTATTGGATTTTAAGTATTGGACACTGACTGAAGTAGACACGCACAGTTTTTTCAACTCTCACTTATGAAATCGGACCAAGCTTCCAAACACTAAATATACCAAACCAACTTATATATGTACATACATACCAAAGAAATTAACTGTGACTTCAGAAAATGTCCCCCTCTCTGCAACTTTTTTCAGGAGGACTGAAAAACAATACAAGGAATGATGAGCAATACTACTGGCATAGCGATATTCATCGTCGGATACCCACGGTTGATCTCGCTTCACTAACTCACTCATCACCCGTGGGCAAACTCGCTGAGAAATCCTCGTAAAATATGGTAATTCGTATCTTAGAACCGACCAATCAAAATCCGATATGTAATTCTGAACTCTCCAGTTTGAAGACCCGTTTCGTGGTAAACCATACACAACAATGGCTGCGCCCATGAGAAAGCAAGTAAACGGCGAGTAGAAGATGTGTTCACAACGATGGCGGCGCCGATTAAGTCTTGTGAATTTTGTTTAAAAATCATACGAGACAAGTCTTACAGGTCGTTGACTTCAACAACAAGTCAAGAGCAATACAGTGCTACTTATCTAAGTTATGCTTCGGTATAGATTATATAATGCTTATTCTGATTGGTTTAAAATCCCATCGCGAAACTGCACTGGAACCAATCAAATTCTTCGTACATATTAATTACCTACGAGGATTTCTCGGCGAGTTTGCCCACGGGTGATGAGTGAGTTAGCGAGATCAACCGTGGGTATCCGACGATGAGCGATATCGAGAAACAAAGTTTTTCCTACTTGCAATACCCTGTTAAGTCGGTTATAAATGAAAAACATTTTCAAATTACACATTAGAGCATTCAAATGGTTATTTTTAGAATTAAGTCATAGTTTGACTTCATAAGTTTATGCCTTTTAGAAAAAGCATTGAATCCCTATCTAATAATTTCATAATTTTGTTTTCTAACTTACCGGTACAGAAATATTTCAACACCAGCATATCTTGAACACTTCTACTTTTTTTACAAGTAAACTAGAACTGCTGTCCGGGGGCCAACTCATACCCCCTCACCCCCTTGAAGTTATTTGTACAACAATGAGGGGCACATCTTCATACTGTACCGTCTATTCTCTAAAACTTTTAAAAAGATCTGTTGAAAACTGAGCGAATGCATAGCCGGACAAAATTGTGTCTACAGAAGGACGGACAACCTGACTCCAGTATACCCCCCCCCCCCCTAACTTCGTTGCAGGGGGTATAATTATATCAAAAACCCTGAAAATAACTTGCTTCTAATTTTGGCTCTTGAAAATTTATAGTACATAAGTTGCCTTGCAGATATAGACAAAATTGTTTATTCTGCGAAATGTTTTAACAAAAAGGAACAGCATATCAGAGTTAAAGAGGCATCACGGTAAAACTATATTTTTTTATGCTTATTTAGAATTATTGTATATATGAATTAAATGTATACTCTTGTGGAAAATTAATGGGTGATTTACGCTGAAATATGTTCTCAAAAATTTTAATTAATAATTAAAAAAGGGAATCACTATTCGTTGATCAACGATTTGGACATGTAAATTTTTTTGCATCACATATGATAACGCATGCGCATAATAAGCTACTTCGGTAAACAAAAAATGGCGATCCGCGTGACCTACATGTAACTACCAAGCGAAAAGTGGCCGAATGGTCAAATTTTAACGTAAGGATTATATTACGGAAGCATAATGAGGGATGGGAAGTATTCAAGGCAGAGACTAACAGCCCAATTGTTTGCATTGTTACAGTTTTCTTCTGGATAGCCGGTGACACAGTTTTGATTTGGTTTTGGGGCCTCCCAAGGGATGACTCTTTCATTCCTCTGTTACATGAAATGCATGTGTAAAACTTGAAAGCGTGCATTGTAATATTCCCTTTATAATATTCCAGTAAAACGGCATTATTTAATTATATTGCTGAAGAGAAAGACCTTTTCACATACAAGAAAAACCGTATGGGGGGGGGGGGGGGGGTTACGTTGTAAAACGCCGGTATCCCGCATGATCCCAGGCGATTGAGTTTAATGTATACAGTTTCAATTTGGAAAAAATGAATAAATTTATGTCATCATGTGCGGATAAAAAAATCTTGTCATACCTAATCTATAAAATACGGATTGTACAAATATTATCGGGTTTGGACCCCAGTATTAAATTTGATATGAACCAAAATATATGCATTATATAAGTGAAGTCATTAATTCATAAAAAAAAAAAAACATATACATGTCTGTCCCATGTCTGCAGTTGTGTTGAAAATGTTAACGAACCTTTATATTTACATAAAAAAAAAAGTAAAATGAATCATAACATTTATAAATGGATTAAGTATTGGACAATTATCTTCTCGACAAGTTCCAAATTTGAGATATATATTATACATGTATTCTACATGTTTAGTGCGTGGTGCGTCATATGAGAGTGCAGGGACTTCCCTGATACATATATAATTTTAAGTGTTAAAATATGTTGACGCTGAAAGTTGGATAGATTTTAAGATGAATATATAGATAGTCTGAAAAAAAATCTTCAAGACGTCGAGTTGTATAAAAAAAAAATCGGAATCATTTCATTTTATTTTTTTACTTTTCAATGCAAGCACACCTTTTGTGAAATGGTTCTAAATGAGGATTCGTGAAGATAACTTTTACAGAAATTAAGGTTTGCCCTATGGTTGTCATCGTCGGAAACCCACATGACACTGTTAAACGTACAATGTAAGAGTGCAGTGTCGTGTGGGTTTCTGGCGATTTGCATCGGTTTCAGTCAGGTACTGATGTCGATAAATGATGCAGAGATGTCGACATAAATTTCTTCATATGAATATCGTGTGTAATTAACGTCTGATTATTAATGTGAATGTGATTCAATAAACTTATACACAGACTTTGTGTCTGGTTCATCATCGGACGTACATGTATATACATTACGCGTCCCCTCTTGGGCCCCTTCGTCAAATTGACCGAGAACGCTTTCACTTGACGCGTGATCAGCGCTATTTTTATTAGGCTTTCCGAGGAATGCAATTTTGCAAGTGGCTAATAAACACATTTTGAGTGGCCTTTGAATATTGAAATAACAGGAAAATGTATCTGGTAGTGCAAACAGCATGTACATTCAAGAACTTCATTGTAGACTTCCCCGGGATGCCCCTTTAAGTCCATAGTGTTAAAGTCAATACCTTGTTTGTCCTGTCCTTTCTGTGTAGGGTCATAAAGAAAGTCTCTAAATCTGATGTCTGTTGACAGCATTTTCTACAAATCACAACAGCATTATTTTACCGATTCTTAAATCAATTTAATTAAAGGTTACATCAGTTGATATTGAAAAGACTGAAGATTTACTTTTTAAGCTTAACAAATCACACAATGATCTTATAAACACATTCACAATCTTTTGTATAATAGCATTTGGTAAGAAAACATGATATTTTCTGTTTTGAAGGTTATGTATTATATTGATACTTACAGAAAGGGAGATGAGGTCTTTTTCTACAGCAGGAAGTGCATTCTTTTTGGAAGCTGCAGAGTACAGGGCTGTAGCATACCTTCCTTCAAGACCATATACCTGGACTGGTGGCTATCAAAACAATCAATTTAATAATCTACAATATCAAACATGTTGATCTTACCCTCTCATTGTGACCTATGGATGCTACATGTAGATAGTGTATCTCTTCAACAAGGGTTGTTTATAAGTATACATATGCCTAAAAGCAAGGATTCAATGAGCAAAAGAATGATAAACCAAAGATAAATAAGATATCAAATAGAGACTGGTTATTTAGCGAGGTACAGTAGCGACTGAAAACTATCTAGCTGTAGTAAACTTAGCTATAGCTTCATTTTGTACCTCAAATCAGGATATTTAAAAAACAAATGTATGTTTCTTCAATGTGTATACATCACTGATTTTAAAGGGGCAATTAAGTGAAGTTTGTTTACTTTTTTTATAATATCACCAAATACTTAATAAAATTGCAGAATTTCTGTAATCGTTGTTAACTATATTCATACCAATGTTTTTTTTCAATTAATAATTAGGAAATCCTTAATCGTCCCAACCATGCAAATGAGACATATGTTTACAAACATCTCTGAGCACTTTTGACCTCACGGAGCAGGTGCAAAACAGCCTAGAAGTTGAGGATGCATCGGCTACACAGTATCTAATTATCAAGTACAGATTCCTTTGTCTGGATATAGATATTTTTCATTGTAATTGATTTTTAAAAATGTGGGTGCACTAAATTGCCTCTTTAATAGCTAGGTCCCATGCCTAATAGTGGAGCAACGTTCATCAACAGTGTTAAATCTATAAGATTTCATTTAATAATCACCTCATGTCAGCATAATGTTGTCAAACTAACGCAGAATTGCTGAAATATCGAGTGTTTACCATGATAAATGTTTTTTTCACAAAATAAGCAGAACCAGAAATTCCTTCTTGAAAAACAAAAGAAACTACCGCCATGACAGTTCACGTGTGATGTATATACTATCTCAAATCTCGTTTTTATATATATGGCATGCATGGCAAAATATGGAATTACTACGACTTCCTTATTTGGTGCACAAATGCACGTGCGCACCCATTCACAAATTTGAAAGAGCTCTTCAGAATAAAAACCAAGAAATTTACTTAAGTCTTAATCATGGCTGCCGCTTCTCATTTCTGAAGTTTATGCTTTGTTGCGTAAAATTGTTGTTTAACGATATTTAAGATGGATTTTAATTACAAGTTATGAAGGAGATCGACAGAAATGGTTTTATAATTTAAGTCTATTTACAGATGAGAACCAATCGGCTGATAAGTGATGCAAAAATCGCCTCGTGTGAATCACACCAGGCTTGCTCCAGTACGAGGCATGGGACCGATTTAATACCCGGCCTGGGCAGAGCCATAGAAGGCCGAATATTATTATTAGTACTATATCCTGTCATGTAATATTCTAACTATGATATGTTTTTATTAACCGAATGTTTATTTACAAAAACAAAATGCAAATAGACGTATTGATTGTCATATTTGTGCCATTATAACCTCATAGGTAAATTGTGTGTATTTTAGTACTTTTTGACTGTCAGGTAATCGTGTTGTACTTACCTTTACCAGTTTGTGTTTTACAGCTGTTGAACTAAATTGCCTCACCTAAAAAAAAATATCAAGTTTTAGCACAGGGACACGGTATCGAGCACATGTTTTAGCACACGGACACGATATCGAGCCCCATATATTTTATACATACATACATTACTTACTATTGTAACGAGTCCCTGTGTTATAGTAAATCAGCATTAAATTATTGAATTTGATTGTTAAAAACTGCCAGAATCATTCTCTAAATAAAGGGGACAATTTCGTCATCACGTTTCCTAAATTTGGCAGGTAACCGACATATATTATTGCTTTTATTAACGGAAGTTTGGCATACACAGAGCTTATAACTTGTGATTGAAATTGTCTGATAAATTCTGCAGTCAATGGAGACCCAGGCAAGGTCAAATTTTAAGTAGCGTTATTCTAAACTATTTCGAAGACAAGACATTCAAAACCTCGCAAAAATGGAAGCCATTTGGAATAGTTTGATATCTCTAGATTTATTTAGTTATTTGAAAACTCTATTAGGTGCGAAAACTAAAAAACTTACCACTTGTCCAAACTTTAATGAAGCCATGTTGAATGAGGCCGGTGGACTTGCTCAGGGAAGCGTTTGAAATACTTTTCGAAATTACCTTAGGCTTAAGCGTCTGAAGGAAGCTGAATGTGGAAGGGCACCGAGACCCAAGCATGGGTAGAACTTGACGTAATATAAATAACCATTGACGATGCCACGTTACGAATTAGCTCTCATTTTAAAGGATATCCCCAGGGTAAGAGTAACATTTCAAATGTAAATATAACCGCATATTCGTGTTGTTGTAGGTAGTTGCGCACTGCAAAACTCCAGAAAATAATTATTTTTAAAATAGTCAACTCGCCCTATTTCTGCTATGTGATGATTTAAAGAAATAAGAGGACGAGTCGTCTCTTTGATAAAAACATACTACATATATATATATACATCAGTATTATCAAAGACAAATATCATTTATTTTATTCATAATCAATGAGACAAAATCATATTAACAACATCACAAGTAAGACTTCTACATTAGGGGTGTCTTTGGGCGAGCCCAGAACATTGTTCTTTACTGTTCTCGGAACAAGAACAACCTTTCTGTCACCCTAACGACAAGAACAAATCATGAGAACACGTTCTCGGAACAAAAATCTCACACCACCTTTTAGGCGAGAACAGCAGGAACAAAGATGGCGGCTAACATGTCATAACTAGTTTATGGTTTCCATTTTTTCTTATATATTGTGCAATCAGTTTATAATTTCCGATTTTTTATATTCATTAATTAAAGTTTACAGTTTTGGTATATTAATTTGTGCAATCAGATTGTAATTTATGCTTCAGGGAACCACCTCCCACGATATACTTTCGTGAGGTGAGGGGTACTCGCAAATCATTCAATACGTGGTTAAATACAGTTCTGCTTATTCAGCTTCATTCAAGCTTCATTTTTCCGACATCTTTATTTGTTCTTGGTTTGTTCTAGCTGTTAGAGCGTCATTCCATAAGAACAAGTAAGAACATGTTCTTGATTGTTCTTGGACAATGTTCTCGGTCCCGCCCAAAGACACCCCATAATTCCTATCTTAAATCGTCCCCATGTGACACCAAAAAACTTGCATACCGTACATATATCATTAGTGTGTTCTACCATCGAATACGCCTCAGCAATCTGGGATCCATATATATCATAGGACGTGGATAAATTAGAACTTGTCCAAAGGAAGGCGGCCCGTTTCATAACAAGGGATTATACTAGTAGGAACCCAGGATGTATGACAAAAATGCTCAGAAAATTGGACCTACCATATATGGCCATTGATTCAGCATCATACTTGATACCAGAGATACAACGCAGGCGACAAATTAAACAAAGGCAATTTACGGATTACATGTATGTCTCGATCTCAAAATATTGTGGAAACCTCAGTAAAAAACAATTCTAGGTGTTTCGTAGTTAAAACCTGCAAAACAAACCAAAAGAAAAACTCATTTTTCGTGAGGACTGTGTGCAGTGGCCGATTGGAATATCATGGACGAGTTCGCTTGTTCATATGGACAATACAGAAGGGTTCAAATCAGCCCTCCTGAAGTATGACTAGTACCAATTACGGCACAGCACTCTCTCTCTCCAGATTCGCTATGTCAATATTGGTCTCTAGAGTTGTACAGATCCAGATCCAGAATGTCCTACATAAACTTGTATTATATTGGCTCTGCATGACACCCAAAGTGACCAGACTTTGACATTTGCAAAGAAAAGGGCACTTCATACACAGGGGCATGTATTAAAGTGTATACATATATGTACATCCTTGACGAAATATTTAATCAGATCATAGAGTCATGATCAGAACCCTTCATATTAATAAGCAATATCTTCCAAAAATAAGATAAAAGGATTCAGTCAGTGTGGCTCGTACATATATATTCATGTATTGCTCCTTGTTATACCCCTTTTTTTATTTATTTTTTTTGACAGAAACTCAAGCTTCTGTTGAATGATTGAAGAAAATAAGTCTAAATATTGATGCAAGTGAATTATTCAATCAGACTTTTCGGTCACTTTAAATTGATCACAGCATGTATGACATTTTATTGAATTTTATTCATTCATTTCAAAGTCCTTTCAGTAAAGGATATTAATATTGATGGTACATGTACATATTAAGATATATATAATTATGAGATTTTATGGTATACAAGAGTACATTTTTGTAAAGACAAACAAACTATACCGAGGGTCAGCTCAGTAGAAGGTCATTGCTAGCTAGCTGATCAGCAGAAGGTCCATGCTGTCTTTGACGTACTTGAATTATGATGCACATGTATATAGTGTTAACATGGAAAGTTCCTAACAATGTTAACTTTGGCAATGATGTGGATCTGTTGGCCTTTGTTTCATGAGGAGGTTACTTTCTGCCTACTTTCACTTTTATTTTTATGTTTCTTTCTGCCTACTTTCACTTTGATTTTTATGTGTCCTTCTGCCTACTTTCACTTCAATTTTTATGGGGTTTTTTTGCCTACTTTCACTTTGATTTTTATGGTTCTTTCTGCCTACTTTCACTTTGATTTTTATGAGGTTTTTTGCCTACTTTCACTTTGATTTTTATGTTTCTTTCTGCCTACTTTCACTTTGATTTTTTTGTTTCTTTCTGCCTACTTTCATGTCGATTTGTATGTTGTTTTTTCTGCCTACTTTCACTTTGATTTTTATGTTTTTTTCTGCCTACTTTCACTTTGATTTTTATGTTTCTTTCTGCCTACTTCTCTTTGATTTTTATGGGGGTTTGAGCCTACTTTTACTTTGATTTTTATGTTTCCTTCTGCCTACTTTCACTTTGATTTTTATGTTACAGGCAGCTCTCACTTCTGCTTTAAAGAGGAGTTGTCAACATGTATGGAAAGAGGAAGGTGTTGTCAGGAAGATAGAAAACTTAGGAACAAAGCCCTTGCCATATCGAATGAATGTGCATGGTTCACAAAATTACACTGGAAGGTAATCATAAAGACCCTGTGCGGATCACATCTGTATAATGATAGTGAATTGAACAGACTTTACGTTTTGGTACACACTAATTAATTTCTATACTTATAAATGTTTATGTTTCTTAAAAAATATTCTCTCACCAGTACCATACTTGCCAACTTTTTGAAATTTCCATGGGGGAGATTACGCGTGCTCAGAATTAAAAACATAAATAATATGTTAACATGTACATTCAGAGGAAAAATAACCCTTTTAAATGGCTTCTTTTGAGTTTTTCTTTCAGATGAAATCATCACATCTTTAAAAATAGGAACAGTTGAGCAAATTTCAAACCTGAAAATGCAAAATTTTAGGGTCCAAAATCGGGAGTCTCCCTCCTAAATAGGGAGGGTTGGCAAGTATGCAGTACCTCACTAAGTCATTTGTGTGAATTCTCTATATTATTTATGCTACATTGGTCTTCGTGAACTGGGCTAGAAATATTGATGCAGAAGTTATTTATGTGTTGCTTTATTTCTACAGATTTTGGTTAGTAGTTGTTAAAGCACCTAAAACAATTGATATTGTTTGGACAAGTGCTCTACTGACCAACTGTCCTCGATATCTAGGGGTTACTATCACCTTCTATACACCCGTGCTGGAATGTGTCATGGCAAAACTGAAGGCTTGCTCAGGCTGTCAGGTAAAATAAAATCTGACCAATCGTGAGGCTCAACGTCTGTCTTAAAAAGATTACATAGGAGCCGCAACCGACTTCAAATCCAAGCTCTCAATTTTTACCGTTATGTGACCACGACATTTCTTTTGATGAACATCAAAGGATCAAACCAATATTCTTGCCTCATCGACGAGGTGGCACAAACAGAGCCTGCAGTTTTGCGATGACATATTCCAGGGGTGTAGAGAGCATACGTGAGGGTAACCTCTGGATATCGAGGATGCAGTTACAATAATGTACCCGATACACCTGATTACTTTTGACCTTAACTCATTAGGGGTCATCTACTACCAATAACAAACCAATGAATGAAATCTTATCACTGTCAAGTATACAGGGTCCTAAAGATTTTATAATTGGTGAGACACCCTTTGTAAAGGCTGCTGCAATACACCCTGGGAGCTTTGGCCTTTGACCTGAAAATCAAGAGGGATCATCTTCGACAAACGGCCCCACTTCTCTTCAAGAACATTTGAAGGGATTTTAATCTAAATATATGGAATCCCTGGTCCAAGGAATGTAAAATTTATTTTAGCAAATGGTCTGCGTGGACTGAGATTGAGTCCATACACATCTTTTATTATGATAACTTAAAATGTGTAAATTTAAATCAAATTTGTTTCCGTGCTAATTGTCTTGACACAGTCTGGCAAAAAATATTTGTATTTTGTACGTATATTCATAATAAATGACCGTGTGCAACCTGACATGATCTACTTTATACGTAGGACTGGTACTTTTTCTACAAATCATTTATTTCTACCAGGCTACTGCTAAACCAAAATGATAAAACTTCCCTTTGATACGGATGAATAATTAGGGACACCTTATAGTTATTACTCTGTCTTTGCCTCTGAAACACATTTCCCTTCTATAAGTTTGTAACCTGTCATAAAGGAGGAATGAAATTTGGAAAATTAGAAAGTGTGTTGAATACTTCATTTGGTCATTCAAAGGTCAAGGTGATATGCAGTCCCGCACCTTGTCTAATTACATGCAATAATAATTGTAAACCCCAAGATCATCTGATCAATGATCAAGCTTATATTTTACATCTTTACCTAAAGATCATCTGATCAATGATCAAGCTCATATTTTACATCTTAACCTAAAGATCATCTGATCAATGATCAAGCTCATATTTTACATCTTAACCTAAAGATCATCTGATCAATGTTCAAGCTCATATTTTACATCTTTAACTTAAGATCATCTGATCAATGATCAAGCTCATATTTTACATCTTATCCTAAAGATCATCTGGTCAATGCTCAAGCTTATATTTTACATCTTAACCTAAAGGTCATCTGATCAATGATCAAGCTCATATTTTACGTCTTTACCTAAAGATCATCTGGTCAATGATCAAGCTTATATTTTACATCTTATCCTAAAGATCATCTGATCAATGATCAAGCTCATATTTTACATCTTATCCTAAAGATCATCTGGTCAATGATCTAGCTCATATTTTACATCTTTACCTAAAGGTCATCTGATCAATGATCAAGCTTATATTTTACATCTTTACCTAAAGGTCATCTGGTCAATGATCAAGGTCATATTTTACATCTTTGCCTAAAGGTCATCTGATCAATGATCAAGCTTATATTTTACATCTTTACCTAAAGATCATCTGGTCAATGATCAAGCTTATATTTTACATCTTAACCTAAAGATCATCTGATTAATGATCAAGCTTATATTTTACATCTTTACCTAAAGATCATCTGATCAATGATCAAGCTCATATTTTACATCTTTACCTAAAGATCATCTGATCAATGATCAAGCTTATATTTTACATCTTTTCCTAAAGATCATCTGATCAATGATCAAGGTCATATTTTACATCTTTACCTAAAGATCATCTGATCAATGATCAAGCTCATATTTTACATCTTTACCTAAAGATCATCTGATCAATGCTCTAGCTTATATTTTACATCTTTTCCTAAAGATCATCTGATCAATGATCAAGGTCATATTTTACATCTTTTCCTAAAGATCATCTGATCAATGATCAAGGTCATATTTTACATCTTTACCTAAAGATCATCTGATCAATGATCAAGCTCATATTTTACATCTTTACCTAAAGATCATCTGATCAATGCTCAAGCTCATATTTTACATCTTTACCTAAAGATCATCTGATCAATGATCAAGCTCATATTTTACATCTTTACCTAAAGATCATTTGATCAATGCTCAAGCTCATATTTTACATCTTTACCTAAAGATCATCTGATCAATGCTCTAGCTCATATTTTACATCTTTACCTAAAGGTCATCTGATCAATGATCAAGCTTATATTTTACATCTTTACCTAAAGATCATCTGATCAATGATCAAGCTCATATTTTACATCTTTACCTAAAGGTCATCTGATCTATGCTCAAGCTCATATTTTACATCTTTACCTAAAGATCATCTGATCAATGATCAAGCTTATATTTTACATCTTTACCTAAAGATCATCTGATCAATGATCAAGCTCATATTTTACATCTTTACCTAAAGGTCATCTGATTAATGCTCTAGGTCATATTTTACATCTTTACCTAAAGATCATCTGATCAATGATCAAGCTTATATTTTACATCTTTACCTAAAGATCATCTGATCAATGATCAAGCTCATATTTTACATCTTTACCTAAAGGTCATCTGATTAATGCTATAGGTCATATTTTACATCTTTACCTAAAGGTCATCTGATCAATGCTCTAGGTCATATTTTACATCTTTACCTAAAGGTCATCTGATCAATGCTCTAGGTCATATTTTACATCTTTACCTAAAGATCATCTGATCAATGATCAAGCTTATATTTTACATCTTTACCTAAAGATCATCTGATCAATGATCAAGCTCATATTTTACATCTTTACCTAAAGGTCATCTGATTAATGCTCTAGGTCATATTTTACATCTTTACCTAAAGGTCATCTGATCAATGCTCTAGGTCATATTTTACATCTTTACCTAAAGATCATCTGATCAATGATCAAGCTTATATTTTACATCTTAACCTAAAGGTTTTTTGTTTTTTATTTCAGCTACTTTGTGATGAACTTTGATTCCAGTTCAGATGCCAAGGATGCAATAGAAAAGCGATTACGTCGGGATGCGGATGTTGTTCGGCGCACTGTTTTCTTAGTAGCTGAAGAAGAAGAGCCACCGTGTATGAGGGGACTGGAGTGCCAGTTTGGTGAAGATGTCTCTTTTGTTGGTGAACGTTTGTCATGGAGAACTAAAGCTCTTAAGAAGACAAATCTATATACGGGATTAAAGAGGAATAAAAAGAATAAATGAGAAACTGTGTGGAAGTACATGTGAAACACTGAAAGATGAGGAGCTGCTTAGTAATGTATGTTACGAAGTCATGTCGCCTATAGTATGTGTGTAATTATTGATGAATTTCTGAAACTGATGTATCTTCGGAACATTTTAACTTAGTAAAATGATACTACCGTATGTTAATTCCATTCATGATTAGTCAAAACAGTTAAATTATTATTAAATGGGGGAGGGAGGGGTTGTGAACAGGGGTCTGTTTCTACAGAAAATCAGATCTACAAGTCTAGACTTCATCTTCCTTACAGAAGGTATGATCCCATTATTATTACAGTATGTTTAAATCATCATTACTGCTTGTCAATGAGTATGCTTTCAATTTACTGTTATTATTCTTCAGTAACCATGCATTGTTTATCAGATAATCTAATTTGGCTTAAATTCAATCAGTATCATGACCATGATGCATTTAACTTGAAGCACTTTTTTGTGTAGCGCATAGTGCTGCATACTAGTATAGTGCTATTATTTCTTAGATCCACTTTTAAAATGAGGTGTCAGAGTTTGAGGAACATGATTGAATAAAAACAATTTGTATGAAACACTTGGATATGGTTATATTGTATACATATTTATTTTGGCACACTCAAGTTTTAGCACAAAAACAAATTTGAACAGATTTAATAGTACAATGATAAATTCATTAAATTGACGCAACAATAAAACTTGTCATAGAAAAGTAATGTACAGAAATATCAATTAAATCATTATTTCGTGGAAAGTCTGCGCAAAAAAATGCTAAAATTTGTACACTTGCATTACATGTTAATTTACAAACTTTTTTTTATAAAGATGTATAATAAGTACACACATGTTGGTTATTGATTGTTGTTAGTCTAAGACAGGGTAATGGAAGATAACATAGGGATACTTACATGGAAAACAAAAATTGAAAATTCATGAAATTAAACATTTTTTGGCTTCACTATCAAGTAGCTTTGTGTGGAATCTAACTGATCGTATGTTTGTGTTTTACAGCTCATTGACAACTACGCTTTTCGGACCAAACAATTTTATTGTGTATAGAACATGGTGGTAATTTCATAAAAGAGGTCAAAATGAGATCAAATTTAGACTTGCATATTGTAAAAAGAAAACCAAAAAAACAACTTGTTAAGTTTACAAGGAATAAAACAAAACTTTTATAAAAGTCATGTGATAGTCATTAAATGGGATAAAAAATTAAAAAAATTGCTGAATAGTTTGGAACGATTACAATGGACTGAGCTGTTTAAATCATCATTACTACTTGTCAATGATTATGTTTTCATTTTACTGTTATTACTCTTCAGTAACCATGCATTGTTTATCAGATAATCTAATTTGGCTAAAATTCAATTGGTATCATGACCATGCTTTAACTAAAGCACTGTGCTATTATTTCTTAGATCCACTTTTAAAATGAGGTGTCAGATTTTAAGGAACGTGATTGAATAAAAACAATTTGTATGAAACAGAGTAAGCTGTCAGGATCATTTATACATCATAATATATTTGGTAAAGTCTGTAAAATAAACTGCTTTATTTCATATAAACCAAGAATGGGTCTGCACCAACATCATTGAGTAGGATTTTCATGTCATAGACATGAAAGTAGTCGTTGCTAACATTTAAAATTGCTACAAGGCGAATCATCCTTTTCAAAAAGATGCAAAAGAATAATGTAGGTGTGTCAATTTTGGAGTCAAGACTCAAGGGAGGATAACTTCCTCACTACAACTGGACAGACAGGGTTTGAGTATTGGTTTAATTTTAAAAGTTTTAGTTTGTTGCTAGACTCGGTATAAGATACCAAAATTTGATATCGTTCTTATTAGTATGTCATAACTTCGTTTCTCATTAGTATGTCATAACTACGTTTCTCATTAGTATGTCATTTGACTTCGTTTCTCATTAGTATGTCATAACTACGTTTCTCATTAGTATGTCATTTGACTTCGTTTCTCATTAGTATGTCATTTGACTTCGTTTCTCATTAGTATGTCATAACTACGTTTCTCATTAGTATGTCATAACTTCGTTTCTCATTAGTATGTCATAACTACGTTTCTCATTAGTATGTCATAACTTCGTTTCTCATTAGTATGTCATTTGACTTCGTTTCTCATTAGTATGTCATAACTACGTTTCTCATTAGTATGTCATTTGACTTCGTTTCTCATTAGTATGTCATTTGACTTCGTTTCTCATTAGTATGTCATAACTACGTTTCTCATTAGTATGTCATAACTTCGTTTCTCATTAGTATGTCATAACTACGTTTCTCATTAGTATGTCATAACTTCGTTTCTCATTAGTATGTCATTTGACTTCGTTTCTCATTAGTATGTCATTTGACTTCGTTTCTCATTAGTATGTCATAACTACGTTTCTCATTAGTATGTCATAACTTCGTTTCTCATTAGTATGTCATAACTTCGTTTCTCGTTAGTATGTCATAACTTCGTTTCTCATTAGAATGTCATTTGACTTCGTTTCTCATTAGTTTGTCATAACTTCGTTTCTCATTAGTATGTCATTTGACTTCGTTTCTCATTAGTACGTCATAACTACGTTTCTCATTAGTATGTCATAACTTCGTTTCTCATTAGTATGTCATAACTTCGTTTCTCGTTAGTATGTCATAACTTCGTTTCTCATTAGAATGTCATTTGACTTCGTTTCTCATTAGAATGTCATTTGACTTCGTTTCTCATTAGTATGTCATAACTTCGTTTCTCATTAGAATGTCATTTGACTTCGTTTCTCATTAGTATGTCATTTGACTTCGTTTCTCATTAGTATGTCATAACTACGTTTCTCATTAGTATGTCATAACTTCGTTTCTCATTAGTATGTCATAACTTCGTTTCTCGTTAGTATGTCATAACTTCGTTTCTCATTAGAATGTCATTTGACTTCGTTTCTCATTAGTTTGTCATAACTACGTTTCTCATTAGTATGTCATAACTTCGTTTCTCATTAGAATGTCATTTGACTTCGTTTCTCATTAGTATGTCATTTGACTTCGTTTCTCATTAGTATGTCATTTGACTTCGTTTCTCATTAGTATGTCATAACTACGTTTCTCATTAGTATGTCATAACTTCGTTTCTCATTAGTATGTCATAACTTCGTTTCTCGTTAGTATGTCATAACTTCGTTTCTCATTAGAATGTCATTTGACTTCGTTTCTCATTAGTTTGTCATAACTTCGTTTCTCATTAGTATGTCATTTGACTTCGTTTCTCATTAGTACGTCATAACTACGTTTCTCATTAGTATGTCATAACTTCGTTTCTCATTAGTATGTCATAACTTCGTTTCTCGTTAGTATGTCATAACTTCGTTTCTCATTAGAATGTCATTTGACTTCGTTTCTCATTAGAATGTCATTTGACTTCGTTTCTCATTAGTTTGTCATAACTTCGTTTCTCATTAGAATGTCATTTGACTTCGTTTCTCATTAGTATGTCATTTGACTTCGTTTCTCATTAGTATGTCATAACTACGTTTCTCATTAGTATGTCATAACTTCGTTTCTCATTAGTATGTCATAACTTCGTTTCTCGTTAGTATGTCATAACTTCGTTTCTCATTAGAATGTCATTTGACTTCGTTTCTCATTAGTTTGTCATAACTTCGTTTCTCATTAGTATGTCATTTGACTTCGTTTCTCATTAGTATGTCATAACTTCGATTCTCATTAGTACGTCATAACTTCGTTTCTCATTAGTATGTCATAACTTCGTTTCTCATATTAGTATGCAATAATTTTGTTTCTCATTAGTACGTCATAATTTCGTTTCTCATTAGTATGTCATAACTTCGTTTCTCATTAGTATGTCATAATTTCGTGTCTCATTAGTACGTCATAATTTCTTTTCTCATTAGTATGTCATTAATTCGTTTCTCATTAGTATGTCATAACTTCGTTTCAGCTCATTTGTCATTTGTCATTTATAGATATTGAACTGTGTAATTCGGATTAAAGTTGTAAATTGACAGTATGCAAGTCAAGTTCTGCTTTGGAGATGGCCCTCTGTTTTCTTCCAAATTTACTTTGACCTCAGATTGGCGTGCATTCTCTAACTCCAGTGGACATTTTATTAAGTTTTTGATGTGGAAAGTTTGACTAATTTGTTTGCTTAAATAATCTTGTTCTCTTCCATTTTATCAAAGAACCACACGCATATAAAGTAACATCTGAAAATGTTGTGGCTTTGGAAATGAGCTTATCGATTTTTATAACTTTCAAAAGTTTATTTTCAAAGTGCATATTGTATCAACTATTGATGAAGAAGATACAACTCATATTTACAAGTCGCTGACAACAAAGTAAAAATAATAGCAATAAATAAAAAAAATATGCTAATGTTAAAATTAGGTTAGGACGAATCGGTTATTAAATAGCTAACGCCAGCCAATTCTAAGATATTTAGCATGCTTATCCAATTTTGACTTCAACTAACTTTGTAAAAGTTGGATTTTTT
Organism: Mimachlamys varia; assembly: GCA_947623455.1. Lineage (NCBI taxonomy): Eukaryota > Metazoa > Mollusca > Bivalvia > Pectinida > Pectinidae > Mimachlamys > Mimachlamys varia. The sequence continues at coordinate 35,855,547 of OX392531.1, read as the reverse complement.
GAACACATGCAGTGCCTTACCGTACTCGCATAGATGTACACCTGTAAAAAAGTATGTACTTATGCTCATTATACTGACAGATCTGAAGCTCCAACCTGCCTTAAAAATGATTTATTTAAAAGTAGTCTTTCATAAAGACCGACACATTTAATGCTAAAAGCTGTGAAGGTATATACAAATGTAGCGTTGATGGTTGCATCTCGCACTGTATTGTTACATGGAAGGATTGTCACGTTATATATCAAAATTTAGGGCATTTATTCGTTTTAATTAATAATTTTCAAGCAAAATTGGAATCTATAAAAAAAATTACCAAACAAAAAACACCGCCATTTTGACTTGATCTAGTGCGGAAGTTTATGACGTCATGTACTTGTCCCAGGCGTGACGTTTTAAATGAAGTCTTCAACCAATCATTGGGCTGACGCAAAATAATATAACGTGCATGTTTATTCAGTATGATAAAGTTGATAAATACTATTGTCGCTACTTGTGACGTCTTACTATAAACTATCTTATTGTAACAGGAGCCTGTGCTCTTATGTACTTCTACCGTTTTCGGAGATTGTCAATACACCACGTGCAGTAAACATACAATACAATATACATATGGATAAAGTTATACAACTTATGGATGTTTGCTTCACTAGTAAAATCTTGTTAAGGACCATCTAAATGGGCAACGACATTGTTGTTTTGTGCAACATGTATGATCTATATGAGATTATTGTCCCGTCCTGGAACATGCATTTTCGCATGGTTTGCCAAAATTAACAAATACCTTGACAAATAACATGTCCAAAGCAAGTTTCCATGGTTTGTCATGATCTAGTTAATTCTGTTAAATATGTCCGAAATAGTGATTAATAAGCTTGTAAAGTTTCTAAAGATATGTTATATAGATTACCCTTGGCCTTAACACGACCGTTTTGTCACGTTAACGAAAGATAAATTACAAAAAAATACGACGCTTTTGTCACACTGATGATAAGATATCAGTCCAAATTACAGTTATAAACGTTTCCAGGTCCATTGTGAATATCCGGTTTTAGAGACAATCAAATGTAGCCTTGTATGCTGTACCCGTGTTACCATCCACAGCCTCCACCTTTAGCTCCGTACCTCCCATTATCATTCTGACTTTCACTGCTCTGTTGGTTCCCCCTGTGAGGTCAGGCATTCTTACCAAGATAGTTCCAAGGATACGGCACCCTGGATCTGTGCTGTAAGTTGGATCCACAGAAGTTGATGCAATAACCTCTATAGTCAATGACGTCTGATTTTGGTAAACTGGAGAGAATTGTTGATAAGGAGTAGCCTGACCATTCCTCATACTTGTACCGCTTGTTATAAACTTCACGAAGATGTCTGAACAATATTCTTTTCCATTGATCAGTTCAAGTTTATGTCTGGGGTGTATGTGGCGGTCAAAGCTACAAACACAACTGATACCATATGTCGATGTTGTCATTCTCCATCCAATGATGTCGGAATCATGACCGAAAATGACAGCTCCTTTTAGGACAGCCGAGTTTGCCTCCACCGGTGTGTGTATCTGGATGTGAGGTAATGCTATTTTCATTTCGGACTGCAGGAGTTTGCTGTCGGATAGCCCCCCTACCAAATATACATCATTGGCAGAAGCCATCTCTGGTTTAGCCATCAGCTCTCTTACATGTTTTACAATCTTTTGGACTGGATCTTTGAAGAAGCTTGCAAACGTTTGGTGAGGAATGCTCATTTTGTCACCTCTTATCCTGATTTGGTGCTGCATTGCGGTTGTTCTATCCAGACACTCTCTAAGACAATACGGAATCCAAATGTTGACTGTTGATATAAATCTTCCGGATTCCGGATTGAAAGACCGTTTGACAATCTCAAATTCCCTTTCTACCTGCAGATTTTCAGCTTTTGACATTTTCCTGATAGCGGCGAGTCCAAAAACCTTGACAAGGAATATCTGGAAAGCGTCGTCTACCTTTGTCCCTCCCCATGGTCCCCCTGATGGAGGAAGGGCCTCCTGTAGTTTACCTGACAGGTGAACCTTGTGTGCAGTCACATCGACCGTACCGCCTGGAAATGATAATGGTAAATATTGAAATGACTTGGCGCATACTTACGGAGGAAACAGATAAGGTGGATAAATTTTATGTATTATGAACATGACTGAAACACATGATCATCGATACTAAGAATAACTTTCGTTATTTTGGGCAATTATCTTTTTTGAAGTGTTGTACCACCATCATCAATATGCTGTTATAAAGTTATGAAGAACATATATGGAAAGATATCAATGTTCTGAACCATATTTTTATATGTAAGGTGCAAAAAACAGATTAGCCAGACTTTGTAAAATTTCGGCAAGGTTTTACTGAATACATGTTTCTATCCATATTTCTATCTTGCAATATACATCACCAATAGGCAAAGTAATTAACAACTCTTGTTGCCGTACTTCTTCCTGTTATATCTAGAGTCTCTATTATATTTTGGTTCTTCTTTTATTTATATAAGCATGTCTTAATTCATTTGAATTATTGTTTACGTTATGTTAAGGATCTATTTTTACTTTAAGTAAAAGGTTTATTTCTTATTTGGATACTTTCCTACGTTATGTCAATAATTTCATTTTGACTACTTGTTTACGTTGTCAAAAGTCTCTCTATGTATAGTACTCGGCACCGTCACTTTCACCAGTGCGGACGTGTCTATATCATATTGAGAGATACCTATACTACATATACATGGTTGCGAAACCATCGATAGTCGGCATCTACTACTTGGGCCTGGGACGCCTGATTTCCTATGCGTATAATAAATTAATGGAAGAATCTACGACTGTTGTTATACTTGTTAACGTCACACCCTTATGCTTCTTCACGTTATGTCAAAACATCTCTATTTTATTAGCCCATCACCTGATGGTGGGCTGTAAATAATGTAGGCTGTTCAAATCGCCCTGCGTCTAGGATCTGTCGTCATGCAGTCCTTAAACACTTATTGTTATGCTATATCTAAGTATTGTATTGTATAGATCTTTCTTAAACTAGTATAAAACTAGTACGTTGTTAAACGTGTATTTATTTCCTTGGTCCGTACTTGTGTCCTGTTGAGTTTGGAAGTGATCAGAACAGGTGACCATCTTGGATTTGACAATGAAAGCTTGTAATTGTAATTCCTTGAAAAGATCTAAAATGATCTTTCTCAAATCTGAAAAAGTAAGGTCCCTTGGTACCTTTTAATTTTTGGGTCTGGTTAGAAATGGCTAGCAATCGGCAACCTATAAACGTTTTTAATGGATATTTGATGAGAAGAAATTTATGGATCATTCCCAAGTTTCATACGTACGTTCAACTTGGTCCAATTATGTACTTTGTTTTCGAGGCTGATCGGGCCAAATGCCTAATAGGCGGGCATCTTGGATTTTGACATATGGACGTTTTTTGTTTATCTTTTTTTTTTCAAAATAAGCAGATGTACATTTTCCCAATATCATCTGTTTACCCTCCACTGTCCCTTGTTTATCATAAAACAAAATTGTAATTGGGAGAGAGGAAAGAACTGAAAAGAGGGGACTCAACTTTAAACGAGAAAATGATAATCAGACAATGGTTGCCGCCAATATTCAGGGATTTCTTGCTTGAATACTTGATACTTCTTTACCTGACTCTAAAATCTCGATGATTAGCAGCGGCTTATTATTGTTTTTAGTAAGGAATCACATGCTTAATTTTGAAGTAGGCTTATTTTCAAGTCCGTCTTATTTTCAAAGAAACAATATCTCTCAATAACATAAATACGTAATACTTAATGAAATAAACATACCAAGGCAGGTTCAGCGATCCGTAACACTGTATTAATTACCATATTATGACTTTAAAAAACTGATGCTTTTGTTATTTTCAAGGTCGTGATACATACCTCCGGAATCCACAATCATGAATTTATGGCCGATGGGGAATCCTCCTTGAGAAACATTAGATTGACAATACAAGGCAGCAGCTTCCGGTTCAAGAGCCAGTGTGAGACGATCACCATTAATCCCGGCCTGTGGATTGAAGTATAGGATTATCATTACCTATAAGCAAATCGATATACATGTAAATACGTTATCTGAGCACCACAAGAGGTGACTACCCTTGTGTCATGTGTCAAACAAATGTTAATATAATGTAGCAAAATAAAACATTAACTCAAGGAAATTAATCAGTTTCTTATTGGATCATGATGTGAACCATGATCATGATGTCGAAACCATGGGTTGTAAGTTTATATTTAAGCTACTGAAAAGTAAAATCTTAAACATCAAATGAACTGCAATGTGAAAGCACCTACATGTACATGTACATAAGTAAAGCAGGTTTGATAATTTCAAGAAAATATGTATGTATATTGATTTAAGAGGAAAGTCGTCCAAGCGCAATCAAAATCGAAACGCTTATCATGTAGCGTAGAAGTCAGAGATAACTGAAAGTGGCTAATGTAAAAGGGTCTGTAGTGTCTTTCATTTTTAGCTCAGGAGAATAGTCTTGATTAAAAGGTACTTTGAATTGAAGAAAGAAGTTTTGATAGAAGTTTTGTTGCACAACTAGATCTGCTAGTGGATTCCTTTGATGTTAACATATTTGGTACATCTGGGCAGGTATATGTCCCAATCATAAGCCGGTACTCGGACAGAAATGTAAAACAGAAGAATGGTAGGTTATTTTGTAAAACCCATGTTTGAATTTTGTACGTTTAGCAAGTAGAAACTGCAAAATTGATTGTAGATAATGTCAAAGCGATTAGCTGCTTTATGTACTGACATAACAAAACCTATCTCATCATGAATGTTTAAACACACCGACTCGGGTATTTTGTTAGTCATTTTATTTAGTTCAAGAGTGGTTTTTATGATTGACCTGATTGATTAAACCCACTCTAAAACAGGCAAATTAGACCTGCTTTCTTTTTGCTAATTGTTTCGTTTGAGGTTACACAGAATCCATACATGTATCATTATATTATGACAACAACTTCGATACAGACCTTCCATGAAATGCTTTCGGAGCCTTACACTATAGACAATACCTTGAGCATTGGACTTGTAGAACAGGAACACACGGAAGAAGAGGATATTCAAAGACCGTCTATATTCAGCTGTACTTATGTAGTTATATTTTATATTATATGAAGCAATGAGGCAGAATAGTGGTGTCAAATATGATACTGCCTCTCCCTTATGCACATGTTTTTAATAACGTATCACCAGATACCACTTTTGTACATATACTTAACTACATACCTGTGATGGCATAGGAGTTTAAAGTAGGGAGATTGGATTTTATGTTTTGTACGGTCGCACCTTCGATTTGTACGACATATAGAGGGGAAGTAAAATCAGAAGTAAAGATTGGTACAAGGAATGACCACACAAGCTACATAGTCCTGATAGGAGTATTTATTGATCAAATTGTACCGTTTTAGGAACTTAAAAGAAACATAGCAGTAAGCCAGATCCGTTTTCGAACCTGGAACATCCCATTTGTTCACCAAATGTCACTAGAAATTGTGTTCGGTGGTATTTTACCTTCATTGCAGCCTTCCTCATGAACTGCTTGGCAACATCGTTCCAGATTGCGGGTACAGTCAGGACCCATTGAATGTCCTCTTCTATCACGATCCTTCCTGACTGTTTCTGCAACATGTCGTGGAAATGATCCTGAAGGTACTTGATCCCTGCTGAAAACACGTCCATTGCGCGCATCTCCCTTCCCGTCACATCTTTTATTATGGTCGTCTCATTTAAATTCTGGAAATCAAAATAAAATGTACGAAACTACTATGATCCATATTATACAAAAAAAAGGGAACACAGAACTCATAAACACTGCTGGTCAATATTATATAGAGTCCAGGTTTTTGGCTTCAAGGCAGTCCTTTAAGCAAGAACAATCCTCTTTCAAGCAAGAAAAGTAAAATCCAGTTCGACTGCTACCCCAATTAACAGCTCTGTCTGAAACAATTTCTTCGTTAATACAAAAAATTGCAGTGGTGCCCCTTCACTAACTTGTTTCTGCCATTGAAGATAATTATTTGAAAACAATTAAAGCAACAAAATCATTATTCAAAGAAACTATTTTTGAAAGATAATTTGAATATTGATGTTCTATTAACTAGTATATGAAACTCTCACCTCATTTTTGAATAGTGTCATTTTGAATCTTTTGAAGAAGTAGAATTGCTTTTGGAGGTCATCCTCCAACTTGGTGTAAGTGTCCTCGGCCTGATACCCGAATGAGTGGAACCTTTGTCTGGAATCAAATAGTATAGAGGTAGGTGCCTTTGTGGACTGCTCCAGGCCTATCCCAGTCGGCCACAGGTAAGTGTTCACTTTGTTCTTGTTAGACTTGTACTCGTGGTAGAAGGAGAAGGCGTAACCCGAGTACGTCGTCCCGAAGTCGATGGCTACCACCAGTAGCTTCTGAGCCGAGGCCATCTTGAAATATCCTAAACATGATTGAATTTCATTGATATAAGATGTATCATATCAAAAGCTGCGGTACTGAATCCATCATGACTTCAGCCTGTATTCTACATGAATATTACATACTTAGTCAATGGATTTATAAGTAAAAATACTATGTCAATATGGTCTTGTTAATTCAAATACTGTAAATCCGCACTTACTCGAACTTGCAGGGACATGATCAATAGTTAGAGGAAGTTAAGGTATTCGAGTAATCTGAGGTTGGTTGAATTTGTGCGAACTTGGTCTGGACCAAACGACTGTTCGACAAATGAGAGGTATTCGAGTAAACCGGGTTCGAGTAAGTGGGGTTTAACTGTATTCAGTTGGTTATTTTGTAACTTAAAATGCTAACTAAATGTTGTTGTTTTTAATTGGAATACTAGTCAATGGTTTTGTACATTTAAACAGGAAGACAATGGTCTTGTAAATTGAATGCTTAGTAAATCGTGCTATAAATTTGAATTCTAACTAAATGTTTTTTAATGTTGATAAAGCTCCTGATTTGTTGTTAGAAATTAAATACAGCCGTTCAACCAACCCGTGCTACTTTTGGAGTTAGGCATTATTATTCGCTCTCAAACTGCATAAAGGCGTAGTAAAAATCAGAAAAGGACTCAAAAGGGAGAACTGTTTCTCTCATTTCTAGGTGTGTAATACTAGCCTGTCTAGGGCAATACATCTATGATCGCTGTTGTATTACACTCCCATCATTCACAGATGTTCTCCTATTTTACCTGTCCAAGATTTCTCTGTCACTCCCTAGGGTATGACAGATAGCACGAGCTGACAACAATGCCATTTTGACGTCAGGTCAAACAATGTAATGACGTCACAACAACGTATGTTACAACCGAAAATAGACATTTCTGATTCCAGAAAATTCATATCACGATTTCCAAAAAACGCCTTGTTTCGTTATACGTACATGTGTCCATCGTCGGAAACCCACGGTACACTTGATGAAAACGTCAGAGAGACATGTGTATTAACACACACATTATCGATTGCGTGGCGACTAGTAGACATAATATGATATTGGTGTAAAGGCTGTACATTTAAATCATTCATCCCGAAGACACATACGACCTTTTCCAATACGAAAATGGACGTAAATCCTACACATGTGCTTGGAGCTATGAAATTAAGTAATAGATACATGAAAAACACTGCATCATACAGCTATTTTGTCCTACTTAGACTCATCGATGATGCTAGGGACCGACAACTGCGTAAATCCACATTGATCAAATGTTGGAATAGTTCATTATGAGAATGATATAAACATGATGTGACAGCATACCTTTATATGTAGATATAATGTGCCTTAAGAAAGATACTTCATTCCTAAGCTTAAAACAGGACATAAATGGAATTTCGATTTACAATGAATAACTATGAAGTCCATTTAAAAACAAACATAATTAAGGTATTGTTCAACACCATGAAAATACCTTTTAGCTGGCTACAATTGTGAAATATCACTTTTCCCTTTAAGTTTTTTTTTTTTTTTTACGAAAACGAATGAGTCTCCGAAATTAAGTATATCTAATATCTGCAAACGAAGCCTGGCAGAAATATGTTGTGCTTTCACTTTACCAATGACTAATCTACTTTGAAGGTTTTTTTATATATATATGTGTGTTGCTGCAGTAACAATATAATACAGCGTTAAAAGAGGGGACATACCATCTTTCTGTCAGGTCTAACCGGAAGTATTTCTAGAAGAAGACTTATATAGCCTGTTGTCTGATTCTTTTAGCAATACTGTAATTGCATGCATAAGCATTTGTATGTATTATGTATGTATTGTTAATCAAATATTTTTGAATCAATATCATGTCTACTAGTCGCCACACAATCGAGTATGTGTGTGTTAATACACATGAACGTATAACGAAACAATGCGTTTTTTGAAAATCGTGATATGAATTTTCTGGAATCAGAAATGTCTATTTTCGGTTGTAACATACGTAATCCTGTATTTTCAAACCATTCTTTTTCCACCAGTAAATTTTTAGTCAAATACTGTAAACATCATATTTTTGAACAATTGTGGAGTTTGAATATATATATATATGTAGAAAGTGAAGTGTCAATTATATGATAACAATATAACGCCACGGTATTTACAAATACTACATAGATCCAACAGTTATTCACCAGCTACTATTCTATCACTCACATACAGTGTATGAAGCCGTTTTAAACACGTTCATAGGGTCAGATATTTAAATTATCAAAACTTGTGACATATGAAAACACAAAGTCATAATTATTGCACAACATTTTTCTACATGTACCAACATAATTACTTTAAGATATCCCTTTCATCCGTTGTTTACAAATACCCTTGTCTTATATAGTAGTATAAACATATACATGAATTACAAGATCTGATGAGTACAGTTAAAAGATATAAGTACGTAAAGCTAAAAGAAATATCTTTCGAGTACTTACTTGGGCATCAAGTCAAATTCCGGGTCAGTTCTGGGTCCGTGGTAAAGTTAAACGTTCTTCAATTCCCGGAACACATTATCTACTTTCTATTTCAGTTTCTGAATTGACTGCACACTATATATAATTGCAATTATACTTTCAGTTTTGATTTCTGGTCTTGGTCTCAATCAACAATTACTTTCTCTTTCGATTTATATGTAGAGTTGATCGATACTTGTGGAAAAAGGCCACATCACCTCAGTTTGTTTCCATTTATAATGGTCTGTACATGGCATATGATAACGTTTAACTTATCTAAATACTTATAAATAGTAATATCGTGTTCCGTTGGAATTACACAGCAAGTAACATTGATATGTAGCAATGTAATAAGTAAGCTGGATGCATCATCTTTATCTGTAAACTGTTATTGTCTATACATATATATTGTACGTAAATATTGAGTAGTTTATACTCAATATGTATGGCAGTCAGTATACATTTATCCATTTATTTATATCATGTGTGAACTATACTCTGGTTGGGTAAAAAAATTTGACATCAATAAATACACTGGTGATGACCAGGGGAGTAATGATATAAACACCATTGCTTTAAGAACAATTTAGGGGAAACACTGAAGAGAAAATATAATGATGCCTGATCGCCTTTCTGCTGACGATGTTATGTGGAAACGCTAGTGGGTTATTCAGCTAAGTTTAAGATTAAGTTTTCACTAGATGTTATAATATTTTCATGAGCAATAATAAAAAAAACAATTTAAGGAAAATCCGTACTAAAGTATAAACGAAGAAATGAAATGGATGAATGAACTTTGGGAAAAGGTGAATTAATAATATAAATATAATTTAATATATTATGAAGTATCTATTTTAACATTTAATGAATGAGAAAAAGTACTTTAGAAGTGAAATTTCTTTAATTAGTTGTGAAGAAATTTAGATACATGTTTCAAAATTAATGTTCTGTTATTTATGTGTAAATTAGCATGATGATAAAACCTTTTCGTTATCATCATTTAATAAATATTTGCGTGTTGATCTTTTTGCGCTTATCTATTCGATGCGACTTCTATAGTATACCAAAGGAAACTCTGACATGGCATATGAGTAAATTTTATTTGAGGCCTAATTATAAACCAGGAATATATGCAAGCCTATGACCGGGAATAGGAATAACATTTATATGAGATTATGGACTGGAATATGAGAACGGTTTACGATTAAACACGGAGGGAGATCGTGGTCGCAAAAGTAGCTATAATCTTGGTATTGATTTCCGAATCCAAGTCTGGTGTACGCACTATACATCTGTGTATATGTGTTCATATACATCAGAGATATATCAGCACCACGCATAGACACTATACCTTAGTCTGTCGGTACTGTCACATTTATATAGATATGTATCATAATCACAAACGCTTGCTTCAAGTTTATCTTGTGTACTGAGATCATTTTAATGCCATTTTTTGAAAATGTAATTGAGTTACTTGTATTTAGACAGACCCATGTTCCAAATTGCTGATAGAATCTGTGCTCTGCTGAACGGGACTTTTGTTCTTCTTCTAAATTTTTTTAGAGTAAACCATTTAAATAGGGGAGCATATATACATAACAAAACTAAACTTTAAAATGAGATTCAAACCTAACTTCAGGTGAAAAAGTAAGTGTTGATGTTGCTTATGTCCTTTAGATCTAACAAAGTTTTAAAAAATATCAATACAATTTGTATGTTAATTTGATCATTTTTTCGTACAGATAATTTTGTAGGATATAAAGCTGTTAAAAATTGACAACAATATTATGAAAAGCGAATTGTATAAAGGGAAAAGGAATGGATTACCCAGTATGTTATTATCACTGTCTGATCATGTAGGATGAACGTACTGAAACACACTAACGCTCGCTAACAGCAAAATCTCTCTCCACACCTGCTAATGTGTTAGACTCAACATACAGAGACCTGATTTACATATGGACATGCTTTACAGGTTACACTGTTTTGTGTTTAAGTCACGGTTCAGATCACTGCATATGTTTTACAGGTACGTAACACTGTTTTGTTTTTAAGTCACGGTTCAGATCACTGTATAAGTATTATGTTAAACAGGTATGTAACACTGTTTTGTGTTTAAGTCACGGTTCAGATCACTGCATGTGTTTTACCGGTACCTAACACTTTTTTGTTTTTAAGTCTCGGTTCAGATCACACAATGGATGGTAAAGGAAAGGTTCATTCCCACTCAGCCAACATCTTAAAACAACATTACCTGTATTTACCTGGACAAATCTGAGTATAGTCTGTTTCAATATATTAACAAGTATAAATCACTTGTTCTTTTATTTCCAAGTTAAACTAAGTCAACTACAATAAAAGATACTTTGTAATTAAAAGAAATGAAAAAGATCCTTTGTGATTGAAAAAAAAAATAAAGAATGAAAAAAAAAATTCATAATAAACAATTTCATCAAATACATAATTATACCACGTACTTTAGATAGCATAATCTAAGTCTGTGATTATACACACTATTTTGTATCAGAGACGTATATAACACATATACATTGTATGTCTTTGTTTTTATATTAGTCAATGAATTTGATTAAATGCCATTTAAGTCCGAAATTACGAATGTAAAATATTCCGGTATATAGAAACAATGAATAATTATTCACTCTAAATTTAAGTGAACAGATTTGCACTTTAAAATTCTTATTTTAGGTTTTTGTTTTTATTTTCTTATTTTCAAATAATCATCTTTTAAAATATCTAGACTGTAATAAACAACTATATTTGTTTCATACTGGCAAACACTCAGATAACAGTTGGTTACCTGGAAAATGGTAGGAATGGATTCATATTCGGTTCCAGATGGATTCAAATTTTTAGTGAAATTATTTTTTATACATATATACAAAACGTCATAAAGATCTTTTACAGTTTAACTTAGATGGTTTCAACCAAATAATGTTTAAAGCAAGGAAAAGTTGTAAGTGCTCTTGAGCTTCAAAAATAAAATAAATTATGATCTGATGATAAAATCAGTTACATTGTATCAATAATCGATCTATATGTCAAACTATTTTATTTCATTTTTAATAGGGGTACCTGGTAAGAACCGGAACGGTTGCTAGCAGGAAACATATATAAAGCATTTTAAATCAAACAGGCTTTCGAAAGAATTACTGGATAATGCTTCTATTTCATGTTAACAGCAAAATTACAATATTATAAACAATATGTATCAAAGAATTATACTTGAACTTTGATTATTAAGGGATTGAGACAAGAGATAAGGGCACCAGAGTATTTGTTCTTATTTATTTGTTTGCTCATTTTTATATTTCATTTTGGAGATTTTTTATAAAAAAATAGTATGATTCAATGCATAGAAACAAAAGTAATAAATTCAAAAAATGAACTTATGAAAATATCTGTACTCAAATGAAACAAAGTTTAATCTATACATTCTAAAACTTCTTTAGCTAACGAATATTATAAATGCTGGAAATTTAAGGTATCATTAATAAAACAAAATCTAAGGTATTTTCCAAAGTATAGGCAGTTTTTACTTAAACTTTATTGTTGTTATAAGGTTTAAACAAGAATTCCACAGAAGCTAATGCAAGTGCCGCCTGTGTGACCAACAGAAGAAAGATTATAAGACAGTTATATGCACTTTTTAATTATGAAATGTTATTCATGTGACCAGAGACATATAAAGCCATTTTTTATACGTATCTGGGTGAACATTTCCTAAACATTTCCACTGGAGTTCTAGACAAGTCTCTCCAAATAAGGTAACACCAAGAAAACTTACAATGCATCAGTAATATCACGTTTCAATAAATGAAAATATAAATGTCCCATCTTAAGTTCGAAACAGATTACATGTATTTTGAATCAAAATGGTAGTTGTATGTAAGTTGAACAAGGCTTGTTTAAATAATTGTTTTATCTTGAGTCCACTGTATACCCATTATTTTTGCTGTTGTAAATTTGTGTTCTCTTAACATCGATTTTTTTAAAAATGAGATAAAATAAATAAGTCAAAGTTCAAAATAATTCCACAGGTAAGTTGTTACCTAAGAATTAGACACTTTTCAAAAACAGACTATAGCCTTACCTGTAATTAGTACCTATTGTTCTCACCCTGTAACAACACTACCTGTGTCCTATACTAAAATAGGATATGTTGGCTGAGTGGGAAGACACCAAAGGAAAGATGACACTGACGGATCAACTGTTTCTATCATTAAGCGGCTAGGTGAAGTTAATTAGAAAGGGAGGAGTCGATTTATAAACAACACGAGAGACGACCCTAACGGTACGTACCAGGTCGACATTCTTTGTGTGTATTTGTGTCAGTGTAGTATTAAATGTTCGGTTACAGACACAGTGAATGTTGATGAAGGAAGTGGAAGTCTAGTGGCCTGAGATATATACAAAGTGTTATCGGGTCACGTTACTACATTATGTAGTACTCCTTTGCTGACTTCTAGCCTAATTATATATAAAATCTATGTATAACCCAAACTACCCACGTTGTTATGTTCTAGGGATCACCTACATATATGCACCAATGACTGTCACACGTGTAACTTAACTAAGTCGTTGTATGTTACGTTGTAGAGGAAGGGAGATTAAACTGACATTTTGGTACAGGGCGGTACACCAGCCACATGTGTAGCGGAGTTCACATACATTCTGAACAGGCGGCCTAAGGTACGTATCGTATTTCAAAATGTCTGAATACTTTGAAAACGAAATATTTATCTATCCAAATATTTTATTCTGTCTTGCTCACTCGACATAATGTACTCTATGCTATGATTCGATCATTTAGATGCACAAGTAACTTTAAAGGGTTAAAATCATGTCAACAATCACTGTACACTTTCTCAATGAAAACATTCAATTGAAATATATTCTCTATTGTTAGACTTGGATGACGCCCAGTTTAGTACGTCGTGCGTTTCTGCAGTAATGACCACTTGACAATGCTAAGATCACACTCATAAACGCCTTACAATGGGTGTCTTTGGCCATTACCCTGTCCACCTGGCGACTGTATCATACATTATCAAAGTAGCTGCATGTCCAGGACACACAGTGCAATGAGTCATCTTTAGGGAGAGTGTGATGATTTAGAAATAAACTACGAATCAGATCACTCGATATAGCCTGTAGCAGATTTTCGTCTATCATATAGATACGTTTACCACACATTATTATGTTCCCCTAAGCTATACCGGATAAGAAGTATAATTAAGTTGCATTGTGTTCCCCGTAGCTGTATCGGATAAGAGGTTAACCACAGTTGTATTGTGTTCCCTTAGTTGTACCGGAATTTGACCGCAGTTGTATTGTGTTCCCTTAGTTGTACCGGAATTTGACCGCAGTTGCATTGTGTTCCCCGTTGCTGTACCGGATAAGAGGTTAACCACAGTTGCATTGTGTTCCCCTTAACTGTACCGGATAAGAGGTTAACCACAGTTGCATTGTGTTCCCCTTAACTGTACCGGATAAGAGGTTAACCACAGTTGTATTGTGTTCCCTTAGCTGTACCGGAATTTTACCGCAGTTGTATTGTGTTCCTCTCAGCTGTACCGGAAGTTTACCACTTTTATATTGTGCTACCCATAGTATTTTATTGTATTGTGTTCCCTTTAACTGTACCGGATAAGAAGTTTTTCACAGTTGTAAATGTATTCCCCTTAAGTACAGGTAGTTTTCACAGTTGTATTGTGTTCCCCTTAAAGAATTAGCTGTACCGGATAAGAGGTTTATCACAGTTGTAAATGTATTCCCCTTAAGTACAGGTAGTTTTCACACTTATATTGTGTTCCCCTTAGCTGTACCATAAGTTTACTGCAGTTGTATGGTGCCCCCTTAACTGTTCATGATTAGCTGTACCGGATAAGAGGTTTATCACAGTTGTAAATATAATTAGCTGTACAGGCTAAGAGGTTTATCACAGTTGTATTGTAATCCCCTTAGCAGTATCGGAAATTGACCACAGTTGTATTGTGTTCCCCTTATCTGTACATGACTTTTACCACAGTTGTATTGTGTAAACCTTAGCTTTTCCAGATAAGAGGTTTACCACAGTTATATTGTGATCATCTAATCTGTACAGAAAGTTTACCACAGTTATAGTTTGTTCCCCTTACCTGTACAGGACATTTACCATTCCATAGTTGTAATGTGTTTCCTTAGCTGAACCGGAAGTTTATCATAGTTGTATTTTGTTTCCCTTCTCTGTTCTGGAAGTTTACCACAGATGCATTGTGTTCCTCTTAACTGTACCTGATGTTTACCACAGTTGTATTGTGTTCCTCTTAACTGTACCTGATGTTTACAACAGTTGTATTGTGTTCCTCTTAACTGTACCTGATGTTTACAACAGTTGTATTGTGTTCCTCTTAACTGTACTTGATGTTTATAACAGTTGTATTGTGTTCCTCTTAACTGTACCTGATGTTTACAACAGTTGTATTGTGTTCCCATTAGCTTTACCGAAAGGGTACCACATTTGTATTGTGTTCCCCTTAGCTGTACCGGAAGTTTACCACATTTGTATTGCGTTCCCATTAACTGTACCGGAAGTGTACCACATTTGTATTGTGTTCCCCTTAGCTGTACCGGAAGTTTACCACATTTGTATTGCGTTCCCATTAACTGTACCGGAAGTGTACCACATTTGTATTGTGTTCCCCTTAGCTGTACCGGAAGTTTACCACATTTGTATTGCGTTCCCATTAACTGTACCGGAAGTGTACCACATTTGTATTGTGTTCCCCTTAGCTGTACCGGAAGTTTACCACATTTGTATTGCGTTCCCATTAACTGTACCGGAAGTGTACCACATTTGTATTGTGTTCCCCTTAGCTGTACCGGAAGTTTACCACATTTGTATTGCGTTCCCATTAACTGTACCGGAAGTGTACCACATTTGTATTGTGTTCCCCTTAGCTGTACCGGAAGTTTACCACATTTGTATTGTGTTCCCCTTAGCTGTACCGGACGATTACTACATTTGTATTGTGTTCCCCTTATCTGTACCGGAAGATTACCACATTTGTATTGTGTTCCCCTTAGTTGTACCGGATAAGTGACATGTGAGATAAGATATATACATAATATGACAAGAGTTCATTTCAGCTCCATTAGCCTTAACATTATTCATCAAAGAATGTTGGTGAATAAAGTACAATAAACAACAGATGTTACGTGATGATCATGTGAAATGCTTTCATAGATTGATAAAAACAACGGTAAGAATCGTATTTCAAAATGTCTGACACAAAGTAGTCTTCATTTTGTAGAATTGAAACATTAGAAGAGATTTGGGTGTATGCGCTAATTATCTCGATTAATCCGGATATGTGATACATTGTGTTTCGTGCAACCCAACCATAATTACACACGTTTAACCAGGAAACGGAGGCAGAACAATTGCTATGGAACTGACATATCTCTGTTTTATCAAAATATTTCTGTGCTTAAACACGTGAGATTACACTTAAATGTGCAGGTATACATTAGCACGGTTACGACCCCATAAACAGTATTAGGGATTAGGAGGCTTATGTAGCGTGGTTGTTGTGCTGCAATATTCAATACAGTCTTGGTTGTTACCTGTAAAGGTAGACCCTCTATTCAGGGTAGGAAACGTCTGTAATTCACAAATAATAGGACTGACTCGCAACCTATACTGATGAAAAATAAAACCTGACATTTGACTGGATTTTTTTATCTTCAAACTGCAAAAGAAGAAAGATCATAATGTAATTTAATTTAATGAAATGTGAATGAGCAGGACCCGTAATAATAACTTCAATATGAAATGTCTGTGACGAAATCTGTTTTGAAATGTTTGTACACGACGTTTAAACATAATCCGTTATTTTGTTATTGATGAAAATATATTTGAAATATTACAACCTATTTGAAAATGTTTGTTTCTCAATGAAGAAAATGCATTTGGGGCTGAAGTGGACGAGTGATTAAGGGGTCTAGACCCCTATGATCCCTAGCTCTCCTCACTTCGGTAGTCCTTTCACGGACTGGGCAAAACCTTTTCTCTATTCATAGCTATGGCATTTATAAGGACGTGCATTGTTTTGGTGAAGACGAAAAAGGAGGCACCCGATAAAAACTTTCCAACGTGTAGCAGTAGCTGGCGATCGCTTCCCCCTCCCCTCCCAAAATAGGCATCGAATCCGTGACGCCATGTTACTGAATATCAGAAGGATATGCTCTAACTCATGTGTAGACAAATAGAAAAAAAGGAAATGTGCTTACATTGTGTTTGGTTTTTGGTTTATAAATATCTTATTCAACGTTCTCTCGACAGCTAAAGTCATTGACGGACGGCCTCCCAGTTTAAATTTATGCGAGATGATTGATTGTGCTTAGTTCGTATTTTGGAGTCTGTGGTATGCTCGTGTAAGCCATCTTGCTGAGCATAGATCAGCATTTATGCCGACTTAATAGTGCTACCACACTGAGCTATACTGCTGAATGGTCCTAGCAGAACACTCAATCCGTTATACCAACCACGTGCAAACTGGTCGTTTTACTTTCATAATGCTAAGCGTCAAGCGAGGAGCTGGCAATGAATGTCTCTTCCGGGGAACAGAACCCAAAATCTTTGCCTACAGGGACGCACACGCACATTAAAGCGAGGCACTGTCAGGGGAGACATTAGGAAAAATAGCAGTTAGAAAGAGAAGATGCCATCTTAGCATGCAATAGGGGCAACAGACGCTTATAACATCAAAATGATTGTACTTTTTGATCAAAAGTATTTAGAAGTTACCACAACAACTTGACAAATGCACCTGTATAATTTTATATTTCATCATTAAATCGAAGGTTACATCGAAAAATAATCAAAAGATTGCAATACCACTGTATTGAACCTGTGTCCATTTTTCAGCAATGTCTTACAAAGACTAATCTGACTGTTTTGTAAGCCTTTTTATAAAACAACTCTTTGTACATCTTAAAGATTCCTTAAACACGCCAGTCAGTCACTGAATACCAGATGTAGCATTCTCAAAGCGCGCAGTGTCTTCCGAATTAATTGTTTTCGACTGAGTTGCATGGTAACATGGAAGCGACTCGAATGACAACATGCAAGGTTGCTTATTTCGTTGAACATCAGAATAAACAATATTAGCACGTATCTTAACTGATTTGTTGGTGCAAATTTTATGACAGACGAATATGATATTTATGACTTTGTTTTATCCCATGAATCATGTCTAACGCCATGGTAACTATGGAATGAAATATCGATGACTTTTTCATTATAATCATGTTTATACGGTGTACTAAAGAAAATTCTTCACTATTTCTTGCTACTAAGTTTATGTTTTATTTTGTTAATTATTCGTACATTAACAGATGACGATCGATTCGGAAAAGAGACGTCATCGTCGAGCAAACAGCGATGGCGGTCGTGACGCCAGGGTGAGGCTAAACTGTCGGAAACATAGGCGGCCTCTCAGCATACCCCTACGGCAGCTCGATTCTATAGGTACAGAGTCACCTTAATGGCTGCTGCATTTCATGTAGCCCGATTTCCTCCTTGTACCTTCGACGTTTTGTAGATGTTTCACGTTGTTTCCCCAATAATTTGGGCGTTATTTCACTCCTCTTTTATCCTTCCTCGAATTCTGACTTTGTCCAAGACGCTATAAAGAATTTTATTAAACATTGAAACGATATCACAATTTTAACTATGCCTTAACGGTTAATGACAAGGATATGATATGGTAGTCTTGCAGCAATTCTATTATGTCACACGGTATAGTATTAACGGATCACCAAAGCCATAACGTCACGCAGGGATACACGTTTATCACCAACACAATAATGCCTTATATAGTAACACACGGTAGTCTGAATGACCAATCAACACAATCATGCCTTATAAAGTAACACACGGTAATCTGAATGACCAATCAACACAATAATGCCTAAATATAGTAACTAGTAACACATGGTAGTCTGAATAACCAATCAACACAATAAGGTTCTTCAGAGTCAAGCATGGATAAAGTGTCTAGGATGAAAAGATGCATGACATCTTTGTTTTTGGTTCTTTAAAGTGAAGGGCGAAGAAGAAACATTTTCGCTGTTCACTAAAATTTTTAAAGAAGAATTTTATTATAATACCAATATATATGCGTGAATGACTAATTTTGAAGATATTAAAACGTACTTATATGTATATCAAAGCCTGATTTAAACAAGTTACATGGTTTTAATTACCGTTAATTCAACGTATAAATGCTTCTAACTTTAGATTTCATGTATTGCAACTATATAATTATATACACTTGAATCATCTTAGTAATAAGTGCTATCTAAGCAACGCTATTTAAGACTGTCTTTCATCTGTTGGAGAAATATAAATGGCGTCAATTCGCTACTCCTTATGCATATGAACGTTTGCAGCTACTTATACATTGTAAATGACTATATTTGGCAATTGTTCTTGCAGTCCTCAATGACGATGGGGCTTTATTGGATGGTGGTCGTTTTCATGTTAGCCCCTCTCAGACATCAATGGTGGCAGACCTCGGGGATGTTGCTACGGACGACTCCTTTCAACGGGAGGTAGGTAGCTCTTTGTCCCAAAGTGAGGTAGCCCAGTTGATTTTTTCATAATAGGAGATAGATTTTGGTGTCTTGCAGCAATTTTGCCAAGTAAGTAGATGATCGTTGGTTTTGTTCTTGTCGGAAATAGATCACAGTACAAATGTTTAGAAGGTCGAGAATGATTTGTTACCATGAACGGAAGGTCGCGGGCTGTTTCCATCTTGAAGTAACTGGACTCATTCCAGTTGGTGGTAGATAATAATTATAATAATAATTCGTTATAAACGGTAGAAGATATCTCGTCTTATTACATTGTGGGTTTTAGGTATATTAAGTGGGTACATTATGATTTCGCTACTGCAGAAGGAGTACGTATCGTCCCATTTACAATAAACAAGGATATTAGTGTGTCTTTGAAATAAAATTGTTCTCGTCTCAATTTTATCATCTTTGTAACAACACTATTTGATTATTGTAGGTAGCCGAGAAGACGAGGCTTCTCTTTATAGGAAAACAAGAGGCGGAGATAGAGGTGTTTATCGACAGGATTATAGCGCGAGAAGGCAACAAGGACCGGGCGTTATTACACGTGGTCTCCACCATCGAGAATGAACCAAGAGTTGGTACCTCTAGCACCATTAACATGCAATGTAACCGAGGTTCAAAATACTGAATGGAAATAACAAGAATGGAAATAATATTATTGACAAATATCTTAACTATTATCTTATAATCTAATAATTATTTATTCTTTACTGAAGAGCTTTTCATTTCCATTAGCTTTCCATTATGACTGGATATTCGTTTTGCTAGTTGTTGAATTAATTTTTTAATATAAAAAAAAAAAATATCCTATTCTTTATATAATTGTTTTACACTAGGTTCAGATGCTGGTTAATACCCTTCTCCACCGAGGTGCCAATCCTTCAGCCAGCGATCAACACCTGCGGACACCGTTACACTACGCCGTCCAGAAAAACTTTAAAGGCGTGTGCGTCAAGCTGCTGGAGCATGACGCCTGGCCGAACGCACGTGATCACGACCACGTCATGCCGTATACGACAGCGTATGATAACGGCAACGACGATGTGGCGTCCCTGTTAATTCTTTATATGCCAAATATCGAGTGAGTAACCTATATACATGAACTAGATCATAGGCGGATCCAGGATTTTGGGTTAGAGGGGGCGTACATTTTTTTCTGAAATGAACTTTCAGTATAAACAGTATTTTATTTTCCAAAATTTTGACACGGTTGTTCAAAATAATAAAGTATATTGGGGATTGGAAAACAAGCTGAAAGCTTATATAAATTCCTCTCCCCGGGAATATTACAAGCAATGTTATGATTGGCCGAACACACTTTTGTGTATGGAGTGTTCGGCCTCTCATCCATATTGAGTTCACAACAACATTATAAAATGCATCTTTGTTGTTCACACGAAGTGTGTTCGAAATTTTTTGCACGTACCGTATACTCGAGTATCACGTGATTTTCTAATTGCCATTTATCTCTTCGGTAGGCCATGGAGTATACAACTTTATTGAGCAATGTGTTGTAAATGAAAAGGTAAGATATCTTTAAGATGACTATTACATTGCCACTTGCTATTTTGCAGAGTCAGACAGCTATACACCAGTGACGGGCACAAAGCTGCAGAGTTCAGTTTTCACACACTTCTACGAAAAAATATGCAGGTCAGATATTTTGTCAAATCTGATTCTTAATTCATATTAAAAGTGCATGCCAAATCATTTTGAATGATTGGTAATTTTTAAATACCTTTACATAATCAAAAGATTTCTCGTTTTTGTCTATAATATAATTCATTTACCATTATTCTTTTCTCGTAGAAAACCGTGTTAGCAGTATTAGATTGTATGATTGACCATCACAGTCCGAGCGGTCACGTACGCGTGTACTATCAGGTGTTAGACGGGGACGAAGAGGGCAGATCACCTTTACAGGAAGGGTTTAACAGAGTATCTAAGTCACCCCTTCAAATACTTGCCAAGGAAGGTAACAAGGTAAGACGTTTTCTTTTATGTATTTATTATTGTCCTTATAAATTGAGATCTCATTCAAAATAGGATTATACATCGCTGGTTGTAACTTAGACATATCATTATAATACATGTACACATATCCTCATAATAAAAGTATAACGACCGTTGTATGATAAGATTTATAAAATGCTTAACTGTTTTTCCAGAACATCGTCTACCATGACGTGGTCCGTCTACTGATCAGACGCAAGTGGAAGGAGTATGCTAGGTTACGATTCGAGTAAGTCGACCTCATGTGTCGGATTTTCTAATTCCAATATTTTAGATGTCCTCGTAAACTGCAATTAAAGCTCCGTCAGTAGGTTGAATGATCTTAACAAGTTAAGATATGTCACGATATAGTGAATGAGTATATAGTCTGGTACTGCAATGTACGAATGTAGTTAAAGTACAAACTGCTACATTGTTGTATAGACTGCTAAATTGTTTGATCGGTGTTTGCTTTTAGATTATGTTTAAACTGATATATTGTTTAATCGGTGCTTGCTATTACATTACGTTTAATTAAGGATTAACTTTCTATTTTGCTTAGGTTATCGGGGGATAACTACAATGGAAAACGGGTAAATTCAATAACCGGCAAAGCCGGTTATGTATAATTTACCCGTTTTCCGTTGTAGTTATCCCCCGATAACCTAAACAAAATAGAAAGTTTATCCTTATATTTACAGTATCTTTCTGTGAAATGTTCGTAACTATTTGTTCATTATAGTCAAATCTTCGAACATATATTTCATTTCAAAACTAATAAACGTGGGAATGGTTCAATATATGTAACAGCATGAAATTTGCAAGCTCCGCCGACGTTATATTGTTGGTGACGTCACACAATTGGGTTTCAAACTGTAGGATTTGCATAGCTCCGCCCACATGTATTGTTGTCGACGTCATAGAAATTTGTCACGTGTTTGACTACAGTTATGCGGTGATAATGATAATCTGTTGACCAATGGTTATCGAGTGAATGTCAGTGTAGACTGTAAATATATTGCTATATTGTTTGATCGGCGTTTGCTATTACTGCAATTATGTGCGTAGCTGATGTAGAAACTGCTACATTTTAAGGTATTTGCTACGAATTAGTTTCCATATCAAGTGTCCCTACCTCATAATGCAACATGTCTACTTGTTGTTGCAGATTGAATGCCGTAGTTTATTTTCTTGCCCTGATCGCGATGACATTCTCGGCGATCGTGGCCGCTACAACACCAGACCCAGTGAGGTACGACTCTTCACTCCAGATCGGACGGGGTGTGTGTGAGGCGTGGACCATCTGTATCATCCTGATGACTCTCTTCCAGGAGTCGAATCAACTACGAAAGTAAGCTATTGTATTTAGAGAAGAAATGAAATGTTAACAAAATTGTGTTTTGTTTCAGTTATATTCCGTTTATGTTGCTAAACTCTCTTTAACATATATTGGCCTGCTTATTACTTAGTAGTTTTAGGTATTTTGTGTAAGATTTTTCAGTGTAAAACAATGTCATTTATGCCGATTCAAAGAAATATGAACAGTAATGTATGTCAACTTTTCTTGCTTTGGAAATTACCTTTATCTTTAACATGTACAGTATATACACAGTAATCGTATAGTGATATAGATATGTAGGATTCATAGTCATTGATGATCTACACAATACAATCACATCTGTTAGTTTTAACTGGTTGTTACAGACAGCGCCTTGAGTACTGGACGGACGCCTTTAACTGGATAGATATGTCGTCGGCGCTGCTCCTTGCAACGGTGGTACCTCTCAGAATTACGGAAAGGTCCGAACAATGGCCGGTCTTTTCCGTAGGCTTCCTTCTTTGGACACTCCGCATCTTCAAATATGCAGCTGTCTTCAGGTCAGTTAGATGAAACTCTGTAGCAAGACAATTAAGGCTACCTACACCGCTGCTGGTTAAGAACGGTAGATACTTCTTAATCCCAGTTATATCCCAATCGTAACCCTGAGACCACTCGATTTCATCAAAATTGGGAAAAAAATATAAAAATGTATGGAATTAGAAAAACCCTGTTATTATGTGCAAAAAAAAAATATCTTGGCTTGTCCTCCTTTTGGATCACCCTTCTTAAGCCTGAAACATGTAGTCGTGTTTAAACTTTAAGAACAGAACCACATACTAAATAAGATCACTTACAATATATACTACTGAGTCACCCTGCATATCTTGGATATCATCCATACCCAGTCTAGTAATTTTACTGTACATTACAACACATCCATTTTGCGTCTATTGCAGGCAGACAGGAGCATATGCCCAGATCCTTTGGAGAATTCTTGTCCATGACTTCATCCAGTTCACCATTGTGTTTACAGTGATGCTGCTGGCGTTCAGTGGTTCTTTTATTTTGGCGCTCCGGGGCGAAGACTCTCTCAACACACACGATGACACAAAGTAACTGATTTCTTTATGTTGGAGCTGAACATATATACGCATTAAATATTTATTTCAAAAGAACAATCCTGTCATAAGGTGTTTATAGATACAAAATCTATTTGTCTCTCTTTCTTAAATTCGTAATGTGACAAATATCATTGTCTCTTTGATCAGTTTGTCTGCTCATTTTCTATATCCTGTCGTTTATTAATATTGATATGATGTTTTCATCTTCCAATGTTTCATTTATTGACAGTTCATTCTGGAACATTCTATTCCTTGGGGTCCGTATACTAATCGAGGCAGAAAGAATAATTGAATACACCGAGTTACAGTAAGTAAATATCATCTGGGTTCACA
This sequence comes from Mimachlamys varia, assembly GCA_947623455.1. Taxonomy (NCBI): domain Eukaryota; kingdom Metazoa; phylum Mollusca; class Bivalvia; order Pectinida; family Pectinidae; genus Mimachlamys; species Mimachlamys varia. Next base: position 35,831,147 of record OX392531.1, on the reverse strand, counting down.
TGAATATGTCAACGATTTTCCATTCCATTGCCTTATACAATGCAACCTTAAGAGTTTTCTTGTATTCGGGGGAATTTTGAAAGTACATTAATATTTTCTGTCCATTTGTCTTCTTCCATTAGGTCCTTTTTCATATGTATTGGCGACAGAAGTGTAATTTTCAATAACCTTATAAACCGATGTCTGAAATCAAACACGTATGTTGATGATGTATCAAGAAGACTTTAATATTAAGCGAATACCAATGAACAAAACAAAGAAGCCATTGACAATTAATGATAAGTTATCACTTTTACTCAGTATTCAGAAACTCATTGGATTGCAGTCCTCCTTACTTATCTTGTTGATTTACTCTTTATTTCTAAACGTTGAATTTTTGTACCAAAGTCGAACTCTATGTTAGATACTGGTCACTGTCAGTGTTGGGCCTTTAAATCAGGATTTGCTTTAATTGTATTATCAGCTGTGTTTGCACTCCCATTTATGAAGTCGTTTATCTGGTTTATTTTTCTCTGTGTATTCACTCTTACATCCTGATTTGGTCAACCAGGCCGATGAGCTGTATCCTGATGGTCCTGTTTCTGTTCACTTGCTGTGTGGTGTTGCTGAACATCCTTATCGCTCAGCTCAGCGACACGTACCAACACGTGCAGCAGGACGCGCAGAGGGGGTTAGAGGTCAACAGGGCGTGGATAGTCGCTCGAGTGGAACTCAACAGCTTCATAGTAGGAAAGGTACGATGGTGTATGGTAGGGTAATGACGTGGACAAGCTGGGCGATATGTTTGGCGTATTCGGCGCTTCCTGGTGTATTTTTATGCATTTAAATCAAAATCACTGTTATTGAGAAATATGGAAGATGACGTAACACACATATGCTGCTCTTTTTTAATTTAGAAATAGGTACAGTATGTCATCCTAGGACTCTTCAGTGATGCTAGGGGCCAAAAGCTTGGTATGAAAAATTTCGAAACTAATGTAGAAGCAGAAGGGTCAGGTGCGTAAAACCCCTTTAATGTATGAATTTAGAGTAATAATTAAATATGTAAAGTATAATTTCAAATCGTTTACTACGAAAATGTGTATAGCATGTACCGTGCTACTACTCAAATAAGATAAACTGTGGTTATGGAGACTCCTGTAAACCTCGGGGACTAAAAAATCCCCAGCAGAGTCTACCACCCCCTATCATGAAAGATGACGTAACATACACATATGCTGCACCTTTTAAGGTTATATAAAGTTTTCGATAGTTCCACAGATATTCGTCAGAATTGCCAATTACATGCTCGTATATCGTAAGGTCATAAATTATATCTTTATTCGTTAAAAACACTATACTATGTATGGAAAACCTGTGTATCTTCCATACCCATAATTCTGTCTATTCAGGGTCACCGCATCAACTACTACAAGGAATACGAGGATATATGTGATATTAAACACGTACTTGAACGATGGGAGACTCCGCCACTGAACGAGATGAACAAAAATATCCAGGATATCTGGGAGTCACTTCAGTCACACAAACTCAACGTCCTCACCGTCCACAACAGACTGGCAAGACAAGAAACCTCCCTCATCAAACTACAGTTAGTCGATATACGAAACTCCTTTCGTTAAAACAGCCAATCATATCCCTGAAACCACTCTATTTCATCAAAATGAAATATATTTCTGTACAGAAAAAAAATATAAAAATGTATGGATTTAGAAAAGTCCTGAAGCTGTTATTATTCGAAAAAAAAAATAACTTGGCTTGTCCTCCTTTTGGATTGCTATTTATTCACATTTTATGGCTTGTATTGTTATCTGTTTCCCTCGTGAATACCATTAATTAAAGTCCACTTTAAGCTAACCATTTCAATACAAACTTGAGCCTTAAATGAATTGGCTACTTCAACAAAACGATGTAATGCAATGTACAAACTGATTAATACAAGTCATGTAGGCCTGTATCACTTACTTTTACATACATGTATACAAGTGTATGTATGTATTGTATGTAGCCCAAGAAAACATTTTCATTTGTGTTCAAAAAATTCTGGTGTAGAATTTTTTCTGAAAATGGAAGCTCTCTGGCACTTTGCGTAAAATTTACCACGCTTTTTCTTGCAGCCAATTAGAATAAATACGTTTCCCGTAATTTCCCATTGACTGTTAATGTCAATCACTTCAGAGGGTCGAAACTATAGTACAAGAAACGTATAAGGATCATATATGATCCAAATGGTTTGCATTAAACACATCAGAAATATTTCGAAACACCTACGAGGACGTAAGTGTATTAAAACTGAAACATGTAGGATGACTCTACCAAAACTTCTCTCGTCTTCAAACAGGCCGTCTTTTCTGAAACATCACACTTCCGGTTCTGTTATTATCAAGACTACATGTATCATAGTTTATCTTGTTTGTGCTTCTTTTTCAGAGAAAATGTTCAAAGTGTGCTTGAGATATTGCAGACGAAATCGGAAGTCCAACCGCCACCTAACGGGAATCAGAAAAACACATCCGGGACTTTGCCACCTAACGGAAACCAGAGAGACACATCCGGGACCCCACCACCTAACGGGAACCAGATAGACGCATCCGGGATAAGTGTAAATGACGTTGTATTCGAGAACACAGAAAATGAGTCCTTCTAGCCCTTAAGCATTGATTTACAACAAAATCACAAAAAAATGTATGATATTCATTAAACATATTTTTTAATGTTAAGATTTGGTTGTGTTAACATTAGATGTTATATCACTCGAAGATTAACATCATTATCTTTCGTATGAAGTTTCATGTTGTCCTTATTATATCATAGAACACGTCATTGTCCAAGGAATCAACGTGTAAAATACCACTAACGGTACTATAGTCACTGGGTGTAAATTCCCTCCATGAGCTGTGTTTCCACGTCGGCCTCCAACATAAGTTTTCGGGTATTAATGAAACTTCAGAATAATTCATATTTCATCGAGTCGGAGCTCAAATAAACGTTTTCATGAAAATTCGTCTTCGTTGATTTTAGCACAAAGATCAAAGGAGAGGCAACAGCAAAACCAAAGCTACCATTTATGAGTGAATCATGGAAACTTACTTGACAGTAAACATGTATTATTGTTTTGTCGAAATACTGACGTCTGGAGATCGAGATTCGAAATCCGGATTTTCATAAAGACATTAAACATCTCGAGACTGTACACTTGGGTTTTTTCAATGTCAATATACCAGTTCCTGTTTCAATGTCAATTAAGCATTTAACTGTTACCAGATGTAGTATAGAGTCGATATGAATACAATTTGGGTGACATATAAATAGAATGGCTACATGCATATTTATCTGTCAGAAATGGCGCATGATTTAAATCAGTGTCATCTCAGCGATTGATCCAAAGCCATCATACATGTTTTCTGAGGCGGAGTGCAAAGCTTTGATATAACATAGTCCAAAATGGCGTCAGAAATAACGTCAATTGATGCGGATTGCAAATTGTAGTATACAGTGTGATATACTACAACTTGGTTTAGTAATGATATCTAGGCAAAGGCAACACAAGATGTAAATATATACATATATACAAGTTCTTGTTTCTATGACAACTAAGTATATATATACCGGTTCCTGTCTCTGTTCACTGAGGTTTCTTCAATATCTACTACATATATACGATTTCAATTCTAATGTTGGGGTGACTCCTTTTGAAAATGATCAAAATATTTGAAGCACAATGCTACAGTATCACGATGGCCCCGGGCGCCTTATATGCATAAAGTTGAACATGTCCCGCAAGATCTCAAATCGCAAAAAATATACACAACATCCAACAAGCACAGTTCGATATTCTGCATCATACAGCTGTTTTGTCCTTCTCGGACTCGTCAGTGTTGCTAGGGGCCAAAAAGTAGTAACCGAAATTTTCTTAACTAATGTAAAAGCAGAAGCAGCAGGTGCGTTAAACTTTTTTAATTGATGAATTTTGAAAAATATTAAAGAAGTACTGTTTAATTTCAAATCGTGTAGTACGAAAATGTGTATATTATATACCGTGCCACTACTCAAATGAGATAACTATGGCTATCAAGGCTCCAGCAAGCCTCGGGGACACGTCCACCAGCAGAGTCTATATACCACCTTGTATCCTGAAAGATGACTTAAACTGCACCAAATTGCTATTTTGTCCTTCTATGAGCTAAAGAGAAATTCTCCCTAGTTGGTTCGGTATTAAGAAGCGGTGCTGGGCCAGAAGATGGAGGCCTATAATACAGCGACTGGTTATTAGTGCTGATCAAGGGTCTATACTTGGCCATCTTTTTTTATTTATTTTTATTTTATTTTGGAAATTGTTTAAAATGGTAAATTATCACTACTGTACAATCACGCTAATAACAACACATAAGTGATTCCAACAAAATCCAATAGGTCAATGTTTAAAGGCCAAGTATACGCGTAACTTTCGGTAAAACTTGAAGCTTTATATAATGCCAATCGTTCATTTAGTATAAAATCATTAAATAATGTACAATTAATTGTTTAACTTACATGTAAAACTACGAACAATGTAATTTAGTTTTCCTGGAAATATAAAAAATATGTGTTTTATAACTCATAAATACTATATTGTTATTGGACACAACTATATTGATACAACTTTCTTGTAAACCAACTTTCTGATGCAAGAGAGATTACTCCTGCAGTCCTATACAGGTCGAGAATAGAAAAAAAAATATTGGGTCGCATTATAGTTAGCTTATAGGTAAATTAGGTTTAGTTAGTTGTTGTTCAGTTGTTGTAAACTATAATTACATAAGAGGTAATTTAGCGGTAATGTTTCTGGAAAGACGACCAATATGCATTCCGGAAATAGGGCGATGTAATGTATCAGAAATTATAATACACTTTCCGTGGCGGCGCTACAATCGACGTACGCTATACTTCCGGTTATTTACAGAAGGTGCATTTCGAAACTGATTTTTTCACAAAACAACGTTCGAAAAACGTTCACTAAAGATTAAAATGGTTAGAAGCTTTACGCCTAGTGACGACGAGGAGGAAATCAGAGCTAACCGAAAACACCAAAGACGCCAGTCTCACTCGAGAAGTCCTAAAAGGGTAATTGGGGATTTGTTGTTCTTTTGACAGGAATTTCATGAATTTGTATCTAAAGAATGAAAAACAAGTAGTAAATTACATATAGTTGGTAACTAATCGGTAGCATCAAGATTTCAGCAAAGTTGTCTTTAAAATAAAGTTTACACTTACATTTGATTGAAATGAAGTGTTGGTAGAATTTGAATATGACGGAAGAATTTGAATTTAAAATATCACAGATTTTGACTTCCTTCACCTGGGATAGGCCATAAAGGCTTATTTCCAATGGGGTCCCTATACTGAGGATTTAATACAATAATTCATTTAATTAATAATAAAATGTTACATAGATTTAAGAAATATTGTATTAAGTTGACTTATTTAGATTAATAATTTAGATATACAATTTGTATACAACTGCCTTTCACACACCTGATACATATATCAAGTAAAATCATGCACAATACATATTTCAAGTAAAATATCAACAGATTAGACTACTTAACATATAATGTGATGTGCTACTTATCTGTAGTCTAAATAAATTTATGAAATATTTGATTAATTAGGCTTTGTTTGATAAAATTTGTCATCTCTTTGGCTTTATCAAATTAAAATATGGGAATGACAATTGGAAAGCATAAACGGCATCAAAACGGTTAACATTGAAATTTTTATTTGCATCATTTTCCAAAAGCCAAAAGGTCTATCATCTAGAGCCCACAGGAGCTTGGACATGAATTAGACTGCTTTTTAATTGAAAATTATAATAGAAGGTTACAGACAAATGCGGTGTTTCATAATGCGAAATTATAAAGTTCACAAGTACAACAACCCATGAAAAGTAGCCTTAGGTAATCTGCGTGGGTTGTTATTGTGAACTTTATAATTTAGCATTATATTTTTTAATTATGAAACATTCTAATTAATATATGTAACCTTCTATTTTCAATGAAGAAAACAGTCACATTCATGTCCACGTATACAAGCACCACAAGGGTCAGTGACAAGTTCATGTTAAATATCCTAGACTTGGTTATAATAACACGTCTTGAATAAAGAACGACATTCGATTGTTCGATCAAGATAACAATTATAAAAAACATCTGAACAAAATCAGATGTGTATAGATAATGATTATTTTCAGTATTATTCCAGTTTTCTTATAACGCTTATTCATTAAAGTAAAGGCATGCATACTCATGTTGATTACAAAACAGAGCTCATGATCTTCAATACACTAAAATGCATATAATCAAAGACACGTTTTTGACACTATAATTAATGTACAAAACATTTTCTATCGTGGATAACACCACCTTTTAATATCACTAATTTGGATAAAGTAACTTTTTTTTTCCCCTATCCGGGGATCCATTAACCCATAAAGAATTACATATCAGTTGTAAGGTAGACAGACATTTAACCCCAAATTCAGTAAGCCCCCACCTAATTACTTGTGAGCCCAGCCCCTAATTCAGTACCTCTTTGCCCCATGGCTATTTTCAATATTCAAAGGTGAAAAAAGAAGATTTTGCATAATTCTAGATTGAGTTTCCTCTGGCCCAGACACCATAACCTGATCTGATTCGTGGCCAGAGCCCATTGCCATATGAAAATGTGGAATTCGTCCATATCAAACAGTATTTGGGGAGTGACTAATTAACAAAAGGACTCTGTCCAGAAATTTTCTGAACTATGTTGCATTTCCAGACTGATCAGTATATATTGTGATTAGTCATCCCCTGGCCTATGTACATACTTACGAGGCAAAAGCATTGACACCACCTAGGTGGGAAATTTTTAATGGTTGAAATCTGAGGACTGAGGGAAATTAGGAGCTGTTGATGATAATCTGAGTAGGTTGGGGTCAATAAATTAAATAATCCATTGGTATATGTGTGAGGTACATTATGTACATATGTAGGTGACAATTACATATTTTCATATAGAATGATCAGATTAATGTCTAAGTCTAGTGTTAAGGACAGAGAAAATTTGACATTGAAATTCAAACAAGTCAAATAGTTTGTCAGTTATTTTTTTCTTTTTGTTTTTTAATGTTGAATTATATACTGCAAATTTATTATATTTAATAAGTACAAGTACTGAAAACTACTGGTTATGAAGTTGTTGTATCGAATACTTAAAAGGAGAGTTGGAACTTAACAGCTTTTTTATTGCTATGGGAACACCATAATTGCTTTTATTATCAAAAAGTGCTGTTGTAATCAGTGTACTATACAACTGTAGCACTGGCTTAATTAAACTGATAATCAAAGGTACACTAGTTGGAACAAATAATACCCTACATCTAACACTTATGTCAGCATTTCAAAAATGTGTATAATAATGCAAAAAGCAAGTAAAATTCAAATAATGTTTAAGCTTAATTTGGGGGCAAACAGAAAGGGGGCTAATTACAGATTTTTTTTTTGTTGCTAACAGGTAAGAGTGGGGGGGGTAAACGGCATACAATCATTTGGTCTTACTGAAAGTCTATTAATATTGGTATTATAACAGATTTATTCAATTTTCAAAAATTAAACAAAATTGATAAATTCATTAAGTTTAAATTAGGTTTTTTATATGACAATAGATAAAATTGCAACTACTGTAATAGGAAGGATTATTGAAAAAAACATATCTTCCCCAACCAAGATCGGAACTAGGGACCCTTCAGTCTCTAGTTGGATACCCTACCGCTCGACTAAAGAGAAATCTTCCCCCACCCCCCTTTATCTAGCCGAGAGTAATAAGACAACCATTACTCTCAACTTTACACTAATAAATGGATAATCCCAAATTGATTAAATGACATAAAAGGAAGATATCATTATTGAGTATGCATACAACTTTACATTAAATACATCATTTAAGGAACAACTTACTTATTTTCTTCACATTTTTGTACATTGCCTGTTAGTCTTAATTTTAAACGTTACAAATTGAAGGATAAAGCTCTGGTGTTGGCCTAGGTTTTATGTTGGCTTGACAGCTTCATCCTGTCAGACCTGCAGAAAACAGGAAATACACACCAATGGGTGTTATGTGACATTGGTATAAAGCATTATATTTATTTGAGACTCATATAGTTAAGTGCTGGACTTATCCTTTCAATGTGTTACTCACAAACTTCATTAAATTTGGTTACCACATCTTGTGTTAATAGCCTTGAGCTCCCTGAATTGTTTCAAAAAAGTTTCAGGGCTTGTCTAAAAAACTGACAAATAACTAGTATTTATGACGTGTATATGTTACATTTATTTAACAAAGCAAACCTGCTAGGCAGGTTTCTATATTTTTTTTCTTTGGTATGCTTCAGGAATCCAGGCATGGGAAAAAGAAAAAGAAATCTAGATTTGATGAATCAAGATCCTCAAGTGAAGGTCCACCTCCTAAAAGGAAGATAAAAATTGAACAAGAATCACCAGAGTATGATGAAAGACAGAGAGCTCACAGCAAGAAACATCACAGAGAGGACAAACACAAAGAGGATCGCAGAAGGAGAAAAGAGGAACACAAAAACAGAAGAGAAGAAAAGTTTGATCCACATCGACGCATCAAACAAGAGCCTGATGAGGATTCAAGAGGGCACAGGAGAGAAGACGATCGCGACCCAATGAGGAGGCAAAGAAGAGAGAGAGAAAGGAATGACGACAGGAGACGAGAGGCTAGGAGACAAAGAGGAAATAACCCATTCAGGACAGAAGATGATGGTTTTGTATATGGTCAACAAGCAGCAGAACAAGCTCAGGGACAAGCAGAAGCTGAAGAACCAAAAGACAAGGATAAACCCGATTTTGCACTCTCAGGTAAACTCACAGAGGACACTAATACATATCGAGGTGTGGTGATCAAGTACAACCAACCTCCAGAGGCCAGAAAGCCAAAGAAGCGATGGCGATTGTATCCATTTAAGGGTGATGAAGCCCTGCCTGTACTACATATCCACAGGATGAGTGCCTACTTGATGGGGAGAGACAGACTGGTAGTAGACATTCCCACAGATCACCCTTCCTGCTCCAAACAGCATGCTGTGCTCCAGTACAGACTGGTAGACTTTGAGCGTGACGACGGTACAAGGGGACGTAAGGTGGCTCCCTATATCATAGATCTCGACTCCTCCAATGGCACATATGTAAATAATCAGAGAATAGATCCACAGAGATATGTAGAACTGTTTGAAAAAGACATGCTCAAATTTGGCTTCAGTTCTAGGGAATATGTTTTACTGCATGAAAAGACAGACACGTCTGAACTAGCAGACGAATCTGGTTCAGGTTCGGATAATTAACTTTCATATGACACTCATCAAAATCTACTTGATATACATGTATCATGACATACTCTGCAATCAAAAATCATCACAAAAGTACCATTACATCACAGTTCTGACCATTATTCGCATGTTCATTCAATTTGTGATGTTTTGATATGTTTCTTTAGAGATTCTCATCTATGATCAGGTTATGTTAAAGCAGGGTGATCAATAGGAAAATAAATCATGTCACGTACTAGAGTCACTGATTCTATTCTATTGTGTAACATACTTTAAAAAGGCAAAATAGATATTGTGCCGCAGCATCAGAGATATAGAATTTTATATTTTGAATTTGTTTACATATGTTCATTTCCTTTTTTCTTTAAAAAGATAATTTTCACTGGCTTTAAAGCACAAAAGTTTTATTTCCAGTAAAAGGAATGATTGCATATGTTATGGTGGAATTCATTAACATCTGAAAAATAATGAACAAATGTTGCTTTCAACAGAGTTGGTTTTACTATATTTTATATCTCGATTCCCGTATTTGTCGAAGTTAGTGCCCAGGGTGCCTAAAAAGTTTTTCAGTGGGCTCTTAATAAGGTAACAAAACTAAGTCATCTGGACGAAAAATGTCGTTTTTATAAAAGTAATTAAGTACAATGTATTATGACAAGTATAGGCAGTGCTCATGCTGTGCAACATTATTGTCATCAATTTTGGACAAGTTGTACACATATTACCAATATTTGTGGGGTTTTTCTTGCAAACTTGCACACAGAGAGGTTTACAGCACCGTTACATAAAAACTTCGAATCATTTAGTTTTGTCACAATTAAAAGGAGCTCTTACATAATTTTAATACCTCTGTAAAAGGGGGAAGGGTGCTAATTACGGCGAATACGGTATATGTTTGACCACTGCATATAATCTACTATCTACATGTAAAAGGCAATTAACTTTCATATACTTTAGTTGGAAACAAGACACGGATGTAGATGATCTGATTATTTAAAAAAGACTGTCCTTACACAAACATTCAGCTGATGCCTTGGCTTCATAAACAAGCTGATGTCCCAGCAGAATTCTGTGTTACCAGTGCATGGACAGGGTTATATGCAGCTTGGTATTGTGATTTAGGGGGGGGGGGTGGATAAGAGGGGGGGTATTATCATTGGAAGGAGGGGAGAACTATACATGTAAACCTAGGAAAGGGGGCTATTATACACCTTGGTATTGTCATTGGAGTGGGGAGGGGGTTATTGTACATGTAAACCTATGTATTATCATTGGAAGATGGGGGGGGGGGGGTATATCCTTAGGCATTATGATGCATGACTATAACGGTTGTACTGTAGAATATTTGATACCTGTCATAGTCTGTCAGCTGTTGTATCAAATCCATTTTTATGTCATGTTAAAAAAAAATACAAATTCAAGTTATACCATGCCAATATATATACAGTTAAAAGTAGATTTTTCACAATCTTAACATGAACAGATTTGTTTGCATTTAAAACAAAGGACTCAAATTATTTTCTAAAACAATCAGAGACAAAAGGTTTTTTTTGTTTTAAAGCTGCTGAATGCTACAAATTAAAATAGTCACCCGAATATGTTTATAATTTTATATCGCCATGACATTAAAGAAATCATTTGAAAAATTGTACACAAAGAGTGGTTGATTCAGTTCTGCCATTTTTTTTAAATTGATGGCTCTTTGATTAAAATGTTGTAATATTTTGAAATAAAAATATCAAAAACATGCCAAAATACTTACAATTTCAAAATATATCTAAGCATGTGTGTAAGAGATTTTTTGTTGCAGGCGTATATATACTGAAGCATAGCCGAACAAAGAAATGATACTTACAAAAACTGTTAAACTATTTAAAGTAACATTGACACATACAAACATTTGCAATACCGTGATACGTCTTTACAGTAACATTGACACACAGAACATTTACAAATACAGTGATACCTCTTTACAGTAACATTGACACATACAAACATTTACAAAACAGTTGCACGTCGTTACAGTAACATTGACACACAGAACAGTTACAAATACAGTGATACCTCTTTACAGTAACATTGACACATACAAACATTTACAAATACAGTTGTACGTCGTTACAGTAACATTGACACACAGAACAGTTACAAATACAGTGATACCTCTTTACAGTAACATTGACACATACAAACATTTACAAAACAGTTGCACGTCGTTACAGTAACATTGACACACAGAACAGTTACAAATACAGTGATACCTCTTTACAGTAACATTGACACATACAAACATTTACAAATACAGTTGTACGTCGTTACAGTAACATTGACACACAGAACAGTTACAAATACCGTGATACGTCTTTACAGTAACATTGACACACAGAACAGTTACAAATACAGTGATACCTCTTTACAGTAACATTGACACATACAAACATTTACAAAACAGTTGTACGTCGTTACAGTAACATTGACACACAGAACAGTTACAAATACAGTGATACCTCTTTACAGTAACATTGACACACAGAACAGTTACAAATACAGTGATACCTCTTTACAGTAACATTGCCACATACAAACATTTACAAATACAGTGATACAAGCATGTACGTCTTTACAGTAACATTGACACATAGAAACATTTATAAATACAGTGATACGTCTTTACAGTAACATTGACACCTAGAACATTTACAAATACAGTGATACAAGCATGTACGTATTTACAGTAACATTGACACATAAAAACATTTACAAATACAGTGATACAAGCATGTACGTATTTACAGTAACATTGACACATAAAAACATTTACAAATACAGTGATACGTCTTTACAGTAACATTGACACATACAAACATTTACAAATACAGTGATACGTCTTTACAGTAACATTGACACATAGAAACAGTTACAAATATAGTGGTACGTCTTTACAGTAACATTGACACATGAAAACAGTTACAAATATAGTGGTACGTATTTACAGTAACATTGACACATAGAAACAGTTACAAATATAGTGGTACGTATTTACAGTAACATTGACACATAGAAACAGTTACAAATATAGTGGTACGTATTTACAGTAACATTGACACATAGAAACATTTATAAATACAGTGATACGTCTTTACAGTAACATTGACACATAGAAACAGTTACAAATATAGTGGTACGTATTTACAGTAACATTGACACATAGAAACATTTATAAATACAGTGATACGTCTTTACAGTAACATTGACACCTAGAACATTTACAAATACAGTGGTAAGTCGTTACAGTAACATTGACACATAAACATTTACAGATACAGTGATACGTCTTAACAGTAACATTGACACCTAGAACCTTTACAAATACAGTGGTACGTCGTTACAGTAACATTGACACATAGAAACATTTATAAATACAGTGATACGTCTTTACAGTAACATTGACACCTAGAACATTTACAAATACAGTTGTACGTATTTACAGTAACATTGACACATACAAACATTACAGATACAGTGATACGTCTTAACAGTAACATTGACACATAGAAACAGTTACAAATATAGTGGTACGTATTTACAGCAACATTGACACATAAAAACATTTACAAATACAGTGATACGTCTTTACAGTAACATTGACACCTAGAACATTTACAAATACAGTGGTACGTCGTTACAGTAACATTGACACATAAAAACATTTACAAATACAGTGATACGTCTTTACAGTAACATTGACACCTAGAACATTTACAAATACAGTGATACGTCTTTACAGTAACATTGACACATACAAACATTTACAAATACAGTGATACGTCTTAGCAGTAACATTGACACATAGAAACAGTTACAAATATAGTGGTACGTATTTACAGTAACATTGACACATAGAAACATTTATAAATACAGTGATACGTCTTTACAGTAACATTGACACATAGAAACAGTTACAAATACAGTGGTACGTATTTACAGTAACATTGACACATAGAAACATATACAAATATAGTGATACATCTTTACAGTAACATTGACACATAGAAACATTTACAAATACAGTGATACATCTTAACAGTTACATTGACACAAAGAAATATAAATACAGTGGTACGTCCTTACAGTAACATTGACACATAGAAACATTTATAAATACAGTGATACATCTTAACAGTTACATTGACACAAAGAAACATTTATAAATACAGTGATACATCTTAACAGTTACATTGACACAAAGACATATAAATACATTGGTACGTCCTTACAGTAACATTGACACATAGAAACATTTACAAATAAAGTGATACTTATTTACAGTAGATTGACACATAGAAACATTACAAATACAGTGATACGTTTTACAGTAACAGTGACACATAGAAACAGTTACAAAAACAATGGTACAGTTACATTGACACATAGAAACACGTTTGCGATAACATGTACACAAAGAAACAGTAACAAAACAGTGGTACCACTATACAGTAACATTGACGCATAAAACAACAGAAAGTTCTCTAATCGAGTATTTTTGTCTGTCCAATAGGACAGGAGGTCAGCAGATATACTATTGGCGTATTTCAGACGTTTGAGCAATCTGACACGTTGTTGCCCAAGGCCAGATTAGCGTCATACTGTTCCTTCCAGAAGATAGTTGGGTTTCATGGCCAATGAGCAGGATGATATAGTGATTTCCTCACTAATTCTGTCATGTTCTAATCAGGCTCCTTAAATGGTTTCATTTTACTGCTTCTGTAAGCATAAACTGTGTCATTCGATGACAGAGGAATGGAGACGATTCTGTATTTAATTGGGAATTGTAGCTGTCATACAAGTAGATAAATCCGTTATCATATTACCTTATGTGAAGCACCCTGTCTCACTCGGAGTTTGAACGAGGGAATTCCCCTGTCTCAACCCCAGTTGCACGATGTCATATCGATAATGCTGTGATTTGACTTACCTATGCAGAACCATATAACATCAACGTTGTTTATGTGACAAAGTAAATAGACTTCCTGGTATGTACCGATACTCTAAATGCTGTAAATGGCGAAAATACAGATAAAAAATAATTGGTAAAAAATATAATCTTCCCGTACCTTGTGATGCATATGTAGATAATTATCTTACTCTGAACAGGGATTTCTTTTACCCTGGACAGAGTCATCCATAATTTCACAGATGTAATATAGTTAATAGAATCTTTCAACCCCTTGAGGTGAGACTGGGGAATCTCAACCTGACGGGTAGGATTCTTAGTTGCCAAACAAGAGACTTGCCGAGTGTTTGGCAGCTAAAGAATCTTACTCCGATGATTGAGATCCCTTGTCTCACTACCAAGGGGGCAAATGCTTATTTTTCTCTTACCATGTTGGAACTCATATATTTTTGATATTGACGTTACATCGATGCAAGACACTGTTATATGATGTGTTTGAATGGTCGACATGACGTCATTGCATTTTTGCGATGATGTCATACAATTGTGGAGAACGTGGAAAGAGCATATATATTATGTTGTTTGTCCCACCTTAGGGTGAGATAAGAAATTCTCTTTCTCTAGACATACAAGAGGGGTAAAGAAAAATATTTTTTCGTCCCCTTGAAAGAGAGACAGGGGGATCTCAAACTCCTGGGCACAGGCGTACGCTACGATTAAGATGGTTTGTCCTATGAAGTGGGGGTGGGGGAATACTAGCTATATAATATAAACACAAGCGAGATCCCCCCCCCCCCCCCCCACCCCAACCAATACTTACTTAGACAACCCATCTCAATTGTAACCAACACCTGCTGTCTCGGGGTAAGATCCCTGTATCTCGACCCCAAGGGAGTGAACTATTCTTTTAATCCATATTTTAACCGAAGTGAGATATTTAGCTCACCTGACCGAAAGAGTCAAGTGTGAGCTTATACATGGATCGGTGTCCGTCAGCGTTTCCTTTGAAGGACTTGTTCTGAAATATATAAAGGCATAAAGACGTGATTTGACTGGAGGCTTCCCTGAAAGGAGCCGAACAAACATTGCGAAAAAAAGAATAACTTTGCCTTTCTTTCGAGGTCACAGGGGTCAATTATGCCAAAGCTGTTTTAAACGGCAAATACCAATCGAAAGGCCTAAATACATGTTTGGCTGGTATCCACCTTAAAAGGAGACAAAGTGTGCAGCTGGGGAAAATTGACCTACTTTCAAGACACTTGAGTCTAATATGTCCAAATTTTCAAAATACCAAAAGGCATAGATACATTCAATTTGACTGGTAGCTTCCATGGAAGGAGCCGGATATTTGACCTTAGGACACTAGGTAAAATGTGTAAAAAAAACCTTCAAAGTAATTCTTCTGAAATACGGAAAGGCCTAATGTACATGTAATGTTTGGGTGGTACCTGCAAAACATAACTTCATTTGAAGCGCTTGTAGGATTACATGTGTCAAATATGTCAAAACCTTCAAACGACTTCTTAAAAATCCCGAAATGCCTAGAGACAGGACAATTGACTGGTATTGTCCTTGAAAAGAGCCATAAAGGTCACTTTGAACAACTTTTAAGCTCGCAGGGGTCAAATGTGTCAAAACCTTTAAACGACTTCTTTGATTATAATGAAAGGCCTGGAGACATGCTCTTCGGTAGCCTTCTTTTGAGGGGCCACACAATTGTTTTATTAAGGATTAACTTTCTATTTTGTTTAGGTTATCGGGGAATATTTACAGTCTACACTGACATTCACTCGATAACCATTGCCCAACAGACTATCATTATCACCGCATAACTGTACTCAAACACGTGATAAATTTCTATGACGTTGACAACGATACATGTGGGCGGAGCTATGCAAAGCCTACAGTTTGAAACACAATTGTGTGACGTCACCAACAATAAACGTGGGCGGAACTTGCAAATTCCATGCTGTTGCATTTATTCAACCATTCCTACGGTTATTAGTTTTGAAATGAAATATGTGTCCTAAGATTTGACAATTATATAATGAACAAAATAGTTACGAATATTTCACAGAAAGATACTGTAAATATAAGCATACACTTTCTATTTTGTTTAGGTTATCGGGGGATAACTACAATGGAAAACGCCCAAATCTATTGTTGTCGACGTCATAGAAATTTGGCACGTGTTTGACTACAGTTATGAGGTGATAATGATAGTCAGTGGAACAGCGGTTATCGAGTGAATGTCAGTGTAGACTGTAAATATTAAGGATTGACTTTCTATTTTGTTTTGGTTATCGGGGGGTAACTACAATGGAAAACGGGTAAATTCAATAACAGGCGAAAGTTTATCCTTATATTTACAGTATCTTTCTGTAAAATGTTTCATCTTAAAACTAATAAACGTGGGAATGGTTCAATAAATATAACAGCTTGAAAGTTGCAAGCTCCGCCCACGTTTATTGTTGGTGACGTCACACAATTGTGTTTCAAACTGTAGGCTTTGCATAGCTCCGCCTAGATGTATTGTTGTCGACGTCATAGAAATTTGTCACGTGTTTGAGTACAGTTATGCGGTGATAATGATAGTCTGTTGAGCAATGGTTATCGAGTGAATGTCAGTGTAGACTGTAAATATATAGAAATAACCTTGGTATCTGAACGAGGAATCAGTTACATCCATATTACACGAAGCCAGCCAGGGCTTCATGGTCAATATGAATGTAACCGATTTGCATTCATATAGGCATGTAAATAAAAAATAAACGACGTTCAATTCATATATTACATTTTTATTTTTGAACAATTGTTTGAATAAATTTATTATTTCTTTAATAGTTAATAATTCAACTGAGTTTGGTTTTGCGTCGTCATTTAAACGACATTGGCGGAACAGCCCTAATTTGAGTAAAATTGGCGCCATTAATTAACCGTAGTCATTTGAGCGTTTTACGCCAGGGCGTCTCCATGTTATCCGAAGCGGAGCGCCAAGACTCGCGTTGAACTAGATTTATATTCGTTAGAGAAGAAGCATTCATGATGTAAATATACATTGATGAACGTCAATAATAGATTTGTTCCAAAGGCAGTTCATCAATATTAGAGAGACCATGTTTTACCCCTTGAGAGTGAAACAATGGTATTCCAACCATCGGAGTAACAAACTATTGTATATGATCTCTATCTCGAGGAATGAAATTATTGCCAATGCTATCTTACCCTAGCCTTTTGGGAAGTAAGACATTAGAAAATATCATCCGAGTGTTTAAGTTTTTTCATGTGGGTATGATTGTTTTTCTCTCGTTCTATTATTTCTCGCATATCTCCACAGAAAGTAGTCTGTCGTGTTTGTAAACAAAGACACGTCGGGTATGAATACATCGTCATCCACTTTTGATGACGTCAATATTACCGAAAACACACTTTAATGACGTCACAATTGAATACGTGGTTAACGGCACGAGGCTATTTCTCCGTTTGGGGTTGCAAGCTAACACCGTGTGCTGCTAAAGAGACACCTGTGAAGGCGGGTCTAGATGCTGATGTTTTCCAGTATGAAAGGGGAGACACCTGTGAAGGGGGGGGGGGGGGTCGAGAGGCTGGTGTTTTTCAGTATTAAGGGTGACACCTGTGAAGGGTGGGAGAATATTGTATCAGATGCTTTTTTTAATGGTTTTACTTAGTACCGTCTACTACGGAAGCCGGTTAGTGCCACATGAAGTAAATTTATTTCGTAATTACGACGTAGCTATCTCGTAATTACGACTTAGTATGTAACTAAGTCGTAATTACGAGATAACTAAGTCGTAATTATGAGATAACTAAGTCGTTATTACGAGAAAGCTAAGTCGTAATTACGACATAAAAAATCACTTCATGTGGCACTAACCGGCTTCCGTACAAATCTACTTATATAACGGTTTCAGAGACAATCGACGGCACCCACCGTGTGACGATTATTGCGTCATTGGTTTGCCGTCAGAATGGCCGTTACATTTTACGAATTAAGATGTTGATAATGAAGCGTTCACCATAGTTTAAATCAGCATTACTCAACGACATGGAAAGGAATGTAAAATATAAGCATCAAAGTGTCTTTTTATGGTCGGTATAAATGGCAGAACTTTGCAGGAAAGCATACCATATTGCGATTGCGCACAATGATATGTACCTGCAAAGCTTAATAATTGATATCGGCCATTTTAAAACACTTCAATGTTAAAGGGGCATCCCGCGAAAGCCTAAATGTCTGTTCTTGAATATACATGGCGTCTGCACTACTAATTATACTTTCCTGTTATTCCCATATTCAAAGTGGACTCAAAATGTCTATTTTGACCACTTGCAAAATCGCATTCCTCGGGAAAGCCCAGATAAAAATAGCGGGAATGACGCAACGTGACAGGTGTACTTGTGCCGCAAGTTTCCTGATCGGTTTGACGGAAGGGGCCACACGGGAGGGGACGCGTAATGTATACGGCTGATGAAACAGAGACAAAGTCCGTGTATAAACTTATTGAATCACATTCGCATTAAAAATAGACATCAATTGCACACATACCGATATTCAAATGAAGAATAATTGTCGGCATATCGGCACCATATATCGACACCAGGAATTATCTATATTATATTTACCTGACCGAGGCCGGTACACATGGGTACGGAATACGGCCATGGTACAAACCTTAATTTTTGTAAAAGGTAATATTCACGAACCCAACTTTTCAGATGAGTTCATAAAATGTATGTAGCATGCATTGAAAAATACGAAAATAAAATGACATGAAATGTTTGCTATTATTTTTACAACTCAATGTCTTGGGGATTTTTTTTCAAACTTTCTTTATATATACAAGATACATTCATATTCATTTAAAATCTAGCCAACTTTCAGCGTCTTCACACGTTAACACGTATCACGGAATGCGAACATTTAAGTCCATACACTCATATAACGCACCACACACTAAGCATGACTACATGTATATCATATTTGGAACTGTTAAAACACTTAAAACTAACCGTTATGAACATGTTATGATAATTCCGCTTTCTTTTTATATCTTTTTTGTCGTCTTGTAAAGGGACGGTGACTTTTTAAAAAAAAAAACTGCAGGAATGGAATATACATATAGGTATATGTTGTATAACTTTGTTTTTTTTTTTAATTTTTTTTCCCCGTTATGTATATATTTTCGTATCAAATTCAATACCGGGGTCGCAACCCAATGATATTTGTACCTTCACTAATTTATAGATTAAGTATGAATAACACCTTTTTTACGCGTGAAAACATATATTTTTTTTATTCCTTTTGTCCAAATTGAAGCCGTATGTACCTCGGTCGCACGTCCCGTTTTACAACGTAATCAAACGACTTTTTCTGTTATGGTATATCACGGACTTAGATAGCAATTAATATAATTCCGTGGGTATATATTGTATTTGAAAATGTCTTTCTATCCAGCAATATAATTAGATCATACTGTTTTCCTGGAACATTAGATTTTATAAAGGGAATATTATAAACACACTTTTAAGTTTCATATTACACACGCATTTTATGCAACAGAAGACTAAAACAGTTTCCCCTTGGGTAGCCTCAAAACCAAATCAAAGCTTTATTTGTGCATGTTACCGTTACCCAGAAGAGATATGTAACATACACACAATAGAGCAGGTAGTTTCTCCTTTCAATACTTCCCATCTCTCAATATGATTCCGTAACGCAATCTTGCGTCATATTTTGACCATTCGGCAACTTTTCGCTTAGTAGTTAGGCCTTATCGTGGTGTAACGGTAATAGCAGATAGAGTGTTTACAATCGAAGTGGCGCTCGCTGCGCATGCGTTGGTAGGTGGAAATCCCAAACCAAAAAGCTAGTCTAGCCAGACGTTCTGGAATTCCACTAGTTATTTTGAAATTATTTATTTTATGAATATATATATGCAAAATCCGATCGTCGCAGTCCATAAGAATACCCACTCGATATGTGTATGTAATATTTTGAAAAAAAATTATGAAAAAAGCTTACTTTCGCGGGATGCCCCTTTAAGATAACAATGTCCCAATGCAAAAGTACACCCGCTGGATATCACAGGCTACGGAAAATAAAAGAGCGAGTATCAAGCGCGATAACTCCCAGTTACAATGTACATCTGTAACGTACTGGTTTGCAGACTGATTTTTCATTATCTTCAATAAAATGTGATATTTTTAATCATCTGAGATAGATATTTGGGCCATTCAGGATGTTAAATGGAAGCTTGTATTTCTGTTTTACAAATTATCACGACTATCCGCATCCTTTTGCAATTAATGAAAGCACATCCTAAATCAAATATGATCACCAAATCAAATTCACACCGTCAATCAAAATTTAGCACGTGTTGGTGACAATTAATATTCGTCGTTCAAGGATTTTAGCTGTCCATGTCATATGTTATTTAAATATAATCGCCAAACCGAACGATGCTTCATCTCGGAAGACATTTTTTTTCATCGCTAAGTCCCCCCATTTCGATCAATGTTTTTGTCACCAGTATAAACGATCTTATTATTGAAGATTGCAGTCAAAATCAAGAGTAAATATATTCATAGTCGACGTGGTGTATTTCCAGAAGTCTGTACTAGAATTTATTTCCTTAATTAATGTAAACAAACAGGAGAGAGGAGCAACAGCTGGTGACTTGGAGCCAAGGACCCGCCGCGGTCCGTCCGACTCTGGCCGACGACTCTCTGGCCGACTTGACTCGCCATCTAGTTGACATCTTATTGTTGATGTGTGCGTTATGAATACCCAAATTTATTTCCAGTGTCTGGTAACCGTTTTTCCGTATTATGACGCACTTGTCGTCTGCTTGGAGCTGAGACCGCACAAGACAGAAGCTCGCTTACAAGGCTGGTGTCGGCTAGGATCCAGCTCTATCGATTTTTACAGGCAGTTTTTTTAAGTCCGCATAAATTGTGTATGTCTAACATAGGAGAAAACCAGGTCTTAGCGAAGGAAATAGGTCAGAGAAACACAGTCGGAGAAGGGGGAATGGTGGTTCAGGGTAGCATTACCTACGTCATATAAGTTATCGATCACTGTCCTCTTGTACGAAACAGTGGAATGAGCGACATTAAAGCACGTTGTTGACTTAGATGTTCAGCCATCAGGTCGTTGTTTACGTCCACGCGTGTCAAACGGGGTCATCACTTCCTCGTTTGCCGTCCTCAATGTCGTCCATTATTGAAGACGGTGACATTCAAATGTACATTCTTCAAAAGACAATTAAATGCTGTTGATGTCATTTCATTTCTTAACTTCTAATTCTATACAGTAATGTGGATTTGTTGTCTCCCTTTCCTCGTTTTAGTTTCCCTCAGAAAATATTCAGGAACTTGACGAGGCCATTGGTGACAAGATCACTCAATTTTGAGCGTCCGTCTAAGCTTCGGAAGGTCCTGGATTCGAGCTCCGGTCTGGCATTGCATTTTTCTTTCCCATTCAATGCAGTGGTGCCTATGGCCAACCAATGTTTCAAGTATTTGAAGTTTCTTCGCGGACGAAGACTTAGTAAAATGGAGGGAGGCATAGCGGAACTGGACTGGATCGATCGTCGGCGACCAGATAGCTCAAAAGGTTGAGCGTCCTTCTAGCTCTAGGTCGAAAGGTCCCGGGTTCGAACCACTGGCTGTGCAGTTTCCCTCTCTTGTTACATAATTATGACAGTCTCGACGCAATATATGAACTGGTTAGTCGATGTCTACTGTTCCTGTGCACCTTTATCATTCATTATGTCTGCCCCTTAACTATTTCACCGATGACTATATACACACTGGACACACAAAAACCAATCTATCTCTAAGGACTAAGAAATATTTTTGCATAAATGGTAGCACCATAATAACATGTCTGCATTAGTGTAATCTTCTAAGAGCTCAGCTTGTTATCAGTTTCTTAGCAGCCAAGTTTTTACATTGAATGACGTACCTGAATCTGCTAATTATAGACAAAACTGTTGCTGAGAAGACGCAAAAGACAGTGCACCAGGGTGAGTAGGCCAACGTCGTCTGAGGTCAGTACTCTCATCACTTACATATATATATATTCGCCAAGGCCACGGTGCCTAAGTTAACAGTTAATTGGTTTCTTAGTGGTACAGACAACTCCTCGAGAGAACCTTAGTTATACACAGGTAAATCAAATTGTTTTAGGGTACCTAACACAGGTTACGCTATAGGAACAATGCACCCTACCCATCGTGTAGAATAAAAACCAGTTTCACTCCGTGTTCTTCCCTGACATTGCCAAAACGACGGCGCTTTCTATGACTATTTTGAGCGATGATCTACGTGCATCTAAATTGTGCTAACAAAGATGACATTATTGAAGACGTGTCAATTGCATTCTCTAGGCAACTCAGTCACTTGGCATTCATTTCGTATATGAATGTCATGGAACGGTTCTTTAAAAGCCATAGTGCTACTGAACTCTTTCAGTTGGTATGTATTGCAACTGAACAAAGGAAAATCAAACCGGAAGTGCTTCATTATATTTCCTTATGTCAAGCAGACATTTATATCGCCTATCGATGCCAACTTAAGGACGTTTATCGCTTCAGTGCATAATTTACTGTCAGAAAGTAATATTTCGTATTGTCTAATGCTTTCTTCAATTGTATTTCTGACTTCAAAATTTTTGGGTTGTTCGTCCGATAACTGCAGACCTGTTTTAGATCAATTTATTACCGACCCATTCTTTCATCGGTATTGTTAAAATGACCTTCATTACTACTGTCTATATCGACTGTGGTGTTACTGTGTATATCATTACTGTCTATATCGACTGTGATGTTACTGTGTATATCATTACTGTCTATATCGACTGTGGTGTTACTGTGTATATCATTACTGTCTATATCGACTGTGGTGTTACTGTGTATATCATTACTGTCTATATCGACTGTGGTGTTACTGTGTATATCATTACTGTCTATATCGACTGTGGTGTTACTGTGTACATCATTACTGTCTATATCGACTGTGGTGTTACTGTGTACATCATTACTGTCTATATCGACTGTGATGTTACTGTGTACATCGTTACTGTCTATATCGACTGTGATGTTACTGTGTACATCATTACTACTGTCTATATCGACTGTGGTGTTACTGTGTACATCATTACTGTCTATATCGACTGTGGTGTTACTGTGTACATCATTACTACTGTCTATATCGACTGTGGTGTTACTGTGTACATCATTACTGTCTAAAACGACTGTTGTGTTATTGTGTACATCATTACTGCCTATATCGATTGTGGTGTTACTGTGTACATCATTACTACTGTCTAAATCGACTGGGGTGTTACTGTGTACATCATTACTACTGTCTATATCGACTGTGGTGTTACTGTGTACATCATTACAGTCTATATCGACTGTGGTGTTACTGTGTACATCATTACTGTCTAAATCGACTGGGGTGTTACTGTGTACATCATTACAGTCTATATCGACTGTGATGTTACTGTGTACATCATTACTGTCTATATCGACTGTGATGTTACTGTGTACATCATTACTACTGTCAATATCGACTGTGATGTTACTGTGTACATCATTACTGTCTATATCGACTGTGGTGTTACTGTGTACATCATTACTGTCTATATCGACTGTTGTGTTACTGTATACATCATTACTGTCTATATCGACTGTGGTGTTACTGTATACATCATTACTGTCTATATCGACTGTGGTGTTACTGCGCACATCATTACTACTGTCTATATCGACTGTGATGTTACTGTGTACATCATTACTGTCTATATCGACTGTGGTGTTACTGTGTACATCATTACTACTGTCTATATCGACTGTTGTGTTACTGTGTACATCATTACTACTGTCTATATCGACTGTAGTGTTACTGTATACATCATTACTACTGTCTATACCGACTGTGGTGTTACTGTGTACATTATTACTACTGTCTATACCGACTGTGGTGTTACTGTGTACATCATTACTGTCTATATCGACTGTGGTGTTACTGTGTACATCATTACTACTGTCTATATCGACTGTGGTGTTACTGTGTACATCATTACTGTCTATATCGACTGTGGTGTTACAGTGTACACCATTACTACTGTCTATATCGACTGTGGTGTTACTGTATACATCATTACTACTGTCTATATCGACTGTGGTGTTACTGTGTACATCATTACTACTGTCTATATCGACTGTGGTGTTACTGTGTACATCATCACTACTGTCTATATCGACTGTGGTGTTACTGTGTACATCGTTACTGTCTATATCGACTGTGATGTTACTGTGTACATCATTACTACTGTCTATATCGACTGTGGTGTTACTGTGTACATCATTACTGTCTATATCGACTGTGGTGTTACTGTGTACATCATTACTACTGTCTATATCGACTGTGGTGTTACTGTGTACATCATTACTGTCTAAAACGACTGTTGTGTTATTGTGTACATCATTACTGCCTATATCGATTGTGGTGTTACTGTGTACATCATTACTACTGTCTAAATCGACTGGGGTGTTACTGTGTACATCATTACAGTCTATATCGACTGTGATGTTACTGTGTACATCACTACTGTCTATATCGACTGTGATGTTACTGTGTACATCATTACTACTGTCAATATCGACTGTGATGTTACTGTGTACATCATTACTGTCTATATCGACTGTGGTGTTACTGTGTACATCATTACTGTCTATATCGACTGTTGTGTTACTGTATACATCATTACTGTCTATATCGACTGTGGTGTTACTGTATACATCATTACTGTCTATATCGACTGTGGTGTTACTGCGTACATCATTACTACTGTCTATATCGACTGTGATGTTACTGTGTACATCATTACTGTCTATATCGACTGTGGTGTTACTGTGTACATCATTACTACTGTCTATATCGACTGTTGTGTTACTGTGTACATCATTACTACTGTCTATATCGACTGTAGTGTTACTGTGTACATCAATACTACTGTCTATACCGACTGTGGTGTTACTGTGTACATCATTACTACTGTCTATACCGACTGTGGTGTTACTGTGTACATTACTACTATCTTTATCGACTGTGGTGTTACTGTGTACATCATTACTGTCTATATCGACTGTGGTGTTACTGTGTACATCATTACTACTGTCTATATCGACTGTGGTGTTACTGTGTACATCATCACTGTCTATATCGACTGTGGTGTTACAGTGTACACCATTACTACTGTCTATATCGACTGTGGTGTTACTGTATACATCATTACTACTGTCTATATCGACTGTGGTGTTACTGTGTACATCATTACTACTGTCTATATCGACTGTGGTGTTACTGTGTACATCATCACTACTGTCTATATCGACTGTGGTGTTACTGTGTACATCATTACTGTCTATATCGACTGTGGTGTTACTGTGTACATCATCACTACTGTTTATATCGACTGTGGTGTTACTGTGTACATCATCACTACTGTCTATATCGACTATGGTGTTACTGTGTACATCATTACTGTCTATATCGACTGTAGTGTTACTGTATACATCATCACTACTGTTTATATCGACTGTGGTGTTACTGTGTACATCATCACTACTGTTTATATCGACTGTGGTGTTACTGTGTACATCATTACTACTGTCTATATCGACTGTGGTGTTACTGTGTACATCATTACTACTGTCTATACCGACTGTGGTGTTACTGTGTACATCATTACTACTGTCTATATCGACTGTGGTGTTACTGTGTACATTATTACTACTGTCTATATCGATTGTGGTGTTACTGTATACATCATTACTGTCTATATCGACTGTGGTGTTACTGTGTACATCATTACTACTGTCTATATCGACTGTAGTGTTACTGTATACATCATTACTGTCTATATCGACTGTGGTGTTACTGTGTACATCATTACTACTGTCTATATCGACTGTGGTGTTACTGTGTACATCATTACTACTGTCTATATCGACTGTGGTGTTACTGTGTACATCATTACTACTGTCTATATCGACTGTGGTGTTACTGTGTACATCATTACTACTGTCTATATCGACTGTGGTGTTACTGTGTACATCATTACTACTGTCTATATCGACTGTGGTGTTACTGTATACATCATTACTGTCTATATCGACTGTGGTGTTACTGTGAACATCATTACTGTCTATATCGACTGTGGTGTTACTGTGTACATCATCACTACTGTTTATATCGACTGTGGTGTTACTGTGTACATCATTACTGTCTATATCGACTGTGGTGTTACTGTGTACATCATTACTGTCTATATCGACTGTGGTGTTACTGTATACATCATCATTACTGTCTATATCGACTGTGATGTTACTGTGTACATCATTACTACTGTCAATATCGACTGTGATGTTACTGTGTACATCATTACTGTCTATATCGACTGTGGTGTTACTGTGTACATCATTACTGTCTATATCGACTGTTGTGTTACTGTATACATCATTACTGTCTATATCGACTGTGGTGTTACTGTATACATCATTACTGTCTATATCGACTGTGGTGTTACTGCGTACATCATTACTACTGTCTATATCGACTGTGGTGTTACTGTATACATCATTACTGTCTATATCGACTGTGGTGTTACTGTGTACATCATTACTACTGTCTATATCGACTGTTGTGTTACTGTGTACATCATTACTACTGTCTATATCGACTGTAGTGTTACTGTGTACATCAATACTACTGTCTATACCGACTGTGGTGTTACTGTGTACATCATTACTACTGTCTATACCGACTGTGGTGTTACTGTGTACATTACTACTGTCTTTATCGACTGTGGTGTTACTGTGTACATCATTACTGTCTATATCGACTGTGGTGTTACTGTGTACATCATTACTACTGTCTATATCGACTGTGGTGTTACTGTGTACATCATCACTGTCTATATCGACTGTGGTGTTACAGTGTACACCATTACTACTGTCTATATCGACTGTGGTGTTACTGTATACATCATTACTACTGTCTATATCGACTGTGGTGTTACTGTGTACATCATTACTACTGTCTATATCGACTGTGGTGTTACTGTGTACATCATCACTACTGTCTATATCGACTGTGGTGTTACTGTGTACATCATTACTGTCTATATCGACTGTGGTGTTACTGTGTACATCATCACTACTGTTTATATCGACTGTGGTGTTACTGTGTACATCATCACTACTGTCTATATCGACTATGGTGTTACTGTGTACATCATTACTGTCTATATCGACTGTAGTGTTACTGTATACATCATCACTACTGTTTATATCGACTGTGGTGTTACTGTGTACATCATCACTACTGTTTATATCGACTGTGGTGTTACTGTGTACATCATTACTACTGTCTATATCGACTGTGGTGTTACTGTGTACATCATTACTACTGTCTATATCGACTGTGGTGTTACTGTGTACATCATTACTACTGTCTATATCGACTGTGGTGTTACTGTGTACATCATTACTACTGTCTATATTGACTGTGGTGTTACTGTGTACATCACTACTACTGTCTATATCGACTGTAGTGTTACTGTGTACATCATTACTACTGTCTATATCGACTGTGGTGTTACTGTGTACATCATTACTACTGTCTATATCGATTGTGGTGTTACTGTATACATCATTACTGTCTATATCGACTGTGGTGTTACTGTGTACATCATTACTACTGTCTATATCGACTGTAGTGTTACTGTATACATCATTACTGTCTATATCGACTGTGGTGTTACTGTGTACATCATTACTACTGTCTATATCGACTGTGGTGTTACTGTGTACATCATTACTACTGTCTATATCGACTGTGGTGTTACTGTGTACATCATTACTACTGTCTATATCGACTGTGGTGTTACTGTGTACATCATTACTACTGTCTATATCGACTGTGGTGTTACTGTGTACATCATTACTACTGTCTATATCGACTGTGGTGTTACTGTATACATCATTACTGTCTATATCGACTGTGGTGTTACTGTGAACATCATTACTGTCTATATCGACTGTGGTGTTACTGTGTACATCATCACTACTGTTTATATGGACTGTGGTGTTACTGTGTACATCATTACTGTCTATATCGACTGTGGTGTTACTGTGTACATCATTACTGTCTATATCGACTGTGGTGTTACTGTATACATCATCATTACTGTCTATATCGACTGTGATGTTACTGTGTACATCATTACTACTGTCAATATCGACTGTGATGTTACTGTGTACATCATTACTGTCTATATCGACTGTGGTGTTACTGTGTACATCATTACTGTCTATATCGACTGTTGTGTTACTGTATACATCATTACTGTCTATATCGACTGTGGTGTTACTGTATACATCATTACTGTCTATATCGACTGTGGTGTTACTGCGTACATCATTACTACTGTCTATATCGACTGTGATGTTACTGTGTACATCATTACTGTCTATATCGACTGTGGTGTTACTGTGTACATCATTACTACTGTCTATATCGACTGTTGTGTTACTGTGTACATCATTACTACTGTCTATATCGACTGTAGTGTTACTGTGTACATCATTACTACTGTCTATACCGACTGTGGTGTTACTGTGTACATCATTACTACTGTCTATACCGACTGTGGTGTTACTGTGTACATTACTACTGTCTTTATCGACTGTGGTGTTACTGTGTACATCATTACTGTCTATATCGACTGTGGTGTTACTGTGTACATCATTACTACTGTCTATATCGACTGTGGTGTTACTGTGTACATCATCACTGTCTATATCGACTGTGGTGTTACAGTGTACACCATTACTACTGTCTATATCGACTGTGGTGTTACTGTATACATCATTACTACTGTCTATATCGACTGTGGTGTTACTGTGTACATCATTACTACTGTCTATATCGACTGTGGTGTTACTGTGTACATCATTACTACTGTCTATATCGACTGTGGTGTTACTGTGTACATCATCACTACTGTCTATATCGACTGTGGTGTTACTGTGTACATCGTTACTGTCTATATCGACTGTGATGTTACTGTGTACATCATTACTACTGTCTATATCGACTGTGGTGTTACTGTGTACATCATTACTGTCTATATCGACTGTGGTGTTACTGTGTACATCATTACTACTGTCTATATCGACTGTGGTGTTACTGTGTACATCATTACTGTCTAAAACGACTGTTGTGTTATTGTGTACATCATTACTGCCTATATCGATAGTGGTGTTACTGTGTACATCATTACTACTGTCTAAATCGACTGGGGTGTTACTGTGTACATCATTACAGTCTATATCGACTGTGATGTTACTGTGTACATCATTACTGTCTATATCGACTGTGATGTTACTGTGTACATCATTACTACTGTCAATATCGACTGTGATGTTACTGTGTACATCATTACTGTCTATATCGACTGTGGTGTTACTGTGTACATCATTACTGTCTATATCGACTGTTGTGTTACTGTATACATCATTACTGTCTATATCGACTGTGGTGTTACTGTATACATCATTACTGTCTATATCGACTGTGGTGTTACTGCGCACATCATTACTACTGTCTATATCGACTGTGATGTTACTGTGTACATCATTACTGTCTATATCGACTGTGGTGTTACTGTGTACATCATTACTACTGTCTATATCGACTGTTGTGTTACTGTGTACATCATTACTACTGTCTATATCGACTGTAGTGTTACTGTATACATCATTACTACTGTCTATACCGACTGTGGTGTTACTGTGTACATCATTACTACTGTCTATACCGACTGTGGTGTTACTGTGTACATCATTACTGTCTATATCGACTGTGGTGTTACTGTGTACATCATTACTACTGTCTATATCGACTGTGGTGTTACTGTGTACATCATCACTGTCTATATCGACTGTGGTGTTACAGTGTACACCATTACTACTGTCTATATCGACTGTGGTGTTACTGTATACATCATTACTACTGTCTATATCGACTGTGGTGTTACTGTGTACATCATTACTACTGTCTATATCGACTGTGGTGTTACTGTGTACATCATCACTACTGTCTATATCGACTGTGGTGTTACTGTGTACATCGTTACTGTCTATATCGACTGTGATGTTACTGTGTACATCATTACTACTGTCTATATCGACTGTGGTGTTACTGTGTACATCATTACTGTCTATATCGACTGTGGTGTTACTGTGTACATCATTACTACTGTCTATATCGACTGTGGTGTTACTGTGTACATCATTACTGTCTAAAACGACTGTTGTGTTATTGTGTACATCATTACTGCCTATATCGATTGTGGTGTTACTGTGTACATCATTACTACTGTCTAAATCGACTGTGGTGTTACTGTGTACATCATTACTGTCTATATCGACTGTGGTGTTACTGTGTACATCATTACTACTGTCTATATCGACTGTTGTGTTACTGTGTACATCATTACTACTGTCTATATCGACTGTAGTGTTACTGTGTACATCAATACTACTGTCTATACCGACTGTGGTGTTACTGTGTACATCATTACTACTGTCTATACCGACTGTGGTGTTACTGTGTACATTACTACTGTCTTTATCGACTGTGGTGTTACTGTGTACATCATTACTGTCTATATCGACTGTGGTGTTACTGTGTACATCATTACTACTGTCTATATCGACTGTGGTGTTACTGTGTACATCATCACTGTCTATATCGACTGTGGTGTTACAGTGTACACCATTACTACTGTCTATATCGACTGTGGTGTTACTGTATACATCATTACTACTGTCTATATCGACTGTGGTGTTACTGTGTACATCATTACTACTGTCTATATCGACTGTGGTGTTACTGTGTACATCATCACTACTGTCTATATCGACTGTGGTGTTACTGTGTACATCATTACTGTCTATATCGACTGTGGTGTTACTGTGTACATCATCACTACTGTTTATATCGACTGTGGTGTTACTGTGTACATCATCACTACTGTCTATATCGACTATGGTGTTACTGTGTACATCATTACTGTCTATATCGACTGTAGTGTTACTGTATACATCATCACTACTGTTTATATCGACTGTGGTGTTACTGTGTACATCATCACTACTGTTTATATCGACTGTGGTGTTACTGTGTACATCATTACTACTGTCTATATCGACTGTGGTGTTACTGTGTACATCATTACTACTGTCTATATCGACTGTGGTGTTACTGTGTACATCATTACTACTGTCTATATCGACTGTGGTGTTACTGTGTACATCATTACTACTGTCTATATCGACTGTGGTGTTACTGTGTACATCACTACTACTGTCTATATCGACTGTAGTGTTACTGTGTACATCATTACTACTGTCTATATCGACTGTGGTGTTACTGTGTACATCATTACTACTGTCTATATCGATTGTGGTGTTACTGTATACATCATTACTGTCTATATCGACTGTGGTGTTACTGTGTACATCATTACTACTGTCTATATCGACTGTAGTGTTACTGTATACATCATTACTGTCTATATCGACTGTGGTGTTACTGTGTACATCATTACTACTGTCTATATCGACTGTGGTGTTACTGTGTACATCATTACTACTGTCTATATCGACTGTGGTGTTACTGTGTACATCATTACTACTGTCTATATCGACTGTGGTGTTACTGTGTACATCATTACTACTGTCTATATCGACTGTGGTGTTACTGTGTACATCATTACTACTGTCTATATCGACTGTGGTGTTACTGTATACATCATTACTGTCTATATCGACTGTGGTGTTACTGTGAACATCATTACTGTCTATATCGACTGTGGTGTTACTGTGTACATCATCACTACTGTTTATATCGACTGTGGTGTTACTGTGTACATCATTACTGTCTATATCGACTGTGGTGTTACTGTGTACATCATTACTGTCTATATCGACTGTGGTGTTACTGTATACATCATCATTACTGTCTATATCGACTGTGATGTTACTGTGTACATCATTACTACTGTCAATATCGACTGTGATGTTACTGTGTACATCATTACTGTCTATATCGACTGTGGTGTTACTGTGTACATCATTACTGTCTATATCGACTGTTGTGTTACTGTATACATCATTACTGTCTATATCGACTGTGGTGTTACTGTATACATCATTACTGTCTATATCGACTGTGGTGTTACTGCGTACATCATTACTACTGTCTATATCGACTGTGATGTTACTGTGTACATCATTACTGTCTATATCGACTGTGGTGTTACTGTGTACATCATTACTACTGTCTATATCGACTGTTGTGTTACTGTGTACATCATTACTACTGTCTATATCGACTGTAGTGTTACTGTGTACATCATTACTACTGTCTATACCGACTGTGGTGTTACTGTGTACATCATTACTACTGTCTATACCGACTGTGGTGTTACTGTGTACATTACTACTGTCTTTATCGACTGTGGTGTTACTGTGTACATCATTACTGTCTATATCGACTGTGGTGTTACTGTGTACATCATTACTACTGTCTATATCGACTGTGGTGTTACTGTGTACATCATCACTGTCTATATCGACTGTGGTGTTACAGTGTACACCATTACTACTGTCTATATCGACTGTGGTGTTACTGTATACATCATTACTACTGTCTATATCGACTGTGGTGTTACTGTGTACATCATTACTACTGTCTATATCGACTGTGGTGTTACTGTGTACATCATTACTACTGTCTATATCGACTGTGGTGTTACTGTGTACATCATTACTGTCTAAAACGACTGTTGTGTTATTGTGTACATCATTACTGCCTATATCGATTGTGGTGTTACTGTGTACATCATTACTACTGTCTAAATCGACTGGGGTGTTACTGTGTACATCATTACAGTCTATATCGACTGTGATGTTACTGTGTACATCATTACTGTCTATATCGACTGTGATGTTACTGTGTACATCATTACTACTGTCAATATCGACTGTGATGTTACTGTGTACATCATTACTGTCTATATCGACTGTGGTGTTACTGTGTACATCATTACTGTCTATATCGACTGTTGTGTTACTGTATACATCATTACTGTCTATATCGACTGTGGTGTTACTGTATACATCATTACTGTCTATATCGACTGTGGTGTTACTGCGTACATCATTACTACTGTCTATATCGACTGTGATGTTACTGTGTACATCATTACTGTCTATATCGACTGTGGTGTTACTGTGTACATCATTACTACTGTCTATATCGACTGTTGTGTTACTGTGTACATCATTACTACTGTCTATATCGACTGTAGTGTTACTGTGTACATCATTACTACTGTCTATACCGACTGTGGTGTTACTGTGTACATCATTACTACTGTCTATACCGACTGTGGTGTTACTGTGTACATTACTACTGTCTTTATCGACTGTGGTGTTACTGTGTACATCATCACTGTCTATATCGACTGTGGTGTTACAGTGTACACCATTACTACTGTCTATATCGACTGTGGTGTTACTGTATACATCATTACTACTGTCTATATCGACTGTGGTGTTACTGTGTACATCATTACTACTGTCTATATCGACTGTGGTGTTACTGTGTACATCATCACTACTGTCTATATCGACTGTGGTGTTACTGTGTACATCATTACTGTCTATATCGACTGTGGTGTTACTGTGTACATCATCACTACTGTTTATATCGACTGTGGTGTTACTGTGTACATCATCACTACTGTCTATATCGACTATGGTGTTACTGTGTACATCATTACTGTCTATATCGACTGTAGTGTTACTGTATACATCATCACTACTGTTTATATCGACTGTGGTGTTACTGTGTACATCATCACTACTGTTTATATCGACTGTGGTGTTACTGTGTACATCATTACTACTGTCTATATCGACTGTGGTGTTACTGTGTACATCATTACTACTGTCTATATCGACTGTGGTGTTACTGTGTACATCATCACTACTGTCTATACCGACTGTGGTGTTACTGTATACATCATTACTGTCTATATCGACTGTGGTGTTACTGTGTACATCATTACTACTGTCTATATCGACTGTAGTGTTACTGTATACATCATTACTGTCTATATCGACTGTGGTGTTACTGTGTACATCATTACTACTGTCTATATCGACTGTGGTGTTACTGTGTACATCATTACTACTGTCTATATCGACTGTGGTGTTACTGTGTACATCATTACTGTCTATATCGACTGTGGTGTTACTGTGTACATCATCACTACTGTTTATATCGACTGTGGTGTTACTGTGTACATCATCACTACTGTCTATATCGACTATGGTGTTACTGTGTACATCATTACTGTCTATATCGACTGTAGTGTTACTGTATACATCATCACTACTGTTTATATCGACTGTGGTGTTACTGTGTACATCATCACTACTGTTTATATCGACTGTGGTGTTACTGTGTACATCATTACTACTGTCTATATCGACTGTGGTGTTACTGTGTACATCATTACTACTGTCTATATCGACTGTGGTGTTACTGTGTACATCATTACTACTGTCTATATCGACTGTGGTGTTACTGTGTACATCATTACTACTGTCTATATCGACTGTGGTGTTACTGTGTACATCACTACTACTGTCTATATCGACTGTAGTGTTACTGTGTACATCATTACTACTGTCTATATCGACTGTGGTGTTACTGTGTACATCATTACTACTGTCTATATCGATTGTGGTGTTACTGTATACATCATTACTGTCTATATCGACTGTGGTGTTACTGTGTACATCATTACTACTGTCTATATCGACTGTAGTGTTACTGTATACATCATTACTGTCTATATCGACTGTGGTGTTACTGTGTACATCATTACTACTGTCTATATCGACTGTGGTGTTACTGTGTACATCATTACTACTGTCTATATCGACTGTGGTGTTACTGTGTACATCATTACTACTGTCTATATCGACTGTGGTGTTACTGTGTACATCATTACTACTGTCTATATCGACTGTGGTGTTACTGTGTACATCATTACTACTGTCTATATCGACTGTGGTGTTACTGTATACATCATTACTGTCTATATCGACTGTGGTGTTACTGTGAACATCATTACTGTCTATATCGACTGTGGTGTTACTGTGAACATCATTACTGTCTATATCGACTGTGGTGTTACTGTGTACATCATCACTACTGTTTATATCGACTGTGGTGTTACTGTGTACATCATTACTGTCTATATCGACTGTGGTGTTACTGTATACATCATCATTACTGTCTATATCGACTGTGATGTTACTGTGTACATCATTACTACTGTCAATATCGACTGTGATGTTACTGTGTACATCATTACTGTCTATATCGACTGTGGTGTTACTGTGTACATCATTACTGTCTATATCGACTGTTGTGTTACTGTATACATCATTACTGTCTATATCGACTGTGGTGTTACTGTATACATCATTACTGTCTATATCGACTGTGGTGTTACTGCGTACATCATTACTACTGTCTATATCGACTGTGATGTTACTGTGTACATCATTACTGTCTATATCGACTGTGGTGTTACTGTGTACATCATTACTACTGTCTATATCGACTGTTGTGTTACTGTGTACATCATTACTACTGTCTATATCGACTGTAGTGTTACTGTGTACATCATTACTGTCTATATCGACTGTGGTGTTACTGTGTACATCATTACTACTGTCTATATCGACTGTGGTGTTACTGTGTACATCATTACTGTCTATATCGACTGTAGTGTTACTGTATACATCATCACTACTGTTTATATCGACTGTGGTGTTACTGTGTACATCATCACTACTGTTTATATCGACTGTGGTGTTACTGTGTACATCATTACTACTGTCTATATCGACTGTGGTGTTACTGTGTACATCATTACTACTGTCTATATCGACTGTGGTGTTACTGTGTACATCATCACTACTGTCTATATCGACTGTGGTGTTACTGTGTACATCATTACTGTCTATATCGACTGTGGTGTTACTGTGTACATCATCACTACTGTTTATATCGACTGTGGTGTTACTGTGTACATCATCACTACTGTCTATATCGACTATGGTGTTACTGTGTACATCATTACTGTCTATATCGACTGTAGTGTTACTGTATACATCATCACTACTGTTTATATCGACTGTGGTGTTACTGTGTACATCATCACTACTGTTTATATCGACTGTGGTGTTACTGTGTACATCATTACTACTGTCTATATCGACTGTGGTGTTACTGTGTACATCATTACTACTGTCTATATCGACTGTGGTGTTACTGTGTACATCATTACTACTGTCTATATCGACTGTGGTGTTACTGTGTACATCATTACTACTGTCTATATCGACTGTGGTGTTACTGTGTACATCACTACTACTGTCTATATCGACTGTAGTGTTACTGTGTACATCATTACTACTGTCTATATCGACTGTGGTGTTACTGTGTACATCATTACTACTGTCTATATCGATTGTGGTGTTACTGTATACATCATTACTGTCTATATCGACTGTGGTGTTACTGTGTACATCATTACTACTGTCTATATCGACTGTAGTGTTACTGTATACATCATTACTGTCTATATCGACTGTGGTGTTACTGTGTACATCATTACTACTGTCTATATCGACTGTGGTGTTACTGTGTACATCATTACTACTGTCTATATCGACTGTGGTGTTACTGTGTACATCATTACTACTGTCTATATCGACTGTGGTGTTACTGTGTACATCATTACTACTGTCTATATCGACTGTGGTGTTACTGTGTACATCATTACTACTGTCTATATCGACTGTGGTGTTACTGTGTACATCATTACTACTGTCTATATCGACTGTGGTGTTACTGTATACATCATTACTGTCTATATCGACTGTGGTGTTACTGTGAACATCATTACTGTCTATATCGACTGTGGTGTTACTGTGTACATCATCACTACTGTTTATATCGACTGTGGTGTTACTGTGTACATCATTACTGTCTATATCGACTGTGGTGTTACTGTGTACATCATTACTGTCTATATCGACTGTGGTGTTACTGTATACATCATCATTACTGTCTATATCGACTGTGATGTTACTGTGTACATCATTACTACTGTCAATATCGACTGTGATGTTACTGTGTACATCATTACTGTCTATATCGACTGTGGTGTTACTGTGTACATCATTACTGTCTATATCGACTGTTGTGTTACTGTATACATCATTACTGTCTATATCGACTGTGGTGTTACTGTATACATCATTACTGTCTATATCGACTGTGGTGTTACTGCGTACATCATTACTACTGTCTATATCGACTGTGATGTTACTGTGTACATCATTACTGTCTATATCGACTGTGGTGTTACTGTGTACATCATTACTACTGTCTATATCGACTGTTGTGTTACTGTGTACATCATTACTACTGTCTATATCGACTGTAGTGTTACTGTGTACATCATTACTACTGTCTATACCGACTGTGGTGTTACTGTGTACATCATCACTACTGTCTATATCGACTGTGGTGTTACTGTGTACATTACTACTGTCTTTATCGACTGTGGTGTTACTGTGTACATCATTACTGTCTATATCGACTGTGGTGTTACTGTGTACATCATTACTACTGTCTATATCGACTGTGGTGTTACTGTGTACATTACTACTGTCTTTATCGACTGTGGTGTTACTGTGTACATCATTACTGTCTATATCGACTGTGGTGTTACTGTGTACATCATTACTACTGTCTATACCGACTGTGGTGTTACTGTGTACATTACTACTGTCTTTATCGACTGTGGTGTTACTGTGTACATCATTACTGTCTATATCGACTGTGGTGTTACTGTGTACATCATTACTACTGTCTATATCGACTGTGGTGTTACTGTGTACATCATCACTGTCTATATCGACTGTGGTGTTACAGTGTACACCATTACTACTGTCTATATCGACTGTGGTGTTACTGTATACATCATTACTACTGTCTATATCGACTGTGGTGTTACTGTGTACATCATTACTACTGTCTATATCGACTGTGGTGTTACTGTGTACATCATCACTACTGTCTATATCGACTGTGGTGTTACTGTGTACATCGTTACTGTCTATATCGACTGTGATGTTACTGTGTACATCATTACTACTGTCTATATCGACTGTGGTGTTACTGTGTACATCATTACTGTCTATATCGACTGTGGTGTTACTGTGTACATCATTACTACTGTCTATATCGACTGTGGTGTTACTGTGTACATCATTACTGTCTAAAACGACTGTTGTGTTATTGTGTACATCATTACTGCCTATATCGATTGTGGTGTTACTGTGTACATCATTACTACTGTCTAAATCGACTGGGGTGTTACTGTGTACATCATTACAGTCTATATCGACTGTGATGTTACTGTGTACATCATTACTGTCTATATCGACTGTGATGTTACTGTGTACATCATTACTACTGTCAATATCGACTGTGATGTTACTGTGTACATCATCACTACTGTCTATATCGACTATGGTGTTACTGTGTACATCATTACTGTCTATATCGACTGTAGTGTTACTGTATACATCATCACTACTGTTTATATCGACTGTGGTGTTACTGTGTACATCATCACTACTGTTTATATCGACTGTGGTGTTACTGTGTACATCATTACTACTGTCTATATCGACTGTGGTGTTACTGTGTACATCATAACTACTGTCTATATCGACTGTGGTGTTACTGTGTACATCATCACTACTGTCTATATCGACTGTGGTGTTACTGTGTACATCATTACTGTCTATATCGACTGTGGTGTTACTGTGTACATCATCACTACTGTTTATATCGACTGTGGTGTTACTGTGTACATCATCACTACTGTTTATATCGACTGTGGTGTTACTGTGTACATCATTACTACTGTCTATATCGACTGTGGTGTTACTGTGTACATCATTACTACTGTCTATATCGACTGTGGTGTTACTGTGTACATCATTACTACTGTCTATATCGACTGTGGTGTTACTGTGTACATCATTACTACTGTCTATATCGACTGTGGTGTTACTGTGTACATCACTACTACTGTCTATATCGACTGTAGTGTTACTGTGTACATCATTACTACTGTCTATATCGACTGTGGTGTTACTGTGTACATCATTACTACTGTCTATATCGATTGTGGTGTTACTGTATACATCATTACTGTCTATATCGACTGTGGTGTTACTGTGTACATCATTACTACTGTCTATATCGACTGTAGTGTTACTGTATACATCATTACTGTCTATATCGACTGTGGTGTTACTGTGTACATCATTACTACTGTCTATATCGACTGTGGTGTTACTGTGTACATCATTACTACTGTCTATATCGACTGTGGTGTTACTGTGTACATCATTACTACTGTCTATATCGACTGTGGTGTTACTGTGTACATCATTACTACTGTCTATATCGACTGTGGTGTTACTGTGTACATCATTACTACTGTCTATATCGACTGTGGTGTTACTGTATACATCATTACTGTCTATATCGACTGTGGTGTTACTGTGAACATCATTACTGTCTATATCGACTGTGGTGTTACTGTGTACATCATCACTACTGTTTATATCGACTGTGGTGTTACTGTGTACATCATTACTGTCTATATCGACTGTGGTGTTACTGTGTACATCATTACTGTCTATATCGACTGTGGTGTTACTGTATACATCATCATTACTGTCTATATCGACTGTGATGTTACTGTGTACATCATTACTACTGTCAATATCGACTGTGATGTTACTGTGTACATCATTACTGTCTATATCGACTGTGGTGTTACTGTGTACATCATTACTGTCTATATCGACTGTTGTGTTACTGTATACATCATTACTGTCTATATCGACTGTGGTGTTACTGTATACATCATTACTGTCTATATCGACTGTGGTGTTACTGCGTACATCATTACTACTGTCTATATCGACTGTGATGTTACTGTGTACATCATTACTGTCTATATCGACTGTGGTGTTACTGTGTACATCATTACTACTGTCTATATCGACTGTTGTGTTACTGTGTACATCATTACTACTGTCTATATCGACTGTAGTGTTACTGTGTACATCATTACTACTGTCTATACCGACTGTGGTGTTACTGTGTACATCATTACTACTGTCTATACCGACTGTGGTGTTACTGTGTACATTACTACTGTCTTTATCGACTGTGGTGTTACTGTGTACATCATTACTGTCTATATCGACTGTGGTGTTACTGTGTACATCATTACTACTGTCTATATCGACTGTGGTGTTACTGTGTACATCATCACTGTCTATATCGACTGTGGTGTTACAGTGTACACCATTACTACTGTCTATATCGACTGTGGTGTTACTGTATACATCATTACTACTGTCTATATCGACTGTGGTGTTACTGTGTACATCATTACTACTGTCTATATCGACTGTGGTGTTACTGTGTACATCATCACTACTGTCTATATCGACTGTGGTGTTACTGTGTACATCGTTACTGTCTATATCGACTGTGATGTTACTGTGTACATCATTACTACTGTCTATATCGACTGTGGTGTTACTGTGTACATCATTACTGTCTATATCGACTGTGGTGTTACTGTGTACATCATTACTACTGTCTATATCGACTGTTGTGTTATTGTGTACATCATTACTGCCTATATCGATTGTGGTGTTACTGTGTACATCATTACTACTGTCTAAATCGACTGGGGTGTTACTGTGTACATCATTACAGTCTATATCGACTGTGATGTTACTGTGTACATCATTACTGTCTATATCGACTGTGATGTTACTGTGTACATCATTACTACTGTCAATATCGACTGTGATGTTACTGTGTACATCATTACTGTCTATATCGACTGTGGTGTTACTGTGTACATCATTACTGTCTATATCGACTGTTGTGTTACTGTATACATCATTACTGTCTATATCGACTGTGGTGTTACTGTATACATCATTACTGTCTATATCGACTGTGGTGTTACTGCGTACATCATTACTACTGTCTATATCGACTGTGATGTTACTGTGTACATCATTACTGTCTATATCGACTGTGGTGTTACTGTGTACATCATTACTACTGTCTATATCGACTGTTGTGTTACTGTGTACATCATTACTACTGTCTATATCGACTGTAGTGTTACTGTGTACATCATTACTACTGTCTATACCGACTGTGGTGTTACTGTGTACATCATTACTACTGTCTATACCGACTGT
Source organism: Mimachlamys varia (assembly GCA_947623455.1). NCBI lineage: Eukaryota > Metazoa > Mollusca > Bivalvia > Pectinida > Pectinidae > Mimachlamys > Mimachlamys varia. The sequence goes on along the minus strand of OX392531.1, from coordinate 35,789,263 downwards.
GGTGTTACTGTGTACATTACTACTGTCTTTATCGACTGTGGTGTTACTGTGTACATCATCACTGTCTATATCGACTGTGGTGTTACAGTGTACACCATTACTACTGTCTATATCGACTGTGGTGTTACTGTATACATCATTACTACTGTCTATATCGACTGTGGTGTTACTGTGTACATCATTACTACTGTCTATATCGACTGTGGTGTTACTGTGTACATCATTACTACTGTCTATATCGACTGTGGTGTTACTGTGTACATCATTACTGTCTATATCGACTGTGGTGTTACTGTGTACATCATCACTACTGTTTATATCGACTGTGGTGTTACTGTGTACATCATCACTACTGTCTATATCGACTATGGTGTTACTGTGTACATCATTACTGTCTATATCGACTGTAGTGTTACTGTATACATCATCACTACTGTTTATATCGACTGTGGTGTTACTGTGTACATCATCACTACTGTTTATATCGACTGTGGTGTTACTGTGTACATCATTACTACTGTCTATATCGACTGTGGTGTTACTGTGTACATCATTACTACTGTCTATATCGACTGTGGTGTTACTGTGTACATCATTACTACTGTCTATATCGACTGTGGTGTTACTGTGTACATCATTACTACTGTCTATATCGACTGTGGTGTTACTGTGTACATCACTACTACTGTCTATATCGACTGTAGTGTTACTGTGTACATCATTACTACTGTCTATATCGACTGTGGTGTTACTGTGTACATCATTACTACTGTCTATATCGATTGTGGTGTTACTGTATACATCATTACTGTCTATATCGACTGTGGTGTTACTGTGTACATCATTACTACTGTCTATATCGACTGTAGTGTTACTGTATACATCATTACTGTCTATATCGACTGTGGTGTTACTGTGTACATCATTACTACTGTCTATATCGACTGTGGTGTTACTGTGTACATCATTACTACTGTCTATATCGACTGTGGTGTTACTGTGTACATCATTACTACTGTCTATATCGACTGTGGTGTTACTGTGTACATCATTACTACTGTCTATATCGACTGTGGTGTTACTGTGTACATCATTACTACTGTCTATATCGACTGTGGTGTTACTGTATACATCATTACTGTCTATATCGACTGTGGTGTTACTGTGAACATCATTACTGTCTATATCGACTGTGGTGTTACTGTGTACATCATCACTACTGTTTATATCGACTGTGGTGTTACTGTGTACATCATTACTGTCTATATCGACTGTGGTGTTACTGTGTACATCATTACTGTCTATATCGACTGTGGTGTTACTGTATACATCATCACTACTGTCTATATCGACTGTGGTGTTACTGTGTTCATCATTACTACTGTCTATATCGACTGTGGTGTTACTGTGTACATCATCACTACTGTCTATATCGACTGTGGTGTTACTGTATACATCATCACTACTGTCTATATCGACTGTGGTGTTACTGTGTACATCATTACTGTCTATATCGACTGTGGTGTTACTGTATACATCATCACTACTGTTTATATCGACTGTGGTGTTACTGTATACATCATCACTACTGTCTATATCGACTGTGGTGTTACTGTGTACATCATCACAACTGTTTATATCGACTGTGGTGTTACTGTATACATCATCACTACTGTTTATATCGACTGTGGTGTTACTGTGTACATCATCACTACTGTCTATACCGACTGTGGTGTTACTGCGTACATCATTACTACTGTCTATATCGACTGTGGTGTTACTGTGTACATCATTACTACTGTCTATATCGACTGTGGTGTTACTGTGTACATCATTACTACTGTCTATATCGACTGTGGTGTTACTGTATACATCATCACTACTGTCTATATCGACTATGGTGTTACTGTGTACATCATTACTACTGTCTATATCGACTGTGGTGTTACTGTGTACATCATTACTGTCTATATCGACTGTGGTGTTACTGTGTACATCATTACTACTGTTTATATCGACTGTGGTGTTACTGTGTACATCATTACTACTGTCTATATCGACTGTGGTGTTACTGTGTACATCATTACCGTCTATATCGACTGTGGTGTTACTGTGTACATCATTACTACTGTCTATATCGACTGTGGTGTTACTGTGTACATCATTACAGTCTATATCGACTGTAGTGTTACTGTATACATCATTATTACTGTCTATATCAACTGTGGTGTTACTGTGTACATCATTACTGTCTATATCGACTGTGGTGTTACTGTGTACGTCATTACTGTCTATATCGACTGTGGTGTTACTGTATACATCATTACTGTCTATATCGACTGTGGTGTTACTGTGTACGTCATTACTGTCTATATCGACTGTGGTGTTACTGTATACATCATTACTGTCTATATCGACTGTGGTGTTACTGTGAACATCATTACTGTCTATATCGACTGTGGTGTTACTGTATACATCATTACTGTCTATATCGACTGTGGTGTTACTGTGTACACCATTATTACTGTCTATATCGACTGTGGTGTTACTGTATACATCATTACTGTCTATATCGACTGTGGTGTTACTGTGTACATCATTACTGTCTATATCGACTGTGGTGTTACTGTGTACATCACTACTGTCTATATCGACTGTGGTGTTACTGTATACATCATTACTGTCTATATCGACTGTGGTGTTACTGTATACATCATTACTGTCTATATCGACTGTGGTGTTACTGTGTACGTCATTACTGTCTATATCGACTGTGGTGTTACTGTGTACATCATTTCTACTGTCTATATCGACATTTGTACCGAGTCCATCATTCTTGTCAATATAATCGAGAGAATAAGATTCAAATTGTCGGGAAGTGTTCATAGCTTGATGAACGCAATATTCTGATTTGACTTGATGTCAAATGTCGATGGACTGTTTTACATACACATACAAAACATAAGAAACTCGGTTGTTGCTTTTTGTATATTTTATGTCACAGAAGCACTCAAAATTGCGACATGGATCATCCAAGTTATGGACCAAAGAATGTTAAATACGCTTACCTTAATAATCTACTGAAATCACACCAATGCTGAACATAAGACATGGAAGGATTGTAACAGTATATAGGACATTGGAAACCGGCGGAACGCTGTCAGTCCGTACACCTTTGTTTCCAAGGGAAATCCAAGATAAAGAAATGATATTTTCCAATACGTCATCATCTCTATAAAACCAATCCTCAGCCTATTTTCGATACCATAAAAACCATCATATAATCAGTTTGTTTTAAGATATACAATTTGATTTCCAATATATATTTCTTCTTCATAAACATACAAATATGACAAATTTGTTACATTGTATTTAAATATTGATATCTGTAAGCTTTTATAAAACGGGTATGTTTTATTAATACTTAATTGTACTGAAGTTGAAATGTCTTAACGTCACCAATATTTCCTTTGCAATATTCAACATTTATTGATCCAAGAACTTGTAATATATTTCACAAATCATCTGTCACACATACAGACATACGTATCAGGGGCTGATTCTCCAAGCCAAACTCCTTCCTCATTCTCCAATCCAGTATCATACCTAATTATCTAATGAATCCAGTATCATACCTAATTATCTAATGTATCTTGTATCTAAGCCTAATGTAGGACTTAATCTTCTTTCGTGGCAACTTTCGCAGGCCAAGCTCATGGCTAATATTCTCAAACCTTAGTATGATTAATTTCGTATACAACCTTATTTTTTACTTTTTAAAATGTATTTCGACTCCCTTATTTCAACCCCTATCTCGCTCATTCTCTCTCCCCTATGTCTTTGTTTGGGTGGATACATCGTTATAAAGAAATACAAATCCATTCTTCATTCCATAGGCTGATGGCATTGGAGAACTAGCCCTGTTTGTGTTTTTCTTTCACATATTTACAAATTAAATACTTTTTACATCTAAATAATTCCAAGCACGACTTCCCATGAGCAAATGACAAGAATAAAATGACAGACAATTACATAATTATAATACTTATTCAGCATCATCTTAACGGTAAAATAGGCAATTCTAGGACGAATCCTTACAATAAAGTCAACCCTCGTTATCTCGAAGTCGAATTGACCATGGGAAAACTTCGAGTTAAATGAGTCGAATGTTTGGTATTAATTTGGCATGGATATACGAAATGCTTCGAATTAAACGGTGTCTTCGAGTTATACGAGTTTGAGATATTTAAAGTGTTTGTACTATGTATTAAAACTGGTTAGTATCAGTCACAAAACACATTCAATTCCAATGGGAAAGGTACGTAGGAATGTTGTTTCTTCAAAAAACATTACGACCAGTCCATCAAATTTGAATCATAGATATGTACACGATCTTAAAACAAGATTGTTGTTTTGAATACAGACACATCCTACAACCAAAGACTGGAATATTGAAGATAGACACCAACAAAACACATACATTGTGTATATATCTAAATAAACTGTATATGTCCAGGCGTGCGCCGGATATAGAGGCAGCCATCCGGGTCACTACCGACCCTCCCGGAATTATGGTACTTCTATCATCCAAAGACCAGCCATGTCTACCCACTACATGCATATCCAAGAAAACCCACTTGTATAACCCGCTGGTAGTCAAGAAAACTCACGTGTATAACCCGCTGGTAGTCAAGAAAACTCACGTATATAACTCACAGGTAGTCAAGAAAACTCACGTGTATAACTCGCTGGTAGTCAAGAAAACTCACGTGTATAACTCGCTGGTAGTCAAGAAAACTCAGGTGTATAACCCGCTATTAGTCAAGAAAACTCACGTATATAACTCGCTGGTAGTCAAGAAAACTCACGTGTATAACCAACTGGTAGTCATGAAAAGGTCAGTCTGTTCAAAGCTAAAAATAAGTCTATTACACAAATCCACAGACAGGCCCCGACAACGAAAATAGTTTTTTTCTTTCGCCATGGCGTTTTAAAATAATTCCACTTAAGTTTGAATTCTATATTATATACATACGTCAATATTTTTTCGTCTAGTTTTATATTCAACTTTATGTTTGAACAAGCGAAATGTCAGCCATTTACTGAAGTACACTTCTAGTATATAACCCAGTCAAGCCATAATGTTATTCCCGCCAAGCCCTCAACACAAATTTCTCCAACCAAAACCTATTCTTAACCTCCCCCAGTTTATAGACCTCCAAACCGATATCGCGGCCAATCCAGCCACCAACACAAGTCAAGTGGCACATTATGAAAGATCCACCAAGAATACCTGTCAAACGACAAAACTAACAACTCTCTTTTGACAGAGCACTTACCCAAAAACTCTCTCTTTAGAGAGCGCTGACTCAACAACTCTTTCTTTACGGAGCGCTAACACAACACTATTTCTTTACCGATCACTTTCCAGCAACACTCTCTTTACTGAGCGCTAATCTAACACTCTCTTTACGGAGCGCTAACCAAAACAACCCTCTCTTTACGGAGCACTAACCCAACACTATTTCTTTACAAATCACTTTCCAGCAACCCTCTCTTTACTGAGCGCTAATCTAACACTCTCTCTTTACGGAGCGCTAACCAAAACAACCCTCTCTTTACGGAGCGCTAACCAAAACAACCCTCTCTTTACAGAGCGCTAATCAGTAAACAAGACATGGGCATAAGTCCTGGAAAAAGTTTCACATTGCTGCCTTCGTGTGTATCCCTCCTTGAGCAGCGAAGGAAACACCAACTGTTTTGTTTTATTGAAACTTGTCATGAAAGCTAGTTTATTATAACAATATAACCATATATGATTCATATAACTGAAAAATAGTACATGTATTATACATATAATATAGACATATATCGAGTATATTTTAAACTTGGGCCTCGCATAAGTTTATATACAAATCACTGTCGTACGAAACAGTGGCTGTCGACTCCTTTTCCTGGCTCGGGGGATCAAACAACTCTATCCGGACGTTGTCCATGCTCTTTTTGAACTTCCGGTGTTCGCTACGATGCTCGCCACGGTGTTCACCCGATCGAGAGGAAGTACTCTCCGACTGGGCGGACTTGCCCGTGTGATTTGAATGTGTGCTATCGCTCGGGTACTCTGATGTGTGCGCACAGCTGTGGGAGAGCTCCGACCTCTCAAACCTGTCTCGTCTGTGGGAGTGGGACGAGGAACTGTCCGTACCTTTGGAGGATAGCGAGGCATGAGACACTTCGTTGAAGTCGAGACGCAGACCTTCCTTTTCCTCTGTGATCTTAGATAACAGAATCTGTCTTGGTCTTTCCTTCTCTTTGTGATGAATGAAACACTGCATCTGAATGCGTCCCGTGTCCTTGCCGTTTTGTTTTAGACGCGATGGTGACACAATGAACTGCACGTTATTTAGAGGCTTTGTAATCATAGCCTCGGTGAGGTCAAGGTCGAGCAGGGCCGCTGCCTCAGCACTATTCTTGCTACACGTGTTTTTCGCAATTTGGATAATTTCCTGGTTCGATTTATGTTTTTCAAACATTGGCATGAGAAAGAAGAGTAGTCCACCAAGAAGCATTGACACGCCGGAGAAAATGTAGCCAGCCTTAGGTGTGTCGTATGTTCTGTTGAGGTATACTGAAACAGGTCAGAAACATATCCTTAAATGGCGGATACACCTGATGTTGATGTTATTTTGATACATGTCGATGGCTCCTACTCTAGTGTGAGTACTGACAATAGTATACAAGAAGAATTTCACCTTACCTGTGTACCACCGGTACCTTCACCCCATACGATTTTAACCTACACCATATAATTATCATGAACGTATACTTTCACGTAATCGAATATCTTTACTTGCACGTTATTTGATACCTTTACCCAAATTTACATGTAATGGGATACCAATACTTACATGTAATGGGATACCTTAACCTATATTTACATGTAATTGGATACTTTTACTGATACTTAAACGTAATTGGTTATCTTTTCCTATAGTTACACGTAATAAGATACTTTATCTTTACTCAAATCTAATTGGATACATTTACCCCTGCTTACATGTAATTGGATACTTTAACCCATACTTACATGTAAATTGGATACCTTTTCCCATACTTACATGTTATTGGATACCTTTACCCATACTTACACGAGATAGGCGATCCTATCAACACCGGGATACATTGTCCAACAGCAACAAATCCCCACGCCCTCTCCATGAGTTTGAGCTTGACCAGTTCGTACGTGTACATTTTGAGAGTATAGTGGTAGCCCCCACAGAAGATACCAAACGCCCATGCGTACAAGGCGAACGCGTTGAAGTCTTTGGCCATGATGAGTAGGAGAGTGAGCACCCCGCACGCTATACACGAGGTCTGACACAGATGGTGGGTGGAAATAACGCACTCTTTACTCTCGCGGATGACGATATATCCGTGAATAAGACAGCCGAGTAGGAATCCCAGACCCAGATATACATTATACAGCAGTAACATGTCCTTGTCGTAATGCTCTGACCCCGTCTTGATCTGAAAGGTCAAATGAATACAAGCTTAATACTAGGGGTGTTACATATGACCACCACATTGGATCTTAAAGTTCTTAATCACAGTAACCTTTAAAATACATCAAGGTCATTTGATTAAACGACAGTATAGATCTTCAGTTGATAGTTCGGATCATTCCAATGGTAAAACTTTATGATATAAAGAAATCAGGAATGATATCGTTCATTTTGAAGCTGTATGCTTACCATGACGACAAAAGGGACGTAGATCCCCAGGCCTACAATTCCAGTGATACACATAAGGGCCTGGAGGGACCGCATCCTTAGTGCGGAAAAGTCAAAGTAGGACACGGTGTTGCTGTCCTCCTGGTCCCTGCGGCCCTTTTTCTGGGACTTAATGTGTACAATGACCTTCCGCCGGGGATGATACATGGACGCGGAGCGATACAGAGATCCCGCGAAGATCGTCAGCACAAGGATACCAGATAGGCACTGAAGGGCTACCCGCCATTCTAATTTTCTGGAAAAATATGCAAAGAAACTTAATATATTCACGTGAACAAGTTTAATCAATTTACATCAAATTAAGTGTGCTGTATTTTCCAATTATAGCTGTACTAAAAAGTATAGCATTAAGTCTGTAGCACATACTCATCGCCCTTTTTTGTTCGCTATTGCAATCACACTGTATTAAAACAAAAAGGTGGCCAATACAACAATGACCTTTCGACCCTATCGAACCAGTTTACATATGTCTTTTCCATTCGTACGTCTATTTCAATGCGAACTTTCTAATTAAGTAAATTTGGTAGATTTTGATTTATCACAGGGGGACCCTATCAACCAATTCACGCTTACCGGTTCACAGCGATACTATGTGAAACAATGGAATGGCGACTCTTATTGCAAGATAAATGACCAATTACATTGTATTATATTTAATGTCTCCAACATACCGAGTGGATAGTGGACGTCACTGAGGACTGATGTACATTGTCACAGACATGTGTATAACACCGTTCTTAGCCATAACAAGCAAAGGTCTTGATATTGTCATTGAATCTAGGGCAAACAGTCGCTTTGTATAGCAAGAGTATTATTTAGTACCTCTCAGAAAGTATTGCTCATGGCATGTCGGGTTTACTAATACCAACCCAGGCGCCATTGATCATGGTATGTCCGGTTCACTGAAACCAACCAAGGCGCCATTGATTATGGTATGTCCGGTTCACTGAAACCAACCAAGGCGACATTGATCATGGTATGTCCGGTTAACTAATATCAACCAAGGCGACATTGATCATGGTATGTCCTGTTCACTTATACCAACCCAGGCGACATTGATCATGGTATGTCCGGTTCACTTATACCAACCCAGGCGACATTGATCATGGTATGTCCGGTTCACTTATACCAACCCAGGCGCCATTGATCATGGTATGTCCTGCTCACTGATATCAACCAAGGCGACATTGATCATGGTATGTCCGGTTCACTGAAACCAACCAAGGCGACATTGATCATGGTATGTCCGGTTCACTGATACCAACCAAGGCGCCATTGATCATGGTATAACCGGTTCACTGATACCAACCAAGGCGACATTGATCATGGTATGTCCGGTTCACTGATACCAACCAAGGCGACATTGATCATGGTATGTCCGGTTCACTTATACCAACCCAGGCGCCATTGATCATGGTATGTCCGGTTCACTGATACCAACCAAGGCGACATTGATCATGGTATGTCCGGTTCACTGATACCAACCAAGGCGACATTGATCATGGTATGTCCGGTTCACTTATACCAACCCAGGCGCCATTGATCATGGTATGTCCGGTTAACTAATACCAACCAAGGCGACATTGATCATGGTTAAGTCCGGTTCACTGATACCAACCCAAGAGCCACTGATCATGGTATGTCCGGTTCACTTATACCAACCCAGGCGACATTGATCATGGTATGTCCTGTTCACTTATACCAACCCAGGCGCCATTGATCATGGTATGTCCAGTTAACTAATACCAACCAAGGCGACATTGATCGTGGTATGTCCGGTTCACTGATACCAACCCAGGCGACATTGATCATGGTATGTCCGGTTCACTTATACCAACCCAGGCGCCATTGATCATGGTATGTCCGGTTCACTGATACCAACCCAGGCGACATTGATCATGGTATGTCCGGTTCACTGATACCAACCCAGGCGCCATTGATCATGGTATGTCCGGTTCACTGATACCAACCAAGGCGCCATTGATCATGGTATGTCCGGTTCACCGATAACAATCAAAACGCCATTGCTCATTTCAACCAACATTAAGCGTTAGAGCAGTAGGTATAACTGTTTAGTTTTATTCAGCCTTTTGTTTTTCTTTTGTTCACTTTTTATTGCCTGAACACAACAAACCTCGGATCGATAACTTCAGTCCAAACAGGCTTGTGTTTACTATAAATAGCCCCGTGCTGCTAGAAGTCTGACGTCGGCATCGTCTGTAGTCGATGTCGAAGAGATGTATCCGTACATAGCTATTAGCATGACCCCGTGGACAGTGTGCAGGGTGAACATTGGACGGAAGTGTTGAGATAACTATGTGGACGGTATGAATTGTAGTTCTGGGGTCAACATTGGACGGAAGTGTTGAGATAACTATGTGGACGGTATGAATTGTAGTTCTGGGGTCAACATTGGACGGAAGTGTTGAGATAACTATGTGGACGGTATGAATTGTAGTTCTGGGGGTCATCATTGGACGGAAGTGTTAAGATAACTATGTGGACGGTATGAATTGTAGTTCTGGGGTCAACATTGGACGGAAGTGTTAAGATTACTATGTGGACGGTATGAATTGTAGTTCTGGGGTCAACATTGGACGGAAGTGTTAAGATTACTATGTGGACGGTATGAATTGTAGTTCTGGGGTTAACATTGGACGGAAGTGTTAAGATTACTATGTGGACGGTATGAATTGTAGTTCTGGGGTCAACATTGGACGGAAATGTTGAGATAACTTTGTGGACGGTATGAATTGTAGTTCTGGGGTCAACATTGGACGGAAGTGTTGAGATAACTATGTGGATGGTATGAATTGTAGTTCTGGGGGTCAACATTGGACGGAAGTGTTAAGATAACTATGTGGACGGTATGAATTGTAGTTCTGGGGTCAACATTGGACGGAAGTGTTGAGATAACTATGTGGACGGTATGGATTGTAGTTCTGGGGTCAACATTGGACGGAAGTGTTGAGATAACTATGTGGACGGTATGAATTGTAGTTCTGGGGTCAACATTGGACGGAAGTGTTGAGATAACTATGTGGACGGTATGAATTGTAGTTCTGGGGTCAACATTGGACGGAAGTGTTAAGATAACTTTGAGGACGGTATGAATTGTAGTTCTGGGGGTCAACATTGGACGGAAGTGTTAAGATAACTATGTGGACGGTATGAATTGTAGTTCTGGGGTCAACATTGGACGGAAGTGTTAAGATAACTATGTGGACGGTATGAATTGTAGTTCTGGGGTCAACATTGGACGGAAATGTTGAGATAACTTTGTGGACGGTATGAATTGTAGTTCTTGGGTCAACATTGGACGGAAGTGTTGAGATAACTTTGTGGACGGTATGAATTGTAGTTCTGGGGTCAACATTGGACGGAAGTGTTGAGATAACTTTGTAGACGGTATGAATTGTAGTTCTGGGGTCAACATTGGACGGAAGTGTTGAGATAACTTTGTGGACGGTATGAATTGTAGTTCTGGGGTCAACATTGGACGGAAGTGTTAAGATAACTATGTGGACGGTATGAATTGTAGTTCTGGGATCAACATTGGACAGAAGTATTAAGATAACTATGTAGACGGTATGAATTGTAGTTCTTGGGTCAACATTGGACGGAAGTGTTAAGATAACTATGTAGACGGTATGAATTGTAGTTCTTGGGTCAACATTGGACGGAAGTGTTAAGATAACTATGTAGACGGTATGAATTGTAGTTCTGGGGTCAACATTGGACGGAAGTGCTAAGATAACTATGTCGATGGTATGAATTGCAGTTCTGGAGTCAACATTGGACGGAAGTGTTAAGATAACTATGTCGACGATATGAATTGTAGTTCTGGGGTCAACATTGGACGGAAGTGTTAAGATAACAATATATGAAACCAGAAAAACAATAATGTAGTTGTACTCTCAAGTGTATATAGCACACGATAGGGACATTTGTTTGACTGGATATGACTCTTTAAAATATAGGGAGGCATTTTAATCATCAAAAATGCTCTTGTTAGAGACTTCAGAACATAACAATAGGACTGTTTTTAGGAAAAATAGTTTAAGTTAAAAAATTCATAAAGAAACCTTTAATTTAACATTGTCTTGAAAACAGTTTTCTATCGTTATTCAGAAGTCTTAATAGCATCCAATAGGAACTTTGCTAATTATTAAAATACCTCTATGTATGCATATATGAATGAAACATTTTATGGTCGCCATTTGCAATTCAATGTCAAAACAGAATCAATATATATGTTTTGATATAGCCTTATCCAGTCAAACAAATGTCCCTATCATGTACTATAGACACTTGAGAGTGTAACGACATTGTTTTTTGTACAACAAGTTTGATCTACATGAGCTAATTGTTCCGCCCTGGAAGACACATTTTTCGCATGTTTTGCCAAAATTTACAAACACCTTGGCAAATTACATGTCAAAAGCAAGGTTTATAGTTAGCCATGATACATATCGATGATTGGTCAAGTTAATTCTGTAAAATTTTCCCGAAATTGTTATTAATAAGCTTGTAAAATATCTATAGATATGCTATATAGATGACCCTTAAGACACAGACTTCACATTGATAGAATTTCCTAATGTTTTACATGTTATAATAAATGTTAAGTATTTATTCAAGACTTTTCATACAGAAACCATAAATAGTACTATATAAAGTTTGGGGTTGATTTGCCCAAAAGGGAACTGGACACAGATTTTCTATTTATAGTAGTAACAGTGACCTTGACCTTTGAACATGAAAACCAATCCCAAGCAAGCGCTTTCTGTAAGGAAACACTGCACCAAAAGCTGATTTTTTTTTATTTATAGTAATATACAATATTTGATATTTGATATAGCGCCCTATTTAGCTAACATAAGCCACTCTAAAGCGCTTTACAGTACAAAGATATACAATTCTTATACAATCAATACAATTAACACATACAGTTCTATCATATACAATTCTGAGGAGTTCGCAGGAGCTGCCTTATCGGGCGCTAACTACTTGTCCTATACCACCTGGCTAATATCTCCATATGTGTGTGTGTATGTATGCGTGTGTGCTGGAGATGAATTGTATTCTATTTGTAGTGGGACCGTGTTTCCAACGGCATCTTTTATAGTGCCAACACACTTGAATGCTACATCACAGATACTGCAACATCCACCACAGACCATTTTATACTCCACCTGGGTTGTTGGAGTTGTGTGGGCAGGAGGAAAACACTTTCTCTGAATGTTCCATGCGTATGACGATTACGGGGATCGAACCCCGGCCGCCTGCATGGAAGGCCGGAGTGTTAACCACTCGACCAATCCGCCCATTGTAACAGTGAACTTGACCTTTGACCTTTGAACCTGAAAAGTAATCCCAAGCAAGCACTTTCCACAAGGCATCATATAGTTATTCATAATAACTATATATAGTTATATGCAGATTGTTATATTTGAACAAGATTAATCTTTATCAAATTCCATATGTGGGTTCCTTTTGGTCCTTAGTTGTGCTCTTTTCATTTTGGAACTGATTAGCTGAAAGGCGACCATCTTTCAACTATTATTGTTATTTCTTAAAATGATTCTCAAATTCAAAATACCTAAGATTAAATACATGTAATAGAAAGTGGGGAAAGGAGGGGAAAAGATCCATCTTTTGAAGAACATCATGGTGATCATCAATAGTGATGTCACGTGGTGTTTACTTGATATATCCAGGTACATATAATGCATTGGTAGTGTCACGTGACGTGTAGCTGACTGATTTTCTGATTCAAAAAGAACACTTAGAGGAAAATTATTTGAAATTGATTGATATTAGATATAGACGAATTGCTAGTTTTTGGCTCCGCCCTTCAGATCCCTGGGAGGTCTGCCCCATCATTTCCTTGGGAAGCTATCAGTAAAATACACATGTAAATGGTATACATTGTTTGGTTCCAGAGAAGGAGTGTCGTTGATATCAATATTGACAAATGGACCCCTTTTCACTCGCCCTTCAGGGCCCTGGGGGTTAGCCCCATCATTTGTATAAATTTGAATCCCAGCCACATAGGTATGCTTCCTACTAAAGTTAATTAAATTACGATCAGCGGTTAAAAAGAAGTAAATAATCAATTGTTGACGGACGGATAGACGAAGGACGCCACGGTATGGCATAAGCTTATCTTGGTCCTTCGGACCAGGTGCGGAAAAAATGTATTAACTTACTTGTACAGATTCCTAAACAAAACGGACATAACAGCAGCGCCGAGTCCTGTACCGGAAATCATTATCATTTCCGCTAACTGTCGTTTCCGGCGGAAGTAACGCCCAACAATAATATTTGCAGAAGTTAGAGTTATTCCACTCCCTAATGAAAGCACGACGCAATGACTGATAAATAACTGATCCATTTCGGTTGAGAAGGCTAAAAACAAGCACCCTAGGGAACAGATAAGGCCCCCAATGACAGCGTACAGTCTCGGGCTTTTTCGTTGACAGATTGTGGCGATGACAGGCGAAAGGAAAAGCGTGATGCTGACACCGACACTTCCGAGCCATGCTGAAACATACAAAATGGGACACGAATTAGAGACATACAGTGTAGGTATATACACCGAAAGTGGATAGATAGATATATACCGGAAGTGGAAAGTTATTTTTCTTACCCTGGACAGGGATATCCACCATTTTACCGGTGTGAGATTTGCTTATCTTACCCTAGGACACAAGCTACACGTACTTTTCGCACGTTCTCAACAATTGTTTTACGTCACAGCAACAATACCATGACGTCAGGGCAACAACACAATAACGTCACGTCGACAACGCTATCACATCACATCAATACTGTATTGCATTGATGTAACGTCAATATTAGATATACATATATATATAAGCCCTTGGCGGTGAGGCAGGGGATCTGAACCCTCGGGTTGAGGTATCCTTGTCTCGCCTTCAAAGGGGTTAATACCGGTAGTGGATAGTGAGAACCACAACCTTCTATCGAATACCCCATGTTTTAGACAAACTTCATGGAAAACAAAGATAATAATAACTATTCTACTGTCCGTTCAATCCTCCATCAGTGGGAATACCATTCCTCCTGTTACCAGTACATAGTTTTGGCAAAATATGGGTTCGTGTGTTTCCAAAAGCGATGTCAGTTTCCAAAAGAATGTTTAATTGATCCCGAATCCATTATTACGAAACTGTTTAATGAATTGTCAAGTTAATAGCCAACGTCGTTTTATAGATAGGAGATATTTGAAGCGGAATTTGTTGATGTCTTCAGGTATAGATGTTAGATCACTCCAATATTTAAAACATCTAATAAATTCTATTCCAACCAATTTATTTACTTGAAATAATACGTTATTCATCTGACCTAAACATCATACCGAATATGTGCCCTACGCCGAACACACAGAAGAAACACCATGTGTTTTGGGGGAATATCAACATTTTAGATAACGTGTTATACAGCAGTGTTTATAAGCTAATGTGTTGTCGTACATGTATATTACGTCAATATATACATGATCAAATATAACATTCACAAGACGCTAGAGAAGAGAAGCATGCTATGTGTAGAGAGATGAGGGTTTTGTGATGTCCTATACCTGTCGGGGAGATCCTATAAAACACTAACTAAGGCGAGTAAACAGTGTGAGGAAGCGGATATTGCAGGCCGCAATGGTGGTAATAAGAGCGAGAAAACAAAACAATGCCCAGATCGATCGCCGCCATCACGGTGCTATGTGGCGGACACCTCTACCGTCTGGTCTTCCTCGAGATCGCATCGTCTCTCAAGAGGGGTATATTAGTGTTCATCTGTGAACTGAAAGTATGGACTGCACTGCGTTACTCGTGTACACAAGTGAACGAGTACGAATATTTCATACACAAGTACACGTGCACCAATGTACCCTGGCACGTGTACCAGTGTACTCTGACACAAAAACACGTGTAACAATGTACTCTGACAAAAGAACAGGTGTACCAGCGAACCCTGGCACTAGTACACGTGTACCAGCGTACTCTGATACAAGTACACGTGTCACAATGTACCCTGGCACAAGTACACGTGAACCAATGTACCCTGACACAAGTACACGTGTACCAATGTATCCTGATACAAGTGCACGTGTACCAATGTATCCTGATACAAGTGCACGTGTATCAATGTACCCCTTACACAAGTACACGTGTACCAATGTACTCTGACAAAAGAGCACGTGTACCAGCGTACCCTGACACAAAACCATATTACCAATGTACCTTGACACAGGTACACGTATACCAATGTACCCTGGCACAAGTACACGTGTACCAGCGTACTCTGATACAATAACAGGTGTACCAATGTACTCTGACAGAAGAACACGTGTACCAGCGATCCTTAACACGGGAACACGTGTACCAATGTACCCTGGTACAAGTACACGTTTACCAGCGTACTCTGACACAAAAACACGTGTCGCAATGTATCCAGACAAAAGTACACGTGTAACAATGTATCCTGATACAATTACAGGTGTACAAATGTACTCTGACACAACACACATGTACCAAAGTCCGCTGACACAAGTACACGTGTACCAATGTACCCTGGTACAAGTACACGTGTACCAATGTACTCTGACACAAAACACATGTACCAAAGTCCGCTGACACAAGTACACGTGTACCAATGTACCCTGGTACAAATACATGTGTACCAATGTACCTAACACAAGTACACGTGTAACAATGTACCTGATACACGAACACGTGTAACAATGTACCCTGGCACAAGTACACGTGAACCAATGTACCCTGGCACAAGAATACGTGTACAAGCGTACTCTGACAAAAGTACACATGTACCAATGGACCTTGACACAAGAACACGTGTACCAATGTACTTTGACACAAGAACACGTGTACCAATGTACTCTGACACAAGACCACGTTTACCAATGTACTCTGACACAAGAACATATGTACCAAAGTCCCCTGACACAAGTACACGTGTACTTATGTCCCCGGACACAAGTACTCGTGTACCAATGTCCCTGGACACAAATACGTGTACCGATGTAACTAACAACACGTGTACCAATGTAACTTACAACACGTGTACCAATGTAACTTACAACACGTGTACAGATGTAACTTACAACACGTGTACCGATGTAACTGACAACACGTGTACAGATGTAAATTACAATACGTGTACCAATGTAACTAACAACACGTGTACCAATGTAACTTACAACACGTGTACCAATGTTACTTACAACACGTGTAAAAATGTAACTTACAACACGTGAACCGATGTTACTTACAACACGTGTACCTATGTAACTAACAACACGTGTACAGATGTAACTTACAACACGTGTACCGATGTAACTGACAACACGTGTACAGATGTAACTTTTAACACGTGTACTGATGTAACTTACAACACGTGATGTAACTTACAACACGTGTACCTATGTAACTGACAACACGTGTACCGATGTAACTGACCACACGTGTACAGATGTTACTTACAACACGTGTACCAATGGAACTAACAACACGTGTACGGTGTAACTAACAACACGTGTACCGATGTAACTAACAACACGTGTACAGATGTAACTTACAACACGTGTACCGATGTAACTAACAACACGTGTACCGGTGTAACTAACAACACGTGTACAGATGTAACTCACAACACGTGTACCAATGTAACTTACAACACGTGTACCAATGTAACTAACAACACATATACCGATGTTACTTACAACACGTGTACCAATAAAACTAACAACACGTGCACCGATGTAACTTACAACACGTGTACCGATGTAACTAACAACACGTGTACCAATGTAACTTACAACACGTGCACCGATGTAACTAACAACACGTGTACCGATGTAGCTAACAACACGTGCACCGATGTAACTAACAACACGTGCACTGATGTAACTAACAACACGTGCACCGATGTAACTAACAACACGTGCACCGATGTAACTAACAACACGTACACCGACGTAACTAACAACACGTGTACCAATGTAACTTACAACAAGAGTATCGATGTAACTAACAGCATGTGTACGAATGTAACTAACAACACGTGTACCAATGTAACTTACAACACGTGAACCAATGTAACTTACAACACGTGTATCGATGTAACTAACAACACGTGTATCGATGTAACTAACAGCACGTGTACGAATGTAACTAACAACACGTGTACCAATGTAACAAACAACACGTGTACCAATGTAACTTACAACACGTGTATCAATTTAACTTACAACAGGTGTACCAATGTAACTAACAACACGTGTATCAATGTAACTTACAACACGTGTATCAATGTAACTTACAATACGTGTACCAATGTAACTAACAACACATGTATCAATGTAACTTACAACACGTGTTTCAATGTAACTAACAACACGTGTACCAATGTAACGTACAATACGTGTATCAATGTAACTTATAACACGTGTATCAATGTAACTTACAACACGTGTACCAATGTAACTAACAACACGTGTACCAATGTAACTTACAACACGTGTATCAATGTATTTTACAACACGTGCATCAATGTAACTTACAACACGTGTATCAATGTAACTTACAACACGTGTATCAATGTAACTAACAACACGTGTACCAATGTAACTTACAACACGTGTATCAATGTAACTAACAACACGTGTATCAATGTAACTTACAACACGTGTATCAATGTAACTTACAACACGTGTATCAATGTAACTAACAACACGTGTATCAATGTAACTTACAACACGTGTATCAATGTAACTTACAACACGTGTATCAATGTAACTTACATCACGTGTATCAATGTAACTAACAACACGTGTACCAATGTAACTTACAACACGTGTACCAATGTAACTTACAACACGTGTATCAATGTAACTTACAACACGTGTATCAATGTAACTTACAACAGGTGTACCAATGTAACTAACAACACGTGTATCAATGTAACTTACAACACGTGTATCAATGTAACTTACAATACGTGTACCAATGTAACTAACAACACATGTATCAATGTAACTTACAACACGTGTTTCAATGTAACTAACAACACGTGTACCAATGTAACGTACAATACGTGTATCAATGTAACTTATAACACGTGTATCAATGTAACTTACAACACGTGTACCAATGTAACTAACAACACGTGTACCAATGTAACTTACAACACGTGTACCAATGTAACTAACAACACGTGTACCGATGTAACGTACAATACGTGTACCAATGTAACTTACAACACGTGTATCAATGTAACTTACAATACGTGTACAGATGTAACTTACAACACGTGTATCAATGTAACTTACAACACATGTATCAATGTAACTTACAACACGTGTATCAATGTAACTAACAACACGTGTACCAATGTAACTTACAACACGTGTATCAATGTAACTAACAACACGTGTATCAATGTAACTTACAACACGTGTATCAATGTAACTTACAACACGTGTATCAATGTAACTAACAACACGTGTATCAATGTAACTTACAACACGTGTATCAATGTAACTAACAACACGTGTACCAATGTAACTTACAACACGTGTATCAATGTAACTTACAACACGTGTATCAATGTAACTTAAAACACGTGTACCAATGTAACTAACAACACGTGTATCAATGTAACTAACAACACGTGCACGAATGTAACTAACAACACGTGTACCGATGTAACTAACAACACGTATACCAATGTAACTTAAAACACGTGTATCAATGTAACTAACAACACGTGTACCAATGTAACTTACAACACGTGTACCAATGTAACTTACAACACGTGTACCAATGTAACTTACAACACGTGTACCGATGTAACTTACAACACGTGTACCGATGTAACTAACAACACGTGTACCGATGTAACTAACAACACGTCTACCGATGTAACTAACAACACGTGTACCAATGTAACTCACAACACGTGTACCAATGTAACTAACAATACGTGTACCAATGTAACTTACAACACGTGTATCAATGTAACTTACAACACGTGTATCAATGTAACTTACATAACGTGTACCGATGTAACTTACAACACGTGTACCAATGTAACTTACAACACGTGTACCGATGTAACTAACAACACGTGTACCAATGTAACTTACAACACGTGTACCAATGTTACTTACAACACGTGTACCAATGTAACTTACAACACGTGTACCGATGTAACTAACAACACGTGTACCGATGTAACTTACAACACGTGTACCAATGTAACTTACAACACGTGTACCAATGTAACTAACAACACGTGTATCAATGTAACTTACAACACGTGTATCAATGTAACTAACAACACGTGTATCAATGTAACTAACAACACGTGTACCGATGTAACTAACAACACGTGTACCAATGTAACTAACAACACGTGTACCAATGTAACTTACAACACGTGTACCAATGTAACTAACAACACGTGTATCAATGTAACTTACAACACGTGTATCAATGTAACTAACAACACGTGTATCAATGTAACTAACAACACGTGTACCGATGTAACTAACAACACGTGTACCAATGTAACTAACAACACGTGTACCAATGTAACTTACAACACGTGTACCAATGTAACTAACAACACGTGTATCAATGTAACTTACAACACGTGTACCAATGTAACTTACAACACGTGTACCAATGTAACTTATAACACGTGTACCAATGTAACTTACAACACGTGTACAAATGTAACTAACAACACGTGTATCAATGTAACTAACAACACGTGTACGAATGTAACTAACAACACGTGTACCGATGTAACTAACAACACGTGTACCAATGTAACTTACAACACGTGTATCAATGTAACTAACAACACGTGTACCAATGTAACTAACAACACGTGTATCAATGTAACTAACAACACGTGTACCAATGTAACTTACAACACGTGTACCAATGTACCTTACAACACGTGTACCAATGTAACTAACAACACGTGTATCAATGTAACTTACAACACGTGTATCAATGTAACTTACAACACGTGTACCAATGTAACTTACAACACGTGTATCAATGTAACTTACAACACGTGTACCAATGTACCTTACAACACGTGTACCAATGTAACTAACAACACGTGTACCAATGTAACTTACATCACGTGTACCAATGTAACTAACAACACGTGTACCAATGTAACTAACAACACGTGTACCGATGTAACTAACACGTGTACCGATGTAACTAACACGTGTACCGATGTAACTAACAACAGGTGTACCAATGTAACTAACAACACGTGTACCAATGTAACTTACAACACGTGTACCAATGTAACTTACAACACGTGTACCAATGTAACTTACAACACGTGTACCAATGTAACTAACAACACGTGTACCAATGTAACTTACAACACGTGTACCAATGTAACTTACAACACGTGTACCGATGTAACTAACAACACGTGTACCGATGTAACTAACAACACGTCTGCCGATGTAACTAACAACACGTGTACCGATGTAACTTACAACACGTCTACCGATGTAACTAACAACACGTGTACGGTGTAACTAACAACATGTGTACCAATGTAACTTACAACACGTGTACCAATGTAACTTACAACACGTGTACCAATGTAACTAACAACACGTCTACCGATGTAACTAACAACACGTGTACCGATGTATCTAACAACACGTCTACCGATGTAACTTACAACACGTGTACCGATGTAACTTACAACACGTCTACCGATGTAACTAACAACACGTGTACGGTGTAACTAACAACACGTGTATCAATATAACTAACAACACGTGTACCAATGTAACTTACAACACGTGTACCGATGTAACTAACAACACGTGTACCAATGTAACTTACAACACGTGTACCAATGTAACTTACAACACGTGTACCAATGTAACTTACAACACGTGTACCAATGTAACTAACAACACTTCTACCGATGTAACTCACAACACGTGTACCAATGTAACTCACAACACGTGTACCAATGTAACTAACAATACGTGTACCGATGTAACTTACAACACGTGTACCAATGTAACTTACAACACGTGTATCAATGTAACTAACAACACATATACCGATGTAACTAACAACACGTGTACCAATGTAACTAACAACACGTGTACCAATGTAACTAACAACACGTGTACAGATGTAACTTACAACACGTGTACCGATGTAACTAACAACACGTGTACCGGTGTAACTAACAACACGTGTACAGATGTAACTCACAACACGTGTACCAATGTAACTTACAACACGTGTACCGATGTAACTTACAACACGTGTACCTATGTAACTAACAACACGTGTACCAATGTTACTTACAACAAGTGTACCAATGTAACTAACAACACATATACCGATGTTACTTACAACACGTGTACCAATAAAACTAACAACACGTGCACCGATGTAACTTACAACACGTGTACCGATGTAACTAACAACACGTGTACCAATGTAACTTACAACACGTGCACCGATGTAACTAACAACACGTGTACCGATGTAGCTAACAACACGTGCACCGATGTAACTAACAACACGTGCACTGATGTAACTAACAACACGTGCACCGATGTAACTAACAACGCGTGCACCGATGTAACTAACAACACGTACACCGACGTAACTAACAACACGTGTACCAATGTAACTTACAACAAGAGTATCGATGTAACTAACAGCATGTGTACGAATGTAACTAACAACACGTGTACCAATGTAACTTACAACACGTGAACCAATGTAACTTACAACACGTGTATCGATGTAACTAACAACACGTGTATCGATGTAACTAACAGCACGTGTACGAATGTAACTAACAACACGTGTACCAATGTAACAAACAACACGTGTACCAATGTAACTTACAACACGTGTATCAATTTAACTTACAACAGGTGTACCAATGTAACTAACAACACGTGTATCAATGTAACTTACAACACGTGTATCAATGTAACTTACAATACGTGTACCAATGTAACTAACAACACATGTATCAATGTAACTTACAACACGTGTTTCAATGTAACTTACAACACGTGCATCAATGTAACTTACAACACGTGTATCAATGTAACTTACAACACGTGTATCAATGTAACTAACAACACGTGTACCAATGTAACTTACAACACGTGTATCAATGTAACTAACAACACGTGTATCAATGTAACTTACAACACGTGTATCAATGTAACTTACAACACGTGTATCAATGTAACTAACAACACGTGTATCAATGTAACTTACAACACGTGTATCAATGTAACTTACAACACGTGTATCAATGTAACTTACATCACGTGTATCAATGTAACTAACAACACGTGTACCAATGTAACTTACAACACGTGTACCAATGTAACTTACAACACGTGTATCAATGTAACTTACAACACGTGTATCAATGTAACTTACAACAGGTGTACCAATGTAACTAACAACACGTGTATCAATGTAACTTACAACACGTGTATCAATGTAACTTACAATACGTGTACCAATGTAACTAACAACACATGTATCAATGTAACTTACAACACGTGTTTCAATGTAACTAACAACACGTGTACCAATGTAACGTACAATACGTGTATCAATGTAACTTATAACACGTGTATCAATGTAACTTACAACACGTGTACCAATGTAACTTACAACACGTGTATCAATGTAACTTACAACACGTGTACCAATGTAACTAACAACACGTGTATCAATGTAACTAACAACACGTGTACGAATGTAACTAACAACACGTGTACCGATGTAACTAACAACACGTATACCAATGTAACTTACAACACGTGTATCAATGTAACTAACAACACGTGTACCAATGTAACTTACAACACGTGTACCAATGTAACTTACAACACGTGTACCGATGTAACTAACAACACGTGTACCGATGTAACTAACAACACGTGTACCGATGTAACTAACAACACGTGTACCGATGTAACTCACAACACGTGTACCAATGTAACTAACAATACGTGTACCAATGTAACTTACAACACGTGTACCGATGTAACTTACAACACGTGTACCAATGTAACTAACAACACGTCTACCGATGTAACTAACAACACGTGTACCAATGTAACTCACAACACGTGTACCAATGTAACTAACAATACGTGTACCAATGTAACTTACAACACGTGTATCAATGTAACTTACAACACGTGTATCAATGTAACTTACAACACGTGTACCGATGTAACTTACAACACGTGTACCAATGTAACTAACAACACGTGTACCAATGTAACTTACAACACGTGTACCAATGTTACTTACAACACGTGTACCAATGTAACTTACAACACGTGTATCAATGTATTTTACAACACGTGCATCAATGTAACTTACAACACGTGTATCAATGTAACTTACAACACGTGTATCAATGTAACTAACAACACGTGTACCAATGTAACTTACAACACGTGTATCAATGTAACTAACAACACGTGTATCAATGTAACTTACAACACGTGTATCAATGTAACTTACAACACGTGTATCAATGTAACTAACAACACGTGTATCAATGTAACTTACAACACGTGTATCAATGTAACTTACAACACGTGTATCAATGTAACTTACATCACGTGTATCAATGTAACTAACAACACGTGTACCAATGTAACTTACAACACGTGTACCAATGTAACTTACAACACGTGTATCAATGTAACTTACAACACGTGTATCAATGTAACTTACAACAGGTGTACCAATGTAACTAACAACACGTGTATCAATGTAACTAACAACACGTGTATCAATGTAACTTACAATACGTGTACCAATGTAACTAACAACACATGTATCAATGTAACTTACAACACGTGTTTCAATGTAACTAACAACACGTGTACCAATGTAACGTACAATACGTGTATCAATGTAACTTATAACACGTGTATCAATGTAACTTACAACACGTGTACCAATGTAACTAACAACACGTGTACCAATGTAACTTACAACACGTGTACCAATGTAACTAACAACACGTGTACCGATGTAACTAACAACACGTGTACCAATGTAACTTACAATACGTGTACAGATGTAACTTACAACACGTGTATCAATGTAACTTACAACACATGTATCAATGTAACTTACAACACGTGTATCAATGTAACTAACAACACGTGTACCAATGTAACTTACAACACGTGTATCAATGTAACTAACAACACGTGTATCAATGTAACTTACAACACGTGTATCAATGTAACTTACAACACGTGTATCAATGTAACTAACAACACGTGTATCAATGTAACTTACAACACGTGTATCAATGTAACTTACAACACGTGTATCAATGTCACTTACAACACGTGTATCAATGTAACTAACAACACGTGTACCAATGTAACTTACAACACGTGTATCAATGTAACTTACAACACGTGTATCAATGTAACTTACAACACGTGTACCAATGTAACTAACAACACGTGTATCAATGTAACTAACAACACGTGTACGAATGTAACTAACAACACGTGTACCGATGTAACTAACAACACGTATACCAATGTAACTTACAACACGTGTATCAATGTAACTAACAACACGTGTACCAATGTAACTTACAACACGTGTACCGATGTAACTAACAACACGTGTACCGATGTAACTAACAACACGTGTACCGATGTAACTAACAACACGTGTACCGATGTAACTCACAACACGTGTACCAATGTAACTAACAATACGTGTACCAATGTAACTTACAACACGTGTACCGATGTAACTTACAACACGTGTACCGATGTAACTAACAACACGTCTACCGATGTAACTAACAACACGTGTACCAATGTAACTCACAACACGTGTACCAATGTAACTAACAATACGTGTACCAATGTAACTTACAACACGTGTATCAATGTAACTTACAACACGTGTATCAATGTAACTTACAACACGTGTACCGATGTAACTTACAACACGTGTACCAATGTAACTTACAACACGTGTACCAATGTTACTTACAACACGTGTACCAATGTAACTTACAACACGTGTACCGATGTTACTTACAACAGGTGTACCAATGTAACTAACAACACGTGTACCAATGTAACTTACAACACGTATACCAATGTTACTTACAACACGTGTACCAATGTAACTTACAACACGTGTACCGATGTAACTAACAACACGTGTACCGATGTAACTTACAACACGTGTACCAATGTAACTTACAACACGTGTACCAATGTAACTAACAACACGTGTATCAATGTAACTTACAACACGTGTATCAATGTAACTAACAACACGTGTATCAATGTAACTAACAACACGTGTACCGATGTAACTAACAACACGTGTACCAATGTAACTAACAACACGTGTACCAATGTAACTTACAACACGTGTACCAATGTAACTAACAACACGTGTATCAATGTAACTTACAACACGTGTACCAATGTAACTAACAACACGTGTACCAGTGTAACTCACAACACGTGTACCAATGTAACTAACAACACGTGTACCGATGTAACTTACAACACGTGTACCGATGTAACTTACAACACGTGTACCAATGTAACTTACAACACGTGTATCAATGTAACTAACAACACATATACCGATGTAACTAACAACACGTGTACCAATGTAACTAACAACACGTGTACCAATGTAACTAACAACACATATACCGATGTAACTAACAACACGTGTACCAATGTAACTTACAACACGTGTACCAATGTAACTTACAACACGTGTATCAATGTAACTAACAACACATATACCGATGTAACTAACAACACGTGTACCAATGTAACTAACAACACGTGTACCAATGTAACTAACAACACATATACCGATGTAACTAACAACACGTGTACCAATGTAACTTACAACACGTGTATCAATGTAACTTACAACACGTGTACCGATGTAACTTACAACACGTGTACCAATGTAACTTACAACACGTGTACCAATGTTACTTACAACACGTGTACCAATGTAACTTACAACACGTGTACCGATGTTACTTACAACAGGTGTACCAATGTAACTAACAACACGTGTACCAATGTAACTTACAACACGTATACCAATGTTACTTACAACACGTGTACCAATGTAACTTACAACACGTGTACCGATGTAACTAACAACACGTGTACCGATGTAACTTACAACACGTGTACCAATGTAACTTACAACACGTGTACCAATGTAACTAACAACACGTGTATCAATGTAACTTACAACACGTGTATCAATGTAACTAACAACACGTGTATCAATGTAACTAACAACACGTGTACCGATGTAACTAACAACACGTGTACCAATGTAACTAACAACACGTGTACCAATGTAACTTACAACACGTGTACCAATGTAACTAACAACACGTGTATCAATGTAACTTACAACACGTGTACCAATGTAACTTACAACACGTGTACCAATGTAACTTATAACAAGTGTACCAATGTAACTTACAACACGTGTACAAATGTAACTAACAACACGTGTATCAATGTAACTAACAACACGTGTACGAATGTAACTAACAACACGTGTACCGATGTAACTAACAACACGTGTACCAATGTAACTTACAACACGTGTATCAATGTAACTAACAACACGTGTACCAATGTAACTAACAACACGTGTATCAATGTAACTAACAACACGTGTACCGATGTAACTTACAACACGTGTACCAATGTACCTTACAACACGTGTACCAATGTAACTAACAACACGTGTATCAATGTAACTTACAACACGTGTACCAATGTAACTTACAACACGTGTACCAATGTAACTTACAACACGTGTACCGATGTAACTAACAGCACGTGTATCGATGTAACTAACAACACGTGTATCGATGTAACTAACAGCACGTGTACGAATGTAACTAACAACACGTGTACCGATGTAACTAACAACACGTGTACCAATGTAACTTACATCACGTGTACCAATGTAACTAACAACACGTGTACCAATGTAACTAACAACACGTGTACCGATGTAACTAACACGTGTACCGATGTAACTAACACGTGTACCGATGTAACTAACAACAGGTGTACCAATGTAACTAACAACACGTGTACCAATGTAACTTACAACACGTGTACCAATGTAACTTACAACACGTGTACCAATGTAACTTACAACACGTGTACCAATGTAACTAACAACACGTGTACCAATGTAACTTACAACACGTGTACCAATGTTACTTACAACACGTGTACCGATGTAACTAACAACACGTGTACCGATGTAACTAACAACACGTCTGCCGATGTAACTAACAACACGTGTACCGATGTAACTTACAACACGTCTACCGATGTAACTAACAACACGTGTACGGTGTAACTAACAACATGTGTACCAATGTAACTTACAACACGTGTACCAATGTAACTTACAACACGTGTACCAATGTAACTAACAACACGTCTACCGATGTAACTAACAACACGTGTACCGATGTAACTAACAACACGTCTACCGATGTAACTTACAACACGTGTACCGATGTAACTTACAACACGTCTACCGATGTAACTAACAACACGTGTACGGTGTAACTAACAACACGTGTATCAATGTAACTAACAACACGTGTACCAATGTAACTTACAACACGTGTACCGATGTAACTAACAACACGTGTACCAATGTAACTTACAACACGTGTACCGATGTAACTAACAACACGTGTACCAATGTAACTTACAACACG
Source organism: Mimachlamys varia (assembly GCA_947623455.1). NCBI lineage: Eukaryota > Metazoa > Mollusca > Bivalvia > Pectinida > Pectinidae > Mimachlamys > Mimachlamys varia. The sequence goes on along the minus strand of OX392531.1, from coordinate 35,760,584 downwards.
TGTACCAATGTAACTTACAACACGTGTACCAATGTAACTTACAACACGTGTACCAATGTAACTAACAACACTTCTACCGATGTAACTCACAACACGTGTACCAGTGTAACTCACAACACGTGTACCAATGTAACTAACAACACGTGTACCGATGTAACTTACAACACGTGTACCGATGTAACTTACAACACGTGTACCAATGTAACTTACAACACGTGTATCAATGTAACTAACAACACATATACCGATGTAACTAACAACACGTGTACCAATGTAACTAACAACACGTGTACCAATGTAACTAACAACACATATACCGATGTAACTAACAACACGTGTACCAATGTAACTTACAACACGTGTACCAATGTAACTTACAACACGTGTATCAATGTAACTAACAACACATATACCGATGTAACTAACAACACATATACCGATGTAACTAACAACACATATACCGATGTAACTAACAACACATATACCGATGTAACTAACAACACGTGTACCAATGTAACTAACAACACGTAACATATACCGATGTAACTAACAACACGTGTACCAATGTAACTTACAACACATGTACCGATGTTACAATATACGTTTTACACAAATTACAACACGTGTAAAAATGTACTGTTCACGCGTTTTATAATGCACCTTAACAAAACGTCTGACATGTACCTCACAACACGTGTACCAAACAACTTACATACTGAAAACATGAATTTCAATACATTTAATCTAAAACACATTGATTACAAGTACATTTGACTTTATTATAAACACATTGGTTACACGTGCATTTGACTTTATTATAAATACATTGATTACACGTATATTTGACTTTATTATAAACACATTGGTTACACGTTCATTTGACTTTATTATGAACACATTGATAACACGTACATTTGACTTTATTATGAACACATTGGTTACACGTCCATTTGACTTTATTATAAACACATTGGTTACACGTACATTTGACTTTGTTATAAACACATTGTTTACACGTATATTTGACTTTATTATAAACACATCGATTATACGTTGGCACATTAATTACACATATATTTGATTTAAATCATAAATACATCGACTACACGTGAATTGAAATCTTAGAAACATTATAGGGGTCTACGTCGTTATCACCAGCTGACCGATACCCACACTGATTGCTGACCAGTCCAGGAGTTCCGTCAGATATACAGCGATACAAGTCCGTCTGCCATCACTCACAGTCTACATGGACGAAGCAGTCTGACGTTTGTCAAATCTAATATCTTAACGTCTAAACAACCAACAACAGATCTGATACCATTGTTACTGTGTACAGCGTACTCAGTATACAGTTACTAAAATATAATACCGAAGTGATATTGTACCCACGAAGAACTAAGTCCCAGTGCTGTGTCAGATACGGGCGAACGCCTGTAGCTAGGGTCAGACAACTTCACATCCTGTACTACAACAATTTGCGACATGTGACTTTGAACTCTATGACATAATTGGGTTTTTTTCTGCGTTTCAGTCAGTCTGGGCAAAAAGATGCTGTTACAGTTGGTTCATGAAATATTACGTTCTATTGTGCCTTTTTGGTAAGAATTAACATACATTGCATCTCAATGTCTCACATTTGTGTCAAATATAAGTATGTTTTTATCCAATCTTTCGTAACTGTTTATCTCACATATGCTCTCACATCCCAATGTTGCCTCTGTTTCAGCTAGTGCATCCCGTATTTGCCGAATATACCAAGCTTTTATATGCCGTATATGCCATAGGGACCTGGGATTTGTTACAGCTAGTAATTTTATAAATTTAGGGGGTTTAAGTCAATTTTCGATAAAAATGCCTTTTCAATAATCATAACGGCTAACGGATGGAAAGCTTTCGAGGTTGAAAAAGAAACCAAACCTACCTTTCTTGCATTAAAATCACATTTCTAGTTGAGGTATAAAAAACGCTTGATACCGTTGGAAAGATGCATAATACTTAATGTTTTGCATAGCAATGCGTTTTGACGTCACTGCACACGCTGGCCTTTCGCTGTCATTGGATTGTAGTCTCTCTAAATATAGGCATCCAATGAAGCGAAAGGCCAGCGCGTGCAGTGACGTTAAAACGCATTGCTATTGCTGTGGCAGGATATGACCAAAGCTTTTAAACATGTTATTTTTGATGAGGAAATAGAGATTATTTCTGCAAAAGAGGATACATTTGACGTGCATTTAGGAAGTTTGTAAAATAAAAATTATCCATCTTTCCAACGGTACCAATCGGGGTTTTTTGTACCTCAACTAGAGATGTAATTTAAATGCAAGAACGGTAGGTGGGGGTCGATGTTTCGCCCTCGAAAGCTTTCCATCCTTTAGCCTTTTTGACCATTGAAGGGCCATTTTTTGTCAAAAATTACTCTAAACACCTAAGTTTAGGTCCAAAACGAGTTGTAACAAATTCTCAGACCCCTGTGGTATATGCCCCTATTACGTACGTTGTTTGTTCACCCCGTACATGTACAATAAACTTTGGTTTGGTGTGATTGTTTTACGTCCTATAAACATCTGAGGTCATTTAAGAACAGCCTCCCGGTTATGTCATGTGAGTGTGTTTGTTGAAAGCGTGTATATTTGGTAGGTCAGCTGCCACATGTTCGTGTAAGCCTACGTGTGATAGTCCAGATCATTTGCCTATTTAATGTGCTACCACACTGAAATATACTGCCGAAGGCCCCCAGCACTGCTAACAGGTGAACCAGTCGTTCCGCCCCCATAATGCTGCGCGTCACGCAGGGAAAAAGAGACTCTCAGCAAGGGGACAGAACCCAAAGCCTTCTTCACAGAGGTAAATTCTCAATTAAAGGCCAGAAGTGAGGTAATGTCAAGGGAGACATTAGAAAGGAGAAATTTGTGTAGAAAGAACGGGAAAAATGAGATCCAAACTTTTTCCATTCTTACGAACCATGCAATCGGGACAGAAGGTACATTAAGCCCCGATTAATTCATATTCTGTACAAAAAGCCCCTGTTAGTCCGGTGTTGCACAATTCCTAGATCTTTACGACTTATATTCCAAGTGTATTGTAGATTGTTTACAACTCTGTATGAAATTAAGTCGGCAAAAAGAACACAAAGTGCAGGCAAGCTTAAACGCGCCACAGGTCAACAAGTGTACTGTCTTGAGAAAATGAACTGATAGAAACTGCAAATCGTTTGGCCGCACTGTGAATTGGTCGTATGTTATATCATTTGGCGCCATTCTAACGTCTGTGGAAAGACGTCAATGTCTTGGTGCGAAAAGGTCGCACGCTAACCGAGCATGCACACAACAGATCGATAGAGCCCTCCTTTTGTTGTTGTGAGTCATGGCCTGGTGGTCAATTACGCGTTTAAGCGAACGTTGTTTACATCCGTACAAAAATGATTGGTCCAGAAAGTCTTTACAGGGGGAAACTACTGCGTCCAACCATTAGGTATTAGATTATTCTATAATCTTTGCCCAAATAATAATTTTATGAAACTCCACAGTTATAAATAGGAAATCAATATCAATGTATGCCTCATTATTATCAGAGCAAAGCGGACCTCTCAATAAGATAACTTCGCGGAGATGAACTTACGATAACCTAACCTCCCCAAGTTACTGATCTCACGGAGTTGACTTTACGGTTACTTGTTTGGCAGAGTTTCGCTGCACGATAATTTGCCTAGATAGAGATGATAAAACCGCAATCATACCGTAACGTAGACTACATCGAACGTAGCGAATGGTAACCAAAACGGACGGAGGGACGAAATGGTAAGTTCTAACCACAATGGACGGGGGGATGAAATGATAACCACAACGTACGGAGGGGACGAAATGGTAACCACAACGGACAGAGGGGACGAAATGGTAACCAAAACGAACGGAGGGGACGAAATGGTAACCAAAACGGATGAAGGGGGCGAAATGGTAACCAAAAACGGACGGAGGGGACGAAATGGTGATCACAATGGACGGAGGGGGCGAAATGGTAACCACAACGGACGGAGGGAACGAAATGGTAACCACAATGGACGGAGGAGACGAAATGGAAACCACAACGGATTGAGGGGACGAAATGGAAACCACAACGGATGGGGGGACGAAATGGTGACCACAACGGACGGAAGGGACGAAATGGTAACTGTAGGACATTCAAAAGAACATGCTACGATTTAAACATATTCGACCCTGGTGACTTTGAAAGTAAGGCCATACCAATTTGATTTATTGTTCTTCGGAAAATGAGATTTCAAATTTGGAGCGAGCGGGCATTTTTTTTTTTTTTTACAAATTAAAAATTGAATTCCTTAAAATTTCGAGCGAGCGGTAGTTTCAAAAGACTAAATGTCAGAATACGTGTTTGACTATTAATATAATAAATCACCAAATAGTACACGTATTTAAATTGTTGAAGCGGTTTTTTTTCTAATTATTTCCATGGTACAAACTACTTGTATAAAGCTGTGCAATAAAACAGCACTTGAGAGAAAACCTTTCTTAAATTACCTTCTTAATAGAAGACCCAATGTCATTCATTCAAGTTTAGTGATTAAAACAAAGCCGCATGAAACACCTTTTGGAAACCACCTTTTTTCTTGTAGGTATCAAGATGCTTCTTTTCATACAGGATGCATATATTATCGACTTGATATAAATTAGTGATAACAAGATATATGTATGATGTACCGCTATAAAACAAACCCTGAAGGCTAGATATATGGCACTAGGTGTTTTGCTGACATAACCTTTCAGCTACAATAATAATAGTAGTAATATAAATGGACACAAACGTTATTTGTGTACTATATATCGAGATAATAAAGATTAATATCTGTTTATAAGCTGACGTCCCTTATACCGTTCATTGTTGTATATCTCGTGGTTGAAAAAGCATCATGAACCCATTGTTAACCCATTCGGGATTTAAATTTACGGCATCAGAAAGAAAGTTCGAATGGTAATACCTACATAAATATTTTTAAATATCAATAGCAAAGAAGTTTTTTTAACTAACAGTAGGCCTATACTATTAAAATAAGACTGATGAAATAACAATGATGTCTGCCAAATTGAGTCAATTGCTTGAGAAGAATATCGATTTGAAATTCAATATAGAGGTGTTATTTTTGTCGTACATATGTATTAACAACATATCTTTTGATGTCGCTTACTTAATTCGGGATTTTTAAAGAAATTTTCTTTTGACGCTTGAAGTCGCTGTTCCGTATTTGATCAAAAGATGCTGGAACGATTCACCATCTATTGCGGTATTTTACAATACATTATGGCGACCGGATCATGTAGTGACAAACACGATAAGAAAGCCATTTTTGACACATTCCAAGTTTTTTTTAAGTGAAAAAGCCTCGTCGCGCATTTCCCTCGTGTTGCTGCCGAAAAAACGCTTGAAATATCATTGTTACCTTCGTTTCAAACATTCAAATTATCCGGAATAGCGCTTTCAAAATTTTGAACCATTTTAAAATATATCCAGATTCGTCATTTTTCATTGACGCTAAAACTGGAGCGGTGATATTTTACTTTTTTTTTCAAAAACAGGAGCGGTAAATCTGACGAACAATAAATCAAATTGGTATGACCTAAGACAAGGTTATTTTCATTCGCAAAGTTTGTTTGGCTCTTTTCTAGGAAACCGCCGACCAAATATCATGTCTCTAGACCTTTTGGTTAATCAGGAGAAGTCGTTTAAAGTTTTAACAGATTTTACCCTATGATCTTGAATACAGTCAATTTTATTTCTGTTCGCAAAGTTTGTATGGCCACCTTCTCTGTATCCTCCCCTCCCGTAGACATAAACATGACGACCCTGCCCACCGCCTCCCCTGTATCCTCCCCTCCCGTAGACATAAACATGACGACTCCCCTGTATCCTCCCCTCCCGTACAGCCTCCCGTTGCTATACACACCTGTCCCCAGCCGCGCTATCTGTGCAGTGGAATTCTGACGCACGGCCTGAGAGACTGAAGCATCTTGAACGACGACTTAATGCTGACGATATCTAGGTTACTTGGTCACGAGTTCGATCGATATTTCCACAAGATACAGAATTTTAACACCGTAGTATATATGACTGTTCAGACATGTCTGATAATCTCCCGAATAAACGTCAGCGTTGATGAGGGGTACACAGAGCCTGCGTCACAAAGAAACCTTCTGAGGAAATACTAAACACATCATAGAGATGAGTATAACTATCGTCAAATGTCACCAACCCAGGAGACATTGGCTCCAGCGTTCATATCACAATTTAACCTACATTCGTGTTCCAAAAAACAAAGGGTAATGACTTCTTCAGTCGCCGAGAACAGCATGTCAGTTTTTTTTCTTTAACACGACTTTAATATTGTATCTCCAAGATAAATCACCACGAATCTCTCAGCATACCCAGATATATCACCATCATTCCATCACATTACACACCTTTTTACAATAATGTTTACTTTACGAACACATTACATTACATTACATAAAGATATTCCGTTACATAACGATATTCCGTTTTCCCGCTAATTTACGTTCGCGTCGTTATTGTAAAATTTTACAATGTTCTATAGTGTATCTATAGAAGTGTTGGGGTTTTGTCTACAACACCAAATTTAAAAACTAAAGTGAAAACTCGTGTATCCCGACAGAAAGAAATCAACACATAATATCATAATTCTATATAATATATTTACAGCTTTATCTTAATTTTACTTTATTGAATGCTTCACAAAAATGTCAACAATGTTAATTTAATTGTAGTTCCCTGCAATGCCAACACAATTGTATTTCTCTATAATGTCAACTAAATTGTATTTTCCTGCAATGATAACTTAATTGTATTTCCCTGCAATATCAACTTAATTGTATTTCCCTGCAATGTCAACTAAATTGTATTTCCCTACAATGTCAACTAAATTGTATTTTCCTGCAATGATAACTTAATTGTATTTGCCTGCAATGCCAACTAAATTGTATTTCCCTATAATGTCAATTTAATTGTATTTTCCTGCAATGTCAACTAAATTGTAATTCCATGCAATGTCAACTAAATTGTAATTCCCTGCAATGTCAACTAAATTGTATTTCCCTGCAATGTCAACTAAATTGTATTTCCCTGTAAAGTCAACTAAATTTTATTTTCCTGCAATGCCAACTAAATTATGCTTCCCTGCAATGCCAACTTAATTGCATTTCCCTGCAATGCCAACACAATTGTATTTCCCTGCAATGACAACTAAATTGTATTTTCCTGCAATGTCAACTTAATTGTATTTCCCTGCAATGCCAACACAATTGTATTTCCCTGCAATGACAATTAAATTGTATTTTCCTGCAATGTCAACTTAATTGTATTTCCCTGCAATGCCAACACAATTGTATTTCCCTGCAATGTCAGCTTAATTGTATTTCCCTGCAATGTCAACTTAATTGTATTTCCCTGCAATGCCAACACAATTGTATTTCCCTGCAATGTCAACTAAATTGTATTTCCCTGCAATGTCAACTAAATTGTATTTCCCTGCAATGCCAACTAAATTGTATTTCCCTGCAATTTCAACTAAATTGTATTTCCCTGCAATGTCAACTAAATTGTATTTCCCTGTAATGTCAACTAAATTGCATTTCCCTGCAATGCCAACTAAATTATGCTTCCCTGCAATGCCAACTTAATTGCATTTCCCTGCAATGCCAACACAATTGTATTTCCCTGCAATGACAACTCAATTGTATTTTCCTGCAATGTCAACTTAATTGTATTTCCCTGCAATGCCAACACAATTGTATTTCCCTGCAATGACAACTAAATTGTATTTTCCTGCAATGTCAACTTAATTGTATTTCCCTGCAATGCCAACACAATTGTATTTCCCTGCAATGACAATTAAATTGTATTTTCCTGCAATGTCAACTTAATTGTATTTCCCTGCAATGCCAACACAATTGTATTTCCCTGCAATGTCAGCTTAATTGTATTTCCCTGCAATGTCAACTTAATTGTATTTCCCTGCAATGCCAACACAATTGTATTTCCCTACAATGTCAACTAAATTGTATTTCCCTGCAATGTCAACTAAATTGTATTTCCCTGCAATGCCAACTAAATTGTATTTCCCTGCAATTTCAACTAAATTGTATTTCCCTGCAATGTCAACTAAATTGTATTTCCCTGTAATGTCAACTAAATTGCATTTCCCTGCAATGCCAACTAAATTATGCTTCCCTGCAATGCCAACTTAATTGCATTTCCCTGCAATGCCAACACAATTGTATTTCCCTGCAATGACAACTAAATTGTATTTTCCTGCAATGTCAACTTAATTGTATTTCCCTGCAATGCCAACACGATTGTATTTCCCTGCAATGACAACTAAATTGTATTTTCCTGCAATGTCAACTAAATTGTATTTCCCTGCAATGCCAACACGATTGTATTTCCCTGCAATGTCAACTTAATTGTATTTCCCTGCAATGCCAACACAATTGTATTTCCCTATAATGTCAATTTAATTGTATTTTCCTGCAATGTCAACTAAATTGTATTTCCCTGCAATGCCAACACGATTGTATTTCCCTGCAATGACAACTAAATTGTATTTCCCTGCAATGCCAACACGATTGTATTTCCCTGCAATGTCAACTTAATTGTATTTCCCTGCAATGCCAACACAATTGTATTTCCCTATAATGTCAATTTAATTGTATTTTCCTGCAATGTCAACTAAATTGTAATTCCATGCAATGTCAACTCAATTGTAATTCCCTACAATGTCAACTAAATTGTATTTCCCTGCAATGTCAACTAAATTGTATTTCCCTGTAAAGTCAACTAAATTGCATTTCCCTGCAATGCCAACTAAATTATGCTTCCCTGCAATGCCAACTTAATTGCATTTCCCTGCAATGCCAACTAAATTGTATTTCCCTGCAATGACAACTAAATTGTATTTTCCTGCAATGTCAACTTAATTGTATTTCCCTGCAATGCCAACACAATTGTATTTCCCTGCAATGACAACTAAATTGTATTTTCCTGCAATGTCAACTTAATTGTATTTCCCTGCAATGCCAACACAATTGTATTTCCCTGCAATGTCAGCTTAATTGTATTTCCCTGCAATGTCAACTTAATTGTATTTCCCTGCAATGCCAACACAATTGTATTTCCCTGCAATGACAATTAAATTGTATTTTCCTGCAATGTCAACTTAATTGTATTTCCCTGCAATGCCAACACAATTGTATTTCCCTGCAATGTCAGCTTAATTGTATTTCCCTGCAATGTCAACTTAATTGTATTTCCCTGCAATGCCAACACAATTGTATTTCCCTGCAATGTCAACTAAATTGTATTTCCCTGCAATGTCAACTAAATTGTATTTCCCTGCAATGCCAACTAAATTGTATTTCCCTGCAATTTCAACTAAATTGTATTTCCCTGCAATGTCAACTAAATTGTATTTCCCTGTAATGTCAACTAAATTGCATTTCCCTGCAATGCCAACTAAATTATGCTTCCCTGCAATGCCAACTTAATTGCATTTCCCTGCAATGCCAACACAATTGTATTTCCCTGCAATGACAACTAAATTGTATTTTCCTGCAATGTCAACTTAATTGTATTTCCCTGCAATGCCAACACGATTGTATTTCCCTGCAATGACAACTAAATTGTATTTTCCTGCAATGTCAACTTAATTGTATTTCCCTGCAATGCCAACACAATTGTATTTCCCTATAATGTCAATTTAATTGTATTTTCCTGCAATGTCAACTAAATTGTAATTCCATGCAATGTCAACTCAATTGTAATTCCCTACAATGTCAACTAAATTGTATTTCCCTGCAATGTCAACTAAATTGTATTTCCCTGTAAAGTCAACTAAATTGCATTTCCCTGCAATGCCAACTAAATTATGCTTCCCTGCAATGCCAACTTAATTGCATTTCCCTGCAATGCCAACACAATTGTATTTCCCTGCAATGACAACTAAATTGTATTTTCCTGCAATGTCAACTTAATTGTATTTCCCTGCAATGCCAACACAATTGTATTTCCCTGCAATGACAACTAAATTGTATTTTCCTGCAATGTCAACTTAATTGTATTTCCCTGCAATGCCAACACAATTGTATTTCCCTGCAATGTCAGCTTAATTGTATTTCCCTGCAATGTCAACTTAATTGTATTTCCCTGCAATGCCAACACAATTGTATTTCCCTGCAATGTCAACTAAATTGTATTTCCCTGCAATGTCAACTAAATTGTATTTCCCTGCAATGCCAACTAAATTGTATTTCCCTGCAATTTCAACTAAATTGTATTTCCCTGCAATGTCAACTAAATTGTATTTCCCTGTAATGTCAACTAAATTGCATTTCCCTGCAATGCCAACTAAATTATGCTTCCCTGCAATGCCAACTTAATTGCATTTCCCTGCAATGCCAACACAATTGTATTTCCCTGCAATGACAACTCAATTGTATTTTCCTGCAATGTCAACTTAATTGTATTTCCCTGCAATGCCAACACAATTGTATTTCCCTGCAATGACAACTAAATTGTATTTTCCTGCAATGTCAACTTAATTGTATTTCCCTGCAATGCCAACACAATTGTATTTCCCTGCAATGTCAGCTTAATTGTATTTCCCTGCAATGTCAACTTAATTGTATTTCCCTGCAAAAACAACTTAATTGTATTTCCCTGCAATGTCAACTTAATTGTATTTCCCTGCAATGCCAACACAATTGTATTTCCCTGCAATGTCAGCTTAATTGTATTTCCCTGCAATGTCAACTTAATTGTATTTCCCTGCAAAAACAACTTAATTGTATTTCCCTGCAATGTCAGCTTAATTGTATTTCCCTGCAATGCCAACTTAATTGTATTTCCCTGCAATGTCAACTTAATTGTATTTCCCTGCAATGTCAACTTAATTGTATTTCCCTGCAATGTCAACTTAATTGTATTTCCCTGCAAAAACAACTTAATTGTATTTCCCTGCAATGTCAACTTAATTGTATTTCCCTGCAATGCCAACACAATTGTATTTCCCTGCAATGTCAGCTTAATTGTATTTCCCTGCAATGTCAACTTAATTGTATTTCCCTGCAAAAACAACTTAATTGTATTTCCCTGCAATGTCAACTTAATTGTATTTCCCTGCAAAAACAACTTAATTGTATTTCCCTGCAAAAACAACTTAATTGTATTTCCCTGCAATGTCAACTAAATTGTATTTCCCTGCAATAACAACTAAATTGTATTTCCCTGCAATGCCAACACAATTGTATTTCCCTGCAATGTCAGCTTAATTGTATTTCCCTGCAATGTCAACTAAATTGTATTTCCCTGCAATAACAACTAAATTGTATTTCCCTGCAATAACAACACAATTGTATTTCCCTGCAATGCCAACTTAATTGTATTTCCCTGCAATGCCAACTTAATTGTATTTCTCTATAATGTCAACTTAATTGTATTTCCCTGCAAAAACAACTTAATTGTATTTCCCTGCAATGTCAACTTAATTGTATTTCCCTGCAAAAACAACTTAATTGTATTTCCCTGCAATGTCAACTTAATTGTATTTCCCTGCAATGCCAACTTAATTGTATTTCCCTGCAAAAACAACTAAATTGTATTTCCCTGCAATGCCAACTTAATTGTATTTCCCTGCAATGTCAACTTAATTGTATTTCCCTGCAATGCCAACTTAATTGTATTTCCCTGCAATGCCAACTTAATTGTATTTCCCTGCAATAACAACTAAATTGTATTTCCCTGCAATGTCAACTTAATTTTATTTCCCTGCAATGTCAACTTAATTGTATTTCCCTGCAATGTCAACTTAATTGCATTTCCCTGCAATGACAACTAAATTGTATTTTCCTGCAATAACAACTAAATTGTATTTCCCTGCAATAACAACTAAATTGTATTTCCCTGCAATGTCAACTTAATTGTATTTCCCTGCAATGTCAACTTAATTGTATTTCCCTGCAATGTCAACTTAATTGTATTTCCCTGCAATAACAACACAATTGTATTTCCCTGCAATGTCAGCTTAATTGTATTTCCCTGCAATGACAACTAAATTGTATTTTCCTGCAATAACAACTAAATTGTATTTCCCTGCAATGTCAACTAAATTGCATTTTCCTGCAATGCCAACCAGGGAATGCCAACACAAATTGTATTTCTCTATGATGTCAACTATAACTTATTTCCCTGCAAGGCCAACTAAATTGTATTTTCTATAATGTTAGCTTAAAGGCCCAATATACGTAACTTCAGAAAAATTTTCGTGATTCTGAAAAATTCTGACTAAAAATCCAGTTGATAACCATACAAAAATAAGCCTAAAACGAAGTAAACATGAGCGGTAACTAACAAGAAACTCTTGACAAAAAAAGCCAAAGAAATGAAAATAATTCAGGTCGGGCCCACTTCAACAAGAAACCGAAGGTAGAAGACGATTCGAAATGGACGCGTGTTTACAAACAGCGTGTTTCAACTGCTGCTGTACCGGTAACCGCGAAAGAATTCATCTTGAATATTGCTGATATCAGTTAATCTTAACTAAATCTATAAATATAATAAGTTATTAGGCTTGATTTTCACTTCAAGTTTTGCCGAAAGTTACGTAAATTGGGCCTTTAATTGTATTTCCCTGCAATGCCAAATAAACTGTATTTCCCTGCAATGCCAAAACAATTGTATTTCCCTGCAATGTCAACTAAATTGTGCTTCCCTGCAATACCAACAAAATTGTATTTCCCTGCAATGCCAACTAAATTGTATTTCCCTGCAATGCCAACTAAATTGTATTTCCCTGCAATTTCAACTAAATTGTATTTCCCTGCAATGTCAACAAAATTGTATTTCCCTGTAATGTCAACTAAATTGTATTTCCCTGCAATGCCAACTAAATTGTATTTCCCTGCAATGTCAACTAAATTGTATTTCCCTGCAATGTCAACAAAATTGTATTTCCCTGCAATGCCAACTAAATTGTATTTCCCTGTAATGTCAAGAAAATTGTATTTCCCTGCAATGCAAACACAATTGTATTTCCCTGCAATGTCAACTAAATTGTATTTCCCTGCAATGCCAACTAAATTGTATTTCCCTGTAATGTCAACTAAATTGTATTTCCCTGCAATGCCAACTAAATTGTAATTCCCTGCAATGCCAACTAAATTGTATTTCCCTGTAATGTCAAGAAAATTATATTTCCCTGCAATGCAAACACAATTGTATTTCCCTGCAATGCCAACTTAATCGTGTTTAATGTCAACTTTTGTTTCCGTGCAAGGTCATCGACAAATAGTATGATATTCTTAAGAATGTCAAATAGATTACTTTCCCTGTGCTACTGTGTTCAAAGCGTAAACATTATGAGTGACCACCTTTTCAACCTACGCAATACTTTAAAATTAGTTAACTATGAACAACATACATGTTGGTGTGAGTATTTGCAAAATGTCCGTATACAGTTTTAAACTGACAGAACTAAACGACGTCCACCCCACGGAACAGGTGTCCTTAGATAGATTTCACAATGAACGATTCTGCCTTGGAGATGAAAAACATTTCGGTTTCTTGAAAGAAATTGAACTGAAGAAAGTATTCCAGCTTCTAAATCGTTAACCAATGGACCCCGTAAAGAATGATTTCCATTCGTTAATTATTTAAAATAAACTTTATTTATTTTACAACAATCATGAAATCAACTATCTAAATTATAGAATTCGATCTTTTTGGCCAGAAAGTAAGCACGCGACATAAGAGAATCATATGATATGGTTTGTTTAAATGCAACTTGATGTCCTACAACACACTCGGTCTGTGTTGAACAGGAACGTCTGGCCACCACGATAGTACACGAACCCTGCCCCATGCCTCCATATGTTTACTCTGTCCAAGACCTTTACGTATTTACACTGTTTCAGAACTGCACGCACTTACAGCAAAGCAAGTGTTCCCCCTAACCAACGACAGCAAATATTTCCCTTCACTCAAACAAGATTGCACATTTGTTAAAGGACCGAAATGTTTCCCTGTCTGTTTGTCCGACCTGGCGATAACACATTCCCCTACCCACGACAGCACATATCTCCCTGTCTCAGGACTGTACACGATTTCTCTAACCCACGACAACACATATTTGCCTGCATCAGGACTGTAAATGATTTCTCTTACCCACGACAGCACATATTTGCCTGCATCAGGACTGTGCATGATTTCTCTAACCCACGACAGCACATATTTGCCTGTCTTATGACTGTACACGATTTCTCTAACCCACGACAGCACATATTTGTCTGTCTCAGGACTGTAAATGATTTCTCTAACCCACGACAGCACATATTTGCCTGTCTCAGGACTGTACATGATTTCTCTAACCCACGACAGCACATATTTGCCTGCATTAGGACTGTAAATGATTTCTCTAACCCACAACACATATTTACCAGTCTCAGGGCTGTACATGATTAATATAATCCACAACAGCACATATTTGCCTACCGCATGGCTGTACATGATTTCTCTAACCCACGACAGCACACATTTGCCTGTCTCAGGACTGTACATGATTTCTCTAACCCACGACAGCACATATTTGCCTGCATCAGGACTGTAAATGATTTCTCTTACCCACGACAGCACATATTTGCCTGCATCAGGACTGTGCATGATTTCTCTAACCCACGACAGCACATATTTGCCTGTCTTATGACTGTACACGATTTCTCTAACCCACGACAGCACATATTTGTCTGTCTCAGGACTGTAAATGATTTCTCTAACCCACGACAGCACATATTTGCCTGTCTCAGGACTGTACATGATTTCTCTAACCCACGACAGCACATATTTGCCTGCATTAGGACTGTAAATGATTTCTCTAACCCACAACACATATTTACCAGTCTCAGGGCTGTACATGATTAATATAATCCACAACAGCACATATTTGCCTACCGCATGGCTGTACATGATTTCTCTAACCCACGACAGCACACATTTGCCTGTCTCAGGACTGTACATGATTTCTCTAACCCACGACAGCACATATTTGCCTGCATCAGGACTGTAAATGATTTCTCTTACCCACGACAGCACATATTTGCCTGCATCAGGACTGTACATGATTTATCTTACCCACGACAGCACATATTTGCCTGCATCAGGACTGCACATGATTTATCTAACTCACGACAGCACATATTTGCCTGCATCAGGACTGTACATGATTTCTCTAACCCACGACAGCACATACAGTATTTGCCTGCCTCAGGACTGTATATGATTTCTCTAACCCACGACAGCACATATTTGGCTGTCTCATGACTGTACATGATTTCTCTAACCCACGACAGCACATATTTGCCTGTCTCATGACTGTAAATGATTTATCTAACCCACGACAGCACATATTAGCCTGCCTAATGACTGTTAATGATTTCTCTAACCCACAACAGCACATATTTGCCTGTCTCATGACTGTAAATGATTTCTCTAACCCATGACAGCTCATATTTGCCTGTCTCATGACTGTACATGATTTCTCTAACCCACGACAGCACATATTTGCCTGTCTCATGACTGTACATGATTTCTCTAACCCACGACAGCATATATTTGCCTGCCTCAGGACTGTAAATATTTCTCTAACCCACGACAGTACATATTTGCCTGCCTCAGGACTGTAAATGATTTCTCTAACCCACGACAGCATATATTTGCCTGCCTCAGGACTGTAAATGATTTCTCTAACCCACGACAGTACATATTTGCCTGCCTCGGGACTGTAAATGATTTATCTAACCCACGACATCACATATTTGCCTGCTTCAGGACTGTAAATGATTTCTCTAACCCACGACAGCATATATTTGCCTGCCTCAGGACTGTAAATGATTTATCTAACCCAGGACAGCACATATTTGCCTCACCCACAAACATTACATATTATTTGACCTTCCCCATCTGCACGAAAGCGCGTGCTTTCCTTGACTAAGGACTTAAGGTTTGTTCTAAGCAGTGAGAGCGTGACTTGTGATACCAGCCATGAGATGTATCTGCCAATTCATGAGCATCATCCAAAGCACAATTCAACAAAGTCCTAGACCTATTGCTCGTTTGTCCGACCTTTGTCCTATATCCACAATCCAAGGACAATCACCAAAGACCCGGATGTTTGTCATGCTCAGTCGGTTTGATCAGGTAGGCCTGCTTCTTTGTAGCTCGTCATGTTGTACAGCACTATTACAATCTAACATGTAACACACCTGACACCAACTGGAGCTCAGCCGCTATTCCAACTCTTACTGATCTGAAATTATTTTTCTCCAGTTAATCGTTGTTTTCAGTGTGCAACATCGGAAACAATCCAGTAAGCAAACTCTATTGTATGTAAGGTGACAGTTTTTTTAAATACTCGTACACACTGAAAAGCAGGATGCCTGACTATACGTTCCCCTAAGTTTGATCCGCCCGACCTACTTGATTGTTTTCACGTGCATAGTCCGCTCTACTACATCAGAAGCACGTACTATGACATAATTTATGACTGCTCTTCGATGGGCGACATACATAGATACCCAATGTAGTGGCCAATATGTGAAACATGAATAAAAAATATTTTTTTCACATAATTAATTGGGTTGTTTTCACATATTGGCACGCTTCAATGCAAGGCCAGACCAGAATTCTAATCCGGAACCTTCCTAAGTTAAGATGGGCACTCAACCAATTGAGCTATCTGGTCGCCGACAATCGACCCAAGTCCAATTCCGCTACATTTCTCCTCTCCTTTTTTCTGAGTCTTCGTCCCCGAATACAAAACTGTTTACAACCCGGTAGGGTACCCCCTTGCCAAGTATAACCTAATGTTTGAAACAAAGGTTAATCACGGACACCACTGTGTCATGGAATGAAAACTGCACGGCCAGACCTGGGTTCGAAACCGGGACCTTCCTAGAAGTAAATATAGACGAACGCTTAACAAATTCAGCTATCTGATCCGATACACGTCCAGCAACTACCTTTGCACATGTATGGACCTACCTCCGAGAACACCCACATAATACAAGCATTAGCAAGCGTCAATCGATCTGACTTATTTCACTTCCCACAAAACACAGCAACATGTATTTTACATAAACAATGCTAAATAACATAAGAACATGACGAAAATTTTCGTTTTATCTCGTGTCGAACCCTACATTTGTATTTCGGTTTACCTCGTCTCGAACCCTACATTTGTATTTCCGTTTTACCTCGTGTCGAACCCTACATTTGTATTTCGGTTTACCTCGTGTCGAAACCTACATTTGTATTTTGATTTACCTCGTGTCGAACCCTACATTTGTATTTCGGTTTACCTCGTGTCGAAACCTACATTTGTATTTCGGTTTACCTCGTGTCAAACCCTACATTTGTATTTCGGTTTACCTCGTGTCGAACCCTACATTTGTATTTCGGTTTACCTCGTGTCGAACCCTACATTTGTATTTCGGTTTACCTCGTGTCGAACCCTACATTTGTATTTCGGTTTACCTCGTCTCGAACCCTACATTTGTATTTTGGTTTATCTCGTGTGAAACCCTACATTTTATTTGGTTTACCTCGTGTCGAACCCTAAACTTTATTTCAGTTTTCGAACCCTACATTTTCTTTCGGTTTACCTTGTGTCGAGCCCTTCATTATATTTCGGTTTACCTCGTGTCGAACCCTACATTTGTTGGTCGATGACCGATGTCTGCCGAGTAACGATTCAGTATGACTGGACAATGACTGGTGAATTGTTATCGAGCTCAATACGCTCGTTGTCAGTACTGGTCTCTAATGACAAACAGGTCAGTGTTCACACTGGGTCCAGTACAGTATTGCTGCTTATATAAAACCTAAAAAAGCGCGCACTGACGTCACTATTCGTATCACAGTTAATACTTATCAGTCAACAATGACGTCTGGCCATTAGAGTCGGTATTTTAGGTTTTTACAACAACAGACGGATTAATAGGTCGACTATTTTAGCTCCGGACAATGGTCAGCATTCTACATATATAGTATTGCGTAGTTTGCAAACAGATAACACTTCTTTTTATAGCGCCATAAAACGGTGTAAAAGTGTCCCTCTTCCCGATTAACAGTATCTTCCCCGTTCTTCATACGTCCCATTAGAGTACAGATAGACACTACTTGTGATTACCTCTAATACATGCCTTCATTAAACTTTCTCATCCCATCCAGCTTCCCTATGTCCCATCAAGCTTCCCTATGTCCCATCGAGCTTCCCTATGTCCTATCCAGCTTCCCTTCGTCCCATCTAGCTTCCCTACGTCCCATCCAGCTTCCCTTCGTCCCATCTAGCTTCCCTACGTCCCAACAGCGTCCCTTTGTCCCATCCAGCATCCCTACGTCCCATCCAGCTTCCATATAACCATCAAACTTCCATACGTCCCATCCAGCTTCCATATGTCCCATCCAGCGTCCCTACGTCCCATCCAGCTTCCATATGTCCCACCAGCGTCCATACGTCCCATCCGGCGTCCCTACGTCCCATCCAGCTTCCCTATGTCCCATCAAGCTTCCATACGTCCCATCCAGCTTCCATACGTCCCATCCAGCGTCCCTACGTCCCATCCGGCGTCCCTACGTCCCATCCAGCTTCCCTATGTCCCATCAAACTTCCATACGTCCCATCCAGCTTCCATACGTCCCATCCAGCGTCCCTACGTCCCATCCGGCGGCCCTACGTCCCATCCGGCGTCCCTACGTCCCATCCAGCGTCCCTACGTCCCATCCAGCGTCCCTACGTCCCATCCAGCGTCCCTACGTCCCATCCAGCTTCCCTATGTCCCATCAAGCTTCCATATGTCCCATCCAGCTTCCCTACGTCCCATCCAGCTTTCCTACGTCCCATCCAGCTTCCCTATGTCCCATCAAGCTTCCATACGTCCCATCCAGCTTCCCTTCGTCACATCCAGCTTCCATATGTCCCATCCAGCTTCCCTACGTCCCATCCAGCTTCCCTTCGTCCCATCTAGCTTCCATATGTCCCATCCAGCGTCCCTTCGTCCCATCTAGCTTCCATATGTCCCATCCAGCGTCCCTACGTCCCACCAGCGTCCCTACGTCCCATCCAGCTTCCATATGTCCCATCCAGCGTCCCTACGTCCCATCCAGCTTCCATACGTCCAATCCAGCTTCCCTTCGTCCCATCAAGCTTCCCAACGTCCCATCCAGCTTCCCTACGTCCCATCCAGCTTCCCTACGTCCCATCCAGCGTCCCTACGTCCCATCAAGCTTCCATACGTCCCATCCAGCTTCCCTTCGCCCCATCCAGCTGCCGTACGTCCCATCCAGCTTCCCTTCGTCCCATCCAGCTTCCCTTCGTCCCATCCAGTTTCCATACGCCCCATCCAGTATCCCTACGTCCCATCCAGCTTCCCTACGTCCCATCCAGCTTCCATACGCCCCATCCAGCTTCCCTTCGTCCCATCCAGCGTCCCTACGTCCCATCCAGCGTCCCTACGTCCCATCCAGCTTCCCTTCGTCCCATCCAGCTTCCATACGCCCCATCCAGCTTCCCTACGTCCCATCAAGCTTCCATACGCCCCATCCAGCGTCCCTACGTCCCATCTAGCTTCCCTTCGCCCCATCCAGCTTCCCTTCGTCACATCCAGCTTCCCTTCGTCCCATCCAGCGTCCCTACGTCCCATCAAGCTTCCCTACGTCCCATCCAGCTTCCCTACGTCCCATCCAGCTTCCCTACGTCCCATCCAGCTTCCATATATCCCATCCAGCTTCCCTACGTCCTATCGAGCTCCCTCACACGCCATCCAGTACTCACACCTCATTCGGATCCGCTTAAACACAAACCGACTCCCGTATGCTCCATCTAGCTCTTCTACAACCCAAACTGTCCCTTTCACCTCCATCCAACTCCCGTATACCAAACCCAACCCACCATTACCCAACACTGTCCCCTTCACCCAATCCAACTTACCATCACCCCACACTGTCCCCTTCCACCCCAAACAATCCACCAACGTCCCACACTGCCCCCTTCACCCCAAACAGCTCGCAAACACCCCGAACAACTCCCCTACACTAAAAAAACATCTCTCACACATCGCAAAAAGCTGCCGAACAACTCAACCAACTCCCCTACATCCTAACCAACTCCCACACATCCAAACCAGCTTCCTGACCCCCTTCATCTCACCCTAGCCGAACCACTATCCCCTACCCTATCCTATACATCCAGCCCAGCTCTCTTACCGTGCCGCCTCTACTTAACACCGCGCTAACAACGTTTGCCTCACATACTAGTGCATTTCTATTTAACAGAATTCAAAACTGCAATAAACTGAAATGATAAGTTTGTGTAATTTATGTATCTGTCCCTGAACTTCCCCACATCCCACAGCTCTCTCACACTCTAACCAGCTCACGTACAACCAAACAGCTCTCTCACACTCTAACCAGCTCACGTACAACCAAACAAGCACCATCCCGCCCCTAACCAGCTCTCCCCCGCCCTAACCAGTTCACTTACAACCAAACAATCACTACCCTGCCCCTACCAAGCTCACTTAAAACCGAACAAGCACCATCCCGTCCCTAACCAGCTCTCCCCCGCCCTAACAAGTTCACTTACAACCAAACAATCACTACCCTGCCCCTACCCAGCTAACTTAGAACCGAACAAGCACCACCCCCGACCCTAACCAGCTTACTTACAACCGAACAAGCACCATCCCCGCCCCTAACCAGCTCACTTACAACCGAACAAGCACCATCCCCGCCCCTAACCAGCTCACTTACAACCGAACAAGCACCACCCCGACCCTACCCAGCTCACTTACAACCGAACAAGCACCACCACCGCCCCTAACCAGTTCACTTACAACCGAACAAGCACCACCCCGACCCTACCCAGCTCACTTACAACCGAACAAGCACCACCCCCGACCCTAACCAGCTCACTTACAACCGAACAAGCACCACCCCGCCCCTAACCAGCTCACTTACAACCGAACAAACACCACCCCGACCCTACCCAGCTCACTTACAACCGAACAAGCACCACTCCAACCCTAACCAGCTCACTTACAACCGAACAAGCACCACCCCGACCCTACCCAGCTCACTTACAACCGAATAAGCACCACTCCAACCCTAACCAGCTCACTTACAACCGAACAAGCACCACCCCGACCCTACCCAGCTCACTTACAACCGAACAAGCACCACCCCGCCCCTAACCAGCTCACTTACAACCGAACAAGCACCACCCCCGACCCTACCCAGCTCACTTACAACCGAACAAGCACCACCCCCAACTCTAACCAGCTCACTTACAATCAAACAAGCACCACCCCAACCCTAACCAGCTCACTTACAACCGAACAAGCACCACCCCCAACCCTAACCAGCTCACTTACAACCAAACAAGCACCACACACCCCTACCCAGCTCCTCGTTATCATATGGGCCCAGCTACCCCATCACCGACCTCACCGCCATCCCCTATACGCTTTCCCCAAACATCCAACCCTACTCGCTGCCCGTTTTGCCTCTTAAGAAACGGAACGTTTAGTAAACATTTGTGGTTTGAAAAATGAGACCAGTGTTGTAACGCCGGTTCCCCCCTTCCAACCTACCATGCACCTAAACCTTCAATCAACCGTGATCGGTTAGTGTAACTGTCCGTGACTCGGGTTAAAGCACTGCATTTGAAAATCGACACGTCAAAGACAGAAATAAGGAGGTCTGGGGATACAGTTTGATGACGTAAACAGCTATCGTCGGTTACCTTTGTCACCTAACACGCGTAGAAATACTCCTAAAACAAACATCTTATTTAAAGCTTATTTGTCAGTAACTGATGATCAGAGGATAAAACAATCACAAATCATTTATCATCTGATTTCAGCTCCAAAACAATCACAAATCATTTATCATCTTATTTCAGCTCTAAAACAATCTCAAATCATTTATCATCTTATTTCAGCTCTAAAACAATCTAAAATCATTTATCATCTTATTTCAGTTCTAAAACAACCACAAATCATTAATCATCTCATTTCATCCATCCATTCATATATTATTTCGTTAATTCAAGCAGTATTCAAAGTCCTTTCAACATACACCTGCAAACAATCTATAAACTTGTTCTGCAATAATCTGAAACTACATTTATACAATAATCTTGCCTGATTATTGAGTAAAATACAGCTTAATGCTTGATTTGATATGATGTCTTTTCATTAAAAACAACGTGACTTTGTTTGTCACAAAGAAGTGAAGCTATAAGCAAGCTAAATAATTGTTTTGTTTTCTTTGGTTTATATATAGTAGTGGTTGCCTTATTTATCGACGTGTGTTTATATTAGTGTGTTTACTGGTTGCTCGTCGGATGACAGCACCACGTAAGCCCTGTCCAGTGACGTCATTCCCGAGTCGGCCACGACCGTATCGATCCGTTCCTTCTCCACCGATGTATACTCGTCAGCGTCTTATCAACCAACATTACTGGCAACTGCATATTTCAAGCAAACTGTGTCGCTATTGGAGTCAAACAAGATCGTCAAATAGGACTATTTAATGTGAAAATATTCATATCATTAGTCACCTTACGACAATATATATTATTATAAGCAAATAATATTCTAACCCCAACCTCACATAATATCTGGTATAGCGTCACACACGCACTTAGCACCTTAAAAGCGAATACATTTGTAAAAAAAAGTTTAGAATTATAGTAGTTTGCAAAGGTCTCAACCAAAATAAGTGATACGATTATTGTTCCGATCTGTAGACATTATCTTACATAGTTGTCGTCACATTTTATAACGTTAGCAGGCAATAAGGATCGCCACTATAAAACCCCACCACATTCTGATTGCATTCATTTAAGGATTAATTGGAAACTTCTGGCATTCATTGGTGTGTAACATACATGTACTGTCACATTGATGTCCCTACATATATTGAATGGTGTGCTAGTGCACCAAGTTGAATATATAGGTAAGCCAATCTACATGATATATGCTACACACCAAAGAATGTCAAAAATATGACAACCCATACTTATATTTACATTTTGTTGTTAACCAATATATAATTGTTGCAGATATATACATATATTTACATTTCCACTGCACAGAGACTAGATGAAGCTATTGTGCCCAATGTATGTAATGTTGTAACAGTCCTATAAACACATTGCTATTGATGACAAACTCAATAAAGCCCCTTAGGGCTTTATGTAAGTTATTCAGCAATAACAATGAGTGTTATAGGACTGTAACAATATTTGCTAAAATGTTCATTACTAAATATATTTACATTTTGATAGAATTATTGTGCTTTATTTAGTTATTTCGAAATGATTTTGAACAGCAAATCAAGCTCAGACAATGAAATTGATGACGCCATTATAGAGATTGATGACGTCACAATAGCAAATGTTGTTATAATCTGATGCACTGGGTGTTATAGGCGTATTGTGGAAACTGCCTCTTAGCATTGTGTCAATGGGAAAACGCGTAACAAATGTAAATATTTTCCAATAACATACATTGAGACATTGTGATGTCATCATGTTTACAACGTCATACTTGTAGCGTTGGAGACTAAACTGCTCCATCGTCAACGGGTGGCTGTTCTGTCTGGATTTACCCGGACGTTGAAACATGCTTTAACCAATACTATGTATATGTCTGCATCAACTAAACATTGGTTAACCAAAAATGTAAATATAAGTATTGGTTGTCATATTTTTGACATTCATTAGTGTGTAATATACATTGACGAACATACATATTGAATGGTGCGCAAGCGCACCATGTTGAATATGTAGATAAGCCCATCCTTAAGTAGTATTTGTCATAGCAGAGCAGATCCAGAGAGAGAGAGGACAGGTACCAGTTGACAGTGGAGCATAGCAATATCCAATATTACGGTTATGACGTCATAAGCATGATAACTTCACAGTGTCCCTATCTACATGTATGTTTTTGGTAAATAAGATATATTTTACAGAGAAGGCTCATCGAGTCTGTGTGCACTAGAAATGTAAATATTTAACCTTTGAACGCATGTCAGTTTCTATTTATAGTCTTTGTGAATGCAATCTGGTGCCAGATATATAGAATGACGTCCGTTACGTCATTATATTTATCTAGCATCCATATTACATTTATATTGGCGTTATATTTACATTTCAGATATTTTGTTATACGTAATCATGTCATTTTTTGACAATTCATAAAGGTCACAATCTCCTGAATGATTAACGTAAAGCGTGTGTTATCTGAGGCGACGTGCAAGCGTTTAGGTAACGTAGGTCAACATGATGGCGCCAAAATGACGTCATGCTAGTGTCTGGTGATCAGGACCGCATCTATACTACTGTAAATACAGTCTAGATTAACACTATATTCCATTCTTAGATCACTATGATGTCACATTGAGATCGGTTACATTGATGATGTGACGATGGTTACATTGGATACCAATAACCCTCTCTAGACAGTTAATCATTTCATTGAAATAATCCTGTGCCTAAAATGGTAAATGTAAGTACTAAACTACCTTTTGGCGTAAATTGACAAATTCCACATGAAACACTAGCTTAAATATTGCCAACGAATGACAACTGAAAACATTCGACGTTTCAATGTACTCAATAATTAAACTGAAACTATTTGGTGTTTTTTTTTTCTTCACTCCCAAGTCCAATATTCCCCTAGGAGATTGTTTATCACATCAGTCGCGTGTACTTTGTATACCACAGACAGGTAGTCACATTTCGGGCAGTGCTGAAGCGATTATCGTGGGACTACCTTTGTTTTTTCTTGACATATGAGATATGCATTTAAAATATTAAAAGTTAACCTATGTGTTTTCATACTAAGACATCAGTATTAACAGTACATGTATATAAACCGCGCACAAATACAAACCGTGCACAGTAGAAAAAAACCAGCCAGCTTGGTCATTGAAAACGAGGTGAATAACCTCTGCTAGTTTGTCTTTTCTATTTATCATCTGATATAACGAGAACTGTAATAGGTTTTACTTGGGTACAGCAGCTGGTAATGTAATTTCCGCCAGACATGTATACACAACTGAGGACAGTGAACTCACAACTGAAGACAGTGAACTATTTAAAAAGGTTCCTGCCCTACCATTCTGAAGTAAACAGCATCAAATGATAATTATTTATTTGATAGTATACCGTTAATGGAAGCATTCTAGATATACAGCGACTGTGTATGGATACCATGTACAGTATACCATGTGTAAAAACATACACTACACCATGTGTCACAGTGATATACACTATACAATGTGTCATTTCATTTCATTTCAACAAATTTTATTGACAGATGGAAAAGTCAATTGGATTGGACAATGTGTCACAGTGACATACACTATACCGTGTGTCACAGTGACATACACTATACCATGTGTCACAGTGACATAAACTTTACCATGTGTCACAATGACATACACTATACCATGTGTCACAGTGACATACACTATACCATGTGTCACAGTAACATACACTATACCATGTATCACAGTGACATACACTATACCGTGTGTCACAGTGACATACACTATACCGTGTGTCACAGTGACATACACTATACCGTGTGTCACAGTGACATACACTATACCGTGTGTCACAGTGACATACACTATACCATGTGTCACAGTGACATACACTATACCATGTGTCACAGTAACATACACTATACCATGTATCACAGTGACATACACTATACCGTGTGTCACAGTAACATACACTATACCGTGTGTCACAGTGACATACACTATACCATGTGTCACAGTAACATACACTATACCGTGTGTCACAGTAACATACACTATACCGTGTGTCACAGTAACATACACTATACCATGTGTCACAATGACATACACTATACCGTGTGTCACAGTAACATACACTATACCATGTGTCACAGTAATATACACTATACCATGTATCTCAGTGACATACATTTTACCTTGTGTCACAATGATATACACTATACCATTTGTCATAGTGATATAAACTGTACGATGGGCCAGTGACATACACTATACCATGTGTCACAGTGACATACATTTTACCTTGTGTCACAATGATATACACTATACCATTTGTCATAGTGATATAAACTGTACGATGGGCCAGTGACATACACTATAACATGTGTCACAGTGAATGACACTTTACCATGTATCACAGTGACATACACTATACCATGTGTCACAGTGAATGACAATTTACCATGTGTCACAGTGACATACACTATACCATGTGTCACAATGGCATAAACTTTACCATGTGTCACGATGACATACACTATACCATGTGTCACAGTGATGTACAATTTACAATGTGTCCCAGTGATATATACAATACCATGTGTCCCAGTGATATATACAATACCATGTGTCACAGTGACATACACTATACCATGTGTCACAATGATATACACTATACCATGTGTCACAGTGATGTACACTTTACAATGTGTCCCAGTAATATATACAATACCATGTGTCACAGTGATATACACTATACCATGTGTCACAGTGACATACACTATACCATGTGTTACAGTGACATACACTATAACATGTGTCACAATGACATAAACTTTACCATGTGTCACAATGACATACACTATACCATGTGTCACAGTGACATACATTTTACAATGTGTCACAGTGACATACACTATAACATGTGTCACAGTGGCATACACTTTACCATGTGTCACAGTGAATGACACTTTACCATGTGTCACAGTGACATACACTATACCATGTGTCACGGTGATATACACTATACCATTTGTCACAATGACATAAACTTTACCATGTGTCAAAATGACATACACTATACCATGTGTCACAGTGAAATACACTATACCATGTGTCACAATGACATACACTTTACCATGTGTCACAATGGCATACACTATACCATGTGTCACAGTGACATACACTATACCATTTGTCACAATGACACAAACTTTACCATGTGTCACAGTGACATACACTTTACCATGTGTCACAGTGACATACACTATACCATGTGTCACAGTGATATACACTATACCATTTGTCACAATGACACAAACTTTACCATGTGTCACAATGACATAAACTTTACCATGTGTCACAATGACATACACTATACCATGTGTCACAGTGACATACATTTTACAATGTGTCACAGTGACATACACTATAACATGTGTCACAGTGGCATACACTTAACCATGTGTCACAGTGACATACACTATACCATGTGTCACGGTGATATACACTATACCATGTGTCACAGTGACATACACTATAACATGTGTCACAGTGACATACACTATACTATGTGTCACAGTGACATACACTATACCGTGTGTCACAGTGACATACACTATATCATGTGTCACAGTGACATACACTATATCATGTGTCACAGTGACATACACTATATCATGTGTCACAGTGACATACACTATATCATGTGTCACAGTGACATACACTATATCATGTGTCACAGTGACATACACTATACCATGTGTCACAGTGACATACACTATATCATGTGTCACAGTGACATACACTATACTATGTGTCACAGTGACATGCACTATACCATGTGTCACAGTGACATACACAATACTATGTGTCACAGTGACATACACTATATCATGTGTCACAGTGACATACACTATACCATGTGTCACAGTGACATACACTATATCATGTGTCACAGTGACATACACTATATCGTGTGTCACAGTGACATACACTATAACGTGTGTCACAGTGACATACACTATACCGTGTGTCACAGTGACATACACTATACCGTGTGTCACAGTGACATACACTATACCGTGTGTCACAGTGACATACACTATACCGTGTGTCACAGTGACATACACTATACTATGTGTCACAGTGACATACACTATACCGTGTGTCACAGTGACATACACTATATCATGTGTCACAGTGACATACACTATACCATGTGTCACAGTGACATACACTATATCATGTGTCACAGTGACATACACTATAATATGTGTCACAGTGACATACACTATAACATGTGTCACAGTGACATACACTATACCGTGTGTCACAGTGACATTCACTATATCATGTGTCACAGTGACATACACTATAACATGTGTCACAGTGACATACACTATACTATGTGTCACAGTGACATACACTATACCATGTGTCACAGTGACATACACTATATCATGTGTCACAGTGACATACACTATACCACGTGTCACAGTGACATACACTTTACCATGTGTCACAGTGACACACACTATTCCACGTGTCAACAGTGACATACACTATACCACATGTCACAGTGACATACACTTTACCATGTGTCACAGTGACATATACTATACCATGTGTCACAGTGACAAACATTATACCATATGGCATAGTGACATATACTATATCATGTGTCACAGTGGCATTAACTATATCATGTGTCACAGTGACATACACTATACCATGTGTCAACAGTGACATATACTATACCACGTGTCACAGTGATATACACTTTACCATGTGTCACAGCGACATACACTTTACCATGTGTTACAGTGACATACACTATATCATGTGTCACGGTGACATACACTATACCATGTGTCACAGCGACAAACATAATACCATGTGGCACAGTGACATATACTTTACCATGTGTCACAGTGACATACACTATACCATGTGTCACAGTGACATACACTACACCACGTGTCACAGTGACATACATTTTACCATGTGTCACAGTGACATACACTTTACCATGTGTCACAGTGACAAACACTTTACCATGTGTCATAGTGACACACACCATACCATGTGTCACAGTGACATACACTATACCATGTGTCACAGCGACATACACTTTACTATGTGTCACAGTGAAATACACTTTACCATGTGTCACAGTGACATACACTATACCATGTGTCACATTGATATACACTTATCATATGTCACAAGGACATGCACTGTACCATGTGTCACAGTGACATACACTTAACCATGTGTCAGTGACATACACTATACCATGTGTCACAGTGACATACACTTTACCATGTGTCACAGTGACATACACTTTACCATGTGTCACAGTGACATACATTATGCCATGTGTCACAGTGACATACACTATAATATGTGTCACAGTGACATACACTATACTATCTGTCACAGTGACATGCACTATACCATTTGTCACAGTGACATACACTATACCATGTGTCACAGTGACATACACTATATCATGTGTCACAGTGACATACACTATACTATGTGTCACAGTGACATGCACTATACCATGTGTCACAGTGACATACACTATACCATGTGTCACAGTGACATACACTATAATATGTGTCACAGTGACATACACTATAATATGTGTCACAGTGACATACACTATAATATGTGTCACAGTGACATACACTTTACCATGTGTCACAGTGACATACACTACACCATGTGTCACAATGACATACACTATACCATGTGTAACATCATACACTTTACCATGTGTCACAGTGACATACACTTTACCATGTGTCACAGTGACATACACTTAACCATGTGTCACAGTGACATACACTATACCATGTGTCACAGTGACATACACTTTATCAAGTGTCACAGTGACATACACTATACCATGTGTCACAGTGACATACACTATATGCGTCACAGTGACATACACTATACTATGTGTCACAGTGACATGCACTATACCATGTGTCACAGTGACATACATTATACCATGTATCACAGTGACATACACTATAATATGTGTCACAGTGACATACACTATAATATGTGTCACAGTAACATACACTTTACCATGTGTCACAGTGACATACACTACACCATGTGTCACAATGACATACACTACACCATGTGTAACATCATACACTATACCATGTGTCACAGGGATATACACTACAGTATCGGTTGTCTTGAGGTGACAGATTTATACTGTGTGACATATATTACACCACGTGGACGTACTTACCATATGTCACAGTGACATACACTGACCCTTATGCCATTGCGACATACTCTTACCATATGTCACAGTGACATACACTAACCTTTATGCCATTGCGACATACTCTTACCATGTGTCACAGTGATATAACAATATGTCATTGTTCTATACATATGAACCCTATGTCACAGTGACACTATAGCTATTTGTTGTCATCCTTTACCGTTATAACTTAATTACCTGTATTGATGGCGTCAGCTCGATGTTTCAGTTCCTTTTGTTCTAATATACAGAGGTACAGGGTCCCGAAGGCGTAATGGAATCCGTTACACAAAATGTTTACAAGAGTTGCGGCCCCTGTTACCACCCAGCCCCAACCGCCGTCGGGAAAGAAGTCCCCGAAATCTATCCGGGTCGTTGTTTTGTGGTCGGGGTCAAAACCGTCTTTGCGGGGCTGGGTTTTCATGGTAATGGAGACGCCACTGATGCTCTCCCTTGTGACAGGGTTAAAAGGGATACATTTGACCCCTTCACTACTCGTGCCACTTTCGCTGCTGCTGTGGCGATATAAAGAAGACGACACTCTTGTTATATCAGCTGATTGTGGCTCGCCTGGTGTGCTAGCTTGCATTATATAACGTATCTCTCTCAAACAGCCAACGTTTCGTCGTCAGACTACATTCAATCATGGATACAGTCGGTGCTGTTGGTAGTGATGCTGGAAAATCCATACGACACTTTAATACACTGCCGCCTATGCTTTGGGATGAGGATGACGATGATTATAATGATGACGCGGAGAGACTATCACACACACATATTTCTACTAATCACACACGTTTAGATGATGTTCCCTCATTATATACGCGTCTGGCCTTTCGATCTGTCTCGGGCTCACATCTTGCCTGTCGTCTGTCACACCGTTCCACAACCTCACGATGTGACACGGTGTCGTATTAATAGGTGTAAAATTACATGATAGTTTACGGGGATTTACACTGGCAGTGGTGTGGAGAGATCGATCAGCCGGTATATACGGTGGCCGTGCTGTACCGGTGTGTGGTAGGTACACGAGTAGTAGCGACGGACGGGCCTCGTACAACACACAATAGCCTGTGCGCCACTGGTAGTTAGTAAAGCACGTTGGTTGGCATGGAAACGTGACGTAGACAAATTGCAATATATGAGACCCACATAGACAACTTCTGGCTACAATGAGCACGTGTGGCGCGACAACTCGTACGGCTGCTGAAGCTGAGGTTGGATGTCACATCAGTGGCATAAGGGGAATAACTCTTATTAAAATTTATCGTAATTTATGGCCATGGTGAACATGGACACTTTGATAGATCTGTGCCTGGCCATTTTTAAACGCTTTCTTATCCCTGTAAATTATCACCTACTGATCTCAATCCTAGTATTATACTGCCAAGAGCTTGAAGGGCTTGTCAACTCTCACTGAATCTATTGATGACAAAGAGTTTCCAGATAATTTGTCCGTTAATCCAGACACACAATTGTGTATGTAGTACCAAGACCGAAAGGTTTAGAAGAGAATCGTTTGGATAGAGGCACGATGTGTGTGAAAAATGGCAATTTTCATTTGCCTTGGAGATTTTCAAATGTGGAAAAGCACTAGGGACGCCATCAAATTAAAATAGACACCCTTGTTAACGACTTCCCTTGGAGAGGTGAACAATGTGTCAGGGAAACCCTAATTAGATCTATACTGCGATGAAGACTGGGGACAGCACAAGAGTCAATGACCTAATAGCCGTTGGCTTCCAATAATATAAAGTTCATGGAGAATCTGAGCTATAAGAGTCCACCCCCCCCCCCCTCCCCCCGGCAAAATCTACAATCATATTATATAATGTTGAGTTCATCCAAGCAACACATTGCAAAAAGTCAGCATGCCAACAACTTTAACACAAACTCACATATATAAATTAGTATCTACAGTGCGCTGTGAAAGGTCTAATTCAATTTAATTTACCCAATTATTTAAGGACAATATAAATTGAAAATAACGATAATTAAATCAAGATAAGTTCAAATCAATTGTACCTATGATAGGTGACCTGTAAATCATTTAAGTGGTCATTGATTAAACCTAGTACTGATTTTAATGAAGTTGCATGATCTGTTTAGCAGATGGTGGGCGGCATACTTTTTATCGACGATGACTTTTTATTTTCTGTACCCAATACCTAAAACAGTCTGTGATATTACATTCAGATTTCCGTATCAACAGTATATATCGTGCTAAATCAATTCCAGTGGTGAAGATAGATGTGAATATATTTTATATTCGATTTTATTTAAGCATTGAACTGTTACCAGATGTAGTATACAGTCCATATGAATACAATTTGGGTGACAGATAAATAAAATGTCGCCCGTTAGGGCGACATGATTATTTATCTGTCCCCCAAATTGTATTCATATCGACTGTATACTACATCTGGTAACAGTTCAATGCTTATATTTACATTTACGGTAATTTTAAAATTTGCCTGTGTCTATATCTTTGGGATAACGTCGGTAAACGTTCATCATTTTTCCATATGTGTTTCTTTACTGGAAGAGTCTGATTTAAATCAATATCATCTGAGCTATTGACTCAAAGCCATTACTTATGTTATCTGAGGCGGAGTGCAAAGCGTTGACGTAACGTAGTCCAACATGGCGTTAGAAATGACGTCACAATGACCTGATTTCAATCAGTGTCATCTGAGCGATTGATTCAAAGCCATCATACATGCTATATGAGGCGGAGTGTTAAGCTTTGATATAACATAGTCCAACATGGCGTCAGAAATAACGTCAGGTGATGTGGATTGCAAATTGTAGTATACAGTGTCATATATTACAATTTGGTTTAGTAAGATATATAGGCAAAGGCAACACAGAATGTAAATATAAAGATATGAAACGACATTTACAGCGTGCAATGTTTTTATAAAGTTGTGTATTATACATGTATAGACATATGAAAAACAAAATGAGCATTATATGTATATAAGAACTGTTCTGAATTTGTGAACGGCACGACGCTGAATTTTAAATAGTATCGTACTACCATTAAATTGGTCGTATGTTGGTCTTCAAAATTCGAATTAAAAACAAACGTTATATGATATCTTATATATTCAAAACTATTCTTGATTAACTACTACAATATTTGCGTGCTAGTAAAAAGGTAATCATAATTCACAATGAAACATGCCAGACGAAAACTTAAATGGAAGTAACCGTGAATGTGAAACAAAATGAACCCGTAAGAATCAGTAACTCAAATGAGACAATTTTAACAATCATAATAAAAAGAAAAATACCTATCTAGTGTTAAGAAACTATTTATTACAAAATATCTGTTTGTTTCATGAATCACTCTTGGTCCGGATGTTAGTGCGCGGGGAATGAGGGGACGTAAATTGGGAGGAAACCGGAAACCCTCGTGGTCGGGTAGGTGACTTTTCACGTCCGATAGGCGGAATCGAACCCCAGGCGCCTTGGTCAAAAGTGAGCTTTCCACTGCGACAACCGACCAGTCGACCACTCTAGCTGAATCAAGGTTGAAAAGGCCTCACTGTAGTGTAACGACCCTAGTAAAAACGACCTACCTGGTAGTTGAAACGGCCCTACTTGTATAGTGTTGTTATAAAATTTAATGCAATTTGATTTCAATCAGAAAATTGTTACTTATATCAAAATATTTCAAAATTAAATAAAAAAAATAGAGGGTGTCAGTCAACAATGCATCGCCACGGCAATGACATTGAGCCACATGCCAAGAGCTGGAAACGCGAATTTAGTTTGAACGGGAAAATGTCCTTTAGATGTCTGGAATTAGATTTCACATTTTTAATTGATCACATCACATCACAAAAAATCCTAATTCTCCGGGATAGTTCGAATGATTTCTTTCTACAGGTCGGTCGGTCTCGGGGCGTACACATGTCCAATCCTCTTCAGGTATGCGGAGGTGGAAATGGCACCCTGATCGTAGGTCCAAAGGTCGGCTACCTTCCCCTTGACATGGCGGTAGGGCGTCCTCTGGTGCCTCTGAAGTAATGACTCGGGGCTAGGCGCATCTGGCTAAGGAACCTTCCTTCAGGAGCAGCGGCAAATTGACCGGTCAAGTTTTGCCGTTCAGTCGAAGGTGCCATCGCTGATGTTCCTGATGTCAAAGGAAGCATTCAGCCTAAAGATTAAATGTAAAATTCAAAACTTGAAATTTGGTACTTTTACAAAGTATGCATCACCAGGGACGTATATACGTCCCTGGCATCACGTTTTAAATATCTAATCCCGGTGTCTTTACACTTACGAAAAGAGTTGTGTTTGTTCTTAAAATACTTATTGTCTACATTTACATAAGACTGACCTGTATATGTTCGTATTAATTGATCTCTAGTTTACAAGTACCTGGTGATAGTCCCATTGATTGACTCAATCACGGGCTTAAATACCAACATATGTGGAGGCGGGACTGTCAGTGCGGACAACTCCAGGCTGGTCCAGACTAGGCCTACTGTGTGACCGCGGCGACATCGACACTGGAGGCTGTGAAATAAAAAAAAATAAATAGATACAATTCATAATGGTATAAACAATATTACATCTCAAATATTATTATAAAGTAAAAATCACCAACGCTAATAACTCATAAATTATGATATTTCAAATTGTGCAGACTTTTATTCGATCCAGTGACCGTTTTTAAATAAAGTTCTCGTGTAAACAGGTAAATCAAACTAATTTCTCTCTCTCTCTCTTTCTCTCTCTCTCTCTATCACCCTCTCACACTGTCTTATGTTTATAGTTAAAGTGTCTACTGGTTCAGTAAAACAATATTTATTTTGTACATTTATCTGCATGGTACATCGATAAGATACCTTGAAGGAACAGGAGTGACCAGAGAAAGGATTTTCAGGAAAGTGCATTAAATGGACAATAGAACAGACAACATGAATGGATTATGTAGCTAGTGCGTACCATGCAGCCTAAAACATATATATATTTCAATTTATTTTTACTTTGAACGAACCTTTAAAATAGTCACATGGCATTCTACCTTTTCTTTTTTCGTTTCTTCTTATCTTCAATTTATTCTCTCACTGTGTTCTCTTTACTTATAAATTGTGTTACACTATAGTTAAAATGAATAATGTACATGTCGCTATTGCTATACTTTGTTATATAATTGTTGAGGAGCGGGCTTTCTTAAGTTGGTATAACTTGTGCCCAATCCTATTGTTTCAAAGCAATAAAATATGTTCAAATCTCATAAATTTGGAATTGATTCAGAGAACTGTTGTCTTTTCTGACCTCATTCGGCTGGAAGATCGGGGCCTCATCCATGTACGGTAAAGTGGGGTCTAGCATCCTGGTTGGCTCTAAGACCAGGAAACCTATATAAAATATGTTAAATACATTGTTTTCTCAATACAATTAATAATGACCATACGTAACTGAAATATAAACATGGGGAAAACATATCAAAATTATTTCAGTATGGACGCGACTTTAAAATATCTATAATATCTTATTATTACCTCATCATCGTCCTGAATTGAAGTCTTGTTGAAAGGTCAGGGAGACTATGTACAATCTCAGCAACACCAAGTAATCAGTTCACCGTCCTCGCCCCTCGTCGTGGCACGGTATAGCCAATGCTATAGGTATACGATAACAATATAGTTATAACACTAGCTATGTAATCTAATCACAGTTGCTTTCAAAAGTTTCTGTCAGTATATTAAAAAAATGTTTATATATATGGAGCCGCGGTCGATTTTAGAATTGGCGGCTCGTTTCGCATATATACATGTATACAGTTTTTTGCCAAAAGTCTTAAATCTTTTTTTTTATTTTGCCATATATTCTTGTATTTTCAAATTGTTTCCATGAATTTTCCTGTCTTTGTTTATGGATCAATTTTAATGAAATTTTGTACACTTATAGAGAATTATTTCTGTTCTGCTTCACCTCATAATATTCTCTCTGTTTTCCGTTATGCATGACAAGAGATATCCTAATTTATTTACAACATCCAATATTTGGGACGCCATTTTGACGTAATTTTGGTAGCGTTAGGCCTATATAGAAAAATGGCGTCACACGGAAATAAGCAGTCGGTAATACTCCAAATAATACACCACGGAAAAAAATAAATAGGCCTAAAAATTATAAGAAGAAACCGTGCTATTGGCAATTATAGACCATATGTTCATTTTTTTTCAAAATCCATCCATAAACAAAGTCAGGAAAATTTAATGAAATAGAGTTGGAAATACAAAAATATGACGCTTTGCACGTAACTGTAACGTTATATCACATATAAACGTCCCTGGTTATATATTTATCATTTACTGACAGAAACTCAAGCAACTGCATGTGATCTAATACAGAATTATTAAGACTACGTTCTGAGCCTACATCTAAAATCAAAAGCATTTTTATACGTCACTGTAGTTCCAATCTGGTCTTATAAACAAGAAAACTCCTTAAATCGACTTTATTTTTCGTAATTTGACAAATATTTAAAGACTGACGGAGTGTCTCCCATATTCCTCGGCGAAGAACAAAACAATGAACGTCCACCTTTGGCCACAGGAGTTATCGTTCTTGTTTATACGTCACAAACTATTATGGGATATAATTTACTCCAAAGGAAGTAGACTCGGGCACTCACAAGAGTTGAGAAATTCAGAAGTAGAGGCCAGTAGATAACTTGGTAAGTTTTGATATCATATTTCGACTATATAGTTTGTCACTTTTTGAAAGAAAAATAATTTGAATATATGACAAAAATAAGCACGGCTCTCCCATTCTGCCCGAATACTGCCCCGTGCTTTCTCATTTGCATAATTTATTCGACAAAAATCGAGCTGATTTCCGCAAAGATTGATGATGTTTGGTCAAATATGATGGTAAAACTTCCATTGATAATGCATGTTATTGACCAATAAACTTTGTGGGGTACACGTCTGTTTTTAATCTTTGGAAATATACCATCAATATTGTTACTGCGTTGCCGCGGTCCAATGACGAAGGCGCCATTTTCGAAATCGTGAAGCACAAATAGGGCACCCCAGCAACGAGAACTCTCCGACTGATTGCTAGACTCTACTTTTCCCGAGACAGTAAACAGTACATTTCATGCTTACAATGTTCACTTCAGCCATGTTGAAGGAGCTAATGTATCGGTCACATGCTACTCTTGTACTGTAGACTAGTAGCCGTAGCTAGCTATAGGTACCTAACCACAGGCATTACACTCGTCTGTCAAACACCTATAATAATATATTATAGGTGTTTGACAGACGAGGGTAGTGCCTGTGACCTAACAGAATAAACTGACTGGAAACATTAGGCGATAGGCCTAATCATGTTCAGATCATCATGAAGTTGAAGATGATGTCAAGGTGTGTTATAAAAGATGTCGTAGAGAGAGAAATGAATACCTTACATTTTGAAACTTTTCACAACACTAAAGCCCCAGTCACACCGGACCTACGACCTAGTTGCGATCGAAGAAAATCGGAATCGCAGGGAAATCGTAGCATGAGCGCACGACTAGTCGCAGTGGTGGGTGATCGCACGCACAAAATCAGTCACAGCAAGGTCGATGGTCATGTTCAAAACTTCTGACCTGCAATTCTAAATCGCAGAATGGTCGTACCACCAGTCGCACATGAACGCAGGACCAGTCGTACATGATCGCGGGCCAAGTAGTTGGCCAAATTGGTCGTGCTACTGGTCGTGTCACTCTACGATTGGTGGTACCACCGATTGTATGATCAGTCACGACCACTGCGACTAGTGGTGTGCTCATACTATGATTTCCCTGTGATTTTCTTCGGTTGCAACTAGGTCGTAACCTGGTCGTAGGTCCGGTGTGACTGTGAGCAGTCGCAGGTTGCCACGACTGATTGTGCGAGCAATCATAGGTTGCCACGACTGATCGTGCGAGCAGTCGCAGGTTGCCACGACTGATCATGCGATTGGTCACTCATCGCATGATTGCCTACGATTGAACTTGTGATCAATCTTCTCCAATTGTAAGTCATTGCGCGACCAGTCGTAGGACCAATCGCGAATAGACATCGCAACAAACATTGCCGATCGGTCGTAACTCGGCCAAATCGCACCCAATCGAACGATTCAGAAATCGTACGATCTGGTGTGACTATAGGTTATTTGACTAACATACTCTGGTACACCTATTATGATCAGCAATCACTATAAATGTTTAACTATGTTACCTCCCCAACCAACTCCAAATTCTGATATTTTCTTTTATGGGGGATGTGCAATAACGGTACTTAGATATTATTGAATTGTTTTAAATTGGACAAATGTTAATAAATCATATAAGATACACATAATGTTAAATTCTGGCTTGTTGTTGGAGACCGAAGGGTTCTGACTGATCTGCTAAATATTTGAAATTGTGTTACTGGCGGATCAACCAGCATCCGCATTATTTAGTTAGTCAAACCCCTTAGAACTATTTGCTGCGACAAATTTTGTGATATTGTTATTTGAATTATAGATCAAGAAATCTGAATTGCATACAAGCTGTTGGTAGCTTGGGCTATACTCTTCACATTAAAGCCATACTTCTCTATATTCTCTATCATATAGATAGATACTGGAAGCATTATATGCAGCTTTTAAACATACATGTCAGGTAATTATATATCTCAAATTTTAAACTGATTGTTTATATAATTATATTTTTTAGATGAATGGAAGGTGCGATTCAGGACTTAGAGAACACAGAGACGATCACAATAAGCCTCGAGGATGCAGCCCAGATCATCCTCCAGGAACAGGGTATCCCAATGGATGGGTCTGGTACGGTACACATCCCCCCAGGTACCTACCACATTCTCACCCAGGAGGGGGCCGCAATCTCCGCTGACGGCACTCTTGTGTCGGAGGGAGGTGCCATGGATGCTGTCGGTATAACTGTTATACAGTCTGGCGATGACATTGTTGGTAAGTTGTGACGGGTTGATGCTGATGAGAGAAGGTACTAAAAGTAAAAATGAAATGATTCGTAGATACATCAATGAATCATATTGAATCTTGTGTATTGATACATCATGTCATTCGCCAATAGTACTGGCTTCATAATATTTTAAAAGGTTGTATATTGTCAGTTACCGCTGTTTCAGACATTTTTGAAAAAAAATAAATTAGTGAAGTGTTTGCATAATAATTCAAACATTGCATGCATATATGACTATGTATTTGTAAACAAAATTCATCAAGTTTATTAAACCGATTACTTCATCGATTAACATAATTAATCTGTCAGACGAACTGTTTCTAACCGATGATCGATTGAAACTTTTAACCAATTTCCCAACACTAATGACCAATAAAATATTGAGAAAAAGAAGAAACAAACATTAAGGTTACCAAGGCTTTTCATTGATAAATATATTTTTCAACCTAAATTTTACAACAGCCTCGGTCAGAATCGGTGTAAACCTTCGTTTCCCCGAATAGAAGTTTATTCTGAGATTTCGACCAATCAGAATGGTCGTTTCTTGTGACACTCAAAAATATAAACATGCAGGGTCACGCTGGGTATTTTATAAATGGGATCCTTTCCTAAATAAATGGGGTTCTT
Source organism: Mimachlamys varia (assembly GCA_947623455.1). Taxonomy (NCBI): domain Eukaryota; kingdom Metazoa; phylum Mollusca; class Bivalvia; order Pectinida; family Pectinidae; genus Mimachlamys; species Mimachlamys varia. The sequence continues at coordinate 35,720,781 of OX392531.1, read as the reverse complement.
TGATTCTGTATACAGTGAAGTTTATATAGGAATCCTGGAAAATAAGTGGGGTCCTTTTCAGTTTCTATGCTTAAAAAAGATAGAAGGACGGCTTCAACGCAAACCCTGTCGACGTGTGCATTTACTCCAAAATGTTATTTCTGCCATTATAAACAGAGTTATGGTTCTTGATATAAACGATTTATGACAGTTCAGTGTCAAATCTTCTAGCTACTCCAATTGAATGGAGGATTTCAACTATTGCTTGACAGAGCTATGTCTTTCATATTAAATGGATCTCATTTTGTAGATACATTGGGATGGTAAGGTACATTGTATATTAATTTCTTTTCTGAAAGAGAGATATGGTTGTCAACAAATATCTTTCACACGAGTGGCTGTGCATATATATATCTCCTTCAGGGCTTTCTCGTATTTAAACAATTCATAATGTTTTTATTGTCATCAGATCATCACTGCATGAAGTACAGTCTTGAATCTAGATGTAACTTGGATGTAATGACATCACTGTAGTTAGTAATGATAAATTTTGTTAAAAAGGAAATCAACTGTATATTTTCATTTTGCAAAAGTATGAAACTGGACCTTAACACTACATTATATCACATTGCTTAAATTGTCATCCATTAGATTATATACACTTTATTTGTATTTATATATGTTTTCCAGGATATGGAACAGAGACATCTGGGTCTGGGCAGCTGGTCCCAGCAGATGAAGCAATACAAGTACAAGCAATTGGAAATGGAACTGATTTAGATCAACAGAATGGTACTATTCAACTGATAAACATCCAACAGTCACACTTGGAAGGTGGGGAACAAGTGTACCAGGTGTATAATCCAAACGAGGAACAACAGCCCATTGTTACACAGACACAACTCCTACACCCCACATCCTTAGTCACCCAGCCCCAGGTACTGCAGTCTGAGGAAAATCTATTAGACTCCTCTACAATTGTCACAGAGGCCCAAGTACTGCAGTCAGAGGCAAATCTATTAGAGACATCCAGAATTGTAAAACAAGTTCAGACTCTAAATTCGGAGACACACCTTTTACAACCAAGCACATTAGAGACTCAGACTTCGGTATTGCAGTCAGAGGCGAACCTTTTAGATTCCAACACAATTGTCACACAAGTTCAAGCACTACAGTCTGAGGCAAATCTCTTACAACCATCCTCTGTAGTTACAGAGGCAGAAGTACTGCAGTCGAGGGCAAACATATTAGAGTCGCCTACAACTGCCGCAAAGACGTCGACACTGCAGTCAGAGGAAGATCTGTTACAATCAGCACTCGTCACAGAGGCTAATGGACATCAGTCGTCAGGGATTGTAACCCAGGGGCAAATACTTACTTCAGCAATTCAACAGACACCACAGACAGGCAAACAGTCTGATCAGATTTCCTTGTTACAACAGTCTATACAACCACCAGGTAAATAGAATCTGATAATGTCATGTTACTCCTTCTAAATCACTTGATGGACAGTTTATTTTCCTGAGGATTCTTCTTGTCAACATATTGAGGTCACATTTTTTCTAGCTATAAACAGTCAAACACTGACCTTGTGTAATCCGTCAATGTGGAGCAATTTAATGACACTTGCTTACACTAATTTTTTATTGAAAATTGTACATATAGACGGAACTTGCCAATACCTTGTATAGGTAAAATTATGAGATACAGATGCAACTGATATTGTTTTGTCAATAAGGAAGAAACAGAATTATGAAATTGCATAAAATGTCATGCTGTCTAGACATTTTAACAAACTTGAAGATAAAATAAAAATGCATCTGCTAGACATCTATTGAAGACGGTATGCATTACATTTGTTTCCACTTCACTGTTTTGCTAGGCCAATATTTTCATGAAAAAAATGGGGATAATGTATCTTCATAGTGCCTCCTTGATTATAGTTCGCATTAGAGCTGTTCCAGAATTAACCATATAGGAGGGACAGGAGGCACTTCGAGACCCCATCACCCATCAAACATTAATAGAGATTTGGTGTAAGGAATGATTGGCAGATCTGGTGTTACCCCACCACTTGTGGTATAGTAAAGCACGGCCTCCCACCACCTCCACACAATTAATTACGGAAAAACCCTTTACAACATTTTATCAGGAACTTAATAATTCAGTAAATAATTCGTCTGATTACAACTTGTATCCTTTAATTTCAGTTGTCCTTGAAAATGTGGCAGGTGAAGATGCTAGTGATAAAACTTCAACTTCAGAACCACAAGAAATACATCCTGTTCAGGTTTCTGTTGTCCCAGAGGGGTCAGAGGTTACACAGAACTCCGAGGTCGGTCAGGTGTCAGAGGTCAAACCAACAGTGAGTGTCTCTGCTACAGATATCTATATAGAGCCCATCCAGGCAGGTGGTACACCTTCTGAACCCTCTCAGACTGATGTGGAACAGTCAAAGGACGATGGGAAACAACTCGATCTATCCAAGCCAATTGCAGTGACTGACAGTACAGAGGTTGTGATCAATGGGAAGAAGTGCATTTTGATGGCTAATCCTACCACAGGGGAACTGTGTGCTTACCCAGTCCTGCCACCTCCTGGTAGAGTATAATGTTTATAACGTTTTGATATACAATTTTGTAAGCCATCAAATTTAAAGCTGAAATGAAAACGAGTTACTTCCCTTTGACCAGGATCTTATCATTATGAACAGGAAGGCTGAAAAATGATGGTAATTTCTTGTTATATAATATGAAACTAAACCTTATTTATATGATTTGATAATTATGGGGCTCTTACATTTATTGAGACATCCAAAGTAAAATTTATCACAACCCGTGCCCTTTCTTGTTCCTAATTATTGTTTAAAAATCAATTTTAACTGGTTTGAACCTGGACATGTTCTATTTGACAGTATATCAGAAAGTTGAAATATTTATCAAATGTTGGATCACTTGATGCACTTGAAGTTGAGGTTAAATGATGGGCACAGGAAATTTGTGGTAAAACTAGAAGAGGATTTGTTGTTGTCATGTAGATATGCTCTAGTTAGTTTCATTTAAATCATAGTTATTATTTAATAGGGGAATTTTTTCCATTCACATATTTTGTATAAACACATGTATCAAATTCATATTTTATGAATGAACATTTTGATATAATCCAATATATTTTCATTTCTGCAAATGTTCACTGTATATATGTGCAAACCATAACATGTGAATTTGTGTTCAGGAAAGAAAAAGAGGGGGCGTCCCCGTAAAGAACACAAGCAAGATGGAGCCTCTGACTCAGCCAAGGGACCATTGCCCCTGATCAGGGCCATGCCTCCCCAGGACAAGGACCAGAACAGTGCTGCAGAGGGACTGCTGGAACTAGGAAATACTGGTACAGTACACTCCTGTTTATATCATGTTGCATTTGTCAGACAAAAATATTATATTAACAGGAATGTGACATTAAGAGAAACATGTTTTTCCACTAAATCTAGTGCATTTCCAATCTCCATAACTAAAAGTAAGCGATTTAATGTACATGTGAAGATGTTTCAAGATATAGATAATATTATTTTAAAAATATTCAAAAAACAATTTTTGGGCGCTATTTATTATTTTCTATGCAACCTTTTGTAAAATATTGTATCTCAAATCAAGGAAATGCCATTAATTTTTGGATATTTAATGTGATTGGTTAAAAAAAACCATGATATTAAGAGGAATTCACCTCAAAATACATGATATTCACCAAATAAAATTACATAGATTATATAGAGAGAAAAATGGTGCTTTGGGAAAACATGATATAAAGAGGAATGTGATATTAACAGGAGTGATATGAAGTGGAGTGCATTGAGTTACTAAAACTAGCAAAACTACTATTGAAAGACATGGGTGCACTAAGGCATTGTAATGTATCTATTGTTCATGTAAAATTGAATATATTAAAAGAGTTAATTAATTCATATGAAATTAATAAACTTGTTTAATAAATTCAAATTTACATGAATGTTGGATTCTCATATTATATAACCTGAAAAACAGTGTTGTAAGAAAGGAGAGAAGGTTACCCCTTCCCTTAAAAAGGACGAGAGGGATCCCTGTAGTCTATACAACACATATAAGGCGCATGCTTCCATACTTCGAAAGCAAGTCTTTATTTTCAAAACATGAAAAAAAAAAAACTTGAAAAACATACCGTACTTATGTATTTTCAACAATTCTTCTTTACAACGAAAGATTGATTTTTCACTACTGAGACAAAAGTAATGTACAATGACATGATATCATTTCTACATGACATCACAATTGTGTTTCCATACTGCAAAACTCAACTGGATTTGCATTGATCATGTGCTATATCATTCCTATTGCACCCCTTTATTGTACTGAAAATGACTTGCATCAGGTGTTAGAATATATTTAGTCAGTCTTGATGGAAATGGGTTTTTTAAATGTAACATGTTAAACTGCTGAATAAAATGTTCCGTTAAATTAAATCATTAGTTTGGTTATTGACCTCTGCTTAAGAAGATATTTATATACAATTCGCTCTTTATTAATACACATTTACCTTGACTTTCGTCTTTCCTTCGACATTAGTCGAGGGGAGGGAGACTAAGGTATTGCCTTTCTGGCAGCGGCAGGGCGGCTAAGACTGCCTTAACATTTGACTTAAAGTCCACTTGTTACAGTGTTATTGATGTCTGATTGAATTGAAACTTGGCCAAGGACCGACACCATCATACTATTACTGTGTGTATTTTGTTGTACTATTGTATTCTATGGGTCTTTTGATGTTATTGACCAAGCGTGAAAGGGAGGTACTTACCATAGGTCAGTGGTTTTTCTCCGGGTACTCCGGCTTTCCTCCACCTCCAAAAACCTGGCATGTCCTTAAATGACCCTGGCTGTTAATAGGACCTTAAACAAAATAAACCAAACCAAGCGTGAGAGGTGAGACATATGATTACGTGTAATTGTTGTTATTCCAGATCCTGATGGGATAAGGAGGAGTGGAAGAGTGCGGAAGCAGGCCTCATCATTGAATGGTTTGTAGACAAGGGACATAATCATGTCTTACATACTTTAATTTTCTAAAGTAAAAAGATGGATTTATTATAGTGTTAGATATGGATGACTTGAGAGATATAGTTAGTGTAGTTTTACACGACCAAATCTTTTTTCAGAAAGTTTGTTCACAGGCGACCAGAAACCTTGTACTTTTATTGTGTTTTTGTTGTTGTTTTATATAAATACATTGTGAACCAACATTTCCAAAATTTGTATTTTAACCTAGATCTAAAATTTTATAATTGTCTGCACTGATATCTTATTAAAAAAATAAATGTCAAGGGTCATGGTTCAAGGATAAACTCTGTTAATGAAAAAAGGAACAAGTTTATTTTGAAGTTAGCATTCTTAATCTTATATGAATTCAAAAATCTTTTGAAAAGAAAACAGATAAATGTTATCAAAGTGATTCTAAACTGAATTCGTATGGGAGTCATTTTATGATACAACAAGATAAAAAGTAACAAGTAAAGAAAGGACAATTTTAAATAAGAAATAAAAAAGCAGCAGAATATGGTATAATACATGTACTTGTGGATCAACTGTTGAAAAACCAGTCCTCAAAATCTGATAAAAACTCATGAATTTTATCAAACCAAATTTGTATGCGACAACCAAACCCACTGTTGGTTTTGTTTTAGACTATGAAGTGTTAGAATTTATTTCTCTATTTTAGATTATGAAGTGTTAGAATTATCCAGCGATTCTGGTGGAGAGGATGAAGAAAATAAGTTGAAAAGACGAAAAATTGACGACAAAAACTACGTGCCATTGACACCTTACTTAATGCCAACCACAGGTAAGAAAATCAACCACAGGTAACCCATATCAACCTCCTTGGTCTGCCAAACCGCAAGTAACCCATATCAACCACAGGTAGCCAAGTTAACCACAGGTAACCCATATCAACCTCCTTGGTCTGCCAAACCTCAAGTATTTAAACCCATATCAACCACACATATCTGGTAATCAATATGGGTTTGTTCAACCAAATGTAACCGAAACCAACCTCCTCCCCAACTACACATTACCCATAACAACCACAGATAACCAAAATCAACCTCCTCCCCAACTAAACATTACCCATAACAACCATAGGTAACCAAAATCAACCTCCTCCCCAACTACACATTACCCATATCAACCACAGGTAACCAAAATCAACCTCCTCCCCAACTACACATTACCCATAACAACCACAGGTAACCAAAATCAACCTCCTCCCCAATTACACATTACCCATAACAACCACAGGTAACCAAAATCAACATCCTCCCCAACTACACATTACCCATATATATCAACCACAGGTAACCAATGTCACTTTCCAAAAATTGCAAGTACAATAATTTTATACTTGCAATGTTTGGAAATCAGCTCGCATTTGGCTAGTGTACGAGTGCTAAATTCAAACCCTGAAAACAGACACCTTTTTTGATAACAGACTATAGTCATCAATAAATAACCAATTAAAAATTCTCTTATTTGATGGTATTAGTATACTCCAATATCTTAACACTTTTTTTACATGTTGCTGCAGTTGTATGATGTCATAACCCTTCATGGCTTTACTTTACCAGGTGTTAAAAGAGGGCGTGGTCGGCCGCGGAGATACCCACCCCCTGGACAGGTCAACTCTAACACACAGATCCCAGCAGTTATTATTCCTGGAGCTAACGGTCAAACGATTATGATGGCTCCAATACAGGTATTATATAGTGACAATGTGTTAAGTTTTATAAATTGTTATTTGTGCAGATGGCTAAGCCCTCCACCTCTGGGTTGACAGTTCTAAACCCACGTGGGGCAGTTGCCAGGTACTGACCGTAGGTCAATGGTTTTTCTCCGGCTGTTAATAGGATGTAAAACAACCAGACTATTTGTGCAACTGTTACAAGAATAAATATGGAACTTGCTTAGAGACAGACAGACAGAGAAAGGAAACATTTTATATTTAATAAAAGCACATTGCTGTAACATTGTAACCTGATATAGTTATGTTGATGTATCTACAGGGACTGTCTAACCTACAAGCGTTCCAGGAACAGGTGAAGGCACTCCCAAACCTTGTGGCTCGTCCAGAGGTGGTAGGGGAGGATGAAAACAGCTCCCAGGAGGTCACCCTCAATGAATCGGACCTCTCTCTCGATACAGGTCAGTATAGGAGGAAGAAAAGTCAACGATTGGAACCAGGAATAGCTATATCAACTTTTTACAGTGCATCTTTTTTGCAGGTACGATGATGTACCTCTGCTTTGTGACTTTTGAAAGATATTGCACGCAAAACAAAAAACAAGATTTGATAGCGAGGAGGGGAGCTATTTTTGCATTGACTTTTGGGGGGAAAGGCAGAATTGAAAGAAGGTGATTTACAAGGCCAAAGATCCAACTTGAAATTCACTGACCAGTATCTTAGCATTGGCTATTTGTGGTTCAAGTAGAAAATACATCCTTCAGAACACAGCTCTGCCATATCAGGATTAGGAAGCATTGGATGTGTATGAACTGGTGCTAGAAACACAAACAACATATACACTTTGTACTAGGAAGTCAAAATTTAACTATAAAATCTTTATTTTGTATATATTAAAATGCAGATACAAATGTAGTTACAAAAACCACCCTTTATAAAAATCACCACCTGATACATCGTGGTATAATGATGAAGACTTAAGATAGAATTTCACAAATCAAAAATACTTCGTTATTACATTGTCTATCCCTCCACCTGTTTACAAATACGTTACTCCGTTATCTGGTGCTTTTGTTTGAAAGGGAATCTTTTTTAAATTATTGATATGATAATGATATCAATATTATAACATATAATGAGAGACTTTTGAAAATCATGCATATTTATGTAAAGTATGAAATATGTATCATTGGTAAAATTACCACTTTTTGTATTGAAATAGGGTATATTCAAAATTTGATGTATCTTTAAATCATAAATTGAGTTAGAGATCTTACAGTCATGTGTATAACTCCCACAGTTATTTAGAATAAGGGCTGTTCAAGAATTAACTGTGGGGGAGGTGGGAGGCACTTTTTCAAAGACCCAACCACCCATCAAATATTAAAGGTGATTGAATATAAGGAATAATAAGCAGATCTAGTTTTAACCTTACTACCTATGAAGTATATTAATACAGGTGCCTCCCACCTGCCCCACATGATTTAAAGTTCAGGTTGCATGATAAAAGAAATATAAGGAGTTGTCTCCCCTTAGACCAGTAGTTTAGTGTTTGATTCCTCCTTTACAGAAGACAGCACACTGGCAGATGTGGCTGCCTCAGCTGAAGCTGGAGTGACATTAGCTATCCCAAGATCTGAGGCTAGTGGTAAGTACATAAACCTTCATATGTAGACTACAAAGCAAGGCCATTTCGCATTGTAAAGGAATTTTTCTGTATATCAACAATATTTTATTCTCACTTTGGATTGTCCTGACAATCCTTAGTTTGTACTTGGTATTGGTGACACTTACCTGCCCTGGTTATGTGACATCTCCCATCAGCAAGCTTACAAATCAAGCACACCCATTGCTTAGCATAAATGTTTGAATTTCAATCAAGTTTTAATTGTCATTTTGTTTGTGAGTAGATGAGGTTGGCTCAATAAAAGTCAAACACCTTTACACTTTCCAGAGGTAATTACGTGGCACTAAAGCTACCTTGTTTTAAGAATACAAATTCTGCACTGTTTTAATAATCAAGCAGCATGGCTCTAGGATTGGAGAACTTCTTGAGATATCACACTGGACCCATCATTGGCCATCAACCAACACTATAAATATTCTACAGAATATATCAATAACACCAATAATGGATTCACATTTTAATGAGTATTATTACCACTTTTTCTATGGAATGAAATAAAATTTCATGTAATGTGCATACCCATCGTCCAAAGTGACAAACATTATGTGACAGTTTGGAGGGTGGTATAGGCATTGTCATTGCCATTTCCAGCTGCCTTTGTAGTTAGTATGTGCTGTTCTTAGTTTTAATTCTGTTTACGATGTTGTTGTTTACAGGTAAAGGTGGAGGACCTGAAGGTACTGACCAACAAACAATTATACAGATACCAGAAAACCTATTGTCAATGTTTATGCCCAAGAAGGATCCAATTAAAATTGGTAAGTTCAAGATTTTTGTACATTTAGAGATGAATGAAAAAGCTTAGTAAACTCGGACTGTGAATAGATACGCATATAAACACAATGGTAAAAGGCTCAATGGATTGATATTTCGTTCCTTCAAGACTTTGAAACATAGAACATGTATGGGATCCATTTTGTCTGATTATACAAGAAATGATTTCTGGTCACTTTTTGATTCCAATGATACACATTCGAAATTCTTTGACGGTAAAATAAACATGGCAGCACCCTGCTGTTGTGATGTCCGACGTCGGACTGCGTCACAACCAGATCACTGTGTCAATGCGTGTACATAACAACCGTTATAAATAAAGAAATAAATTTAAAGTACTAATTATATTATTTAATACCAAATTTACAGATGATGTGATGAAGAAAAATAGTGTTGTTCACTGTATTTACCAATATATCGATGAAGATTCAATGGGACTATGTTATCTTAGCAACCACTGCCATCATAGTTACCATCATAGCAACCTGCTTTGAATGTGTTTTTCTTCATATAACACTTGAAAATTAATAATGATGTAAATATAAGGATTGTACCTCATTTTGACTGTGTATATGGTAGTATACCTGCAGTTGGCATGCTACCGTATACACAGTCAAAATGAAGTACAATCCTTATACAAATTCAGAAAAAAAAGTATTCTTGATTAAATTCTAGCAAAAATAAAGTACGGGAAATAAAGATAATGGATTATTTGGGTCTATGTACCAACTGATACTCAATGTGGTTAGTATTGTCGGATAAAAAAATACCTGTGCCTTAATAACATCATAATATGAGCAATAGGTGATTGATCATCAACGAAGTGTAAACTGAAAGGGAAATGAAGAAGGTAGCATTAGCCAATATGATTTAATGAAGGAAATATTTTACACATAACCTAAGCAAAAAATGTTATAATTTTATATCAATATTTAAGTGCCCTCCTTATCTCAGCATCCGATTAAGGTATTCACGTCTTAGTCAAATCATGATCAATGAAAAAATATATTGATATTGATTTGGCACTGTAAAAATCAGTCAGTTAAAACAATATTGGTGGTAGGAGTTTTATTGGTATACACATCAGTGATAAATTTACAATTTATTTTCATGGGTTCTTTTTGTAAATATTGCCAAAAACTAAGGGTCCCACAATGTTAAATTGATGTATTTCCAGAATTTCTATGAGTCCTTTCATAATTTTATGAGTACTGGACTCGGGACTCGCACGTAGATTGATCACTGAACACTATTTCAGGTCTCCTCTAAATGTAACCAATATCATAAGCCCAAAAATATAATATATTGTCAATAGACCTTCTATTTTAGAACAGAGAACTCGCAGAAAGTTAATCATTTCATTGTATTCATTTAAAAGTCTGTTTTACCATGCATTGGTAATGTATTTTAGGATGAACATGTATATAAATAGTATTACTACACATAAAAAGTCATTATATTTCATAGTAAGCTGCATTTAAATTGTATTGGTCAAAATTGAAATACATGTTTATCAACCTTAACTTTATTTTTATTGATACTCACTCAATACAGGGTTTTCCCTGACACGCAAAATCCTGCATTTTGACTCTTAAAATTACCAAAGGACTCCTGAATTTGATAAAGTTTTACTCTATATTATTGGTGATGGGAGTCCCAGGTCACCTTAATTGATTAAATTTGAGGGTCCCAGGGAAAGCCCTGTTAATAATTTAGATATGCTATCTGTGTTTTTCTTTGGTAAAGTATTTATATGTGATTTACAAGATATTCTCAGTTGCTATTTATAATCAGAATTGATCTCAGATATCTTAAAGTATATCATGTTATTTCTGTATCTTTTATTTATCTATATGGTAGCCTAGATTGTGTATATCAATGTTATCTAAAAATTCATTAAAACTGTTAAGATCAGTGACAGTGTCTAAAGCTGGCGCAATAGTTATGCACATTGGAATACAATATTGAGACTTCTATTTCAGCAAATATATATTATTTTACTGATATATATCAGTGTAGGAATATATGTGGATACTGTGATACCACAAACATCTGTTTGTACACAGATACAATCAATCCAACATGCTGTGGGATACAATGAACACGTAGTTATATATGCAGACTGAGTTTACTAAGGTGAAGATGAGAGAGATGTAAATATTTAATGTGATCATATTGATACAAAATGTATGTAGATATCTGGAGTGTCAAATGTGATCATATTGATATGTAGATATCTGGAATGTTTAATGAGATATTAATATGTAGATATCTGGATTGTCTAATATGATCATATTGATATGTAGATATCTGGATTGTCTAATGTGATCATATTGATATGTAGATATCTGGAATGTCTAATGTGATCATATTGATATGTAGATATCTGGAGTGTCTTATGTGACACATTAGACAATCCAGATATCTACATATCAATATGATCAAACATCAAACTTCATCTGACATTTATTTTCCTGAACATGTTTGACCATGAAGCATCCAGCACCAAACAACCCCCCTACCCTGTCAGATGTAATAATATACATGTAACTCATTTAGTCCCAAGCAATATGATCAAGCTTACTCGATACTCAGTAAACAGTACAGTGGCGGGCCCTTTGAATCACAGATATGGGAGCTCTCCAGAGGCTTACTAAAATCATCCCTTTTCAAAAATCTTTTAAATAAAAACAGTTAACTAAATGTTAAATCCTCTTACACCATCAATGTAATTAACTCAGTCGTCACTGTAATAAAACAATAGAGTTTAGAATAAAAAGTCCCTGTCATATAAAATGTTTTTTTATATGTTATATCTTATTGCTGAGTCAGCAGTTTTTACAGATCTTTATCTCTTTTTTTTTCATATGTTTTGGGACAAGAATGTTTTAATCTGGTGTACAGATCATTAACTCTTGCTAGTTCAAATATGCTTCATTTCCTGTTGATGTAACTGTACTAATAAATTGTGTAAAGTTCATTATCAACTCCCCTGATGGCTTTTAAATTACCAAGTGAGAAATTCCCACCAGGGACACTGTTAGTCATCCAGATAATTTTCAATTAGCGGCCAGGACCCCAATTCTGCAAAAGCCTAGTTATTTATAATGGAAGTAAGTTTCCAACATTATCTTTCAGGATTTTTTTCATTAAATGAATACGAATTGTGTTAAGATTATAGCATAATCTTTAAAATATTAAGTATGTTATTTAGGTTTATTGACAAATGGAATAATAGCTATTTTGAGGAGATAAAGAACCTTGTTTCCCATGTGTAAGCTGACAGTGTTTTAAGGTTAATAGGGAACAGAAGTACAAGTTTTTTCATTGAGGGAGCCAGTGTAAAGTGTCAGGGGACTGCAGCAGTAGGGGCTGCTGGGTCCTGGGGGAGGGGGAGGAGGGGGACACCGGATACCCCTGATGTGGGGGGGCACAGGTTGGCACACTTGTTCAAATCATTGACCACTTGCTCTGGCCCATTAACACTGCACTAGGTACCTGGAGGTCTCCTCCCCATGCCCAGACCATCTTTAAACACCCCAATATAAATAGGCCCCTAATTCTACCACTCTGGGGTAAGATTTGGCAAGATTATCCCCCTCCCGACCCATCAGCCACACTCAAAACACACACTTTTATCTGTGGTGATTCCAAACAGATTTTCTAGTTCTCATAGGACTTTTGTAGCCAACAGCTGAGTTCATCCAGGCTACACTGATACTGTCAAAACATTGGCCTGATAAAGATTTAAACAGATGATTGCTTCTCAGGTTTTTTAAGGACGAAAAAAAATTAGATGTACTATATTTAGAAAAAGAAAATCTGAAAGAAAAAGTTTATAATGCACAACTAAAGTTGGTTCATAGTAGTACGGGTCATTAGTTTATGGAAGATAAGGTTTTCACAAAAGCAAAAAATTGGTCCTATATTCAAAAAGATAAACAAATACTTTAAGTTATCTCATTTAATCACTGCACATGGATCTTTTTTGTTAGTTTTCAACAAAAACTTTCAGTTTTGAAAATATAAGAAATCATTTTCTTGAATGACAAAAAGAAATTTTGACATATGCTTAACTTAATTGTTTGTTGAATAAAGTATGCTATTGCACTGTCAGGTAAATGGCTGTGTGGTCAGTGAAAAGCGTACCATATAAAGGGCTGTAGGAGTGAATGTTTGTGCAGCATGCATTTATATACAGACAAGGAAGCAGATTGTAACAGATATGTGTGAGGTGGTGTATTACACAAAGCCCCTACATAACCTACACTGATGCTCGATGTAATCAACACCTTTGCTATCACTCTATAATTTTGTGGTTGAAAAGTTGGGTCTAGTGCAAATTTTTATGAATGAAACGGTGGAACTTTATATATGAAGCCTGCGCCTGGAGTCAAACCACAGGCATGTGTGTCTAAACATGTAGATTGTGGTTGGCACGGCAACAGATGGCAGCCTCCTCTACTCCCTCCCACAGAGTCAGGCCAGATCTGCTAGTCCTTGATCAGGAGTCAACAGTCAGCCCAGATCTGTTTGTCCTTGATCAGGAGTCAACAGTCAGCCCAGATCTGTTTGTTCTTGATCAGGAGTCAACTGTCAGCCCAGATCTGCTTGTCCTTGATCAGGAGTCAATAGTCAGCCCAGATCTGCTAGTCCTTGATCAGGAGTCAACAGTCACCAGCCCAGATCTGTTTGTCCTTGATCAGGAGTCAATAGTCAGCCCAGATCTGCTAGTCCTTGATCAGGAGTCAACAGTCACCAGCCCAGATCTGCTAGTCCTTGATCAGGAGTCAATAGTCAGCCCAGATCTGCTAGTCCTTGATCAGGAGTCAATAGTCACCAGCCCAGATCTGTTTGTCCTTGATCAGGAGTCAATAGTCAGCCCAGATCTGCTAGTCCTTGATCAGGAGTCAACAGTCACCAGCCCAGATCTGTTTGTCCTTGATCAGGAGTCAATAGTCAGCCCAGATCTGCTTGTCCTTGATCAGGAGTCAATAGTCAGCCCAGATCTGCTAGTCCTTGATCAGGAGTCAACAGTCACCAGCCCAGATCTGTTTGTCCTTGATCAGGAGTCAATAGTCAGCCCAGATCTGTTTGTCCTTGATCAGGAGTCAACAGTCACCAGCCCAGATCTGCTAGTCCTTGATCAGGAGTCAACAGTCACCAGCCCAGATCTGTTTGTCCTTGATCAGGAGTCAACAGTCACCAGCCCAGATCTGCTAGTCCTTGATCAGGAGTCAACAGTCAGCCCAGATCTGTTTGTCCTTGATCAGGAGTCAATAGTCAGCCCAGATCTGCTAGTCCTTGATCAGGAGTCAACAGTCACCAGCCCAGATCTGTTTGTCCTTGATCAGGAGTCAATAGTCAGCCCAGATCTGCTAGTCCTTGATCAGGAGTCAATAGTCAGCCCAGATCTGTTTGTCCTTGATCAGGAGTCAACAGTCACCAGCCCAGATCTGCTAGTCCTTGATCAGGAGTCAACAGTCACCAGCCCAGATCTGCTAGTCCTTGATCAGGAGTCAACAGTCACCAGCCCAGATCTGCTAGTCCTTGATCAGGAGTCAACAGTCAGTCCAGATCTGTTTGTCCTTGATCAGGAGTCAACTGTCAGCCCAGATCTGCTAGTCCTTGATCAGGAGTCAATGTCCGGAGAAATGGTCAAAGCATAAATAGAGCTGTACATGTTCAGAGTTACTTGTTCTGGGTACATCCCATAGGCTTTGGTACCAGAGTCATTACAATCAATTTGCTCAGTTTTTATATCCTGTACCTGCAGTACGATGCAGCATATATATGTATCTTTTAAAAAAAATCTTTTAATTGATGAAAGACTGTTTGATAATAAAATTGATTGAAATAATTTTTGTAATCATGCTTAAAAGAAAAAAAAATGTAAATTGTATTAGGCTTATGAGTTATGTACAAGTGACCATGTTTTATGTGACGTGTCTCAGAGTAGCCTAGGATTAGTATCTCTGTAAGGATAATCCTATCCTAATGACAAGTTCCTTGTACTTTCTGGCTGTATTATGTATACATCTTAACTACCCAGTATAGATATATGTTTGTAAGGTCTCGCTGACATATCAGAAAACCCCTGTTTTTGTGTTGAGATGAGGGCGTTGATTTGAGTCATTATAGGCTTACTCAGTGTGGTGTAGATGTGAACCTATTTTAATGGTAAGTATACATAACCCGGAGCTGTAAATCACCAGGGTTTCCTCCCAGCCAATCCATTTAAAACCCTGAACCTTCCAAAGTGCAGTGTATCAGTCCCCAAACATCAAAGGACCTTTTCTCTGCGGGATTAATGTTTCTTGTATAAAAAAGCACCGAAACATAAAGAGCGAGAGTTGTACAGCTACCCCCTACGGTACCCTTGACATAATTCACAGTGGATTAGGCAATCCTATATTACAACCACCAGTTTGGAGGTTTTAGTCCTGTGCTAATAATATCTCGACCCTTGGTTTTCTTTGTGACTACACTTTTCTCCCTCTTAGCTTTATGCTAAATATAAAGAGGGCAACTCAGTGTGGATGTACATCAACCCGAGGAATGTGTCATCACAAATAAACAGTTTACAAAATCCGTAAATTTAAAAATAAAAAATCATAAATGTACACTAATGTGACATTTCGTCATAACATAAAAACGCTAATACTGATATTTACATTGAGGTAGAGGCTGTTCTGCAATTGAGCTGTGAAAACTAGGTTTGTATAGCAATAATCTGCTGTAAGGTGGCACTTCAGCAGGAAGTAGGGTCACCGCATACAAAAGGTCACCAGTGGGCTAACCTTGAATTGAGGTTCATTTAGGAAAATCAGTTTTCTCCAGCATGAAAGTATAAGAAACATATTTTCATGCAGCCTCTCTGAAATATTTGTAATTAACTTATAATGGTCCAATGTGTTGAGAATTAACTGAGTTAGTTCGGGCACCATAGGTTAAAGCACCGGGTGGCCTTATTTATACTTTTTACTGGTAATAAAGGGCTAGTGAGACTCCAGCACTGTCATCTTTACACAAGTCAGGGCTACTTAGGCATCAGGCAATGCCCAGTTATAATCACACTATCAGAGTACAGTGATCCATTTCAAAACAAAACACATCACAAAAAATATACAATATTACAAAATCTATGTGTATGAGGAGAAAAATATTTCATTTTCCTTTGAACGAAGGCATGAAGCTTTTAAGGCCTGTTCCCTGGAGTAGTGTTATTATTAGGTTGCCAAAATGCAGTGTTCACGGATGGGGCCACAAGCACCTGTTTTATAGAACAGCATAATAATGAGTTTCATTATCGGTGGTTTATGTTGGGGCGCTTCCTGACAATTATAGGTGGAGGGCCCATCCAAAGGCTACCCTGGGCGGTCATGCACACAAATACCGGTACATTCTTATTTAGGAATGTTCATTTGAATCATATCCCATTTAATATAATGGATCTCCATTTATATGTCATCATGACCTCAATTAAGAATTGGATATGATCTTGAGATTTTATGAGTTGCTGTGTGGTAGCTAGCCCAATTGTTTGGTATTAAACGTATATTCTAGTATGAATCAGTGTGTGGTAGCTAGCCCAATTGTTTGGTATTAAACATATATTCTAGTATGAATCAGTAACAGTATACAACATTCGTTACTTATTTCCACTTCAATACAACCTGACACTGACTTTATGATAAAATTCCATCCTTGTCATCTAATAAATTAAGACAGTTTATGGCCTAATTATCGTACACCTACTTGCTTGTGTATAGGTGTTGGAATTACGTCTTTGCCCTTTATAAGCTAGTGTATGTATACTGAGGTGATCTTGAGTCACCAGACTCCGATTTTCTAACATCATGCATTGAGGTCGTTGTCGATTGTCCACTTCCTGGGGACCTCATTTTCTTGTTTCTGTTGAAAAGGAAGAAGACCCTGCTATTGCCCCGACCAGAAAACTTTAGAGCCATTGACCCGAAATCTCTCTGATTGGCCGTACATGTCCTTGTATGTCTCCATACACATGTGCGTACCTACTTAAGGGGCTGAAATATGCATGTAGGTCTGGTATTACCGATTTGTTCATTGTAATGTACCTCAATTCATTTTAATGTACTTAGATCGTATAAAACAGGTTTATATAAGGGGCGTCATGAGGAACCCAAACACTGTTATTGTATCGGTACAAGATCTTCATGTTTGTAGATAGATATGGTAAATTCAAGGTTTTAAATGTATAAGCATGCAAATCTTATCCATTAGTTTTAACACTTAATATGCACATACCATCTATGCATTTCATTAATTATCTATTTATTTCTTTCAAACTGTATCGACAATATACGATATGAAGTGAACCAGTCTTTTAATAGGAGTCATGCCCTAGATCATGCACATAGGTAATTTATACTTCTTTTCATAAGTGTTGGACATCAATTCAATTTCAATGTTACATAAAATATTAATTAATATGTAAATAAATCCTACACATTGAGTAAGACATGAGTTATTGGCCTTGCTGAGAAGTACATAGAGTAAAGGTCACCAATTCAATTTAGTTGTGGGTGAAATTAATATCATCCACTTGCAAAGTGTAAGTTTATTTTATAGTAAATTATAATTCAGTTTAGAAACATTTAAGTCCTTGAATAAAGTAGATAGCCATAAAGGATGGGGGGGGGGGGAGCATAAAGTGTTGACACATTCTGTCCCATCCTTATTCATCGTAAACACTTTTTGATAGATTTTTGTCATTTTTATAACAAGGTCAAAGATGTGTACTGTATTTCAAGTTTTGATGGTCACCGTCACAATTATCAAAAGCAGCAGAGGCAGAGGGGACATCTATGTCTTACAAACATTTTGAAGTTATTCTCTTTATTGTGCAGATTTCAACTTGTGATACAACTTTCAGAGAAGGTTTTAATGCAACTTGAAGGATTATTAGGCACTTGGAAAAGCGTAAACAAAAACTCTTCCAACATCCAATATGGCCACTGGAGCCAAATATTGGCCTATAAATTTAGGGTCATAACCTTTCTTTGGTTGAATTGATTTTCACATCATGAGAATGATATTGAGATGTATTATCAATTTACTTCTAAAATTCTTAGATTCAAGATGGCTGCCAATGCTTTAACATTTAGGTGTATAATTGTTGCTCTGTGGTTTGAACATTTTTCATCCTCAGTGTATACCTGTATAGTGACACATGTATAACTGGGTAATACCTAACCTGTATAGTGACACATGTATAACTGGGTTATACCTAACCTGTATCGTGACACATGATTCTGGGTTATACCTGACCTATATAGTGACACATGTATTACTGGGTTATATCTAACCTGTATCGTGACACATGTTTCTGAGTTATACCTAACCTGTATGGTGACACACGTGTAATTGGATACCTAACCTGTATCGTGACACATGTTTCTGAGTTATACCTAACCTGTAAAGTGACACACATGTAATTGAAACCTAACCTGTGTAATGACACATGTTTCTACCATATGCACAAGCTGATATACATAATCTTTTGCAGTATTGCGCCCCATGTGATACCCCTGTGTGTATATGTAATTTTGCTGGATCAGCATATGGACATGGTTTCCTGGGTTGGCTAAGGGTTACTGAGAACTGTAGCGAGGACTCGTGCCAGGCGACAACGAACCACTGCCTCCCTTCAGGGCATCATCTCCCCAATCTGGCCGCTCATTGAAATCACTTGAGATCCATTTAAAAATCCCTTTGACTTGAGTTGAGGAGACTAGTGTGGGTTTTCTAATGTGCTCCAAGAATGACAATTTCAATTAGATTTTTATACATTTAGGGAAAATGTGCAGACTTAAAGCGCTGGAGACTGGATGAAATGAACAGCGGGAGAAAACTGAACATGTTGCTTCTATTAGTCTAAATCTGTTTTTATTACTATATATAGCAAAAATCTGTATTTCCAATCTTGTTTGGAACTTCACAGAGGCGTCGGTACATTGATGTTGGAAGTCCACTGCTGCCGGGGCCTGACAACAAAGAAAACATACACATTATATATCCATAAGTTTACACACGTTAATGTCATCATCCCCAGCTCCAACCATTGTCACATTTAACTCTTCAAAAAACATACCCAAACTTTTGAAGATTATGGCAACTGTTTTTTTTTTTTTTTACTTTGATCATTAATTTCCTTTGTTTAGTACATTTATGATAAACTGAATCTTATTAAATGTTCCTTTTAACACTGATTTAATATATTCAATGCAGGGCCGAGAAGCTTTCCTGGTTGAAATTAACTTGACATCCGTGTGTTCAACTAAATAAAAATAAATCCTGTTATTTGAAAAAGATACGGTTTGAGACCTCACATACTAACATTATTATTAGTTAAACATAGTGCTGATAAAATTTTGATAAGACGCCCCAATAGAATACCTCGCACAAGCAATTAATGTTTTAACAAATAAACAGAAGAGAGTTAATATATGTCTGGACAGTTGTCAGCTACTGGTGCTGATATTTGACTTGGCATTTCCTGGCTGTGGTTGACTTAATTAGTTCAGGTGTTGATACATGTGATAAACTAATGTGTGGGGGCACTGGTCCGCAGGCTGGCCTTGGGATGCGCTGCCTGACCTTGGTTTTGACCTTGGTGGTAGAGGAGCTGTACACACTGGCTGCACCACTAGGACACCAGCCGCAACTGTCTCCCTCCTCCCGGCACATGATGACAGTTGGGTTTTATGAAAGGAACTGTGTCAGGAAGCTGGTGAGCCTGAATGGGCTCAGCCTGTAGCCCGAGACTGGTGGGAAAGTGTGGGTGGTAGTTCAGTAATTAGGCCATCAAAGCCAGCCAACTATAGTCTGTTTCATAATTATAGTCAAGATAAAAAAATCCTAGTTTGGTTACTTTGTAACTTGAATGCAATCCTATAGTGTTTCAGTGAATAATTCTACACTACTCTTACATGTACATGTTAAAATTTCATTTTTTTCTTTATATATATTCATTTTAGTACGGTGGAGTCCACTTTATATCACCCCTGTTAATATCACATTCCTCTTTATATGTTTTTCCCATGCACCATTTTTCTCTCTGTATAATCTATGTAATTTTATTTGGTTAATATAATGTATTTTGAGGTGAATTCCTCTCAATATCATTTTTTAAACCAATCACATAAAATATTCAGAAAATGGTCTCATTTCAATTGATTTCAGATACAACTCGTACAAAATGTTGTATAGAAAATAAAAAAATAACCCCAAAAATGATTTTTAATTGAAATAATGTTATCTATTTATTGAAACATCTTCATGTGTACATTAACTAGCTTACTTTTAGTTATGGAGATTGGAAATGCAGTAGATTTAGTGGAAAAACATGTTTCTCTTAATGTCACATTCCTGTTAATATCATGTTTTGTCTGACATATGCAACATGATATAAAGAAGAGTGCACTGTATTGGCAAATTACAGGTATGGATTACAGTTAAGTTTAATTTGCAATGTGTTCTTTTGATCTCACATTGGACCAAGAATGCAAAAAAAAAGAGTTAATATGAAGTCCTATTTATGAATGTGAAATAAACTCAACACTTGATAACTTCTGGCTTACAAAACCCTTTATTTTTGTTCATTTATACACCATAATCCAGACTTAAATTAGATTAGATTATATTAAACATGCTTTTTCAAATCAGACCTGCTTTTACCTTGGAAATTGATTAGACAAAATAGTTGAGTTTATTCTACCTATAGCATTCATCAAATGAGAAATGTTTTCTGCTTATTGCAATATTCAAATTGGACGTAGTTTTCAATTTTACAGAATTTAAATCAATTAGCCATGCTGTTAGCCTATAGATGTAAAACAATATTTTCTTTTTCAATTACTGCACTTTAAAAGAAAAAATACAGGACATAGCATATTAAAGCTACTCTCAGTAAAGGTAATTACAATTAAGTACAAATTACTGTCATTTTCCCCTTATTTGTCATCTGTGTAATTGCTAGCAATGACAGAATATTTTGAATCCCATATGTGTGTAATCATCAGTTTTTGTACATGATATTTTTACATTTATTTGAAATAATTAAACTCCTATCCAATACAGAGCTGTGTGTGTCTGTTACCAGTGGTTATCTTTCTTTGATTGTTTAGGTTGAACCTATCTTTAATGTATGGTGTATTGTTAATGGTCTGATACTCTCGTTAAATCATGAAAAATTGATAATTGAATTCGTATTTGAATCTTTCAGCAAAATTCTTACACAAATCATGTGAAATGTTTTCTACTTATTGTAATATTCAAATTGGGCATAGTTTTCAATTTTACAGAATTTAAATCAATTAGCCATGCTGTTAGCCTATAGATATAAAAAAAGATATTTTCTTTTTCAATTACTGCACTTTAAAAGAAAAAAATATAGGACATAGCATATTAATGCTACTCTCAATAAAGGTAATTCCAATTAAGTACAAATTACTGTCATTTTCCCCTTATTTGTCATCTGTGTAATTGCTAGCAATGACAGAAACGTTTTGGATCCCATGTGTGTGTAATCATCAGTTTTTGTACATGATATTTTTACATTTATTTGAAATAATTCAACTCCTATCCAATACAGAGCTGTGTGTGTCTGTTACCAGTGGTTATCTTTCTTTGATTGTTGAGGTTGAACCTATCTTTAATGTATGGTGTATTGTTAATGGACTGATATTCTCATTTAATCATGAAAAATTGATAATTGAATTCGTATTTTAATCTTTCAGCAAAATTCTTACACAAATCATGTGAAATGTTTTTATATAGTATTATTATGTGCAGTAATTAATTATTTTGCCAAATTTAGATTGGGTACATATCTGAAATGGACTATAGCGGAGATCCTGGTCAGGTCAAATGAGTTCTGGTGAGGAATGCAGAGTTACAGCAGCCATCTGGCTCCCAACTCAACCATCACTTTGTTTTCCTTAAAAAATGCTGAAATCATCAAAGGGCTAGGCCTGTAGCCTCTACTGATTTAAATCCTGTTGGGATGGTGTATAACACAATTTTAATTCTAGTATTGCACATCAAGCAAGATATGTCCATGCTGTACGTGTTCACAAGTTTCACTTTACTATACAGTAAAAAGGTCTTTGCTAACTTGTTAGATTACTGAATAATTCAGGCTGTTATGGAAGTCTGTACTTAGTCATGATATGCTTACCAGTAAAGACTTAAGTTATTAGTCTGAATTGACAGTCTCTCTATACTTAGGCTTGACACTATCATAGTAGGATTTGTCTAAGTACATTAATTTTCTGTTTGTAAAATACAGTGTATTGCCTTTTGTTTTAAAAATATTGATTGACAACCCTTGTAAATGATAAGGTGCCAGTGCAAGGACAAACATAGGTCAAAGGTCAAAGTCATAAAGTACTGTAACCCATGAGCAATGCCCAAAAGTCCTATAATTGTTTCATTGTAATACATACAAATTACCATAATTAATCTGGCCAGGAAAGAATGGAGTTTTGCTTACTATGGTTGATAAATTAGGTTTAAGTCTTTATGAAACACTGACCTTTGTCCTTTTTGGCCCAGCTTAATTTCTTCAATATTTGAGCCCTTTGTAGGCTTGGCCTTCAATAAAAAAAATCTTGTTCTTTTGAACATCAAGCATCTGTTTGTGAAAATCTCCTATTTTTTCTCAATTTTGGAAAATTAGGCACTACATTTGTATTTGGCAGCAAAAGGTAGCTATAAGATAAAGGAGGGAGGAGAAACAATCGCTGACAGGATTTGTATAACTTGTATAACTTGATTTTACTACAACACTCCTTTATACATTCTGACACAAGGTGATCTTATACAATTAGCGACCTAACCCTACATACAATGACAATTAAAAATGAGTTCATGTAAAGGTGCATCATGAGAAGGAGAGTCAATTGTCATATCACCACAGAAAACCATTCACAGATATTTGTGGTTTTAATTCTAAAAAGAAAATGAGAACAATTAGCATTACCTTCCAATTTCATTCACTTTCTTAAGCTTTCCTGTCGATAATGATCAGTATCATGAACCGGTTTTGTGAAGTTTAATTTTATTTTAAAATAAAAACTTCCATTATCATTTTGCTTTTTGGAATTAAATATCCATGAAACGAGACAAAGTTTTTCCCACATAAAAAAAATATACTAGTACATGTAATGTTTGTGAAAAGGCGGGTAATGGTGAGTTTTAATTGGTTTCATTCACAAGAATCATTTTGAAAGCTGGCCTGCACACGTACTGTACAAAATCCAAGTTTGACTTTAAAGCAGTCATTTTTATGCGCTATAACTAATATTTAATACAGGATCTGTCAGTGTTAAGTGTGAGGTTGATAAATATAGCAGAACAGGTCATTATATGCTGGAATGCAACACAGCAAGTGCATTGTGTAACTGGTTTAAATACTAATTAAACTCGCCCTGGATATTGTGTACGATGCTATAAATTTTCATTGAGGGCTGGTAGTAAGCTTTTTACTGAGGTTGATTATCGACGGAGTGCTTGACAGTGCTTTTTTTACAATAAATTTTCATAGATGGCTGCTGACTCACCGAAATGTTTCGGGTGATTACCGTGAAGGATAGTTTAAAATTGGACTGATATTACCAGAATAAGCAGTTAGGCATATATCCTCTGTCAGATTCCCCACACTAACATTCCTGGGAAACTGTTTCACGATCATGATCAAACATAATCCTGTCGCAAATGATACACGACAACCCACCAGTAGATAAAGATTTGTATATACAGGGAAAACTTTATTGCTCCAGTGTATCTAACAAACCTTTCAACATCTTATATTCTGTTTTGATAATTTAAATGATAGGAGAACATTAAATTGAAATTTCTTGAATTGACATAACACAAGTGATTTATATACAGGCAAGTCAGCAATGATATATTCAGTTCATTTTTATTTTTATATAGTTTTTGCAGTATATTTCCTTTTCAAATTATGCGAAATTTTATATAGTATAATTTTGTGGGATTTATGTGGTTTTTGTTGGATATTTAGTTCTATTCTGATCCTAATCACCGAAATTATTTCATACTGAATCATTTTATCTTGCTTGAGTTAATGTGTAATTCTCATGCATGCCATTCGAGTTATCAAATTGTACCTCCTGTTTGTATAACAACTTTCAATTATCACAAACTTTTGCACCCAGGATGACTTTATGGTCTGTGGTGCTGCAATATCATTCGCAACTTGTGTTTTGAGTAAGTAATAGGGGGAAAAGTTCCTTTCATCGGGTATTCTTGTGTTATATTGCTTTAGGCAATTGTATATTTTTACAACTAATTATGATATACACATATAGAAGACAAAATCTAAAGAGACAGAAGTAGACATTGTATATTTTGCATTTCAAAATTTCATCAAATTTTACTGGATAAAAGAAAAACCCAGGTCTCTGTATTTTATAGAATCTTTTATCGAAAATTCTGGACGAGATTTTGTAATAAATTCAGAAATACCGGACCTTTTGTTAGAGATCATTGTCACATATCTGCTATCTGAACCCTGCTATCTAACATGGTATTTCATTCTCCCCTTGATTTTCTCGTGTATTCAGAGGTCATATTAGTTTTATCAATTGTGTTCCAGTTTTGCCAGTTCTCCTGGTGGCCATGTAACACCTAATGAGCTTGTTACTGGGAGTAGTTTGATGTCACTATATATATAAACAACACTTCATCCATTGTATGGAGATTTAGTTGTTTTTTGAGATTTTATGTAGATTTATCGTGTTTCCGTGTATATGTACGTACATCCGTTGATCTCCATCTCCTAATGGTGTTTGATTTAAGTTAAACCTAATTAGCTCTAACAGCAACATTTGCTAGGAAATATCAAGTTTTTATCAAAGAAAAATGTCAAGTTTTCTAGATGAAAGAGTTAAAATACTGTATGAATGTGATAAATCGCTATTAAGATAAGCTACGACTCTGCCTCTGGATAACAAACTGATAAATCGGAGGGGAAAATGCAGATTTAATGGATTTAGTGAAACTGTTTTTTTATATATACCATTTTTATGTAATATTGCCCTAAATGACTGGGCATACTGCAGCTGTGTCACAGCTATACCGAGGTGTTAGTGGTAATACCCTACCGTAACATTTTATGATTTTCAAAAAGTGTATACATAGTTGAAGTAGTAAAAGCTATGGTTGGCAGGCCGGTGGTACAGTGACTGCTGAGAGCTACATGGGGCACACTTATCACTTGTCTCAGTACACTTGTCTCTTCTTTGCTGGCTTGTCATTTTCATCATCCCTGCTGTCATTACAAATGAACAAAACTATGCTGACATAGCAGTTTTATGTTCAGCACACCGGAGGGTCAATGTCTATATATGTATATGGTATACATTTCTCTTGGTCTATGTTGCACATATCTACAGGCTAAAAAATCTGTATAATATAATCTGGAATATTGAATAAAAAATGGGTTTTTTTTTTATAATTATGCATCTTTGGCTACAGAAGTAATACATCATCACATTCTCATTAGTTAGGGTTATATGGTAAACATTTTTCAAAAAAGATGGATTCGTGAACATTTTAATTCATTTCCATAAATCAAATATAGAGAAATCAGTTCAGATACTTGTCCACCAAGTCAAAGGAAATCTGATATCCCATTTAAGCTATACCAATTGTGTATTTAGAAAGTTAAATGATTTTGCATATGTTCATGTTTTAAATTGGTTGTTGATGATTTTATTTTTGAACCCAACTATCTCTGGTTTCTGTACACCTGTCAAATGACAGGACCTGTTATAGTATTGTCCTTCCGTCAAACTTTTGTTTGTCTGGAGACCTCAAATTCAAACCTCCCATGATTTCAAACCGATCGCTTGCAAACATGATCATTATAGGTTCAATTCAACTATATTTGGAAGAGTTACTGCTCCTACATTTTTCACAATTTAAATCTTGTCTGGAGATATCTGTCTATTTGTATGTTTATTTATTAACCATGGCATGTAGTTGTTTTTCCTGAACAATTCCACTGTATTTGGAAGAATTATTTCCTCCGTCATATTTCACAATCTAAATGTATATCTTCTCCCACAGTTTTCAACCAATTTCTCTTAAACGTTTACGTTTAAACATATTAGAACAATGCACTTTCATACAATTACATTTTTCACTTCGGCTTGAGATTGGCGTATATTATTCAGCCCCCCACGGCACTGTTGTTGTCTGTAAACCAAATTGATATCTTAATATAAGATGTACACAACCTGAACATTTGGATGGCATCACTGCAGAGATGTATAAATATTTTCAAATACTCAAATAGTGCTGTCATGGTAATATTTCGGTAATTAAATCCAGTGTTTCTGTATATATATACCTATAGGTAAACTGCTGATTAGCACTTTCACTTGTTCAACTCAGCCACACGTTTAGTTTTAGCTCTGTAAATAGTTATTAATGGATGCTTGGTTAAAAAAATGGTGTCTTATATTTCAAAATATAATATGGATTGGTGCACCATGATGCAGAGTTAATTGTACAAATATTCTTCAAACACCCATAAACAAGAAAGAAATTGTCTTATTAATTTCTGATGTACAAATTGGTGAGGGGGAGGGCTTATTTGAAAATTGTTTAAAAATTGAAATTGGTCTTCATTGAAAAAATGTAACTCCTTGATTCAAATACTTCATTTTTGCTGGAGATATAAAGTGCCACATTACATTAATTTGGTAAAAAAAAAATGATTTCACAACTGAAAAATAAGTGAATACTTTTGCAGTGCTGTATCAAACAGTGGGTTGCAACACAATAAATTCAACTCTGAATAAACTACTTCATACTGATTTATCACACTGGATAATCCCTCTGGTACTCCAGAAATATCAGAATCTTCAATGTAAGATGATTTCAACCATTAAGATTGGGTTATTCTTATAGATTCTTAAACTGATTCCAGATAATGTGCCGTAATGTGTCTTGTAAGGGAGGGTTTTCTTATGGGTTATTAAATGTTATTTAAGAATTAATGTACCAAACTATGAAAGAATGTAAGAAATTCTTTGTTATACCACATATGATTGGATAAATAGGATGGATTCATAGGATTGATCACCAGGTATTAAAATACGTGGAAGTGATAGGACTGGAGAAAGTACCACAACCAGAGGTTTGGACAGATTGGATGGTTGACTGGCCAAGTAGGGTGTTTATAATGGGTTTTGTTACTGATCAATATTAGATAGTATTCCTATTATCCCCTGAAGAGTGTGTAAATGATGGTACATATGTTACAGTGGTTTATGTACTGTGGGCTCCGATACAATCTGTTGAGTACCTCATCATGGGCTTGTGCTGGTTTGGATATAATAAATCACACAAAAAAATAATGTCACATCATCATAAAATATCCAATTGTATCTCAACAAGGTCAGTAGGTCAAGGTCACAGTTTATGCAAGTAATGATTAGGTAGGTACCTTAGGATGTTTTCGTGTCTTTGTCTTTTGTTTCATGGTTCATACAGAAGATGAAAAGTGCTTGAATTAGGACCAGTGCTGGAGAAGTGCTGGAATTTGCTCACAAACAATTGAAAAGTGCTGGAGTTCATTCTTACTAGCTGTAAACATGCATTTTTTCATATCTATATAAAAAAGAAAAAGAAAACACCGTAAGAAATATTTTAAAAAGATTTAAGTCATCGATTATACCTTTTTCCTTGTAAGTTTGGACAAAAAACACACTTTGAAAATGAAGAAAAAGTGCCTGAACTTTGGTATGAAAAATATGCATTGTGTTTACTTTATACAGTACATGTTTTGCAAGGTGCATGCACCTCATGACCATAGACAAATTTGATGTAGTCAATCTCAAATTGTCTTAACAGTGTTGCTGTAGTATGCACATTGACAATGTCTTCTTAATTTCACAAATTGTTGGCCAACAATCTTGGTGGATAGTATTGACATGTCACATACTGCCATGTAAGGTTTACATTGTGCTGAATTAGCATGCCCCTGTGTGTGAGGAAGCTTTGGGTTATGTCCCCTGGCCGAGACAAACCACAGTCTTAAACAATGGTTGTACTTCTCTCTGCTTGACACTCAGCATTATGGAAGTGGAACGACTGGTTCGCCTGTTGTCAGTATAATGTGGCCGGTTGGGGTTTTCTGCTTGGGGTCTTCAGCAGTATACTTCAGTTTGGTAACACTTTAAATCGGCAAAAGATCCAGACTATCGCAAGAAGGCCTACATGAACATACTGCAGCCTCCCAAATACACACGCTTTCAACACACACAGGGAGGCCATCCTGAAGTTACCCTAACTGTTAATAGGACGTATATGTAAAAACAATCAAACCAAATCAAAAGCATTGGCATGTGATTATTATACATGTAAAAAAAGTTTTAATGTCACATTTTTCAAAGATTACCCTTGCATGTACTCTATTGTCACACCGTATTGTAGGGGACTGGTAAGTGCTCTAGATGTACGCCTTGTTTTGATTGTTGTATGTTGTGTGTGTTACCAGGCCTGAAGGCATCAGAGAGTGACCTGGAGAAGATGAAGTGTTCTAAGTGTGATTTCCAGGCCTACTACCTACAGCAGTACCAGACCCACATAGCCTCACACACCGACGACGTCCACAAGTGTAAATGTTGCCACTATGTCACATTCGATATGAACGATCTCCTCACTCATTTTAAGGTAATTAGTGATAGTCAAAATTTCCTCTTAGGATCTCTTTCATTATGCCCCCGTCATGAAATGGGGGGGCATATAGTGTTACACATGTCCGTCCTGTCCTGTCCCATGGTAATGTAACCGGCTTATTTAAATAATTACTGATCCGATTGTCATCAAACTTCGCATATGTAATAAGCATGAAGAACTTATTTCATATGGGGGAAGGGGGCATTTATGTAATTTCTATTTTTTTTTTTTTTTTTCAATATTTAAATCTGTTTTTTGTTGAAGTTAAAATATGGAGGTAAATCAGAACGCTTATAAAAGTTTTGTTTATATATATATATATATATGTATCCTGATAATTAAATAAGAATAATTGTGAAATACAATGATAATTGAACAATTGATACAATTAACCACTATTGGTCAGTCTATGGGCAGAAATGGCCAATCAGAGATCATAAACATAGATTGGACAGAGATTTAGAGATTGAACCAATAAAAATGTTTGTTTTGTGTTTATAAAACATACTTGTGGCTTGGTTTCCTGTTGTGTAATGTAACCCACAGCAATCTGGATCATCATAAATGTCAGGTTTCCTGATAAAGCCGTAATGGACCATAAGGTCAGCCTGCTTATCAACCATTACGTCACTGTTGCATTAGAAACTATGTATTTTGTGACCCTTTCCCATTTGTATTTATTAAATAATTTTAAAATTGAGATGACAGTTTACAGTAATTATGAGTCATAATTAATTACTGCTGTTAATATCAAGTTAATCATCAAGAAATTAGGTGACGCGTTTAATAAGCAAAATTACATTAATCTTTTTTTTTTCTACGAAATTAAGTGCCCAATTATGATAATTTTAGTACTTTTTATGCAAAATCCAAAAGTATTTTACTAATTGTTGACATATTTTAATAAGATGACATACTCTACACTGTTGAAGTGTTTCTGTAACAAAGTGAAACCTGCCTAAAGGTCACTCATCTATAAAGACCTTGCATTCAACCTAAAGATTATCTCCCTATGAACACTATTCCACCTAGAGACCACCTTTCTATAAAGGCCATTCAACACAAAGAACACGTATCTATAAAATACATTCAAACAAAAGACCAAGACCTATAAATTGCAAAAATATAGTCTACATTTCATGCTTTTTTCTTTCATACCCCCGCAGCAAAGTTGGGTGGGGTATACTGGATTCAGGTTATCTGTTCATCTGTCCACACAACTCTTCCTTTATTTGTGGACCGATTTTCATAAAACTTCACAGGTATGTTAGGGAACATGCAGCTGTTTAAATTCCAAAATTTTGGTTGCCATGGTAACTGGTCACTTTTAGTTCCAGTTGTCCATTTACTCATGCAGATTGCGGGGATTTAGTCAGCCATCCTGGCGACAGTTCTAGTTTTTCATTAAAATTTCATAGTCACTCTAAAATGTTCCCTACTGAAAATACATTTCTAAATAATAATGTGTAAATATTTTTTGGAAGGTATGTGTTGACTGGATTTTGAGATTTAACAAGTTATTCAGATAACCTAGTTTTTCCAGACCCTTTTGCTTTCAGCAGATTATTCCAAAGGAAAGCATTAATGTATTGTAAATAGTTGATTATCTTTCAGGGAGTCCAATTCATAGTGGCCACACAATAATTGGCTACAGGAAAATTGATTGGTTAAAAAAAAAACCTGAAATAAAGAGTAAATCAAGGCAAATTGTACCCACTAGTGGACCAGTGCTTTACCTATCAAGATACTGTCTCCATTAGATTATCGTTCAAATTAATGAGCATGTGGGGCACTTGAAAAACTGCAACAATAAAGATAAGGGCACTGTACTCTTTAACCACATGTTCACTTTCAAATCATTCTTATAACACTCGTATCCTTCTTGGCAACATTTAAATATCCTTGCCCAATGGACCAAGGAAGATAATGCCATCATTTTAGATCTAGATGTTTAGTCTACAGTACAGGAAATTGACTTTGTATAAGAAGATGATGCGGCACCCCTTTGTATAAGAAGATGATGTGGCACCCCTTTGTATAAGAAGATGATGTGGCACCCCTTGTATAAGAAGATGATGTGACACCCCCTTGTATAAGAAGATGATGTGGCACCCCTTTGTATAAGAAGATGATGTGGCACCCCTTTGTATAAGAAGATGATGTGGCACCCCTTTGTATAAGAAGATGATGTGGCACCCCTTTGTATAAGAAGATGATGTGGCACCCCTTTGTATAAGAAGATGATGTGACACCCCCTTGTATAAGAAGATGATGTGGCACCCCTTTGTATAAGAAGATGGTGTGGCACCCCTTGTATAAGAAGATGATGTGACACCCCCTTGTATAAGAAGATGATGTGGCACCCCTTTGTATAAGAAGATGATGTGGCACCCCTTTGTATAAGAAGATGATGTGGCACCCCTTTGTATAAGACGATGGTGCGGCACCCCTTTGTATAAGACGATGGTGCGGCACCCCTTTGTATAAGAAGATGATGTGGCACCCCTTTGTATAAGAAGATGATGCGACACCACTTTGTATAAGAAGATGATGTGGCACCCCTTTGTATAAGACGATGATGTGGCACCCCTTTGTATAAGACGATGGTGCGGCACCACTTTGTATAAGAAGATGTGTGACACCCCTTTGTATAAGAAGATGGTGTGGCACCCCCTTGTATAAGAAGATGGTGCGGCACCCCTTTGTATAAGACGATGGTGCGGCACCCCAACAGAGGGAAAGGCAGAGGTCAAATAAAAGACATTGTTTGAAATCCTACTCATTCAATTAATTAAATGGAATCCAATTTAGATCTGGAGCATTGCTTAGCTAAGGGAACGTAATGTTGTGTATCACGAAGGTGTGGAAATTAGTGTTCTACTTTGAAATAACCTTGGGTCCAGCCCCACTCCAGGGGATTTTGTACATGTTTCATAACATTGAAACCACCTTTTAACCATACTGCTTCAGTATGAAGAAAACACGTTCATTCTACCAGATCTAGAATAGGCTTCAGAGTTCAGATGCCTACAGCCCTAAACACTTGAGAGAGACCCAGTGCCAGAACAATTTTGTTGTGTAAAAAAAGGCTTAAAATCCCTTACTTCTGAATATGTTCATTAGATTGAATGATAGTTTTACTTTAACAAAATTGCAGTTAAATTTCTTATAGTTTACTTTTTCTCTATGATATGGTCAGTTTTGGGTTAGATTTTCTGAAGGTCTGAGGGTGTTTATTGATATAAATATGGTATATCTGAGAGTTGAATAGGAAAGAGAACATGTTGTACTTTTGCTAAGACTGCATGGTGGTTTACAGTCACTTAGTGGCACTTGTAGCCTGACTGAAATCTGATCCAACGGCTGAATATCGCCACCATGTGTAAGATAGGCAGTCGCATGCTCACAAAAACAGAAAGCAATTATGTGACATGTAGTAATTCTATCCAGCATCATTGTATGTGGTGTAGCAACGGAACTATAGGTTAAAATGCCCATCGTTATCACACTGGATATCTGCTTATGTCACACACGCCTCAAACTGCACATGGGACAAGCAGCGCAAGACAACACACGTACGGTAAATTTCATCTAGATTTGAGGGCAACCGAAAAAACTTCAAAGATCAATATCTGATTTATAAAATAAGTACATTAAGGAACTAGCTCGTATTTATCTCATTTGATCGATGTAAGGTGAAGTAACATGAAAAACACAAGCATTATATAAGACAAATCTTAGCTTAACTGTCTCTAGATTATTATATATGTGTTCAATTATTTAGAGAAAAACAAAACAAAAAACTTCTGATCACTGGATGCCTGATCCTATAAGTTATTAACTTGGGAGATTTTGATCAGCAAGTAGTGAAATTCTAGAAATCCTTATAAAAACTTGGGGGTTGTTAGCCAGTCTAGCTGCACTGAGTGTATGTTATTGTGGGTTGTCTTGTGTCTGTTAATTGTCAGTTTTCCTCAAATAAATTACCTTGACCTTTCAAGGTCACAGGGGTCAGATATCTGAAAGCCTTTAAAATTCTTCTGAAATAAACAGATTAATGATACTTAGCCAGTAAGTTCCTGACATGAAGTGCTATGAATTCTCAAAAAAGGTCTGTGACCTTCTTTCAAGATCACAAGGGTTAAAAATGTTTTTTAAAAAAATGAATAACCGAGATGCCTATGGAGCAATAATATTTGCCCAGCAGAAATTCAAGAAGGGGTGTTATATCCTTTTCTCAATTAAATGACCTTGACCTACTTAATATGATACATCATATAAAGTTTCATTTAATCTGGAACATTCTTAAGCTGGGGAGACTCATATATGGAAATGTTTTATTTTGATAATAGCTCACCACCATAAAGACAACAGTGCTATCCCTCTGGCAGACCATCATTTACATAATTTACTTCAAAAACCTCAAGTTTGCAAAAAAAACTTGGTTGAGAGTATTTTTCCATGATTGTTCAAATATCCAGGTGACACTGGCCCTCAACTTTTGGGGCTCTAACTTTTCACACTTCATGGCATTTCTTGTTGAGATGACTTCCTAATATTCTAAGTTTGTACAGGACAGCATATTCTTACATGATGGTAGCACAGAGGCATTTCCTGTACATAACTGACCAAGAATGTCTTTCCGAAGTAGGCTTTTTACATGTTACCAAAATTTTAACTCACTACAATATCTGACTGCTTTCATTGTGTGTAGACCATGTATCACAGCTAAATCCATGTCCATTTACCGTAGCTGTAGTCTCCACACACTTGTTCTTCATTACTTTGAATTCCTTCCCCGAACAGAAATGTGCAACAATTACAAAACCCACAAAGAATTTACGATATCTCCCCAACAATGCATCAGAGACAAACTACAAGGACATTTGTAACGAGGCGAAAAATAAAATTAATGTCATCACTTAAGTCAGACTTGATGTCAACATTATTTTCTTGCAGTGCTTTGCAAAAATTTCATCAGAAAGATCAGTTGCTGGAGATTATAAAAACAACTTCTTGCCAATTTTTACATTTTTAACAGCATGTATATATTGTATGTAAACTATTTCCTGTCAGCTCTTTCTGTGTATTGCTATGAAAATATGTGGCATTCACCTGGCCATGAGACCAATCCTTCTACAGCTGCGATGAAGTCATAACAAAATGGCATATGGTGATGATTGACTTTTTCCTATGCTTACAGCTTGCTCATGAAAAATCCAAGATGGATAAAAATGTTCTCAACTTAGAGCTGAGTAACAGTTAACGTTGTGAGTCAGCTAGAGGAAGCACGTTTGAATGGAAAATACTAGCTCAGCAGAATGATTAGAAATAAGAAAACTTTGATTCATGTTAGATTATCAGTCTGAATGTTTGTCTGTCCATCTGTAAAGCAGATTTGTTTGGAAACTCCTGAATTTGCAGGCCTGTTTTTTCTCTAATTCTAACTTATTTCCCAAAGTGAATACCCTTTTTAACTTTTAAAGCTTTGTACAGGGAGAGAGTTACATCCATTGCATTTTGTTACAGGTACAATTAAGGTAATACTTGCAATTGATATATCAAATGAAGCTTTATTTAACATTTTGAGATAAACCTTAGGTTAATTAAAGAAAAAGAGATTCTGAGCAACTTCATTACATTTTCACATTAACATAAATCGGTAAACTGTATTTTCATGTAGTGTGGAGCTTTAGAGCTTATTTTTCTCACTTAGTAAATTTTACAGCTCCAGTTCTGAAAATATTGTAACATTTGGCGGTAGTGACCTAGTTATAAGTACATGGGTCATTAACAAGGTCACCATGTACTTTAAGTTATGTAGAATTATTTATTGCTTGAATGAATGTCTTGATGTTTATATTTTGTCTACAGTGTTTTTTCCTTCTATTTCCACAGGAAAATCACCCGAGATGTATTTGTACTGAATGTGACTTTATGGCAGAACATGCTTATATCATCAAGAGACACATGATGCGACACAGCGCCAATGGCTGTACATGTGACCTGTGTGGGAGGGTGTATAAGGTGGGTGTCCACTTGTACATGTATTTCATGTGTGTTATAACTGCTTGTCCTTGTTAACCTATACCACGAGTTCCAAGGCCACTGATGGGTTTCAAATCTACAATGTGGTCCCGTTATGGAGTCCCTAGGAACTCTGATACCCTACCAAATCTACAATGTGGTCTTGTTATAGATAGGGCTGCAACAGTTAGAAATAATGCTAGTCGGATAACCGTGTGCTCCTAACCAAACCAAAACCAGGTAACTGTGTTTTTTTGTCACCGAAAATATTGCCACAAATGACGCTTCATTTTTTTAAATATGACAACGTAAGTCACTAAATGCATAAACAATTGTAACTTAATACTTTTACCTTGTAAGTACAGCTATTAAACGTAACTTTTTTAAAAATCTTTATGAATTGGCTATATTTTCGTACTTTTACTTCCCACATGCATGTTGTCAATGCTATGCGCATGTATTCCTACGCGTCACTTCCAGCCTCAACACCAAAACGGAAAGTTACTTTGTTCAACAGAATGTTGGTTGATGTATGTGTATACAAAGTTTATGATGCATCCTTTAGTAAGGATAGTGGTCACCAGTGTTTTCATATGTCTGTCAAAAGCAATCAGGAGCTCATTTCTGTCAAAAAAATCTATAAATATTGACCTACATTTTGGAATGGTTTTCAGGTACGTGGATTTGCTACCCGAATAGTACTCGGGACCCAGTACTCGGTTACCCTTTCCAGCCCTAGTTAAAGAATATAGAGTCCTGAGGCCTATGATTCCCTACCAAATCTACAATGTGGTCCCGTTCATGAGTCCCTATTATAAGACCATAGCTCTCGGGTGTCAAAGGTGCCTGAGCGAAGCTCTTGAATGCTAACACATATGTGCGTTAAACAAGTTGCTTCCCTTTGCTGCCCTTTACCCTTTGGTATTTTTTTCGTCTGGTAATAAACCTCCAGTGGGGAAACCAGAAATATATCACAATCAAATCATCCTCAGCTTTCATTGGTTATTCCCGGAAAGATGAAAATAGCCAGAGAGTCTTGTAATTAATATCCAATCATTACATTTATATCTTTATCGGTAATTCATTATTTTTTCTATATTTTTGCCAGAGGCACAAGGAGTTATGATGCAGATATATTCTGATGAACTTGTTTTTGTCATCAATAAGGTTCTCTTGATAATTCTTTCAGGATATACCATCAAAGAGCTGGCATTGATAAACAAATAGGCCTAGTGTTAAGTGTATATTTATATTTCTGTCTACGATTTCATCAGCTTTTTGTTCCAATTTGTTGAAGAATATCTTTTCTTACAAACTTATCTTACTAGATCTAAATATCAGATAAACTAAAAACGCTATGCTCTTTTAAGGGTTTGCCTTCTTTTCATATTATATTCAAAGACAATACTACTTGCTAAAAACTGGGTGTGTAAGTTCTATCAGGAAAGATAGATGCAGAGGAAGGAGACCGTACCCTTATATTATACAGGAAATGCAGACTTGTGAGGAATGCCTGCGTTTAGATGTAAATCAACAGAGAATTGTAGACTGTCAGCAGAAAAGAAAAGTTGCATATCCTTTTTGCGTCATACAGATTTTTTTTGTATTAACAGATTACACTAATTCACTGTTGTACAAACAGACTACTTTTGTTTTTCTTTTCTGCATACATGTCACTCTGACGTAGCAGATCTTCACACATATTTTATTCCCCTTAAACCTTAACTGTTAAAAAGTAGGACTGCACTAGTTGTCTGTACAGTTGACTGCTTACAATAAGTTTTTGTGAAATTCTAAAATATGATCAAAATATTCTTCTGGATGAAAATACTGGAGAACAAATAATAGCTTCCTTTGACAGAGACAAAAAAAAATCACAAAGGCCTGGAATCCGAAATTCCTTCTTACAGTTCATGTTTTTGCACTCTTTGATGAAAATATACAATTTTATAGTCAACAGGTCTACAATTAAAACAGAAAATTCTAGGTGGGCTATCAGGCCCCTTGGGCCTTTTGTGTCAATGTTCCTGATAAACAGTGTATTACATGCAAGTTTCATTCCTCAAGGAATTGGTTGTAAAATTTGCTGACATTTATCTTAGTTTCAATCATATCTAAACTTACTGTGATAAAAAGAGTTTTTAAGGATGATGTAATTAAGCTGAACACATTTTAAATTCTGTATTATTAAATGTCATTTTGTGAATGTATTGATATACCTCTGATCTTGTCTGAAGATCTGGCTGTTGATAAATATCACAACATAATAATGTTTTTGTTAGCCAGTATCTGTGAGAAACATAATTCCCATGAAATTATTATGGAAGTTTTTCTCTTACATACAGATGTATAGACCTGATAGAAGATTGATGGCTGGATAGTCAGTAGAGTTCATTCACACATGTATAAACGATTTAAATGGAAATGTTCAGAATTAACATTCACCTGCAATACACATTCCTGCGAAAACCAGACTGTCATTGTCTGTATTATAATTAATATATTATAGCTCGTCTTTTTCACAACACAATGGCATAAGGGATGATGTAGGCATGTACATATTTTATTCCTAATATACATCTCAATAAATTACTTTACATGTGTTTGGTCCCTCGGTTTGTGTGAGGTTTATGTCGACTATAGTAGATTATTACTTACAGCCCACAATATTGCTAGATGTTTAAATGTACATATTTTTTGTAGTAATCTGATTTGAATATTTGTTTGTGATTGAAAAACTTAAATATCTTTTACTGTATTCGTTAATGTCTTATGACTGTGAGTGTGTATTGTATGCTTATATGTCTTGTGACAGTGAGTGTGTATTGTATGCTTATATGTCTTGTGACAGTGAGTGTGTTGTATTTTTGTTTTGTGATGTGGTAATGTTACAGATAATATACATTTTTTAATATTTTAGGGTATGGAGGGGGGGACACATGTCTGTCAACAGATTAATTGTATTGTTTGTAGATCTATGTATGTACAAGAACCTGTTTGACATTACTTTCATTTGTCTTCCCAAAATGTAAATACAGATTATAGTATAACAATATCTTATTTGACTCAAATGACGTTACATTTGCTCAAGGTCATGTATAACAATATCTCAAATGATTTTTACATTTGCTCAAGGTCATGTATAACAATATCTCAAATGATGTAACATTTACTCAAGGTCATGTATAACAATATCTCAAATGAAGTTACATTCGTTCAAGGTCATGTATAACAATATCTTAAATGACATTACATTTGCTCAAGGTCATGTATAACAATATCTCAAATGACATTACATTTGCTCAAGGTCATGTATAACAATATCTCAAATGAAGTTACATTTACTCAAGGTCATGTATAATAATGTCTCAAATGACGTTACATTTGCTCAAGGTCATGTATAACAATATCTCAAATGATGTTACATTTACTCAAGGTCATGTTTAACAATATCTCAAATGACATTACATTTACACAAGGTCATGTATAACAATATCTCAAATGATGTTACATTTACTCAAGGTCATGTGTAACATGATGTGCTGATGTATACATATGTTGGAATTAAATGTCATCTCACTACCAAATACGGCATCACGGTTTTTCGGATCGATTCTGTCCATCTTCCATATCATACGGTCATGACCGATCGTTTGCTTTCATTTTTTTTTTACACCGACCAGCTTTCCTTTGACTTTCCACCATTTCAGTAAACATAAACACAATATGGCAGTACTTTAAGTTCACATCTAGGGTGATGCTGTCAAGGTCAAGGTCACTAACTGATTTCAGAAAGAGAAAAAAAAATAAAGCCTGTTACTCCTTTCTTAATGCATTTTGTGAAATGTCATACCACACCTTAACCAAGTGAGACTTCTGTGTACTACCGGTACACTCTGGTCAATGTCACTGTTATTATTATAGGGAAAGAGTTTTTCATTACTGTTAAACAACTTCTTAAAAACTTCTGACAAGTTAGTGTATATTAGGCAATTCATATAAAGTGGTATTTTCATGTCATTTGTGTCATCATTCTTAAAACACTTTAGATTTTACATATTATACTTTTACTCATTGACAAATGTGCATGTTGATTATTTGAAATATCATGTATTCATATTTCCTGCATGTTTCTGCATGTACATAAAAGGATGTATATTCATAGAAGGATAGCTATAAAGAGACATTATCATTTTTGACAGAGAATACACAGGTCTGGCACTCCTATACAATGTGCTGATGTATACATATGTTGGACTTAAATGTCATCTCCCTACCAAATACGTAAACACACCTGAAAGTTATATATGATTGATAACCTCGTGTAGGGGGAAAAATGTACGAGCTGTAGATTAAGATAAGAGTGTTAGGAGAGTTATGTAGGCAACAGCTATCTTTATTTCCTTGTGTTATTTCTATTTAATTATATACATATATTAGTTCATTTATCTTCAAATTTATATTAAATACTTTAAAAAATATATATATATATTTCTGGTGTTTGAAGCAGAAAAATATGAGATTTTTCCTCCTGTGTATACTTTATTAGATAGGG
Organism: Mimachlamys varia; assembly: GCA_947623455.1. Classification (NCBI taxonomy): domain Eukaryota; kingdom Metazoa; phylum Mollusca; class Bivalvia; order Pectinida; family Pectinidae; genus Mimachlamys; species Mimachlamys varia. The sequence goes on along the minus strand of OX392531.1, from coordinate 35,681,242 downwards.
GGATATATTTCTGAGAAATTGTTAAGGTATACAAGTCCACAACTAATGGGCCAGATCCTCCTTTCCTTGATGTTACATGTAAAAAAGGTCTGATAGTTTCAATCAAAGGTGTTTAGCAAGGTATTGCCAACGATCCATCATTATATGTAAGAAAGGTCAAATATTGTCAGGTCTTATTTTACACTTTCACAAGGTCATCATATCAAAGGTCAAGGTCAAATTTTACATTTTGTTATGACATTATGAAGCAAAGTTAATGGGTAGCAAACAAGGTGCCAAATTTGACATCTCCGCTAAACTACGGTTCAGACAGTGACCATTATTTACTTTGTAGCCAATATGATGGCATTGAAAACTCTATCCAAGTGTCGTGTACGACCCAGAGGGGTCAGTTTTGAGGACTTCTGTAATGGTCTCCATTACAATTAGAACTTGTTCATGAATTTATTTTATAATGTAGCAGGATATTAGAAAGTTAATTCACAATGTTATGGAAAAGTTCAGTTGAGAAAAGACATTTTTCCAAATAAACCTGTTCATTTTAGAAGAAGTAAGAACTATTCCTGGGAATTCCCTTTCTATTTTTAGAAGTTTAACATATTTTCCTGTTGACCAATAAGGAGCTGCGGTAACTGAGTGGGTTCTACTGCTGTATCAGTGTATGGTAGAGTGTCACTTGTCAACATTTACAGTTTATAATGAAAACGAATATTTAAGAACATATTTTGAAATCGGGGATGAAATTTCAGATTTGAGAGGTGAACAGGTATAACAGTCCTAGTGCGTGGCACAGATAGACAGTAAGTGTTGTGAGGCAGTGTATTGCACTTTAGTTGGAATGTGACATTTAATATACCTAGAGTTTTTGGGATGTTATCTTTGCAGGCCTGCTCAACTTAACTTTACTTATCCGAAAGATTGAAATCCACATTGTTATCTTTTCAAATTTTTTATTTATAAAATCTCCACCAAATGCTGATCATATTGTAAGTGATGGCTGTACTATACGACAATAGAAACCAGAAGTTAAAGGATCAAACATATTGATGACAAAGGATGCTTTCTAGTTCAAAATGTAGTGTAAAATATCTACAGTAGTAATGTGAATAAATTATAATGGAGGTTGTTAGTCTGCCCTGTAATGATGGGGAGTATACATATCATTATTCTGATGAATCAGCTGTGAGGAATTTGTTGTGTATTCAAAATTTCAGTCTAGCGAAATCGTCTGGACACTCTGGCCTGTATGTAACAAAGTCAGCTGTTATTTCATCTCAAAGCTCATTTCAATCAAATCTGTTTCTCTCCATGTGCAAAAATGCAATGGCATACCAGAAATTAATACAAGTCAGCTGAACCAAATGTGTCCAAGAATATAAATACAGAACTTATTTTCATAATAAGCGTAAGATCTAAACATGAGATGATGATTCAGATAAGGGGTAGTGGTAACAGTCTGTACAGTATATATGTATATTTACAGATCAGATTTAGACTGTACGTGTTACATGCTCCGCCCTATCTCATAGTATACAGGCTGTGTAAGGCTGCTATATTGTACAGAAATCGTATACAGGCTGTGTAAGGCTGCTATATTGTACAGAAATCGTATACAGGCTGTGTAAGGCTGCTATATTGTACAGAAATAGTATACAGGCTGTGTAAGGCTGCTATATTGTACAGAAATCGTATACAGGCTGTGTAAGGCTGCTATATTGTACAGAAATCGTATACAGGCTGTGTAAGGCTGCTATATTGTACAGAAATCGTATACAGGCTGTGTAAGGCTGCTATATTGTACAGAAATAGTATACAGGCTGTGTAAGGCTGCTATATTGTACAGAAATCATATACAGGCTGTGTAAGGCTGCTATATTGTACAGAAATCATATACAGGCTGTGTAAGGCTGCTATATTGTACAGAAATCTTCAGTATTTATGTGTCAATGCAGAAATGTGTTATATTATAATCATGTCATTTGATAAGGCTTTAGTTGCTGGTGACTGGCCATCAATTCAAGTACCCACTAGTCCAAAGACCTAGCTCAGATAGTCGGTAGACCCGCAGGCTTCAGTTTCAGATACCCATTAATGTGAAATTCTGGCCTAGTGATCACATTCTGGATTTGTTTCATTTCAAATGCTATGTTTCTCATAGTTTTTGTTCTGCTACATGCATATCACCACTATACATTTGAAGGACATTTTGAATTTTTCACTTGTAGAACCAAACCAGTGAAATTAAAAACAAAAGCTGTAGAATTTCTCTTTGAACAATTTCTAGCTCATGTTTGATTAATTCTTTCTTTTATTAATTTTATTGTAGCAAATAACTACATCTTTTTAATCATTAACACAGAATTAATGACAAATGCAGCTTATTATAAAAAAAGGTTCTCACCTCCCCTTTAGGAATTCATAAGTTTCCTGTCATTGATTGGATGAAAGTATTTCGAAACAAAATGTATTTTAAGGAAAAGAGCACTAACAGTTAATGGGTGATTTTTTTGTTTATTTTTAAACAGAATGGTTCAAGCATGTTGTCTATTTTCATATGAATATAATAATAAAAACCAAAAATCAAAATGGGAAATGGAAGAAAATGATTTAAAAAAACAGGAGGAAAAGCCATCCACTATAGATACATTCCTGTACATTTCAAACACTTAGACTAAATTCTCTTGAAGGATGATTTATCTCTTTTACAAATATTACCAAAACACTTTGATGGTATATAAAATGATTTCTTTTGCAGGATCATTATATCCTGAAAATGCACATCAAGATGGTACACATGCCAGCTGAGGTTCTGTTTGAGTGCACGGTCTGCTCAAAGAAGTTCACAAGGAAGGCCCACCTAAAGCGCCATCTACGGATCCATGAGCCTGAAAAACCCTTCAAATGTCCTCATTGTGATTACAGGTACGCAGGTGTGACTCGTTATGTTGTAGATATAGAACTAGGTAAAGCCTGTATGTCCTTACACAAAGTTACAGTACCTTTGGTTGTCTTCACTCTTCATTTAAAAGATTGACATACATCTCATATTTTCAAAGTGATAAGGTTCAAAATGTATAAAAAAGATAAACATCTGTAAGAAGTTTTCAATACAGAAAGTTTAGTTTTTATGCCCCTGCCATGAAATGGGGAGCATATAGTGTTACCAATGTCTGTCCCGTCCCGTCCCGTCCCGTCCCGTCCCGTCCAATGGTAATGTAACCGGCTTAATTAAATAACTGCTGATGCGATTGTCATCAAACTTCACATATATAATAAGCCTCATGTTCTTTTTTGTTTAGGTTATCGGAGGGTAACTACAATGGAACACGGGTAAGCTTAATAACCGACAAAGCTGGTTATGTATAATTTACCCGTTTTCCATTGTAGTTATCCCATCTTTGAACACAGATTTCATTTCAAAACTTATAAACGTGAGAATGGTTCAATAAATGTAACAGCATGAAATTTGCATAAATCGTTGTTAATTCCACCCACGTTTATTGTTGGTTACATCACACAATTGTGTTTCAAACTGGAGGATTTGCATAGCTCCGCCCTCATGTATTGTTGTCGACATCATAGACATTTGGCATTGATAGTCTGTGGAACTATGGTTATCGAGTGAATGTCAGTGTAGACTGTAAATATTGTCTGATTTCAATGAAATTTGGTATGTGTATGTAATCTGGCAATGCGAAAGCAATGCCAGTATTCCTTTTGTGAAAACTACAATAGGAGACATTTCATGGCCTCTGATTTGTCGAAATCAAAATATTGTTCAAGTTACATAAACTTTTGCAAAACTGCTTTCATAATGGAGGGGGATTAATGCCTCAGACATTTCTAGTTCTAAATTACAATATATGTTAGTTATTTTTACTTGAAAGTAGTAAAATGATATTTGGTGTTACGTATATACCCACATATGGAACACAGTTGAATATTAATAATGCCAAAATCTTGGCCCATTGGATATATTGGACAGGTATTAATGTTACTGTCTCGGTGAGGTCTCACTACAGGTAACAGAAAAACTGTTGACATTTTTAATGTTTCTGATTACAATGAACTTATTTTCCCGTCTGAAGAAGTGGAGATAATCATATGCCTCCTTTCATCTGTAATTTTTCCTTAAGGGAGGTACAGTAGATATGAAATAAGTATTGGATTTATAATTACAGATTTGTCCCTATTAGGTGGAAATGATTATCATCAGTATAAAAGAGGAGAGACTAAATACCCAACATAGACTTATCTCATTCTTAGAAAACATAAGTTATACTAAATGTGTGAATTGTGTTATTGTTCAGCACATACACAGGGGGTAGAGGTATTAGGGTTATTGTGATATCTATTTGATCTCAGAAAAAATCACTTTCCCAGGTGATGCGAAATTACGACCTTTACTTTGTCGTTTACCTGTCGGGATCAGATGGAATTTTTTTTTTTTTCAAACAGAAGAAATGTACTAGTGAATCAGTGCAGTGTTGCAGTCGTTATTATCCGACTTTAGATATATCTTGCGTTTTTTTTTCCACCGGTAATGTATACAACTGTCACGTTTCCTGTCACTTCAAATAGTGAAAAGTAGTCGGAATTTAAACTACATCACGATATGACTCCTTACACTACTTGGTTTGTTTGGAATATCACTTCACAATCAAATACTTAAACCGTTTGTCATGGAAGAAAAGCAGTAACATTATATTGGTGAGCTTTTATTTGAAAGTTACAATATAATTCTGGCAAACTTGGTCTTTGTTAACAACTTGTTCATTGCTGAAATTTCATAATGAACTATTTCATGTTTTATTTGGAAAAGTTCAAATGTGACATAAGTGGTAAACGGGCCAAGCATTTTCTCATAGGACTTTTAAAACATCTTACAAAGAACATGTTTTTTCGACATAAAAGTGGCTCCCTACAAGTTTCGTATTAGGATTTAAAGAAAAACAGGTTGTGAAGTGTGTTTTTTTGTGTGTACATGTATGTAGGTAAACATGGAAACAGATAGGTATAAGTTAAGATTAATGACCCACAGATGTTTCTACCTCTCAATGAAAAAGTGCTGATACCTAGTAGTTAAGGTTTTAAAGGAAACGAAATATGGTATTTAAGTTCAATATAATTGCCCTAAGTACCCTGGCTGTCTGCCGGGGTGTAAGGAGCCTGATATTTGGGAGGTCAGGGGTCACTGGTCAGTCGGCTGGGCGCAGGTTAGGGCGGTTATTACCTTGTTAGAGAGGGCAGGTAGGCAGGAAGCTACAGATAATGTTACAAGTCACTGAGTAGAGGTGAAGTCAGGCCACACCAAAAATGGTCATGGTTAATCATGCACTGTAAAACGCTATAGACAGCTCTGAGATGAACTTCATGGTAAATTAATATAATAATATTTCTAATACTCAACAATAAAATAAAAACAATCATTAGGAGTCCTTATAATATTTTATATCTATGAACTGCACACGTAATTATGCTGGTGAAGTCAAATTGTAAGACCATCCCGCTATACTGTCTATACACCCAAGGTCAAGGTCACATGGACGTATTAAAGGTTAATTTTACATTGTCAAGGCCATGACTTGAATTGCAGAAAATAACTTTGAAATTTAATAGATATATATAGGATTGCAAGGCAGTTTGTCACATGCCATCTTTGGTCTGTACACAATAATGTCAAGGCAGGGGTCAATCTAGGCCTTTTTTACTACCGTTTATGGGTAGTTTCCCCTCAAAATTTTTGTCTTTTTTTCCCCTCAGAATACTGAAATATTGTATTTTCCTTCATTTTTTATATGTCAATATCTACCTAAATCCTTCAGATTTGTTTTTTTATGATTATCCTTTGCTGTTTTCAGTTGAAAAAGTGCTTTAAAGTTTAAAAAGTGTAACTTTGTGATTATTAAAAATTCCCCTTTGAAGAGCTTTTTTCCCCCCTAAAGTAAAAAAAGGGGGTAGTTTCCCCTTAATCCTAGATTAACCCCTGCAAGGTCACATTGAGGTGGCAGGTCAGATTCATTGTTTAGGCTGTAAGTTTCTGTCTGGTAGAACATATATGTAGGATGGCCGGGCAGTGTGTTGCATACCAGGATTGGGGACATACTCCCAAGGTTAAAACCGCTTTACATTGAAAAATAAAGCTGATTTCCTGGTCATCACCCCTTGCTCACTGAAGATGTATAACTCAGTGAAATATAGGGATACAGGAAGGTTGTCAAGGCAAAAAAACTGAATGGTTCATATGGCCAGGGTCAAGGTCGAACACTTCATTCCAGACTTGTTGACCTTTCCTGTTTGTCAGTTCACTGATTTGCTTGCAATTTAGGTTAGATGTATATAACTCTGCACGACAGTCTGTGTTTAAATAGAAAATAGCTTGGTTTCTTTATTGATGAACTCTTGTATTAAAAAAAGTGAAATGACCTTTTGCTTATTACAAGTCTAAATACAAAAACATCCAATCCAGCAGTGAAGTATTATCAATGTAGTATTATGTTACTTCTAAATATCTTGATCTCAATGAGTTGACAGTTTTCAACTGTATCAGTATGTATGGCAAATTGCATCGTTTACCTAGAATATCATCTACATAGTACACATTACTTATATGGTTAAATCTTGTGTAAAATAAAAGGTTCATGAAGCTAAACATTTTTTCACTTAGCCTTACTCATTCATTCATGCTGGCTGTGGGAAATTGTTGGCCAGTGGTGAATGCTCCAGTGAGAAGATTTAAATCTGGGCGTTGTAGTGCTGTGATGGGCTGGTCACTCAGTGTAATAGCCTTACCGGTCAGCTACAAGTACTGTACTCCTAAAACATATCCTAAATCAGTCAAGATTATCTGGTCCCACACATCCTCGCCACAGTCCGGGATTATCTGGTCCCACGCATCCTCACCACAGTCCGGGCAGCACAAAGATTAAGATAATATGTGTAGTTTTTCGTATCATATTGGATCAGTTTTATTTTCTCACAGAATTATTCTTCAATCATGGAACTTTATTGTTGCTGATTGACTATACAAATATTATTCCAACAATATTTTTATGATTCGCTTGATAATTCAAGAAAATGTTTCGCAGTTGACCTTTATTGACAAGATTTTATGGACATGTATAGTTGAACAAAGAAAATGCCTTGAGGAAGTTATTTGTTTTGTCCATTTGAGCTCCTTACAGGAATACAAAACAGCAATCTATAGGCTTGTGTCAAAAAGGTGACAAACAGGTGACTTATACATAGATGAACCATAAACAGGTGACCTATATACATAGATGAACCATATACAGGTGACCAATATAAAGCTTTTTCATTATCAAGTGACCTATATAGATGTACCATATACAGGTGACCTATATAGATGTACCATATACAGGTGACCTATATACATAGGTGAACCATGTACAGGTGACCTATATACTTTTCCATTATCAAGTGACCTATATAGATGTACTATATACAGGTGACATATATAGCTTTTCGATATATATAAGTGACCTACTATACATAGCTGTTGCATATACTGGTGACTTTTATATAGATGTGCCATATGAAGTTGACCTATATATAGATGTACCATATAAAGGTGACCTATATATAGATGTGGCATATGAAGTTGACCTATATATATATATATATATATATAGATGTACCATATAAAGTTGACCTATAAACATAACTGTATCATATACTGGTGACCTATATATATATGCACCATATAAAGTTGGCCTATAAACATGAATGTACTATATACACCTTAATACCTGTAGGTATCCCAAACATAAGTGACCACAAAGATGTACCATTAAAGAAAAGTGTATTAGTCTATGACAGAGGTGACCTTGTTTGATAATGAATGGCAGTAATCTTCAATAGATCGAAAACACCAGCGCAGACTCAATTAGATACACGTTTTGGGTAAACACACCAATGAGATGGAAGTGACTTCCCCTTGGTGACTTGATCCAGTAATCTTTACCCAATACTCCTTCATCATTTACCCCTGATAACACATTTGAATGCTTCCATTTAAATGGTTGGAATATCTCACTATAAGATTTTGGGGGTGAAGCAGTTAATAATTGATAAGTACGGCACATTAAATTGGGTTATATTGAAGTGAAAAAGATGTATCATGCCTGAAAAACATCCATTCAGGTTTTTCACTGAATGGAATGTCTGTGATAAGAAAAAATGCTATGTGTAGACGATCAAGCAGAATGTAAAAAAGTACATTCAGTAAATTTGAAGTGAATTACACTGTAGTCTGGCAGTTCATTTTTCTTGGTATGGAATTTTCTCATTTGAAAAAAGAATTATCTGGGTTTTAAATTGATTGAAAACCACTTGTGTTAAGAAAAGCATTTATAGACAAATTGTCATGTCGTGTTTGCCAAAAAGTGAACAGAGATTCGTCTCAATCTGAAGGTCAGGTTAAATTAGTACAGTTTACTGTTTTTACAACATATGTGTGGTGAATTAAGAATATCCTGTCAGGCTGCTAGCTTTTTACATACCAGATCCTGTTTCGGTGAGAATTATGATATTGATGTTCTTGATTTTCCATGTTTTCGTGCCTTTACATCGCTACATTAAACAGCCACTACGTAATGTCTAATTACGTTTATGATGTGACTATTCCTTTGAGTCCTTGTTAAGGATTCTGCCTAGCTTTGTAGGTGGAATCTGTTGACCATTAGACAAATGGAAAAGAATCAGCTGGCAGGTCCTTACTGGAGCCAGCAGGCCGACACAGTCGCTAACTGTTCCAGTAGGGCCAACATCTGATTCAGTTTGTCAATCAGCAACTCACTTAAGGATTCTACAATAACTTTTGATAAAAAAATAGATTGCAGACTAAAGAATTTTTTGGCTGTTTCTATGTTTGTGAGTGATGCTGATCTTCCTAATTTCATTGTGAGCAAAGTTCATTTCTAACTTCAAAAGTACCAAAAAGTTTTAACTGGCAAAACCTGTTAACACCAGATTAGTATGTTATAGTAGAGCTTTGAACTTTCCAAACTTAGGCGAGGCTTTAAGATAAAAGTCTCTTTCTATATGACATTGGTCAATTTTTCATTGGCCAATATAAATGTTCTAGAAGCACCCACATAAAAACCTAACAATTATTATCTGGAGTACTTTGTGGTATAAAGGTTGACTTGGAAACCCCGCCAGCTATCTCTATTACCTAATTAGAATAGAGTGCTGGGCTGATTACAGCATCCAGAAAAAAATCCACTAATTCACGGTTTTGTGTGATTTGATCAGTTTGTTTCACTTGGAAATATCTGTGCGAACTTTTTTTTGTGACATCGTCCAACCAATTAGCGCCAGATCAGTGTAATACCCAGTAAAGTTTGTAGGAAGGTTGTGTATTCACCCCGAGCCTAATTGTTGGTGTTGGAGGTTTATAGACTGGTGCTACACCAATTGGTACTTGATTACTAAGTTCACCGTTCAATGTAACGGTCTGCTTGCTCTCTACAAGGTGTTTTTGCCTATCGCTGAGGTAGGTAACACTTATCACAGGGATTGGCCTTTCTCTACTTACTCACCACGGTTTGTCAACTTGGCATTGTGGACAGAAAAAAAATCTCTATTTAGATATTAATACAGTAAATGGATAATATCATCATCATTTGATTGGTTAATGTAAGTCCTGTTCTTCCTTCAGTTTAACACCCCCACTCTTTCCTACTTCAGCCCCATCTTTGCATTGGAAGAAATCACTATAACATAACTTTTAAGTAATCTGGAATAAAATTATTAGTAAAACTACGGAAGATTATTTTATGAACTCTTTTTATTTTCTTTGAGTGTAGATAAAAAGCAATTGGTTCCACTTTAAAGTTTAAATGCAAAATAAAGGCGAAAACAAAAAAATGGACCTTTCAAATTCATTAATGATTTCATACTCAATGCCAAGCTTACAGTGCTTTAAGTCGACTGTCGAAGTTCAGAGGTGAAAACGACCGGGTACATAGCTTTTACTAAGTCACCGTAACATCCTGGCCCAATAATAGAACCTTCAGATCAGCTAATATGTTCCTTCACGGGGTGTCATAAGTTACTGGACAAAGACATTGGGTAATCAGCTGTCCTGGTCCCAGGTCAAAATGTCGGCTATTTATAGACTTGACAGAGACAAAGGTAGCAGTGGTATGTACTGGTAACCACATCCGAAGTATAACAATAAAACTGCTTCATCACACCTTATTATGGGGGACATGTTAAGATGTTTACTTTGTTCTCTATACACGGAAACTAACAGTTTTGCCAATATCAAATTATATCAAATTATTGGTGTTAAACTACAGAGATCTGTAGTTCTTGACAAATTGATAAATTGTTAGCCAGGAAAAGTATTATTTAAAACAAATATTACTTATTTGTAAATAGTTATTTTTGTTAAAGTTTATTTATGATATTCAATAAGTAGTTAAATCTCACACCTCCTTAATGTACAGTAACTGATGATGTACCTCATATGCTGAAAGTGTTTCACCAAATATAGATATTGTATAATCTTTGGTGCCTTGGCCTTCATTAAGTGACTACAACCCAGTTGATTCTCCATTTAAGCTGCTCTGTCCAGTGGGTCAAGTCATTTCTGTTAGGTCTGCATTCTATGGTTAATGATGTTTTTAGAGTTGCCAAGATTGTGGACATATATATAGGGTGATGCTAAGATATATCACCAAAACATTTTTAGTCAATGACCTTGACCATCAGGACACATTCCAACAGATCATGTATGTTGAGGAGGAGTTGCAACTTATACTGCAAATGCCAGATTTTGACCAAAGATAACTCTAAAGGTTGGGTCTTGTGAGAATGTTCAGGTTTCAAGGCCACTGCCCATCTGAATTTAAATGCCAATTAAGCCACAGAAAATGTACACAACATTTCATGATTTCTGACATTGGGTATGCCAGGCTGTATTTCACTGGAATTTAGATCATATACCAGGTTGACTAGCTATGCTGGGGTCAATATTAGTAACTGTACATGTCATATTTGACATCCAAGATTTAGCTTGTTTGTGTACAGAACATACACTATCGGTATTTACAGCTCTGACCAGGAGATAAGTCAGCAGAGTGAAAACTGACTATTTAACAGTGTATCAGATTTTCATTGCTATTGTCTTATTGCATTGCATACAGATTCAACTTTTAAAAATATTTTATTCCCTTTTGTACTTTTTCTTTTGAATGCCAAAATTAGGGGATTTTCTAATAAAATTATGTTTTGGGTAAACTTCAACAGTAGGCTCTCACACTAAATTTTAAAGATTATGACAGAAAATTCCTGAAATCAGATGTTATTCAGAGGTTAATATTGAGAACACCTCAAATTAGTTCATACTTCAAGGTCCATAGTCAAGGCCAAATTCACCCTCACCATTTATTGAATATTTTTCAACAATTTCAATTATATCACTCCAGAACCTTCATTTCTCAACATTTTTAGCATACTTTACCCCAAGTATGAAAAGATATAAATCATTAAGATTTCAAAGATCCAAGGTCTAAGTTAAGGTCACTATTACTATTTATAGAATTTTTTCTACCATTGAAACTATTTTGCATAGGGGCAGGAATATAATCCTATCGTACAGACATTTTCTAGTTTTACAGATCTGTGTTAGGTAATTTACTAGATGTGTGTCACTTCCTATATTGAGAGGACTGTGTAAGTCGGATGTCTTTGATATCTGTCATTCTCATGTTTTATTTTAATTGGTTGCAGGGGCTGCGAGAGATCTGACATTTCCAAGCACCTGTTGATCCATGAGGAGCCAAAACATTTGTGTGAAGTTTGTAACAAGGCGTTCAGGCATTTGAAGAACAAAGAGCTGCATCTCAAAAGGTCATTGTTGTATTGATGACAGTCAAGTGATAAAGAGGGCTGGCAAAAGTCAACTCTATTATGATTTTGTTTCCAAATCCATGTATTAAATTTACATTAAATAATCATCGGTTTTTATGTTTCAAGGGATCGGAATGCATGCCCCTTTATGTCACTTTGTCATGATGTCTTACAGTTTTCTTCATTTCCATTTGTGAAACTTCACATAATAGAAAGCAAAAACAGACATATGTCTTGGTTAAAGGTCCAATATACGTAACTTCCGGAAATTTTTCGTGATTCTGAAACATTCTGAAAAAAATCCAGTTGATAACCATGCAAAAGTAAGCCTAAAACAAAGTAAACCTGAGTGATAACTAACAAGAAATTCTTGACAAAAAAAATCCAAAGAATTGAAAATAAGTCAGGTGGGGCCCACTTCAACAACAAACCGAGGGTAGAAGATAGTTAAAAATGGACGCGTGTTTAAAAATACTGTGTTTCAACTGCTGCTTTACCGGTAACCGCATAAGAATTCATCTAGAATATTGCTGATATCAGTTAATCTTAACTAAATTTATAATTATGATAAGTTATTAGGCTTAATTTTCACTTCAAGTTTTGCCGAAAGTTACGTATATTGGGCCTTTAAAGAATTTTGGTTGTATTTACAGACATAACGGTCAGCGGGATTACAAGTGTGGTGTCTGTGATTTCTATGGGTACACCTTCACCGACATCAGGAAACACATTGAACGCAAACACGCCGACATCAAAACCCTCGTCTGTGATAAATGTGGGTCGGCCTTTAAGTCCGAGAGCTTCCTCAGGGTAATTATGTATTATTAATTAACCTCAACTTTTGAAGCTTACATTGAAAACTAAATCTGTATAATGACAAATGATAGTTGTATTAATTGTATTTTAGCTTAGTGCTTCTACATACAAAAATAACGTAAACCTTCCATGTGACTTGGGTGTTATCCATGACATATATATCCAACAGAACCATCATCAAACTTGGTATTCTGGTACAACAATGGAAGGGAATGTAGGCATTGTATAGGTTGGGGGTGATTGTTCTTAAAACAATGTGGTATCAAAGAGACATACTTTGTAAAATGTTAACCCATACGATATATGACCGTGTTTACTCATACAACAGAATAATTAGTCGTACTGAAGTAAGCTCATCCTGAAGTGCGTTTTTTTTTTCGTTTTTTGTATAATGATAATATTACTTTGTTGATGTTATGTGACATCCCACCCTTTCAGGAGCACCAGAAGCAGCAGTGTGAAGTGTTTATGATAGAGCAGGCTCTGGCCATCGCCAACTCTGGGGGAGGTACCAGTCAGGCCACCATACAGATCCCCTCGTCCTCCTTCACTGTGGACGGCTCCCAGATCCTCATTGATGGTCAGCAAATAGTGACAGAAGGCGGCGAACCTGTCAATATTACAGTCAAACGCATCGCCATGCCAGGTCAGTTTCAACAGATTTAATTTTCCAATTTTTGTTACCGTAAAAACTTTTTTTTAAGGAAATTAAAATACCAAAGTGGGGGATGCACAAATTACACTGATATAGATGTGAATCAAGTTTTTTTTCAGTGGAAGATCGACACTACTGAAGGACGTTGCCATAATTAATAATAGGTCTGAAATTTGGGTTGACATCAATGAAAAAACATTTTATTGAGTTGATAGAGTGGTCACATTGTCTTTCTATAAGAGATTTTATACATCTGCATGTAATAACTAATCAGGATGTCTCTTAACACCCTTAAGACCATTGATCAAAGGTCAAGGCTATGGGAAAAGGTCATAGGTCAATCATTGGTCGGTTTTGTCTTTGATTGGTTCTTAATCTTGTTTGGAATTTCTCTAGATTCTTGTTTCACAACTAGACGATTTGCCTGCCATCACTCTGATGTCATCATAGTTCTAGCTTGTACATGTGTGTATCATTACCAGACAGTGTGTTACAACATATGTTCATATCCGTGTACTGTAAAAGGCAGTTTTATTGAACGTGATCCATGTATTAACGAATGGGCAATGGGTGGGGAACCTATTGTTAGGATCTCTCTTTAACAATTATGTACTATTGAGAGTTGAATAAAATTTTTAGTAAAGTATATTACCAATCACACACCATGATGCAAAATAATTAGGTTCCTATTTAAACCAACAAAAAATCTCCAAGCCATTTCCTTGTGCAATATCTACCATGATGTTCTCTGTCCCTGAAAGATTGTCTGTGTTAAATGAGTTACCTCCCCTTCACCACTGAACACCAGAAAGGCAGAGGATACACTCTATAATTAATTTGAAATCTTTATCACAAAAGGAAGGACTTAGTAGAACAAACACAGTTTTCTTGTTATATTGTTTGTATATTTATTAAACTACACTACATTTTTAAAATATCAAAAACAAAAATATGAAGGACATTTAACCCAGTATTGTGTAGGAGTTATCTTTCCTTGGCCTAGACTGAAGAGGATGTGTTCCAACTCTCTAACCTGTGTCATTGCTGATAACACTGTATGTGTAGGAAATGAAAGTGAATGTTACTTTTTGCCATGAACACATAAAAAAAAATCATCTCCAGTATCAGATGATAAATTGATGTTCATAAATATTTACAGGTACAAATACTTCATTTGTTGTCATAGCAATTGTGCATATAAGCAGAATTCCCATGACATTTAGAAGATCTACATTTTTTTCCCCTTTGAAATTATGAATGAGTAAGTGTTTCTGGGAGATGAAAGCATTTTGAGGAGAGCAGACACGTCACTGAAGGTGTGTGTGGATTACATAATAAACTCACCAGTTATTTTACTCTATTAACTTGGTATGCAATCCAGAAAAAAGGAATTTTAAATCAATTTAGAAACATTCATAATGGCCTATTGGTGTCTTGCATTGTCTGGTGCAGTAATCACTTGTATATATAAAAAGGCTGTATAATTTTTTGGTTCATTGACAAACTATTCACCGACAGATTTTACTTTTAAGCTGATAAGGCATTATTGCGAAATGTTGTTACCAACAGGTGGGAGGTGTGTTTATATATAACCTGACACACATAGACAGCACTCCCCTTTCTGGGAACTCCACACACACATATATATATAGCATACGCTAACCATGTATCTCAGTCGAGTGTTTGTCATACTTTAGTGTTCAATTATCATCTGGTGTTAATATACAATGTGTTCACTAAACTTTAGTGTTCATTATTCTGATGTGCTAACAATACACACTGTGTTCTTGTACTATGGTGCTCACTATACTGATATGTTCCTTATACTTTTGTGTTCATTTCACCCATGTGTTAATTTTACAATGTGTTCATTAGGGTATATTAAAGTGTTCACACTATTTTACTGTTTATTAATTATCATACTGATTTGGCCATAATTCTCTTTTGTTCATTATTAAGTGTTCCATATACTTGGGTATTATACTGGTATTTTGTGATGAAGATGAAGCTAATTTATACACAAGATATTTAACAATCTATTACCCTGAATTAAAATGCCATAAAAGTGCTTATTTACATTCAACTCATTATACAAATATTCTGGTTTTTCCATTACTTGGGCAGATCACATATTGTAAAACTAGGTCAAACTGACCTAATTCCTAATAGATAAATATATATATATGCATGTCATGTTGTTGACTTGGTGCAGTAATTATATTTAACACCCTTTTAGATCTACCTGAGATAATTTTCCTGAGATGATACGGCAAAATCCATATATAAATTCAATCCAAAAGAGACTGGTGCTTGCAGTCATAAAAAAGAAATGAGCTATTATCGGGAGATATGTTGAGGTCACATTTTTTTTCACCTCCATGGTTGTAGGATTTTTCTCATCGTTTCATGTCCTTGGAATAGATTAGATCATTGATTGAATCCTCCGATAGCTATAAAACGAGGGGGTGCACAGAGCACCTCGGTGTCGGGAGGGGGCGGTGTCCCGCTGTATTTACCAGGTATTAAACAGGTCGGTTATCTCAGTTTCTCAGTATAAAAAAGTGAGTATAGGGAAGTATTGGATAGTCCGTTTTAAATACTTTTCCTTGTTAGAACAGGTATGCTGTGTCATTCACATCTTGATAATGACATAATGCTATGCTTTTATGCACATTTCTCTACAGAGATTTAAGTCGAATTTCTATTTACAGGTAGTGTAAATAGGTGGGATTTCAGTAGAATATCTGTGTCTCCATGTAACACACCTAGAAATATCTGATAAAGAATAACAGTGTGTGCTCACATGTACATGTAAGTGATCTGTTAGACATGTGAATGCCCTTTGGAGAAAGTGATATGTTCTAAATACATTTCAGTTCGTGCCCTCATTTATTGATGATGATTGCTTCATTTAGTTAATCATGTCACATTTTCAAAGTGTCCTAATTTTGCTTTGTGAGCTACCTCACCTGTCCACAGGCTAATGTTGGGGGATCTAGAGAGATATTCTGTCAAAAATACAAATTCCAGGAATCAGACTACCTGAAATAATAAACCAGCCTTTAGAGACTCGGGAGTCAGACCGTCCAAAATGTTAGATCATCCTCTGTCCAGAGACAACCAGGCCCAGGTTTCATTAACGTTCCTTAATTTTAGGAAATTTCTTAATTTGAAAACATCCACATAAAGCACATAATGCCTTTCACTTAGTCTTTTTGCTAATGTCTACTAAATATTGGAGTTGTCTGGAATCGTGGAGGCTACGATAACCTAGGTATCATTGTAGTGTACTATGACCTATGACATTACCTTAACCCTACATGTTCACCCGCCTGTTACTGACTAGTAAGTAAAAAATACAAGTCAATATAAAGTCCATTAAGACAAGCAGTAAAATAGATTTATATTGATGAAAGAATAAAAGGAATGTGGAAAATGTCATTAAATTCCTATCCATTGTATCTACCTCAATAACTATATAACGTTTTCTGATCACAGCCTAACTGTAAAGTGTAATAAAGTGAAAATTGAAATGTACAAATATGTGATTCATTAACAAGATAACCTACATACACAACACACACCTGGTAGTACAGGTACAAGTGCCGGATGAGGTAATTATCAGTATAAATACATCGGTAGCCAGGTACCATAGCCAGAATGAAATAGGTAAAACTTAAATGAATTAACAACTATTTAAACAAATATTTAAAGCTTGTGCTTTTTTCCCATTGCCATGCTTCAACAGTTCAGAAGTATTCCAATAAGTGGATCATTGTGATTCTCCCAGCTAACTATCAGTGGCGAGGCCACAAAGTAGCTGACCTTGGCAGAAAAAATAGAGCTGAAATCAGATAGGTAAACAGCTCAGCCCCATTCTAGTATAAATAGGGATAGAATTCCCTTACAGGTAGTGCTGGAAATTAAGGTTTCCTGGTCCATTAATTGGCCATGCACATGTTATGCATGTCCGTTATCTAATCAGTGTCCAGATTAGGATAATCCTTGCAATCTGTGTTAATCCATAGGATTACCTGTTATCCTATATTTCACTCCTAATAGAGTTCAGACCACAGGGTATGCTCCTTCCAATAAGTCGTTAATTGATCTGAGCCAATACAAATTTTATACTTCTTTTGTATGGACAAGGAATTTGAATGAAAGGTTAAGATTTTATGCAAGAGCAGGCATTTTCCAGGTCATCACCATGTAGAGGCAACTTAATATTGTTGTCCAATAATTTCAAAATTTTGGATAAATCTTATTTTGAAGGTCAAGGTCGTTTAGAATTGTGAAAAGTCAATACTGCCTTATATGCTTCCAGATTATTCCAAGAATTGTTACCGAGAGATTTTTGTGTGAGAAATGTTGTGTGAACAATTCAGGATCACTTCGCGGAGCTTTAATTCATCCCGAACATTGATATGTTGTGTGCATGCATAACACCAGGGAATGACATACTGCTGATTATGGGGACAAATGTATGGACAATCATCAGACTTACGTGCCTAATGGCAAGGTTTACAGGCCTACTGACTAAAGCCTTCACACACCCTATAGTGACCCCTCCCCCGAGTCCTCACAAAATTGTGGACAATCTAGTGCTGTCATTTCTGCAATTCCCTGTATCAGGATTATGTGAAATGACTTAAAGGGTTCAATTAAGCCAGATTTAACTACAGGATTGACCTTAGTAAAAAAAATTACCTCCATACCCCAAATCTACCCTTTCCATGTTGTCTAGTTTTAAAGAAATGTAAGCAATTTTGTTCTTGACCAGGCCCAAAAGGGTTGACCATCAGAAAGGATGTGATAATTTATAAGAAAAGGAAATGCTAGCCATTAGGGCTCTGTACTGAGCGTGGCACTTGAACACTAACGGCTCCCTATAGGCATGTATGTGTGGAATTTTATCTCAGATAGGTGTACATCAGGTGAAACGTTGCCATCATTCTATTTGCTATGATTACAGCGCACCATCAGTGTAAGTCATTCATACCTGTTAAGTAAAACGTGTTGCTGGTAAGATTTTATCATTGACAAATTAACAATCTTTTTTTACCTTCTCTAGTAAAAGTTTTTTTCTTTGCCGTGTAATGTGAATTCAATAAATCTAAACGAGGTGAAATTTGAGATTTTATTGATAGGGATGTAAGTGTAGAGTGCATTTCTCGCTCTATAGGTATGCTACAGGATCGTGTGTGGCAGGGAGGGTTATAAAGAGGGAGCTGTGTATCTGGGGTAGGTGCTGGCCCCTTCTGGGGTAATTACCCAATAGGGGCGAGGTATCAGACCTGTACAGGCTAGGTTAGACAGATATTTGATGATAGGAGGAGAGTTCCGGATCAAGATGATAATCAAGGTATACTAGATTTTGGATAAAGGTTGTATCAGCGTAAAGATGAGTACATAAGTCTGGGGCTCCTTTAGTCGGGGGAAGGGCTATCTAGATAATGTATCTATAAAGGTAGGGCTCAGAAAAGGAGCTGTATATTTATGAGCATAGCATCGGAGATGCTCTTGGTGTAGATATGTGTCCAGTCAGCAATATTTCAATCACAGGTAGGGACTACATACGATTTGTAATCCTGAGTTTAGATCAGAAGGATGTTTGAGGGAGAATTGGTACAGGGAGTATAGACAACTTTTCAAACAATGTAAAAATAAACTACCAGTGATATCAAGAAAAAATGTTTTGTTTTGTTCTTTATGTTTTGAAAAAAAAAAATTGTGAAAATTTCTTCTGTCAATAAGTAATCATTTTGAATCTAAAGATGAAGTCATTGTTTTGAATTGAAATAGTTCAACATATTGGTTAACAGTTTTTGCATTGGAACACTTGATTAGTGTGAACATATTTGAGGTGTCTGCTCTATATCCTGGTAGATACTAGTCATAAATAGACAGGGAGTGAGGGGGACCTATACCAAGTCATGCTAGTACAGAGGAAGAGGTCATGCCGAGTCATACCTATACATGGAGACTTGTGTTCAATACATACAAATTATGTATGGGTATTAGACTGGTGAGATAGGACTGTGGCCATGAGTACAGTCGATTAAAGGACATTGCAAGTTAACCATGGGTATCAAACTAGTCTCCTGGCCCCTTTGGTTCAGAGTTCAGCACCATAGGAACCTGAATTAGGGACCTTGGTCGCTAACCATGGGTATCAAACTGCCGAGTACTGCCCTTCCGACATGACATGGTACTTGACACACACGGTAACTCCTTATGTATAATAATCTCATCAAAAATTAAACCTTAGCCGGTGACCTCTGGCCAGGCTGACCTGTGTCTTTTCACAAACAATGAATGGCCAGCGAATTCAGAGTAAAGTTCCATTGAGAAATATTCGGATGGCCAGTAATCTGTGGGAGCTCTGGGGATCGGCCCCTTGTCAGAACATAACTGGCATTCCTTAGGTCCCAACTGGTCTTTTATTGGGGCCCGGTCAGTGTGTTTTGGGAGGAGATGACCACAACACACATGGGCTGATGTGAATGAGATGTTTCCCACCCGCTATATAATGTTTTCCATTTCCTGTCCATTGTGCGAAGGAGAATCTGTCGAAAATTGAAATCACATCAGTCGGTCATATCAATTTGCCTTTGTCCAATATAACAGTACCTATAACGGAAGGTCCCGGTGATGGTCTGGCTATCAGGGGCATATAACTGTAAACACAAATAAATACTTAACTTAGCATAAGTAGCCCACTAAACTCTAAACCGTATTGTTAAGCTTTGTGGTGTCATATTGATTAAATTGAAAGAAAACTCATCATTGTAGTGATATGTCAAAATTTTTATGGAAATTTAATGTTTTGTTGAAATTCATTTTCATGGTCATTCATTTTTCAGAGTGGTCAAGATTTGATCATGCTATTTACATATTTTATTTCAAATTGATGATAAAAGCCGTGAGGTCTTCGTGCGTATCTAGTTTTCTATATAAACCTGAAACCATACAGAATTATAAACTTCATTTCCATCAGAATACATCATAGATAAAACCAGTTTTAGATGGAAAATATATTTGTCTATTTCAAATGGATTCAGCTAATGTTAATTTATATGTATACCGGTAATGTATTTGTATTGAAAACATCTACTCATTGCTAGTCAACTGTAGAACAGGCTTCTTTTTGGAGAGGAAGGGGGGAGGGGGGCACAAAATGTACCAAATGTACCAAATGTCAATCACTGATGTTTCATTATTAACATTTAAAACAGTACAATTGGACAGTGATTTGTAGAACTTTATAAATTGTTTAAAAATAAAAGTGACAATGACATTGGTTTCTACAGACGGAGACAAAAGGCATCACCTCTTCCCAAGCTGTAGGACCTTGAACAACACTTATACAAATTAATACAAGGGCATCAGTTTTCAACACTTTAACAAAATGTCTGATTTGTTTGACCTACGACCTGTTAACAATGTGTGTGCAGTAATTACACAGAAGCTGGTCACAGCTGGTTCCTCTAGAACAATTAGACCACATAGTTAAGGGAGCCAGGTCCACTGAAAGCAAATCACTAGAGAGCTCAACTCTAGTTTTCTTACAGGTTAATCTCCCCTTTATTTTGTTTTGGATATAACATACAGTACACTAGCCAGATACTGCTATTGACTGAGTTGCTAAGTTGGCTTGGTGAGAGTAGGATCAGGGTTGGAATCCTGTGGTCTGGGACCATTGGAGTCATAACACTGTTTTTGTGTCGCCTGCAACAAGTAGGTGTCCTTGTGATAACTGAGTTCCCTTGGGCTGATCAAATGTAAACTTTATACAGTGTTTCCTTACTAAAAGCTTGCTTGCTTGGGAAAGCTTTTCAGGTTCAAAAGTTAAAGGTCAAGGTCACTATTATGATAAATAGATAACTGGTTCCATACAATAACTCTTTTTGCTATAGCCAATCAAACTCAATTTTCATACAGTGTGTCCTTACCAAAAGTACTGCTTTTGGAATTGCTTTTCAGGTTGGAAGGTCATGGTCACTATTATGATAAATATTTAAAAAAAAAAAAAAAAAAAAAAAGTTTCCATGCAATAACCGATTTCGCTAACAAAAGTGCTTGCTAAAGATTGCTTTTCAGCATAGGTCAAAGTCACTGTTACTATAGATAGAAAACCGATTTTCATGGGATAACTGGAGTTTGCTTTGACAGAACTAATTCAAACTTGATATAGTGCTTCCTTACAGAAAGTGCTTGCTTGGGATTGCTGAGCAAAGACACATCAACTTCCATCAGATTATTTTGATTTTTTTTTTTTCTTTTTGAAGTCATTTTCATAGCTGTTCTTCTAAGTAAGGATTTCTCTCCAGCAATGATATGAATCTTTATTCCTGCAGAAAGCTATATTAAGTCTGCAAAGCATGGGTTAAGTTTTAGGCAGTATCAATGAACAAATGTTTCTTGTGTTTTTTATTCTCTTTATTTTGTAATTAAAAACAAACATGTAATAACAAATTCAAGTGTAAATTCTGTACATTCTATAAAAAGAAAAAAACAAATAGATCATATAAAACTATTGTAGAATAATAACAGGAAATGAACACTACCATTGTGTGTGTTTTTGTTTTTGTCTCAGTCATGGGTGCCACATTGGAATGTCCATCAGTATCAGCTGGCTAAGGAGTTCTAGCTGCTTCCTAGGGCAACATGAAATATTGCTATCCTGCCAATGATAGGGGTCATCAGATCAACAAGGACTATTATGATTAACAGTTATATACAGCAAAGTTTTGCTCCCCTTTGTTGCTAATTTTTATAGGAGAGGAGGGGGAGGAATTTAAACTATACTTCCCTTCAACATGTAATATATTAGACATAATAAGACCCATTGATATACCGTATATAGGTCAAAACAGCTACGTTATAGTTTGACAGTTGCCAATATTATTGTAACAAGATTTTTTAAAGAGAATATTTAACTATGATAAGTGGTTATTTATTTACAAAATATAAAACTAAACAAAGACGACATCAAAAGTTTAAAAGTATTGAAGTCTCCAAGTAAATATTATTGTGTTGACCATTGGGGTCAGTTTGCCCTTGTGTAGTATGTGAAGTACCAGGTCTGGTGTTGATCAGGTTTTGTTTGTCCAGCCTACATACAGCATTGGTGGCTGTAAAGAGAGTACTGAGGTGGCTGATTACTTCTGATTAGTCCCCCAGGGGGAGCAACAAACCAAACCTGGCAGGGGGTCCACCCATAGTAACAGGTGACAAGGGCAGACAACTGTACAATCCTCCAGGGTGACAACAAACCAAACCTGGCAGGGGGCCAGCCATAGCAACGGGTGACAAGGGCAGACAACTGTACAGTCCCCCAGGGTGACAACAAACCAAACCTGGCAGGGGGTCCAGCCATAGCAACAGGTGACAAGGGCAGACAACTGTACAGTCCCCCAGGGTGACAACAAACCAAACCTGGCAGGGGGTCCAGCCATAGCAACAGGTGACAAGGGCAGACAACTGTACAGTCCCCCAGGGGGACAACAAACCAAACCTGGCAGGGGGTCCAGTCATAGTAACAGGTGACAAGGGCAGACAACTGTACAGTCCCCCAGGGGGAGCAATGAACCAAATCTAGCAGGGGGTCCAGTCATAGCAACAGGTGACAAGGGCAGACAACTGTACAGTCCCCCAGGGTGACAACAAACCAAACCTGGCAGGGGGTCCAGCCATAGCAACAGGTGACAAGGGCAGACAACTGTACATTCCCCTAGGGTGACAACAAACCAAACCTGGCAGGGGGTCCAGCCATAGCAACAGGTGACAAGGGCAGACAACTGTACAGTCCCAAAGGGGGACAACAAACCAAACCTGGCAGGGGGTCCAGCCATAGCAACAGGTGATAAGGGCAGACAACTGTACAGTCCCCCAGGGGGAGCAATGAACCAAACCTAGCAGGGGGTCCAGTCATAGCAACAGGTGACAAGGGCAGACAACTGTACAGTCCCCCAGGGTGACAACAAACCAAACCTGGCAGGGGGTCCAGCCATAGCAACAGGTGACAAGGGCAGACAACTGTACATTCCCCTAGGGTGACAACAAACCAAACCTGGCAGGGGGTCCAGCCATAGTAACAGGTGACAAGGGCAGACAACTGTACAGTCCCAAAGGGGGACAACAAACCAAACCTGGCAGGGGGTCCAGCCATAGCAACAGGTGACAAGGGCAGACAACTGTACAGTCCCCCAGGGGGAGCAATGAACCAAACCTAGCAGGGGGTCCAGTCATAGCAACAGGTGACAAGGGCAGACAACTGTACAGTCCCCCAGGGGGACAACAAACGAAACCTGGCAGGGGGTCCAGTCATAGTAACAGGTGACAAGGGCAGACAACTGTACAGTCCCCCAGGGGGACAACAAACGAACCCTTGCAGGGGGCCCAGCCATAGTAACAGGTGACAAGGGCAGACAACTGTACAGTCCCCCAGGGGGACAACAAACCAAACCTGGCAGGGGGCCCAGCCATAGCAACGGGTGACAAGGGCAGACAACTGTACAGTCCCAAAGGGGGACAACAAACCAAACCTGGCAGGGGGTCCACCCATAGTAACAGGTGACAAGGGCAGACAACTGTACAGTCCCCCATGGTGACAACAAAGGAAACCTGGCAGGGGGTCCAGCCATAGTAACAGGTGACAAGGGCAGACAACTGTACAGTCCCAAAGGGGGACAACAAACCAAACCTGGCAGGGGGTCCAGCCATAGCAACAGGTGACAAGGGCAGACAACTGTACAGTCCCCCAGGGGGAGCAATGAACCAAACCTAGCAGGGGGTCCAGTCATAGCAACAGGTGACAAGGGCAGACAACTGTACAGTCCCCCAGGGGGACAGCAAACGAAACCTGGCAGGGGGTCCAGCCATAGCAACAGGTGACAAGGGCAGACAACTGTACATTCCCCTAGGGTGACAACAAACCAAACCTGGCAGGGGGTCCAGCCATAGCAACAGGTGACAAGGGCAGACAACTGTACAGTCCCAAAGGGGGACAACAAACCAAACCTGGCAGGGGGTCCAGCCATAGCAACAGGTGACAAGGGCAGACAACTGTACAGTCCCCCAGGGGGAGCAATGAACCAAACCTAGCAGGGGGTCCAGTCATAGCAACAGGTGACAAGGGCAGACAACTGTACAGTCCCCCAGGGGGACAACAAACCAAACCTGGCAGGGGGTCCAGTCATAGTAACAGGTGACAAGGGCAGACAACTGTACAGTCCCCCAGGGGGACAACAAACGAACCCTTGCAGGGGGCCCAGCCATAGTAACAGGTGACAAGGGCAGACAACTGTACAGTCCCCCAGGGTGACAACAAACCAAACCTGGCAGGGGGCCCAGCCATAGCAACAGGTGACAAGGGCAGACAACTGTACAGTCCCAAAGGGGGACAACAAACCAAACCTGGCAGGGGGTCCACCCATAGTAACAGGTGACAAGGGCAGACAACTGTACAGTCCCCCATGGTGACAACAAACCAAACCTGGCAGGGGGTCCAGCCATAGTAACAGGTGACAAGGGCAGGCAACTGTACAGTCCCAAAGGGGGACAACAAACCAAACCTGGCAGGGGGTCCACCCATAGCAACAGGTGACAAGGGCAGACAACTGTACAGTCCCAAAGGGGGACAACAAACCAAACCTGGCAGGGGGTCCACCCATAGCAACAGTTGACAAGGGCAGACAACTGTACAGTCCCCCAGGGGGACAACAAAGGAAACCTGGCAGGGGGCCCAGCCATTTGCAACAGATGACAAGGGCAGACAACTGAAAATATCCAATATTACCAAAGGTATAAAGGCCAAATGTAGACAACTGAGTTTGTAGAATGGGAGAACAATTTTGGTAGAAAGGGCTAGAAAGCTGGAATTGTGTAAAAGATTAGGCAACTGTGTTTGTAGGCTAGAGTTAGATTGCTGGGTTTAGTTTTAGTATTAAGTTAAGTAATGTCATATAAATAGGGGTCTAGTATCCTTTTTAGATTAGAATTAAAGAATTAATCCCTGCAACAAATTAAAAAAAAAAATGACATCAGACCTGAAATAAGCCAGACTGGTGTAGTTGGTGGGGAGGGCTCAAAGTCATATCAAAATTGAATATTTGTATTATGTGGTGGTCATTTTGGGCAAATTAACACTTATGACAATTAATCGCTATCAGCAGGTGCCCTTTTCTTTAGAGATATCAGTAACATCATGTGTCCCTTCCCAAGGGAGGCAGACCAGCCCTAGACATATACCCAGTGGGGTGTTCATTCCAGCACACAGCCCATTCTGATTTATGCCAATTAGCAAATTTGTTATCATAAAGTTTCTGATGAAACTGCTCTCTCAACTGCTCCATGTGGCCAGTTTTAAGGAGAAAAGGGGTAATAAGGTTAACTGCAGGAGTCATTATCTACTTGACTACTTTTCTTGTTATCACTTTTGACCTTTGATGATACTATGACTTCAGTTCCATAAATTACTACATATCCCTTTTACCAAATATATTAGTCTGATAAAAACGCTCTCCAAAAATAAATCTGGCTTTGTTTTCTATCAACATAATGTGTGAACCTCTGTACATAGGTCTAATCCTTCATGACTGCCACCAAGAGAGGGTCAGTGCGCACCAGTCTTTCCTCCGGAAATGACCAACTGCACTTATGGCCCAATGTTTGACTTCCACTTACAATAATGACTTGCAGTCTTGGTTCAGAATCAGGAAAACTCATTATTTTGGGTCAGTGCAAATTTCAACTTATTATAGACCTTGAAATTGGTAGGCATCAGTGTCAGTATGGAGCCCACATAAATCTTCATTTTGTAAACACATGAAACAGTTTCCTGTATGTTGTGGTCAGAAAATTGGTCAACCCATCCCAGACAAAGAACAGCACTTACAACAATGAAATGGGAACTTTTTTCAAATGCCTTTATTTCTTTCACATGTCAAAAGTTTTATTTGGTTTCCTTTCTCTATCAAATAATGGAGAAATAGATATTTGTCATTGAGAATTTAGGGCGATGTACGGAATCAACTAACAATGGATGGAGTTCACTAGCAGCTGTTCCCAAACGAACATAAAGATGTTGGACATTCTCACACATAGCTCACTGAAACATAAGAAACTAGTCAGTTATTAAGTGTCAAACACTATCATCATGTTTCCTGCTCTTTGTTCAGATTTATATTAAAAGGTAGGACATAGTTCTTGAATTGAATTGACTCTTTTTTTTTTCTAATTTCATTTTTTCTTTTTTCTGTATTTACCTTCATTTAGTTTACAAACTTTGGAAAATAACATGGAAATCTAAGAACAATGGTGGGGTGTGTTTAGTTGGTCAGTGGTTGTTTTGGTCAGTTTGATGACCTTACCAGGGGGCCAATGTGAGGTTGTGGTTCATTTGTCTCCCAGACAGGGTCAAGTCGGGGCTGACCAGGATGGATGAGTTTGTAGATAAGGCAGACTGACCAATCACCTGTACGGCTCATTTTCCAGCCTCATATCTACATAAATGTTGCAAGACCGTGTTTTATCAAAGAGAAGCCATTAAATACAGAAATCAGGTCCCATGAAGATGAGAGAGAATGCCAAGTCTCCAAGGTATATTACCCTCCTCATCAGCCCGACTATTGTGGGGGACAAGGAAATGGCTTTATAATGTATTCCCTCAGTGGTCACTACCCACATATAGTGGTCACTGTCTCCCAGGACAGTGGTCAGCCTCACTTAAAATATCTGAGAAAAACAAAATGACTTTTTATTGCTTTTAAATGAGATGTTGCAATGATCAAATAGATTACAGTGATTTTGTTTTTAATTAAATGTAGTTTAAGAAATAAGTCTACTTTAATTGAAGTGAAAATTGGTTTGGTTGTTTCCTTACTTATGCAATTCCTATGAAAGCATTGGTTGTTTTACTGATATAAGATAAAAGATTTCTTGTATCTTCTTTTGAACTTTTCGGTAATATGAAAAAGATTAGGGAGATGGACAGGATTTCCTTATTTATTTTGGGGGGGGGGTTGCATGGAATAAATAAATCAGCTATGTACTTCAGCAAACTTAGCTGTTCACCCACCCAGTTCTGTGAGTACTTTGTTTGTCATTCAGGAAGAAGGAAGCAAACAAGCAAACATTCCTTTTTTGAATTAAGTCCTTTTACATTGGTTATACTGAACATTATAGATACCCTGATTTGTTTTATTGATATGAAACAACAAAATCAAAAGTAGTTAAACTTACAGTTAATTTTTTTTTTCTTTGTGCATTTAATAGTTAATTTTGATATAGCTTGTTCTATTCTAAGCATTTGATAGGAATTTCTAATATTTTATAAACAACTATTGCCAAAAAAACATTTCTCATGTTTCATTGGTTGGAATGTTTTTTCCTGGAATATTGGAAATTGATATGGATTGTGACCTACTGCGGTGAGCTTTACTTTACTGGCTACCATATCGATAACACATTGAAAGGATCAATGATAGTGAAAGGGGAAAGGGTCAGGAATTTTCACCTGCATTTATCATTATATATGAGCATACCTATCTGTAAGGCTATTTCTATGGAGGTCCACAATTAGGCATATGTTAACATCCTACACCTAGTCATTTGAGGAAGTTTTATGAGAGTGGGGTCCGATACCATCAGGGTTACTAAGTCTCTCAAGGCTACAGCTTATACAGGTATTTTAACGACTTAGTTTTTCAACTGAAGTATATATATATTAATTACTGTCTCCTTGTTCCCTTGGTGACCTTTTAGCCTCCTCCCTCCCTGCCTGACCTCTGGGTTTATGACAGAATAGCACTATGATAACTGGGGGACCCCCTGGTAAAAGTGTCTAGAAGTACCAGTTACCCTCACATCCGTTGTTACTTGGTGTGTATATATACAAACATGTTCACCTTGAAGGTGGAACACTACCTTCCAATGTTTCACCTTTTTTGTTATATTGAATTACCCGAGAAATACCAGGTCAGTTTATTTTCATCACTTCTCTGTGTATCACACCGGCCCACAGAGGTATATTCCCACACACCAACACATTTTTACAGACTTGATGACAAATGGACCAAAAATGTTGTGTCGGCCAAGTCATCTAGGGCATTTTTATGAATGAGTGAATGGATGTGGTGATCTGTTCCAGTGTGAGCTGCTGTCATTGTCACATACTGTCATAATGTGCCTTACACATCCAACTCTGATACCATTAATGAGAAAACTAGATACACTGGTATCCACAGCACCCCTATATGGTGAGGGGGTCCCGCCAGCCCACCCTAGTGAGAGGTCACGCTAGGGGTCGTGAGGGGTCCCTGGGCCAGACTATCTTACCCAGGGTATAACATTTGTCACTTCAGGTAACACAATGTACCTGCTCTCCCATAACCTCAACACAATACCAAATAACTGCCCTTACAACCTATGAACTAAGATGACATTTTCCGTCATTGTTTTGTATTGTCAGTAAGAAAATATACTTACCTCTTCACCAGTGTTGTATGTCATCATTGCATGTGTCTGGGTATATACTGTGGGGAGCCCTTGGTGACATTAAACATTGAGGAAATCTACTATCCCAGGTCGTGTGTACAGGTTCCCACCCTTGGTTAAACAATGCACAATATATGTACTGTATGTGCAATTTACTGCACGTATTGTCTGTCTGATGCCTCACCTGATAATGTCTCTCTATACTTGTCTTAACTGTATCATTTCAGGGCATACAGATTGTGTTGTGCAAAAAAATTAAACTATGCGACTAAAAATAAAATCACTGATACAGTTTTATGAAAAGCTCAGTTCAGATGAATGAGCTTGAAATGGCTTCAGAATGTAAGTTTTCATATTGGTAAGAAAGTAGATCGTATTGGATGTCATATCATCTATATGCATTGTGAAGATGAAACGGTGCAAAACAGAAAGTAAAAACAGCAAGTGATAAAACTTATACAACAACACGGTATTTAGTACCAAAGTTTAGAAAGGAACATCTAGGAATTCAGATTTTATCAGAGATGTTCAATTTGAACAAAGATTGAAGTGAAAAAAGATCATGCTAAGTCCCCAGTTGTCACAACTGCAAAACAACAAGAAAAGCTTCTTGAATAGGAGACTGGTATGAAAATGTATTTTATTATTTTGACCAGAATTCTCTATCTCTTCTCTACATCAACCTCTCTTGACCAAAGCTCTTTGTCTGATCTCTGCCCTTAATTCACTTGACCATGAGTTCCCATTGTTCTATCATTCCCCTATTCTTCTATCTTGACCAAAGTTCAGTCAGAATCTATGTAACCTGGCTTGACTGGAACCTTCAGTGCCTGACCTCTTTTACACTACACATTATTAACTCATTCATCTTTGAAATTTCATTATGGAACATTTCAACTTTCGAATTGAAAGAGTTCAAATGTGTATTTAAAACTTAGGGGTTAAATGAGTAAAACCCCAAACACTTATATTTGATTTCCTTGACCAGTGGTCCTATTAAATGTCCTATCTGATATGACAAGCTAGATTCGTGTTGGTCAACAATTAATGTAAATCACTAGTTGGCATGTTTTCATTTCATACCTAACCTGGTATCCTCATCAGACCTATTAATTGAATGGCCATTACCATGGTGACAGACACTGACCAATCACTGTTTTTCTGCTATCTATAGTGACCAGCTGGATTACAGTAACTTCAGACCTATAACACTATAAATAATGAATTGTCTAACTTTTCTCACTTTATAATTATGTTCATTAACATGGTGACTGTAACAGAGTTTATGGGCAGGTGCTGCCACATTAGGGATCAAATCTGGCTCCCTAATTGATGCCTATGTTGACAACAATAACAGTGTTAGCACCCACAGACCTGTAGGAGGGGCCAGTGTCAGCCCCTGTAGACCTCTGGGTGACCTTTCCTGCCTCCAGGAGTTCAGGGCAAACACCAGGTTACTGTGGCAGTTATGTAACAGGGCCCCAATCACCTATACCCAGGGTCAGCTTGGAAACAGTAGCAAATCTATTTCAAAGCAACTGTTTCTTGACATAAATTATTGTTCGTTAAAAAAAATTGATTTTATGGTCAAAAAGTTTCTTGTACATTGATTTCAGGAAATGAAATATATTTGAGATATAAGTTGTAGCAGCTTCTAGTGTATTAAGATAAAGGTTGTGGTTAAGCTTCAGGGAACCCTGAAAACAGACTGGACAGTGGTATCAAATGTCCTAGTAATGACCAGCCAAACCACAAATTATATGGTAGTTTTGACTTCTGAAAGTAAACTATTTGACTAGACTAGGGATTAACTGTAAATGTTTACTCATCAAAACGCTATTAGTACAGATACTCATAAACACATTTGGCAGCCCTCATTTTCTACATTTGTATAAATAATTGAGATATAATTTGTTGTGAATTGTGTGTGCTGGGAGACAGAGACTGACCACCCTGACAGTGGGGTCCAGTCAGTTGTGTCTGTTGTCTTCCCTGTCCCCGAAATCCTTGTAATAGCTATAGAAACATGTCCATCCCGGTCAAGGTGTATTAATGTGGAGAGATGACAAAAAGAATTTGGTGGGTCTGTGAGCTTTTGTGTTTGTTTTTACAAGCATACCATTTGATGATGGTGGTTGGGACTACGTGTGAACATTGATACATCCTATTGGGGAGATTCCAGGCCTGATGCAGTGGGAAAGCCAGACAGAATTGTTCTCAGATAGCTATTTACTGCCCCCTGTTTACATAAGCCACAGTATGGATGAGCCTGGCTCCGTGTGATTGATCTTACACTGGAAATATTCATCATGCAAATTTATCAGAATCTAAAATGAAGTTGGTGGGAAATGTGGTCAGTGTTCAGGGTGTCCTGACATTGTGGCCGGAGTTTGCTGACCACATGTTTATCTAGTGTTCTGTGGACACCCCCTTTACATGTTGACCGCTAACTATCTTAATTACAGTTGACCTGTGATTCTGGCCATGTCAGGATTTTAGAGAATCTGAAATATCATGTCCATTTAATGACTTTACATCTCCTTGTAAGATAAGAGTCTGACAAGTCCTCTGGGTTCTTCTCCTTTGGGGACAGGGACTTTTCTCTACCATTGCTATCAGATTCTGAAATAGCCCAGTTATCTAGCTCTTATCCCGCATATCACATGCAATGGCACAATTGACATTATTTGAAAGTAAAAGGTCCTATTTGGATTTTTTTTTTTAAATAATAATAAAAACATCAAAGAAAAAAGAATTAATGGATTTGTTTATTCCTATCAAATAGG
Source organism: Mimachlamys varia (assembly GCA_947623455.1). Classification (NCBI taxonomy): domain Eukaryota; kingdom Metazoa; phylum Mollusca; class Bivalvia; order Pectinida; family Pectinidae; genus Mimachlamys; species Mimachlamys varia. Next base: position 35,649,607 of record OX392531.1, on the reverse strand, counting down.
ATCAGATTTTTCTTCATACCAAATAAAACTGTTAGTGTTTTTACCATTGAAATAGCAGCTGCTGTTTACTTGTGGATATGTTAATATTGAGTTACAGTTATACAATTATATCTGTCCATCTGTCCTGATGGAATGTATTTGTCTTTGTGTATTCCACACTTATTGACAGTGTTGTGTTACCGGTCCAAATTACTATATAAATTACCCACAATGAGTTGTATGGCTTTTCTTCCTTGATTTTGATTTGATAAGACATGATACTTGTTGCATTTGTAATACTGTAAAACCTATCATCTTTCTCGTACAAAAATGACTCAGATGTATCTTTACCATGTGTATTTCTTGGAACTTTATTTTAAGATGGGAATACATATGTATGTGGGTGTATATAGAACAAGGAAGCATTCAAGCTGGTGTGAAATAAGCATACAGGTGTAACACCTGGGAATACCAGTCATTATCCTCATCTACAGGTGGGTAGTCATTTGCATCATACATCAATGCTTGAAAGGCAGCTTGATGCAATGTTCCCCACTCCAGTTTATTTTATATCAGGTCAGCCTGATTAATGTCAACAGAACTGACCTCAGGTCAGCTAATTATTAGGATGAAAACATCTTTCAAGTAAATCAGTAAATGGTCATAGGATGTCATTAAAATGAAGTCTGGATGCTTGATAGGCAGAGTTAATTCCTCCTTATCAGAGCCGAATAATTACTCACTGATTTGGCCAGTCTGGAATGGTCAGCCTTTATCAGCTGGACATGCTTGACCACAACATATCAGCTTGGTCTGATGTATCTGGAGTGACTGTATATGCCCCATTGGTACCACAGTTCCCTGGGACTGACCCCCAGAGGGATGACCGTCCATACCATTAGCTTCACCCCCTCCCCAGGACTACCTCCTCATTAGATACATCCCTTTTCTAACCCTCTATTAGCCTCACTTTCTCTCTGAGCCCTGCTGGTCTGTCCAGTGCCCCCTCCCAAGGGGCCGATCATACTCTTTTGTATTGTGTTAATTTCAAATTAGGCCAATGTGCTTGAGTTTATTAATACAACAAGTGTGGGTTTGGACAGCGCTTCTGTTTAATGACTAAATTAAAACATCATAGTTGTCAAAATATCAGCTGCAGGTCTGTATCGGATGTCATCAGCTGTTTACAGATTGTACCTAGGTCAGCATAGGAACTCTTTGTTAGTGTTAAGTCAATTAAACCATATTTGTGATGTCATTTCTAGAAGTCAAGAACATTTACATCATTATAGAAAATGAAAAAATGGGGAATTGAATAAATTCATAAAATTGAAATAAATTTTTAGTCAGATAGAATTAATGTTTCAGTTTAAGACAAAACTGTCTAATAAAAATTTGAAGACTTTGAAATACTTCCAATTCAACAAGTTCAAATGACTTTTACAGAAGCAGGTAAATTGAAGTGGTCAATGTTTTTTGTTCAATTTTTTGAAACCATGTTATTCAGGATTAAGAATTAGTTGAGTGCTGTTTTTAAGGACCAAGACCAGCAAGTCAACTTAATTTTACCATTGTATTATCAATACTGGCAAGTACATGTATTACAATGAAACAGTCCCACATCACAGCATGATTGCAGATCTCATGGTGATAATCAAGTTTAAACAAAGACATATCAAATTATGCACAATTGACCTAAACCTTTGTCTAAAATGTTCTGCATTCATGAAGTAAGAAAGAGCTAAGGTCACTATTCCCATATATTTTATTGTGTGTTTACCACGAACTCCAGAAACAACTGATTCAGACATCCTTAATGACAGCATGGATAAAAGACATGAAACTTGGGGAATGAAACCTGTAGATTTTCAACCTGAAGGAGTGGTGTTATCATAAGGTTCACATTTATTATAACTAATCAGGAGGCTGATTCTGTAACAGGCTGAACTTTGGATGAAATAATTGGCTGCAGCTGATAGCCGTTAAAAACCATCACTCACTGGCCAAGTGGTCACTCTCTGGTCAATATAGGATGGAGCCGCTTCCTTATGTCATCAGAGAAGATAAATTGGAAAGCCATGTCGACTATGATTTGTTATATTAACCTCCTTGCATGGAAATTGTCAATAAAAGTGTTGTGGTGCTGTAGTATTTGATAGGAGTTTTATTTACTGGGGACTTTCCTCTGGTACAGATAAGGACTGTAGAACCTCCCAGTGTTTGACAGATAAGACTGGCCCCTAACACATCCATATGGTTCACCATGAAAGGGCTGGACCCCTACATCTGATGGAGTTAGGGGTGTGTGCTCTATACTAGATATGGACGTAATTACAGGTCATTAACCTAAGTATCATCAGCATCACATCATGTGTATTAAACTGAATTATATGTTTTCACTTAGCTTGTTTAGACCCCTCCTTATAGAATTAGTGTTAAGATGTATATGTTTGTTTGTACAGGGGTACCATGTATGTAAGTCACACAGATAAGAAATGTTCAGATTAGGTTTGATCACCATAGATATAGTTCATTTCCTGTCTCCCATGCATATACTCCAATTCTAGGCTGCTATTTATTTTCCTGGTGTGTCAAAGTCAATGTTTTATGTAACAGCACCTGTTGGATGGCCCCCAACAACAGGTGCTCCCAATGTTTTAATTAGTGTACATTGGAATGTCTCAGTTACATTTCTACGGTAATGGTATATATATATGAAGTATAAACTAGAACCAACATTGATTGAATGATTAATCTTTAGAAGCATATTTGTGTGATTTTAAAAACATATAAATATTAAAGTATAAAAGCATAATGTAGAATTCCAGACACATGTACTTTTGTCAAATCGTAAAATTTGTCCTGAATCTTTCTCGAATGTTATTATAGATAAAGTTATTGCTATCAAATACCTGTAAAGATAGAAAGATTAAAGATTGAAGGATTGAAGAAAGTAAAAAAAGTAGAAATATTATGGATGTTTTTGTTGGGTGCTAGTACCATGGTGATTATTTATTTATGGTAGGAGGGGATTAGGAGCCTAATGCCTCGGCCAACAACAGGCGATATTTGGGTGACATGTTTATGGTGCGGTGTGACAGGGGTTATGGCTGGGGACCTGGACCTCCATTAGTAGAGGGCATTCCAACAGTTGACCGCCCAGGCCAGACAGAGGCCATGTCCATCAAACCTTCCCTTACCTTAAAACACTGGCTCACATTCTTTCACACTTCTATTATTCTTTTTTCCAAGTCTTCAATTGATTAATTTTCTTGTCTTTAATTTAAATCCAGGTTTTATTTGATTTTCCTGTTTTAAGTTTATTTATTGGGAGAAGGATGTTTACAAACAGATCATGACTGGGTTTGCACTAACAAGGGTTGGAACTTTGGTCACTGACCTAGGGAGCCTCTTGTTTACCCTTCAGGACAAGGGGATAGGGGTTTGGTGCTCAGGAATGCTTCACCTGAAAACCTGGATTTAAAATAACATAAAATTGAAAGTTTTAAAGACAGATTTGTCTCAAATCTTATTTAATGTATGTAATTGTGTTTTGAAATATTTCTTCCTTTTTTGTCATTGAAAAACCAAAAATAATGTAAATTGGTTGCAGAGGAAAACATAGGTTTTGTCAGAGAAAGAGAACTAAAATAAGTTCAATATATATGTGACAAATTGTAAAGCTTTGTCACCTTGGAAGAAAACAATATTTGACCCACAGTGCTAACCTGTTTGGGTTCTATAGAACATAAGGATCTGTAACTACCCAATACAAAGTCTATTATCAATGGGGGTATGAGCAGGACCTCTAACAATGGTCAGTGTAGGGGTCAGTTGATATTAAACCCTGATGTCCAGTCTGTTGGGTGGTATTACGTAAGTGCCTAATGTGTTTGACAGAAGTCACTGACCCTCCCTCCCTGTCTGTATGTGTTGACACACTTGGGTGTGGTGTCTGCTTACATCATGTAAGGGTATCCTCATACCACTATTGGTTTACCATTGTCAGTACCGAGATTACTTACATCATGTAAAGGTATCCTCATACCACTATTGGTTTACCATTGTCAATACCGAGATTACTCTAACCATCTTGTGCTGACCTAATCCTGACATATTGGAGGAGGAGGAGATCTCATTGTAGCATGTGTTGACACAGAGTCAAACTCCATAACATAGGTTCACATCCTCATTGACATTAATCACCTGTGATAGTTATACTATTTGGAAAATTCACTCAGACATTTATATTATATAATTTTTCATTGTCCAAAGAGCCTCGAACCTTCCTTGAAATTAGAGTTCAATCATCATTTTGTTGTTTCATAAATTTAATACAATTAAAAAGTGTTTTGTAATGAAACTTATAGGTTATACAATAGAGTAATAGGGAAATGTGACAATTCACAAAGAGGTTGTATATTATAGATAGGTTACAGCCCTCCTCCATTTTGAATTGACACCATCAGGAAGTTTCCTTTTGGATTAATAATGTTTGTAGTTGTTTTAACGATTTAAATCTTATACTTGGCTTCGTGGAAGCCTAATTTGATTAAGTTTCATTTCCTGTACCCGTTAGTGTGATGAAGTTGTCTGTATAACAACACTATAAACTAAAGTCATGGACATTATGATATTGATTTGAAGGACTGGTTCTATATTTCTTTAACAAAATAATGGAAGTAATTATTTCAATACTTTATAATTAATTTTCCATTGATAGTATGCAGAATACTGCTTTCTGATTGGTTGAGATTTTCTTTTCATACCTCTATGAAAAAAAAATCCGAAAATGGTGCGAAAATGTGATGCACAATGTGGCAATTGACGTTGCGTATTGATTTGTAACAAAGAATCCGTTGTTAGATCAGTCAAATTGTGCATAAACATGTTTTAAATTTGAAAAATAAGTTTCAAAAATTAAATATAAACGTTGATGTCAATTAATTTTTTAGTTTCATACATGTAGGGTAATGAAAAAAAAAAATTGCAAACTTTTGTAAGAATCCGCTATGCAGATTCATAGTTTGCAAACAAAATTTTTTTTCATACCCACATGAAACTAAAAAAAAGTTGTCATCAATGGTTAAATATAAGCTGTCTGCCAAGTCAAATAGTGTGCAAAGATACTGTTTCTGTAATTCTGTCCTGGTAAAGTTTCACGTTCCTTTTAGCTTTTATAGGTATAAGAAATGTTAAATCTAAAACTATTTTGAAGCTGTTTTAATTATCCTTATTTGATAACATAGTTTGTCAAATGTTACAGATAAAATTGTTTCATACAATGAATAAATTGAATTTGGGCAAAAAGCTCATTTCAGAAGATGAAAAATGGGAAGTCTTCAGACCTAGCCTTAAGGCTTGTAGCATGGAATGTGCCATTGTGACGATCATGAAGGCTATAATTATAATTGGCTGTACTGTTTTGAGAATTGTTACTATTCCGTGATTAGTTTTCCAAACAGATTATGAAATAGCTACATGAAAATATTGAAAGTTAAAAGAAATGTGAGAAATTCAACAAGAGTAGCCCTGGAAAGGTAGGCAGATGTTGGACATGAATTTCTATTTTGGTGAGTGTTATTGTGAGTATTGTTGTGAGTATTATTGTGAGTGTTGTTGTGGAGTGGAGGGTATCAGGGTGGAGATGATGTAACAGAAGGCTGTAGCCCTGTCACAGTAATGGACACACAAGCATGACTGTTGTGATGATTACTACACCCAGATAACCCATTACATAGACCAGTGAATCAAATCTCCCAAACTGGACCCTTTATTTCAGAAATGACCATCCTATAGTGGCTGAACACTGGCCGTAATGAGCCACCATATGTCAGCTAGAGTATGATGTAAACACTGACCACTTTTACTATTCAATTTGGTGCTGTTTATACAGATCTATATATCTTCTCAAATTATCAACAGATTTGTAATTCAGACTGAATGTAACAGGTTTGGTAATAATGAGCTGTAATGATAAATCAACAGGCTTAGAGAGGACACCTGTCTACAGTGTGGGTTTGTCCAGGGTGCCCAGGGAACAACAGTCCCAAGTCTAAACAGAAACTGATACCAGGTCATTTAATGGGAGTAAACATTAGAGCGAAATTAATATATTGGAAGTAAATTAGAGTAAACTGTGAGGTGAAATTAATATATTGGAAAGTAATGAGAACCAACATTAAAGTGAGAAGTTAGGTATAGGATTTTAATGAGCTAGATTTAACCAAGTGTTTACCAGACATTTCTTCCAGAACAGCATTCTCATGGGGGATAGTTTTCCGTTTTGTGAAGGAATTCCATTTTTTGACACGTGGATTGTCAATAAATTTATTTCCAGTTTTTTCAGCTTTTTCTTACTTTAATTTATTTTCAGTTTTTCAGGATTTTTTTACTTTCACCCATGCATTCTAGAAGACCACTTGCAATTACTTAACTTCAAATGAAGTTATTTACCTATACTAACCTGTAAGTGTATAAAAAATTAAACTTTTTTATTTTGAATATTTCCTGATCGTCATCTGATATGTTTTATATTTCATAAACAATTTATTTATTCTTAACAATGTTTTTGTCTGAATTGTCTCAAAATTTTATACCCTAAAATACTTCTACTGTCCATCTTAGTGAAATATCAAGCTATTTATTTTCTGGTCCATGTCAGTTCCAGGCTAGGGATTACCTCCCCTTAGATCACTCACCTTTGGCACCACCCACCAAAGGTTGTGGCAGTAAAGGGTCCAATTAATAATCGAAGAAATCCATCGTGTAATTTTCTAAATTCATTGCATTGAGTTGTGTCGCCAATTTGTTTCGGAATATCAAAAGGTTCTTTGCTTATGTTTGGGATAAAATCTAGCGGCAGACTGACCTTATTCACCGGTAAAACCTATTTGATTATGGCTTTTGCACTTGCTCAACTGAAAAGTTCAGAAGCAAAGAGAGAATAATGCATGATTAGTTGATGTGAGTGGCCATCATTTTCCAGTGGTTAGAGGCATCACACATTCTCACTTGTGTCAGCAGAATTTCTTCTTTTTCTTCTGAAAAATGTTGTGTATCCATTTAAAGGGTAGGTTTGAGCTATGTATTAAGGAAAAGTCGTGAAGCATGAAAAGAAATCGGCTTATAATAAGTGTTTTCCAAATCTTTTTGACCTTTGGCTGGCTTTACAGTGTGGTCTGAACGGACTTGCTGGACGGGTTTTGTCAGAGGGGGGAGAGAACAGTAAGATCGGAGGGATCCTATTGTATTACCGTCCACTACCTACCGACTTTTATATTACAATTGTCTAGATCGGAAAGGAAAAAAACCACATTCATCATCAGAATTTAGATCAAGGTTATATATATCCTGTTTTGGTCAGTAAGCAAAAAAGATTTTTCACAGTAGGGAGTGTGACATAGGGGGCATCTTTCACATGGAGCAGAAACTAGCTTTGTCCTTTGTACAGTATAATCACCGGGCTTTAGCAGAAAAATTGTTTGAAAAATCGCAAATTACAGTAGATTAGGTATGATGAAAGTGCATTTCCCAGCTTGAGTGTTTGGACATTTCAGAGAAATATTGCTTTGATTTATTGGTTTTAGAGGGGACAGTGCCAGCCTTTGTATACCTTGTCCTTGTAGGCTCATTCACCCTTCCCACAGACACTTGTGAATGGAATATTTGTACTGCTTCGCTAGGGGATTCATTCACGCCTTCAAAAATACAGGCCAAATACAGGCCAGACAATATGACAACAAACAAGGGTTTTATTCTGCAGACTGCCTTGCCCCATTTACCTGTCTTAGTACGGCCCCTTTCCTGTTCTGGCCACACCCCGAAAGGAGGAGTTTCATACCCTCTCCTCTATTATACCTCACTTTTCATGGTCATCTTCTATTGTATCTGACCCCAGATTTATAAAAATGTCCACTCCGCACACGGAAGAAGACAGGGGAGATAACAACAGAGATAAAAGTGTCTCTTCACCCATGTTTGTCCACCCTCACTGGCCCTTTATTATTGGTCGTTGGCTGTCGGTCATTCCGGACATCCTTTTGTAAAAAGTCTTAACAAAAGTCACACTCGGAATTTTAATTGACTAGTACAGTTAGATGAAACATGTAACAAGAAAGGAAAATTCTTTAGGAAAGCCACAAACTGAAAATTAATTTACTTTGACAGTTGAAGAGAACATGTAAAGAAGAAAGAAACGTTTTCTGTGGAATTTTAATTTACTGCGAACTTAAAAAGGAATATGGGAGCAAGAATAGAAGTTGTTTTCGATTAATTCTAATGTAGGATTTGCGTTTTCTTTGATCTAAGTGAGAAAATACAGTTTTGTGTTATGGGCACATAGGTATTTTGATTTAACATATTCAAGGGGAGGTAATATATTCAGGTCGGTCTCTTTTAGTCTACATTTATTATGTTAACCATGGAAGATAATTAGCTGTATATTTTGACAAATGGTGTTATGATAACATAAAGCACCTTGTGACACTCTTGCACATTCCATTTGATAATGTGTATTCATCAAGTTCATCAAATGTAGGCTTGGTTCACAACGAAATATCTGATTGCATTCATTGTAAAGTGTTAGTCGTTCATAAATTATGAACTTAGTTCATAAAATGGCATGCAATCAATGAACAAAAATGGGACTTTTAGCATGATTGAGTATCTCTCTTCCTTACTGAATTGGAATGATAATGTAAAGACTTTAAATTACCTAATGAAAAAACATCACATGAAGAGACAAACATATTGTTTTGAATTGCATAATAACAAATACGTCATCTGAAAGCTGATTTGCTGCAGTATTTGGACACTAAATACTTACTACCATATTGCTTTGGATTTTAAATAAGTCCATCTTTTTTATTGCTATTTAGACACCACTCAGTATAAAACAGCTGTCAAACAATGTATATATCAGATAATTTTGTAGCAAGCTCATATATATGATGTCAAAACAACTTTCTTCCACTAGGGAAGAACACAAATTTCAATGCAAAAATATTTAAACGGTTAACTTTGCATCAATTATATGGGCCATAGACCTGTTATTGTTGATGTATGGATTTTGGAATATTAGGGTAATTAAATGTTTTTGCCGACCTGTAAGCTGTTAGACTAGATGATGTGTGTTTGGACATTAGGATTAAGGGATTGATGCAAATGTAGTTTGACATTATATCTTCAGGGGGTATATAAAGCTCCTGGAATTAGGATATGGTAAAAAGTGTTTTCTGGCAATATTTGCTGTCAAATAGTAAAGTAGGACATGGTGAAAAGAAATTGCCATTTTTCAATTTCCACAGTGATAAAGGAGTAGGGCCACGAAGGGTAAAAAATGGCCCTATTCCATATTTTTTTTAAACTGTGTTATATTTATCCATGGTACATTAATTAAATAAATCCGAAGTTTCATGTCATTTCGTTTAACGGTTTTTATTTAATAAGGGTTCAAAGACCCATGCGCAATTTAACAAAAACTGAAAAATTACGCTGTTTTTGTGTGACGTCGTTATTTACGTCAGTGCATGTATTGAATAACGATACAAACGAGTTTCTTTCAATTACATAATTTTAATAACGATACAAACGATTTTCTTTCAATTACATATTTTTAATATTAATATAATTACTTTCATTATTTGCGTCAAAGTAATATACACAACCACACACAAACACACACTTATGTTTAGCACACAATGACAGTAAAACAGATCCCGAAATAAAGTTAAGCCCCAGATATGATGACAGAACAAATATACAAATGTAGGTTATTTTACGTCTATCTATATTGTCACTTTGTTAAAGATATACTGAAGATTATAACAAAAATTAAAATGATTTCCCAATGTACTTAAATTTGTTACTGAAACATGCTTTAAGACGATAAGACAGTCACATTGAACAGACTATTGTTAGACTTGCACAAGTTTTTATACGATGTTGGCTGAAAAAATATACACGCTTTGATATGCACCTGCTGTCAAGAGATAACATAAGCTGCCTGGTCAAAACAGTAAATATATCATGTAAAGATTAGCAGAAGCAACAGAAAAAATATAAACAAAAGTTCTGAAAATTTACAAATCATGAGACCTATATATATATTTATATAAAAAAAAATAGAACGGATCGTGTCAGCTTACGGACTGTATACAGCACATTGATGTAAATATGGACATTTATGGATTGTGTTGAAATAGTACCTGAACTTCAATTGTCCAGTATTTCAATTAGGCGAAATAGCAACATATTTTTCATTAGTACATTTATATATCTGAAAATGGAAAGACAGTATATGCGTTCGAAGGGAAAACAAATTATTATATGTTTTTTTTCAGCACATATTTATTGATAACACATCAAAGGATATGCTATTGAAACAAACACAATCTAAATCTGTCAGAGAATTCTCCTATATATCTTGTACTGTCTGCTTAATAAGCTGGGTGTTCTGAATTGTAATACAATGCTATTGTGTGAGCCCAATTATCAATCCCTCAATCCTTTTAACTTTTTAACAGTATTTGTTCAATCAATGAAATATAAATGTGAAAAAAAATAATCTTGCTTAAGTGTGTGTTGAACTTTCAATCCTCGGGACAAGAGTGTGACAGCTCATTTACAAGACAACACCATGCATATGCATATTAAGGTGTAATTGTGAATATTCTGATCTGTCCACAAAGTCACTATATTTCTATGTTATTAGTCATACATATTTATAACTAATATCAAAATATTGTAATCATAGATTTCTTGCATGCATGTTTTTGTTTAACATAGGACGGGGGGGGGGGGGGCGTATTTGCCATCCATTGCATATATTTCAGAACCAAGTTTTTACCGCTAAAAACAACTATGTGAACATAATGAGACGAGCAACATAAGACAGTTAGCTATGATCAACAATATTTAAGCATCACAAATGATGCAGTTTTGATAACTGTGTTCAGAAAAGCTTCCACCGGACATGAAACTATGCCGTTGTTAGTATGTCAGTGTAGCACCAGTACACATCGATTCGTGATATTTTGTTTTAAGTTATTCAATATGCAAACGAAATGATATTACATTTCATGATCCATTCTTTAACGGACAATATCAATTTCAAACTTTGGATGAATGTCTCAAGAAATATAAGTGATTTGCAGTACTTCATTCCTCAACAATGCTTTCATCACTGTCACTCTCGTCAACAACTTCCGGAATCTGGCTAGCATCAGCGATACATCTTCCCCAATCCCTAACTCCATACGACTGGTTTTCACAATGTTGAGCATATCCAAGGTACCAAACAACTGCCGCGATATGCGCACATACTCCAACTACTCGAGACCCCGCTCGGCATTTACAATACCATGCCTCGACATTGGATACGTTGTACCGGATCCACAGAAGGTATGCCTTAGCTGCCACGTGCCTGCTTTGGATCTTCACACGGAGAAGATTGCCCTCTTCTTTGTGGAGGAGAATTTCGCAGTTACCATCTATATGTTCCTGTATGTAACTTGTACTTAGTTTCAGTTGATAAGTACCACAAGTTAGGTTTCGAAGTTGTTCTTCATCAAGTTGGGGGAAGTCTGGCACAGTATTTTCTGTAGTTGTTTTCCAAATTGCAGAACGCCTGTGCAAACTGTTATCCTCAACATATTCTTTCAGGAGGTTCACTTGTTTTGATAAGTATAGCATCTTGGATCCCATGCATATGTCTTCCTCTGCATCGTTGGTTTTGTTTAATGGTGGAAAGAACCTGTTTGCAATGGCACACACAATCCTGACATAGTCGCCGATGTGTGGTACTTGATTCGTTGGCAAGACATGGTTCAGATATTTCCAGTTTTTGATACGGGCATTGGCAGATTCTACGACCCAACGAACCTAGAAAAGAGAACGAAAAGTTTGAAATAAAAATTAAATCATATTGTTATTTGTTAATTGGTATATCGTTAAATGATATCTCATGATATGTCTCTATTTGATTTTTCAAATAAAGTTGGTATTGTTAATTGATGTATTGATGTTATTTATTGCTAAATGTGAAAATAGAGTGTATGGTTCATGTATTGATATGTTGTTTATTTCTTCAAAGTTGCAGTCATTCCCCTGAATGTTAAAATCTAAAAATAACATCATTATGCATCTTAATTAAATTTGTTTGGTTTATTTTGTTTAACGTCCTATTAACAGTCATTTAAGGACGTGCCAGGTTTTGGAGGTGGAGGAAAGCCGGAGTGCCCGGAGAAAAAACACCGACCTACGGTCAGTACCTGGCAACTGCCCCACCTGGGTTTCAAACTCGCAACCCAGAGGTGGACGGCTAGTGGTAGAATGTCGGAACACCTTAACCACTAAAATAAAGACCAAAGTATTAGAATGAAAAGAAATATGTTTAACGGGGAGATAATAGAGAATCAATGTTTCAGATTATTAATGATACTTTACATTTAGTTAGAGCTAAAACGCTTCCTTTGATATTGGCTTAAGTAGTGTAACGCTACATACATACATCTCAATACATACCTTTGTTACAAGTCTGTTTGTGTTAGCATCGTCTGTGCTAAATTGTTTTTCTCCCTTGTGAAGGAATGACGGCATTTCAGCTCTGATACCAAGATCCGCAAGGAGAGAAAGTGAATCTCTAAATCCTCTGTCCACGACAAAAATGTCGTCCTCATGAACCCAGTTCTTGATATCCTCAACATTTGTTTTTAGCATATGGTTCAGAATGGAAGCGTCGTTGTTTTAGGTAAGGACCAACAATAGTTACAAAGTAGCCACTTGTGGTGACAACTACCATGGGTTTGATCAACGGCCGTCCGTTGTGAAGACTGTACGATCGTCGCTGGAAATGAAAATTTCCGCTTTTCTGTATATATGTACCGTCCAATACAAGGATCGCCTGATTACAACCGATGTCACCAAATAAGGTCTGTGCCAAAGGACGTGTATGATGCTGTATGACATCTTCCCGTGTTATATGCTGCAATCCTAAATTAGATGGAACGAATCTTGCCATGAGTGCCCTTCTTACACTTGATATCGCACGTCGTAGACTTGACTTCGACAGGTTGAACAAAGTTGACATAATGTTGTTTGACATGCCTGATTTCATTTTTAGTAGAAAAATTCCAACAGATGTCTGTGTGGTCCTAACTGGAGAATTCCGTACCGTACTTTTAACTGAATCGCAAAGCTCAGAAAAGTTCTGTTTGGTAAGACCAGTCAAGTTTGCGCAGTCCAAATCTGACATTGAACCGATATGGTCAAAGTCAATCCTGGTGCTTGAGCACTTCCTTGCATAGTCTCTCAGTTGCTTAACCAGATCTACAATTGTAGTTCTATTCACATAAGAACTGTCTGTTGGTATCATGCTACTCAATTCTGTTTGGTTGATCTTTCCATCTCGGATGTGTCCGGGGCAACATCTACTTCCTGTCGGAACAATGACATATTTCTCCAAGAAGATCGAAAATCTGATTTCCGAAGGAACAACTACTAGCTTTGGCCCTGGCTTCTTACAAATAAAGCAGTATGCATGTGTCTTGACTGTGCTTCCTATTGGAAGAGATACAGAAGGAGGACTTGCTGTCGGATTGATCCCGACTTGTTTCTGTGGAGGTATATAATCGCCATCATTGTTGCTATTCTGTTTTCTTGGAAGGTCAAATCTGGATGACTTACCGCAGTACTTGTGTCTACATGAATCACATAACACACTGTCAATGTTGACGACAAGTAAAAAAGCTCTCTGTAGATATTTTTGCACGTCTTTATTTAACTTCCGGCGTTCATTTGGCTTTGTCCTCTTACTGCACAGAACACATGGAAAGTTTTTTGGTCCCGTTCCTGGCATCTCTGAAAACAAATAAAGTGGATCATTAAATGGAATCAAATTAATTTTTTTAATATTAGCATACTAATTACAGTGATCAATTACAATTTATTTTCATGGGTCCATTTTGTACATATTGTCGAAAACAATGTGTCCCACTATGTTAAATTAGAGTATTTCCAGAATTTCTATGAATCCTTTCATAATTTTATGAGTACTGGACTAATATTAGATTGATTACTGATATTATTATACTTCTATTTTTGTTAGGACAAAGACTATCAGCGTACTGTATTTGGCATTTTGAATATTTCGAATGTTTACTTATCAGTCTATGTTATTTAGATTTCACCATGCAAGAATATAATACAATTATACTTTTATTCCACAGGCACTAGCCTCGCCTATTCAACACATATAATATAAAAGTTCTTGTGTTTAGAGTTATTTAGTTTTAATTACTCGTTCGATTTTATTGTCATTTAAAAATACATAATTAGGGCCTATTGACATTTATAATTTAATAAAGATTATTCCAAAGTGTAATATTTGTGAAGAAATTAAAAAAAAAAAAATAAAAAATGTAAACGAAGTAAATTGGAGTCGAACTCCTTATGACACGAAGGTCTAGTCTGGAGTCCGGTTACTTAACCACTACGCTACGTCGGCTTAAGTGACGGGAAGCGGTTTTTACAAGATAATATATTTGAAAATGTAGGTCATTGTCTTTGCTTCAGTCAGCTCTGGTTTATTTTACCCTGAATCTTTCTCAATATTATTAGTTTTGGTTTTTCTTATAAGTGTCTTTTTTGCTTGAACAGAAATATGGACAACTTAAATTCAGCAATACAGGCAAGCAATCAAAGCCGTCGGTTGTTATGTTAAATTACGTGCTATTTGTTTCCGAAGCAGACGACAATACTACAGCCTAAAAGTTGTTCAACTGTGTTAACAATTCGCATATTTAAGGTCGAGTATTTATTAATAAATCATTAATGCATAATTACTAATTAAAATATACACCAACAATAAAAACTGCTCTCTTATTGCCGATTCGCCAACAGTACAAGTACTGTAGGCCAGCTGCTGTTGACGCAACTCGATCTGTCAAGTGTCAGACACTTCAGCTTGTAACGAAACATCGTCTCCAAATAGCAACAAGGGATGGAATAAGTAAAAAAGGACGCATTAATCTAGACTGAGAAGGATTTGGTGTTTGTTTTTCTTCCTTTTGTTTGTACTTACCTAGAGCTGCATTCCGATAACAGGTACGTCAACGCATCTTCTAAATTTTCGTCGTGCGTAAAATAGCGTCCATGGATACTGCGTCGACGATGCACAATGATTTCAATTCATTTTACAATCGTAATACTTTTTGGATCATTAATGTAGAACACAGTCAAATTCAGTTAAGGTATTATTTCAGAAGGAAAAAGAGGTTGCAGAATCACAATATTTTACCGATAGTATTTATACAATAATTTAAAGATAAATAAACTAATTATAAAGTGGTGCATCACGTCAGAGACGAAAGATACCACCACATTTAAACATGAAAAAGTTCAATTTTCGAAGTGGCCACAGGCTTCGACCAAAATAATATGATGGTCATTCAATCATGCTTTGGCAATAGTTTTTGTTTTGAAAAATATACGCTGGTCGAGGCATGTGGCCACTTTGAAATATTGAAATTTCCTCACTAAAATTCAATAATTTCACCATTTGGGCATATGTTCGTGTGTTTACTGCCTTATTGTGGCATATTTTATAAAAAAATTCTGACAAAATGATATTGACAATAAAAGTTCAACACTTCAATCATTATTTTATTATTGTACATTTGAAATATATTCATTTTCTAATTGGGCTTCACAACAGGGCCAGTTACGACCTTTCGTGGCCCTACTCCTTTGATACATTTATAAGAGTCTATTTAAAGCATGATCATCATTAAGTAGGTATACAATATCCAGCTGTTCTGTTTTGATTTTACCTTTTTAATAAAATAAACAAGTATGAACCTAATTTGATTTTACCAGCAATGTTCAAGTTTAATTGAAGGTTGCAGCATTAATATTATGGTGTGCAAAAGCTGACAACTGCTGATAATTACTTTGTAATAAAAACTTGTTCTTTAAACTCATTTAAATTCATGTTACAATGGAAATACAGAGTTGATTCGTCACTACCATATTCCTGCTTTAGAGTGTTGGATAATCAAACTGTTTCCTGACCTTGCTTTACTGTGATGGCTGGGCCTTGAGGGTGTCGTCGACACCTAGATAGTGTTGGTGGTGACACCTAGTGTCTATTGTGACTTACCACCTCCCCTCGGCTGGTTGACATTTGACTTTTCTAAATAACCTTCCCTTCTGTATATACCCCTTGTAAAACAATTTATCCACAATCAACCACTCTGATGTACAGGAAATTATCTTATAATTAAAGGATTGAATCATACGGCCATTGTATTTATTTAGGGCTTCAGTAGGAAATGGGCCCAAATTTGTACACATTTGAGGCCTAGAGGTCATATATCGGGCAATGATCGTAAGCTTAGTATGTCAAAAAGGGGAAGTATTCTCTCAGATAATAACCCTATTATGCAAATGGAGGTTGATTCACATTTAATTGTGCCAGTGTATTCTGTTTTATCATTGGAGAGAACTGTCTGGTGCATCCCGCGGATGTCAATAAACATCTCGCTATTCTACCTTGGCCATCGACCAATGTATCTCTGTACTAAACGATGTTCCCTGACATTGTTCCCAGCTTATTGTGTTTGATATCTGTCACATCAGGTTCACTTTTTACCAGCTTCCATTTTGTGTCATCTCTTTGATTGCCGAGTCAGTAAATTTCAGGCTTAGTCACGTCTCCTGGTGCTGGCAGGGTGGGAATTAGTGCTGACCTTGAATGAGAAGAGAGGCTCATACCAGTTCAATAATTCTGGCTTTTAAAGCAGAATTAAACATGTGTCACTGCAGTGGGATAAAAAGGTTGTAATTGAAGGCTTATGAATTGCAGAAAACCATGCTGTATGTTATCAACAGTTCATTATTCAAACATATTTGATTATCATAACAATCAATGTGATGAGGCATAAGTTCTCACAACTTACTAGGCCCTCTCCCGTATCAACAGCTTATAAACTTTAATTTATAGTAATAGTTATATGAAGATTGAAAAAAAATATGATGAGAAAATAGAGTGACGTTTTACTGAGATATGTTGATCCCTGCGCAGTAACATGTCCTTGTTAATCTTCCTACGGCATCTAACAGCGTCTCAATCTATTTCTCCCAGTCTTAAGATTTGTTAAAAGTGTAAAGTCATTAAAAGAAAAAGTATATTTCATGTTGAAAGTTTGTTGGCAAAACAATTTAGCATTATTAAAAAGAAGTATAAATGCCATATGTCCAATGAAGCTTGTGTCCACTTGAGGCCTATCTAGTTTCACGAGTGTTTTATAGCCAATTCCTTGTCACCTGATGCTGACCAGCATTTTACAAACATTCAATTAACCTTGATGTCTATCTAGCTAGGAACTCAGTGACTTTTTAGGCCAATCTTAATTCCAATGGCTTGATGTGTGAAATGAGAATTCCAGAGTCACATGCTTGCCTGCAGTGATCAAAAGGAGGGCTAACAATTTGCCACGCCTGGGGGGACGTAGAACTAAGGTGATGTACTCTATCTGATTGTACCCAGTGCTTCAATGCCTACCAAGAAGTGGACTTTTTCTGCACTTGTACAATAATAATGTAGTCAGACCCTTGGACCTAATGGTATTTATATTGACAGAACTTGTTTTATGGTAATTCATCAAATCTTGTCAAGCCCTATGGAACCAAGGAATTATTTTTTCTTTTGATGAAGTGTTCAATGTGTCAGGAGACAATTTGCTGGCAGTTACACAAATTAACCAGTACTGCCCAAAAAACATGTGTTTATCTTGTTCTTTTACTTTAAACACAGTTTATTTAGATTTGTAACATTTTTTTGGCTTTAAGAAAATTGTTGCATTAAGCTATAATATCTTGTCCTGAAAGAACCACAAATTATAATAGTAATGAACAAATGATAATAGTAATTAACAAATTATAATAGTAACTAACAAATCATAATAGTGACTTTTTATATATAAGCAAATGATAATAGTAACACACAAACTAATAGTAACTTACAAATCATAATCGTAACTAACAAATCATGATGGCAACTAACAAATTATAATAGTAACTAACAAATTATGATAGTAACTAACAAATCATAATAGTAACTATATAGATATACAAACAAATGATTAAAGTGACCAACAAATGATAACAGTAACTAACAAATCATGATAGTAACTAACAAATCATAATAGTAACTATGTATATATACAAACAAATGATAATAGTGACCAACAAATGATAATAGTAACTAACAAGAAAGAGAAACCCATGACCATTCAGCACAAGAGGAATATTGCTTATGTTATTACAAAACTCAGAAGGAACTATCAATATTACTATAAAACATAACCAAGAGGAACTACAATTATTTCAGTGTTTTATCTGTAGTTTAATGTATTTCAAAGTAATTTGAAAAATCATTTTGATATTTATTTAAAGTCTTCCTTTATTCTCATTGGATGACAGACAACTTATTACAAAAATGTGAGGAAGCATACCTTCACAGACACTAATTTAATTTTCGAGTGAATATTGATTTGTTGAACTGTAACATTCAAGCCTTTCATTGCGACTTGTTCCTGGAGGCAGGGTTTAGGAAACGTGTGATATTTCTTTGTCTGGCCTGATTGTGTAGGTGTGATCACTTGTCAGTTGTGGTGTCAACCTCTCTACACCCGTAATTTAGCCCGCGACAATCTCAGCCTTCAATTTGTACCAGTAATTACAGATAAAGCCTTACCGTGGCCTGTCTTTGTGAACAGACTCCGAAGGTCTAACTCATACTGCAGAGCAAACTGCATAACTATTACAGGAATTCCGGAGGTTTATTCGGGTGATACAGGATCGAGTGGACTAGACATGCCGCCCCACATTGATATAATCCCGTTATTTTAAACATTCTTGTATCATTTTCCAATCAGTTTCCGTAATGTCTGACTTAAGGAATGTTTATTTTAGTAAAGTTATTGCAAAAAACAAATCTGGTTTATTCACACCCAATTACATGCTTGATATGTGACTAATTTGTTCTTGTGTCTTTGCTGAATTGTTGATATGATTGTCTTTTTAATTTCTTAGACAGTAATACCTGGTATGCATGCATGCACCCATTTTCAGTAACTGGTCTTTTAATGCTAATTCCTAATCAACAGATCTCATTGTGGAGGGGGGAGGGATGATTAGCTTTGTTTTCCAGAGAGGGATCATGTCCCCTAAATTGGTTTGGTGTGGTATCCTTATAAGGACCATATGTGTCAGTATTGTGCAGGTGCATAGCAATCGTGTTAAGCCCTGATGGGTACACTTTAGAGGTCACATAAGGGTGACTGTTTATAATGGGTAAGAGAACAATATATCTTAATATCTCTATCCCTATGGGACAAGTTATCTCCCCTTTTTACTTCTTTTTCAGGTCCCCAGATTCTCAGATTTAAATTTTTTTTATTTCAGTCAAAAATACAAACAGATAAAAAGGTGTGCTTGAGATGACATTTCAAGAGAGTAGGATAGGTCAGTTTCAGTATGAATAGTGCTAGAAATCAGCAGATAATGATATATGCTGGATTATTGTTTCAGTATGAATAGGTGTATTGCAGTATTGTTTCAGTATTAACTGGTGTATTGCAGTATTTCATTATGACTGTTTTGATGTTTTAGGTAATGGTTAAGTATGAGCAACTGCACTGGGATATTGTTTCTATAAGAAAATAAATTTTCAGATATTATTTGAGCATGTGGACTGGACTATTGTCACCATCAGCCCAATTTCAATCTTTTATTTGATCAGTTCCTATAATTGTGTTGAATGCCATGGAAGGTGGAATATTATAAGTTGAACATTAGATTTGGTTTATTACTTTGAAACATTCACAGCAAATAGAAATGGAGTCGACTAGAAATGGAGTCATTCAGGTCTCAGTTGGTACCTGCGGCATGTGACTTATTCATACATTTGTTTGTATCTCTGTATTGCACCACCATTTTGCGAAGTTTGCCCGCCTGATTAGGAATTATACCTCTGTAAATGTTCTGTACAGTGAAGTCTTCTGTTCACTTTAATATGTGTTTTGAGTGCAGATTCAGTTATAGAGTTATTTTAGTGGAAGTTGACTCCTGCAGTGATGTATGGCATTAAGCTGTGATTTATACTGCAAGGTGTTTGGTGGACAGACCTGCTGAGCAAACAATTGTGTTTTAGTCTGTCTACTGTGTATAAGAATGTGACCAGCTATAGGAGCAAGAATTTCATTCAGGAGATAAGTCATCAAAAATAGAGTACCGTAAATGTTCATCAGTTCACAAAGAAGTATGTACCTTGCAATAAAGTTTAATGGAACTTTGTACACTCGATCAGTTACCTTTTATCTGTGCACCTAGTTTTGTTGGTTTTCTTTTTGTTTTGGGTTGTTTTTGCAGAGTTCTTGCCCTTCTAGAAGATTATTTTGAAACTTTTCAATTTGAATGTCATACACATTATTTCATTGAACATATTGATTATGTCAAAATTAATGTTTATGACATCATTGGTATAAGACTTACAGAGACAAGGGAGATAACTCATCTCACAAAGACAAAAGGGAGATAACTCATCTCACAAAGACACTATAGTGTAATAAGGGTTAGCTGATGATAGGTGCTAATACAAGATATAAGGTTATTGCAAAATTGCAAATGGTCAGAGGTCAAATGGTCATCACACTATACCATACTTCAGTATTATAAAAAGAATGATAAGCATTTCTGAAAGAAAGAAAGTGAAGGACTGGATACCAAGACTGGCCCATCTCGCTCTATTTTCATTTCATTAAAAGCTGAGTGTTCCTTTGCTTTCCTTAATTACTGATGTGGGGAGGAGAAGGCTGACTCACAGTTTATTTGTCCCTATTTACGGCCAGTCCTGGACGTGATCTTAGTGCTGTCGTGGGAGTTTACATACTTATCATTCAGAGTGCTATAACATTTATAGCATGTAGGTATAGAATCGTTTCTCATCCTCTTAAAGAGCAGAACTTGTTACATATCAATAAATCCCAAATTACAGGTAAGTGTCCCGATTCTGGCACCACTTTTCTGTGTCTCCGAGAAAAACAGGATCATTTGTGGTCTGAGCAACCTTGCTGGTATTTCCTGGTGACCACAAGCATCCTGAAGGAATGCTGGGTTGCCATCAGAGATGGAGACATGATGTATTTTCATTAGTGTATTAGTTGTCCAAGTGACAAATTCCAAACTCCCACTGTCACTGGGTTTATGTCCAATCCAATGTTGATGGTCATTTTATGTTGGCTACATAGGCACAACACACAACATGAAAACTTGCACTGCTGACCAAGCAATACAAGATCTCTTGGAAAGAATTTGTTTATCATATACTTCGGCTATTGTTCGGTAAATTATATTCGCATACCTTTGTCATAGCTGCCAAACTTTAGGGAGGAAATAATGGTAGGTGTCTTCACATTTCCCATGAACTCTGTCGCAAATGTGTGATGGCATATTTCTATTGTCATCAGTGACACAGACTTTATTCAGCGGTTGTAGAGTCAGCTTTCTGCTGCTGAATTGCTAACAAGGCCTACTGCGATTTAAAATATTCAAATGGAACATGATAAATAGTAGAATTAGTCTGGTGTATCTAATGAATCTAAATGCACCTGTATTACCTACTGAAAGTGTGCAGTACACTGAATGGTTCAGTGTTACCTGTATTACTTACTGAAAGTGTGCAGTACACTGAATGGGTCAGTGTTACCTGTATTACTTACTGAAAGTGTGCAGTACACTGAATGGGTCAGTGTGACCTGTATTACTTACTGAAAGGTAGCAGTACACTGAATGGGTCAGTGTTACCTGTATTACTTACTGAAAGTGTGCAGTACACAGAATGGGTCAGTGTGACCTGTATTACTTACTGAAAGTGTGCAGTACACAGAATGGGTCAGTGTGACCTGTATTACTTACTGAAAGTGTGCAGTACACTGAATGGGTCAGTGTTACCTGTATTACTTACTGAAAGTGTGCAGTACACAGAATGGGTCAGTGTAACCTGTATTTGTAGATCATCGGTCAGTTAGATTTATTCCGGTGAAACCACCTCAAGGTTTACACATTACCCCTGAATACATATGTGAACTCTTCCATTTAGTTCATTATGAAATTTCAGGAATGCATCAGTTAAACTGATAAGATTGTTGAAAAAACGATAAAGAAATTGTTAACATTGACAATTTCAAGAGTTTGGGCCCATCTTTAACTGATTTTCTCCTATGCTACATATAGAAACATCCTAAACACTATACGCGATGTGCGCATGTGCGGCGATGGCGGTCAATTTTTTCTAGCGGAGAAGGATAGAATTCATTCTTTTATGATTTTTAAATTATTTTAAAGTATTTGAATACAAATAATGGTGAAATCAAAACTACGAATGTGTGATGTGCAGGATGGTTATACTATATTAGCCGAATCCTTTATGATGGACATGATTTTGAAGGATTTTTGTGCACCGGCCAGAACTTTTTTCCTGCGATTCTTCATTCGCCGCTTGTAACAGTCGGGACCTTATGGTGGAAATATCCTATTATTATATTCAATGACTTCATCGAGTGTGATAAACGAATATTTTTTAAGATTTTGGCAGTAAAGTTACTGTCTGAGAAGTTCCTCAGGACTTTGACTTGGTTGTATTTGGCGGTCAGTGGCGGCGCCATTTCTATTGACTTGATACAGACACATTATTCGTCAGTGCTGATACGAGATATTGCAGTGTGAAACTGAGTTACAGAAAGTGTTCTTTGGGATTTTTTTTTTTTTTAAATAAAAACAGAAAAACATTGGTCACGTGCCCACGAGACTTTGCGTGACCGGATACAAGATGGCGTCCATTGGGGAAAAAAATTCGAGGAGCACTCGTTCTGGTAGCAAATCTGCTCCACCAAACAAAGTTAAGTGTGTATTTTGCAATATAAACATTGATGAAGAAAAGCCCGCATTACGTTGTGATAACTGTAAGTCATGGGTGTGCCTTAACTGCACCAGACTGCCCAAGTCTTTGTACTCAGAACTTGTGAAATGTGATGATAAGGATAGCGACATTGAATGGTCGTGCAGAGTATGCAGATCAACTAAATCGGATCTCAAGAGTATTAGTGCTACCCTTGTAGACTTGAAAGAGTCGTGCGATTTTAGATTATCAAAAGTAGAGGACAGACTATCTAACTTAGAATGTACAGTTAAAGATACTGTTCAGTCGGAGGTTGAGAAAGCAAAAAGTGGCATTGCAGATACTGTAAAAAATGAACTAGCTGCTACTGTAGAGCAGATTGTTGAGTCGCGCATCAAAGAGATTGAGGATAGAAAGAATAGGTCACAGAACTTAATTTTTTTCAAGATGAAAATGTCTGACTCCAGTGAAGCTAGTGTTCGCAAACAACACGATGTGGACTTGTTACAGGAGCTTTTCAGTTTAATTTGCCCAGGAAAAGGCGATCTAAGTATCAAATCGTGCTTTAGACTCATAAATAAGAGAAACCGTTCTAATGATGGTGATGTACCCCCTTTGAAAGTTGTGCTAAACTCCAAAGATCAAAGGAGGCAACTATTGCTGAACTCTAGGAATATTCCTTCCATTCATAATGATCTGCTAAAAAACATTATCATTGTGCGCGATCTTACCGTCGAACAGAGAAAAGCAAACAAAGAGGCAGAAGCCGAAAGAAAAGGACGTTCTAACAACGGGGAAAGGGTAACCACACGTTTCGGTGAAGTGGTAGATGACCAACGTCCCCAGGACGACTCTTTTCGCGACTAAAGTTGGAAAGTCAGTTTTTAACCATGTAAATAGGGAAGATGCGTCTTTTTTAAAAATATTTTATGGGAATTTAGATAGTGGATTGATGAATAAGAAAGATGAACTTTCAGTCATTATTCAGGAGAGGAACCCAGATATTTTGATATTCAATGAGGTACTACCAAAAAGGAATAGGGTTAAAAAGAAGCTATCATCCAAAGACTTCAGTATTGATGGTTACGATTTCATTATCCGCTCAACTACAGAGGGAAGAGGAGTGATTTTATATTATAAACAGTTTTTAATTGTTAATACAGTCGAGATGTTGAACAATTTTGATTATCAGGAATCTATCTGGATCCGAATTCAACTTAAAGGAAGTGATAGTCTGCTGATTGGCAATTTATATCGGAGTCCTTCATCTTCGATGGAAAACAACAAGTCTCTTAATGAACTTATTACTAACGCAGTGAACATGAAAGATTCTCATATTCTTTTGGTGGGAGATTTTAACTACGGGAGTTTAAACTGGGAGCTGCTTCAAACATCGGACAACATAGATCACTGTTCATCTCTGTTTATGGAGACTATCAAAGACTTGTTTTTGTATCAGCATGTGGGAACAAATACCAGACACAGGGTGGGACAATCACCGTCGCGGCTAGACCTGATTTTTTCTAACGAACTTGGTATGATAAACGATCTAGAATATTTGCCGCCTGTTGGTGCTAGCGACCATACTAGTCTGCTGTTTGATTTCATCTGTTATACAGAGGGAAGGTCCACAGATGAGCCTCGTCCAAACTTCTTTAAGGGTGATTACTCTGCCATGAGGAATAGCTTAAGTCAGTTTTCATGGGACACCATAGAGAACGATAATATTGAACTTTTTTGGGAAAACTTTCTACAGACTATTAATACATCTATTAACAAACATGTTCCAAAGGTGAAATCTTCAAGTAAGTCAAAGAAAAAGCCATGTCTCAACAAGGAGGCATTAGTAGCTGTTCAGTTGAAGAAAAAAGCTTGGAAATCATATTCCATGTGTAGGACAAAGCAGAAGTTTCAATTATATGCAGAAACCCGTAATAAAGCAACACGTGCTTGTAGGAACGCCAAGATCAACTTTGAAAGAGAGTTAGTTAACAACATTAAATCTGACGCTAAGTCTTTTTGGAACTATGTTCGTTCTCAGTCCAAAACACGTACTGGAATAAGTGACCTTGAGAGTAATGATGGAACACTTACATCTTCTGACACACAGAAAGCTGAACTGTTAAACTCATTTTTTGCTAGTGTTTTCACTGAGGAGGATACTTCCAACATACCAGTTATTAGCAACAGTCATGTAAATGAAACCACTGAATCAATAGTTATAACTACAGACCAAGTGACTAAAAAACTGAGATCATTGAATACTTCTAAGTCTCCGGGCATAGATAACATTCATCCTCTGTTACTGAAAGAGTGTAGCGAAGAAATTGGTGGGACTTTGGCGAATTTATTTAACCAATCGATACAGAGCGAAACTCTACCTGATTTATGGAAGAAAGCCCAGGTGACTCCACTTTTTAAGAAAGGAAACAAACATTTATGTTCCAACTACAGACCAGTTAGTCTAACAGTGATTTTATGCAAGATTTTAGAAACATTTGTTCGTGATGCTATTATGGCACATATGGAAAATAACAACTTGTTTACATCATATCAACACGGTTTTAGACAAAAACACTCTTGTGTAACACAACTATTAGAAGTAGTCGAAGAATGGTCAGATATACTTGAAAAGGGCGGATCCATCGACTGTATTTACCTAGACTTTGCTAAGGCCTTTGATACTGTTCCTTATCAAAGGCTATTAGAGAAACTATACTCCTACGGAATTAGAGGACATCTACAGGGTTGGATAAGAGCTTTTCTTCATAACCGTCAGCAACAAGTTAGAGTTGGCGCGTCTCACTCAAGCTGGGTACCAGTTAAAAGCGGAATACCACAAGGCAGCGTCTTAGGACCAACATTATTTCTAATCTATATTAACGACCTTCCAAACGTTGTGAGTAACATTGTAAAGCTCTTCGCCGACGATACCAAAATATACAGACAAATTAGCAATCCAAGTGATACTCAAAGTGTTCAGGATGACTTGAATTCCCTGGAGACGTGGTCAAATACATGGCTTCTTCGCTTTAATGCATCAAAATGCAAATGTATGCATCTCGGGAAAGATAACCCAAATCACCAGTATGTTATGTCCAGCACAGATATTGAGAATATTAAGCAAGAAAAGGACTTGGGTGTGTCTTTTGACAACGAACTTAAATTTAACGAACATATTGCCCTTAAGGTGAAGAAAGCAAATCAAGCTGTCGGAATGATAAGGAACACTTTTACCTGTATGGATATTGATATTTTTATACCACTCTACAAGAGTTTTGTCAGACCTCACCTAGAATATGCATGTGTTATATGGTCACCAACATACAGAAAGGATATTGTGGCAATTGAAAATGTACAACGTCGGGCAACAAGAATGGTAACAGGCCTTAAAGACCTATCATACGAAGAGAGACTTAAGAAACTTGGACTTCCAACTCTTTATTATCGAAGAGACCGTGCTGACATGATTCAGATCTTCAAGATCATGAGAAAGTTTGAAACTGTTACACTAAATAACGTCAACATAGCATCCAACTCAAATCGGGGACATAAATATAAACTTTCGGAAAACTTCACGAAAACTAGGTTTGGTCAGAATAGATTCTCCAACCGGATTGTTAACAACTGGAACACTTTATCAAGTTGTACAGCAGAAGCAAAGTCTGTGAACATTTTTAAGAGTAATTTAAATACTGACTGGAAAAGAAAAGACAATAAGTTCAATATCTGAGAAGGAAGAAAGAATAAGTTTTCAAACAGTGGACTAATTGATGAATAGGAAATGGGGGTTCTGCATCAATCCGTCCCTCCCTCTTTATTTATAGTAAATCCCTCCCTGGCGGGATGGATCGGTGAGGGACCAGTGAGGGATGAGGGATGACCTACTTAGTGACATGGTCATTTATAGGATGATGTAATCTGAGGATCATGCAAATTAGCAGTAGTGACCAGTGTGAGGGATATACATTGCATCAGGTTTATTTATAGCCCAACCGATTCGGACCGCTTCCTTACTAGTGCTATAGCTGGGACGACGCCATGGTTATTTTAAGCCCGTAGTGGGTTTTCCCGATTTGTGGCTATTAAACACCTTTACTTACAAAAGCCTCATCAGTTGTAGACAAACAATCGAGGTGTACGGACGTATTATACACAGTAGGAACTAAAAGGTTTACAGATTGTGCGAAAACTAGTGAAACAAGTCGACCAGAAATTTACCTGGAGTCATTATCTCTCAGACAGGTGAGGCATCGACATCGGGCTCATACACCACCGTAGCAGACGACTTTTGTTGAAAGCAGTCAAGCAGAAATTTACCTGTACAGTTTCATTATCTCGCTGACTGTCAAGGTGAATACATCGCTCTGTATACATACACACAAGCGGCCTACAGTGAAGGTGTATGTGATATCCACCTTATCAAGATGGACAGACGTGAGATGTACAACATACAGACGGTAGCACAATTAGATGACTGGGCGGCGCGTAATACCTTATCTACTAACGCGGACACGGAGCTGAGTCTCCGCCGTCTCACCCTCCTTGCCGATCAACTCAACGCCCCATCAAGTACCGAAAAGCAAATATCGCAAAACAGGTGTTTAGAATGTGATAAGGTCTTCAAACAAAAATCGCATTTACTCAGACACGCCAGAACATTTCACGGCGATTCGACAAAATATACATGCACGCACTGTGAAGCAACGTTTAACCGAAAAGACAACTTCAATCGTCATCTAAAATCTCACAAGGAGAATACACCACCAAACAAGAAAAGAAAAGTCAATGAAATACTAGACAGCAGCCCTTCAGAAACCCCGAAGAGACAATGTACCAGCAAAAGCGGTGACAATATTAATGGCAAAGTCAACAATACACCTGCTGAAGGCAAATGTATTTGGTGTTCGCGGGTGAAACATCTACTCCCGGGGAAGAGATTCTGCGCGCCGTGTGGAGAACAGGGGAGAGAATGTAACTGGTGCCACCGCCCTCTACCGGAAAGGTTTTATGGCAAGCGGACGGATGTCTGTGAAAGATGTCTGACACGAAGAGAAGCCTGGACAAACCGTCAACAACATGGAGGAAGAGTGGAGGCACTAGACGGAACGGCTCAGACAGAAACCATTGATCCAAATCCGGGAAATCTTTGGGACGTTCTACAATTGTTTAGTGACAACCAGCAGTCGATTAAAGACATTTTAGAAGAAAGACTACAAAAGATCAAAGGTATGAAATGGTTTCTCACACTTTTTGTGAAGTTTGTAAAGTATGACCAAAATAACGAACCTATCTATGCCGAACCTACATTTAGGTCGATAAATTTAGCATGTACAAATATTTCCCAGCTACCGGAACAACTGGCCGAGGCTTTCCGCCACTTACACAATGCATATCAAAACTTTGAGCGGGATGGGAGTGGGTGGACGATAGACAAAATTCTAAAACTCGAAATCAACACCGTAGAATACACACCATTAGAGGGTAGTAGCTACATTCCCCTCCCATTAAAACTTCAAAAGAAAAAAGCCGTTCTTAACATACAAAACAAAGATCAAAAATGTTTCCTGTGGTCAGTCCTTGCAGATATCCACCCCGTATCACGTGCTGACAATGCAGTGCGTGTGACGCATTATACGCAGTATGAGAATGAGTTGGACTTAACTGACATTGATTTCCCTGTTCCCCTGTCTCAAGTATCGAAATTTGAAAAACAAAACGACATATCCGTCAATGTGTTTGGCTTAGAAGGAGACGAAGTGTATCCATTACACGTGACTGACTTACGCGGCGCAAACAGACACGTGAACCTTCTTCTATTCTCTAAAGGGGAAAGCAGACATTACTGTCTCGTGAGAAATTTGAGCCGTTTGTTAGGTGACCGCACTGCGCATAAATGTCAAACATTTTACTGTAATTATTGCCTCCATGGTTATACAACACAACAGCTTTTAGACGACCATGTCCCGTACTGCTCCCCCCACGGTCCTCAGAAACTAAGCTTTCCGAAAAAAGAAGAACATCAATGGGTCAAATTTAATCAAATTCATAAACAACTCAAAGTTCCCTTTGTGATCTATGCTGACTTTGAAAGCTTTGTACGACCCATCAGTTCATGTGAACCAAATCCAGACAAATCATCAACGACCCGGTATCAAAAACACGAACCTTGTGGCTTTTCATACATGGTAAAATGTTCATCCGACGAACTATCAAAAACGGCTAAGGTCTATAGAGGTCCCGACGTAGTTGACAAGTTTTTCGAACAATTGATTCAAGAAGAGGAAAGCATTTGTGAAATTTTAGAAAACGTCAAACCCATGAATTTGACTGTGAATGAAGAAAATTCCTTTCAAAATGCTACAACATGTCACATCTGTAAAAAGGAATTAGGGGAAGACAGGGTACGTGACCACGATCATTTAAATGGGGCATTTCGCGGTGCCAGTCATAGTCATTGTAACTTTCAGTTACAGTTTCGACAGGGAAAGAGATCTCAGGGGTCAAAATTTTACATCCCTGTGGTATTTCATAACTTACGAGGTTACGATATGCATCTGTTGATGGAATCGGCGGGAAAATTCAAATCAAAGCCATTATCGTGCATACCAAACAATATGGAGAAATACATGTCTTTCTCGCTGGGGAATCTGAGATTCATCGATTCTTTGCAATTTCTAAATGCCCCACTAGACACATTGGTGTCAAATTTGGCAGTTGAAGGAGTAGATAAATTCCCAAACTTGTCGAAACACTTTCACAAAGAGGAGCATCTCAAACTTCTTCTTCGAAAGGGGGTTTACCCATACGATTTCGCAACAACACCAGAAAGATTCGATGAAAACAAATTACCTGGTAAAGATCAGTTTTATAATAAACTAGCAGAGACTAATTTGTCCGACGCAGATTATAGACATGCGCAATCGGTCTGGCACGCCTTCGACATGACATGCTTTGGCGAGTACCATGACCTTTACCTAAAAACAGATGTGTTGCTATTAGCTGATGTGTTCGAGAACTTTCGCTCCATCAGTCTAGACTATTATCATTTAGACCCCGCACATTACTACACGGCGCCTGGATTTTCGTGGGAGGCAATGTTAAAAATGACAGGAGTAGAACTTCAACTTCTTGACGATATTGACATGGTACTGATGGTTGAAAAGGGTATTCGCGGCGGTGTCTCTATGATTTCAAAAAAGTTTGCGCAAGCCAATAACCCCGAGGCCCCAGATTACGACCTGTCGAAACCAAATACTTGGCTCACATACCTTGATATGAATAATCTGTACGGTACGAGTATGTCTGAATCCCTACCTGAAAAAGACTTTGCGTGGTTGACAACCGAACAAATCACACAATTTGACGTTTCTAAAATCGATGACGACGCGGAAACCGGATACATTTTAGAAGTTGACCTTGAGTACCCGGAGCATTTGCACGACAGACACAATGACTATCCCTTAGCCCCCGAAAACATGGACATTACGAAGGATATGCTCTCTCAAGATTCTCAAAAGCTTCGAAAAAAATTGAATATCAAAGGGAAACCGTCTAGAAAATTAGTTCCGAATCTTGGCTTTAAGCAACAATATGTCCTCCATTATCGAAATCTGAAATATTATCTTGCTAAAGGCATGGTCCTCACGAAGATTCATCGAGCTATTGAATTTACTCAATCTGCTTGGCTGAAGCCTTACATTGATTTTAACACCGCAAAAAGAATGCTTGCCAAGAACGATTTCGAGAAGGACTTCTTCAAACTAATGAACAACTCAGTATTTGGCAAAACAATGGAAAACATGCGAAAACGAGTTTCAGTGGAACTTGTCAATACACCAAAACGACTCAGAAAAGTCTGTGCCAAGCCAAACTTTCAGTCTTTCAAAATCTTTAACGAAGATCTTGTAGCTGTGAACATGAAGAAAACAAACATTGTTTTAAATCGACCGATTTATGCAGGGTTCTGTATTCTAGAGATTTCCAAGATATTCATGTATCAGTTCCATTATGATTTCATCAAACAAAAGTATGGGTCAAAAGCAGAATTATTATTCACTGACACCGACTCTCTCGCTTACTGTATAGAAACACCTGACTGGTACAGAGACATGTACGACAACGCTGACCTGTTTGACACTAGCAATTACCCAAAGGACAGTCCAATATTCAGCATGAAAAACTGTAAAGTCCTCGGTAAAATGAAAGACGAATGTAAAGGTCAAGTCATGGATCAGTTCGTCGGATTAAAACCAAAAATGTATAGCCTGACATGTGGGGGTATAGAGAAACGTACGGCCAAGGGGGTTAAGAAGAGTGTCATCGAAAAGCAGCTAAGGCATCATGCATACGTACAATGTCTTTCTGAACAAAGCAGTTGTAAACATAAAATGAATCTTATACGTAGTTTCGATCACCAACTCTACAGCATCACCGTGAACAAGACCAGTTTGTCTCCTTACGACGACAAACGATATTTCACTGGCATAGAAAGTTTGGCTTACGGTCATTATAAAATTTCACAGTGATGAACCATTTCATACATTTGACATGTAATCTGATATTTTATGGTGTAATCATTTGTACAGCTACACATTTATATATAGGTATATGTGTGTGTCCATTTAGTTTCACAAAGTGTTCATGTTAAACAATACTTGATGGTTGTAGATAAGATGTTCATTAAGTTTAAAATCTGTCGTCAGATAAGAGACTATTATAATTATATAAGTCAATGCGTCAATGATAAAAGTATCTAATTCTGAGTTTGTATATCATGATACCTTTTAATATTCGTAATAAAGTTATTAAATGTCGATCAATACTTTTTGTTTTCTATTGTATCAATACAGAACAATGACAACATGAGAGTTTTTACACGTTTTATTTACAGCAAAAATACAGTGTTCGGAATTATTCACACTCTTAAATATATGCACACAAGTGTCACAACTTATGGAATAAAACGGTCAAGTTAAAAAAATATATATATAATTTATTCCTCGGATTCATTATCAGTATCCTCATCGGTTTCGCCTTCGTTCTTCGTTTCATCAGTGTCCTCATTGTCCTCATTGTCAGAACTATCAGAATCAGTATCACTCTCCTCGTCATCATTGTCTGTGATGGAATCTAAATATTCATCAAACTCATATTTATATTTTCTCAATGTCTTTCTGATAGCTTTTTCCTGATCTATACCATTGTCAATGTATCTTTCTATTGTATCCATAATTTTCTCGTGTAGACTAAGATTTCGTACTTGAAGCATGTATGACAAGAGTTTTTCATAAACATCCATGAACTGTTGTATGTCGGCTTCCTTAAGTTTCATGTTTGCTCTTTTTTCTGCTTCTGATTCAGACAACCCTTCCTTCACATACTTGTCCCGCTTCTTCTGCCATTCCTCTTCGTTCCGTTCCTTTGCTATTTGAGCGAATTTCATATACACAATAGGATCTTCCTCTCCCGAAGTCGAATCATCATCGCTGTCGTCCGATAGCATTCTTTCATAACGAATCTTTTTAAGAGGTACAGTTTCATCAACTTCTTCAATCTTCCGCTTTGATGGAAATTGATCGGGACACCAATGCTTAATATGTTTTTGTAGGTCGTGACTGTTTTCAAAAACCAGTCCACAATCATCACATGAATGCATTTTACCTTCCATAGTATTAGAGGAAATCAAATTATTGTTCTCTAGATATTCTGATTTGTTGGGTTGTTTTCTACGGCTGCCGTTGTCTGAATGATCAATTTCTTGCCTCTGTCCGTCAGAATACGTCTGCTCTCCTCGGCTGTCTTTTTCTGAATAAACAACTTCTCGTCTTGAACCCTTTTTATATTCGCTGAACACATTACCACGCAAACGTAATGATTCTGGAGTGGTTGGTTTCAAATCTACCATCAGATAGCCATAAGGGTTAGCAACAGCGTCGTCAAATTGATGTAGGAAATAGTGTGATTTCCCTGGATACATCTGCCTAGCTAAGGTCATGATTTGTTGTCTATCCACTGGATTATTGAACACTATCAAGTAGTGACAGTTCCTTCTTTGTGTGGGATCTTTGTTGTAGTACAGATTTTGATTGATGGCTATGACTGATAGATTCCTATGATGACTGCCTTCCGTAAATAACTCATTAATACGAGGATCTTTTGAAGCTGTAGACATGAGGTCATCTATCACGATAAGGTTTCTGATGTTGATGTCTAGAAACGAGTCCTGTTCTATATCTATAGGGATCCCTTGTATGAATTCTACTGTTGGCAAGACTGTAGATTTAATGACATCATACAGAGGCTGCCATCTTTTGTAAAGCCATATGATTCTCTGTGGAGGAGGTGATATTATGTCTGTGCATTGTTGTAGAAGCATCTTGACTAAAAATGTCTTCCCACAGGATGTAGGTCCGGATACATTGGCTGTGAATGGATGCTTGAAGACAAAATCTTGAGGCAATTTCTGCGACACCCGCGGCACTTGCGGCACTTCTTGCGGCACCTGCGGCACTTCTTGCGACACTTGCGGCACTTGTTGCGGCACCTGCGGCACTTGTTGCGGCACTTCTTTCGGCACCTGCGGCACTTTCTGCGGCACTTGTTGCGGCACTTGTTGCGGCACTTCTTTCGGCACCTGCGGCACTTTCTGCGGCACTTGCGGCACTTGTTGCGGCACCTGCGGCACTTGTTGCGGCACTTGCGGCACTTTCTGCGGCACTTGCGGCACTTGTTGCGGCACCTGCGGCACTTGTTGCGGCACTTGCGGCACCCGCGGCATTTGTTGCTTGGAGATAACATTTCCATCTTTAATTATATGTTTATCTCTCTTATGCCGAAGCAAATCTTGAGCTCGAGAATATTCTTTAGCGCACAAGTTACACCTATGTTTCATTTTGGTCGATGTTAATCCTTCCACGTACGAAACATAAATGACGAGGAAAAGAGTATCTTGGTCTTTTTATACTATCGGCTAAATGTCTTCCATATCACTTTCTTTGATCCAGCTATTAAACTTGTTGGGGTAACCCAGCCACTTTACGTAGACTTCTGATATTCCATTTCTCTTGCGACGTTTCAACACTTTTTCCACTTTGAATAGATCGTCTCTACCTTTACTGACCTTTTGTAGCTCGCTGTTGTAAAACGTTCCTTTAATCGGGTCTCCGTCGTAGTCCACGATTTTGTAGACAGGTATACCCTGGCGGAGGTATCTTGCTTTAATAGTGAAAACTTCTTCTGTCCACTTTTGTTCGTAATCCCGCTGAAAGGTACGTCTGTTACTCGATATTCGTACTACATCTCCTATCTTGAATTTAAATGGTTTTGGGGGATTCTTTTTTCTCGTTGCTTTAGGCTTCTTTGTGTCTACATACATATGTTTCCAAACAAGTGCTTGGTTTGATTTCTTTACATCATCCGGCGATTTACCATCAAGAGCACTGTGGTGTCTTGCATTGTAGTTTCGAACAATGTCTTGTAGAACATCTAAGTAGTGGTGGGTCCGGTTGTGTGTGAAATAACGATACATCAGCGCTTTCAATGTCCTGATTACCCTTTCAGCATAGTTAGCATGAGTGACGTTATGAGTGACGTAATGCCCGACTCCCTCTTTATCTAGGTATTGCTTTACCCATCTATTCTTCCATTCACTACCCGGATCCGACCTGACTTCTTGTGGTTTTCTGCCTTGACCAAAGATATGTTTGAATCCGTCTATGATAGACTGATGTTGTTTATTCTTCAAAGGAACTACCCATAAATGGCGCGAAAACACATCGATGGCAACGAATAAGTACCGCATTCCATCGTTTTCTTTTACAAGGTTGGAAACATCAGCAAGATCCACGTCCCATAATGCATCAATACCTTGAGATATTACTTTTCTAGTCTTAAACTTGTAGCGTAGAGGACGCTGTAAGCTGTAGGCATCGACATCTTGAAGAAATCGACGAATGGCGTGAAGACCAACCTTGTATTTACCAACCTTCCTCAGATATTTATATATTTTCTCGGGGCCTGCGTAACTGATAGGGCTGTTCAGATCGAAATAGATATCTTCCAAGTGTTCTTTCCAACCCATGGTCGACAAATGAATCAATAATCTAGTTTTTGTAAGTTTTATATGCTAATCTGAGGTTACAAACAGCTTGCATACGTTTACCTAACGTATAACATGTTTGTACTTGTCGGGCTATAAATAAACCTGATGCAATGTATATCCCTCACACTGGTCACTACTGCTAATTTGCATGATCCTCAGATTACATCATCCTATAAATGACCATGTCACTAAGTAGGTCATCCCTCATCCCTCACTGGTCCCTCACCGATCCATCCCGCCAGGGAGGGATTTACTATAAATAAAGAGGGAGGGACGGATTGATGCAGAACCCCCATTTCCTATTCATCAACTAATACATCCATCCTGTACATGGCACATGTAAATATGATTTTTTAACCATTCATACGAAGAGATTTAAATTGGGCCAAGACGAGCGATGCTCACAGACGGCCATCAGGATCAAGGTAAATCAAGGTAAATCAAGGTATACCAATTGACCAAATGTGGGCCATTTAGACATATTTTAACTCCTTGGTTTAGACAAAATCAGCTACATTTCCTAAAGAATAGGAGCATATGCAATGCATGTTATACAAACATATGTCCTTAAGGTGGTCTTAATAGAGAGGTTTCACTGTAATCATAATTGAGGAATCAATCTCTAGTATGAATATGATATAGTGTGGTGTAATAAGTTCTGGTTGACGATTTCATAGATTTATGATAAATTGTTTTGATTGAGAATGAGGTACCAGTATGGTTTAATTTGGTAAACAATGGGAAGAGCCTGGGAGCTGTACTCCTGTATATATACTAGACCTACAAGGAGTCGTGGAGGTCTAGGTTGTAGAGAGGGTTGGTACTCTATACTCCTGTATATATACTAGACCTACAAGGAGTCGTGGAGGTCTAGGTTGTAGAGAGGGTTGGTACTCTATACTCCTGTATATATACTAGACTTCCAAGGAGTCTTGGAGGTCTAGGTTGTAGAGAGGGTTGGTACTCTATACTCCTGTTTGTATACTAGATCTACAGGTCTAGGTTGTAGAGAGGGTTGGTACTCTATACTCCTGTATATATACTAGACTTACAAGGAGTCGTGGAGGTCTAGGTTGTAGACAGGGTCGGTACTCTATACTCCTGTATATATACTAGACCTACAAGGAGTCGTGGAGGTCTAGGTTGTAGAGAGGGTCGGTACTCCTGTATATATACTAGATCTACAGGTCTAGGTTGTAGAGAGGTTCGGTACTCAGTGCTCCTGTATATATACTAGACCTACAGGTCTAGGTTGTAGACAGGGTTGGTACTCTGTTCTCCTGTTTATATACTAGACCTACAAGGAGTCGTGGAGGGTCGGTACTCCTGTTTATATACTAGACCTACAAGGAGTCGTGGAGGAGATGATTAGAGAGGGTTGTGTTACCAATAGCAAAAGGTGAGCTGGTCACAATGAGCTAGTGATGACAGCCGCATTCCTGGGCCCCTGGGCTCCGGTCCCCTAAAACATTGGATGTAGTTATATGTTTAACCTTATCTCATTGATGTAGACATACATGGTGCATTGCACAGAGGATCAATTTTGAAAAGATTTAACAAAAATAAAACAAGATCACATAGTGGCGTGTAAAAAGCTAAAACTGTAATGCTTGTGTAATTGAATACTGTTCATTGTGCCTTGCGGGTACAATGGGCATGGAATGTGTGCTTGTTCAGGGAGATTACAAGTGTCTTTCATTCCTCTGTCTCTACCACTCAATTTTTCTCTCAAAAAATGCATTGAATGATTTGTGTGGTTTGACTAGCTGTAGTGGGCAGAGGGTTGGCACCGGACCGGTGTTACAGGGATGAAATGGTCGTAACTGGGGCTGGAATTTTAATGCATTTGATTCTGAAAGAACAGGAAGTATTATTGTTGCAATTTGTCCAGGGATCAGATGTTGGCGGAATCCATCAAATCACAGTCCCCCTCTGTCCAAGTAGGGCTGGCTAGCTACTGCTAGTTCTACTGCTGCCAGATAAACGGCCACACTGACAGGATCATTGAGAGGGAGGGGGATATTTTTAGGGTATTCTTTTGTGCATCCAGCATCCAATGTGTGGTCAAGAGCAGATAAGGTCTGCAGGTCAAACGCCCCGAGGTCAGGGGTCAACCGTTGTTACTGCCCGCTGCCCAGAGATAAATCTGTAAATCTTCAAGTTAAAA
Source organism: Mimachlamys varia (assembly GCA_947623455.1). Classification (NCBI taxonomy): domain Eukaryota; kingdom Metazoa; phylum Mollusca; class Bivalvia; order Pectinida; family Pectinidae; genus Mimachlamys; species Mimachlamys varia. The sequence goes on along the minus strand of OX392531.1, from coordinate 35,612,398 downwards.
GTTTTATTGTCCGTCACTTGTGTATTCTTGGTCGCATATTTGGAAGGATTTAACAGACAAAGTAACATGGAGGATAAAATAACAAACACAGAAATGTAATTCTGAGTCAGATAAATGTATTTTTTGAGTTGAATTTTAATATTTGAGAATTAACCTGTCCTTGAAAGTCTACATTCCATTTAAGTATTACTATTACATGGGGCCTATTATACCTTCTCACAATCTTGATACAAAGATCATGTAGCTAGTGCAGTCGTAGGTAATTGATATTATACAAGTCAATTAATCACCAAACACTATCACCTTGATACTTACATAACATGCACATTTAGAAAGCGGAATTTATTTTCAATGCACCTTTTCTTCTCGTATTTTTTAAGTCGTGTTTTATGATAATGGAAAGAATGTGGCAATAAGGTGTATTGAAGCACAGCTCTGAGAAAATAGTTGAACGGACATGCACATCATCTCAAGTGTACATGGATTTAGTTTCTTTGCCTGTGTAGCTGTACATGATGGCCTCTCCACTTAACATACTAGGTAGGATCAGACTGGTACTAATCAAAGGTAGGCAGCCTCCCACAGTCTCACAGGCTTACCCTAAAACAAAGCAACACTCAAGGATTTTATGTACATCTTCTATCAAATAAACCATGTCCAGATTCAAAGTTGTCCATTTAGATCATCAATCTTGAAGATATCAATATTTTCTCTGTGATTTGTAGATCTAAAACCTACTTTGTGTTAAGCTTATCATTGGTAAGACTGGTAGGGGAGATATCTGGGTTATCTATTGGTATTGATAGTCGGGGCTGAGGGCCACAGTGTTACTGGGTGCACCACAATACCTTAGATCATACTGAAGTAAGGACCCTGTCCATTCATCACTGCTTATAACCCTTTAACAAATATGTGTAATTTGTCACGTTATCCTAGGTCACCAGGCCCTTTCAGTCCCTGTTAAAGGTTTTATCAGCCATTGTCATTCAACCCACATCCAGTATGTTGACATAAGCTATAAGGTGTTTTAAGGTATTTCTTACAAACTCCCTAGTCACTTTATCTACTCCTTGTTGCCTATTTCACACAAAAATTCTTTTAACAGGAATTACATATACTTGATGTAATTTTTCTGCCTTGCTCATTTAGGTCTGTGAAAGAAAGGGGATGCATCCTCATTGGCCGATCTATTGTGATCTTGATGGTTCTCCGTTTCAGATTGATTGCTCCGACCTATTGTTGGGACACAGACCCTCAATACCAGGGCTATAACGGGTTGGGAACACTTTGATGATCCCCTATCAGGTATCCACCTGGGTGGGGACTTTCTGAGCTGGAAAAGCTTAATCGGGTAACTCCATGTCAATTGTAAAAACTCTAATAAACTGCTGTGAAACATATTGCAAATTTCAGTTTATGAACTTTTAAAAAATTTCTTTGAAATTCAAAAGTGTATAGATAATTTCAAGGAGATAAGAACTTGGAACTTTTGTGAAATTCTTGCTGATGAAGATTTTTTTTCTTTCTTGGTGTTAAGCTTAACAATGCTTCGAGTTCATCCCACATATACCGTTATAGCCTTCAAGTGTTTGCCAATGGAACCAACAGCCTCTGATTGGAGATCATTGCATTGAACATTAAAGTTAATCGGGCCATGAAAGACACCAAGTCTTCCCATGATCTTCGGAGATAATCTGAGACAGGCCTCCCTATGTACAAAGTACATATCTCAATTTCTGGTGTTATTAGGGGATAGTTATAGTGACTGTGGGAAAAACGCGTTCATCAGGTGTGGTTATAAGGCTTGTAAACATCTCTCAGTGAGTTTACCTGTGTTCTTATAACAGCATTGTCAGCATTTTCATTGAGATGTCTTAGGCCTAGTTTACAGGATTTTGATTAATGCATTTCAGCAATATTATATTTTGTGTGACATTCGCGAATAGGTAAAAAATGTAAAAAGATACTTATGAAGAACAATTATGAAAATCAATGCCATAAATGATGAAAGTTTATAACCTTTACATTTTCTTATTTTTTGTTTTTATACCATAGAATATAACTGTTCAAGGCCCCATACCATAGAATGTAACTGTTCAAGGTCCCATACCATAGAATATAACTGTTCAAGGCCCCATTCCATATCATATAACTGTTCAAGGCCCCATACCATAGAATATAACTTTGTTCAAGGCCCCATACCATAGAATATAACTGTTCAAGGCCCCATAGTATAGACTGTAACCTTGTTCAAGGCCCCATACCATAAACTATCACCCTGTTAAATGCCCCATACCATAGAATATATAACTGTTCAAGGCCCCATACCATAAAATATAACTGTTCAAAGCCCCATACCATAGAATATTACTTTGCTTAAGGCCCCATACCATAGAATATAACTGTTCAAAGCCCCATACCATAGAATATAACTGTTCAAGGCCCCATTCCATATCATATAACTGTTCAAGGCCCCATACCATAAAACATAACTGTTCAAAGCCCCATACCATAGAATATTACTTTGCTTAAGGCCCCATACCATAGAATATAACTGTTCAAAGCCCCATACCATAGAAAATAAATTGTTCAAGGCCTCTAACCATAGATTATAACTTTGTTCAATGCCCCATACCATAGAATCAATTTTTAGGTCATCTGACCCGAAGGGTCAGGATGACCTATAATCATCATGCTTCGTCCGTCGTCGTGCGCCGTGCGCCGTCCGTAAATTTTTCCATTTAAACATCTTCTTCTCATAAACCAAAAGGCCCATAGACCCAATATTGGGCTTGTGCCATGCTGGGATGAAGGGGTACCAAGTTTGTTCAAACAAATGACCTTGACCTTCATTCAAGGTCACAGGGGCCAAAAAGGTCAAAATCTTTGAACGACTTCTTCTGAATAACCAAAAGGCCCAGAGACCTGATATTGGGCCTGTGTTATGCTGGGATAAAGGGGTACCAAGTTTGTTCAAACAAATGACCTTGACCTTCATTCAAGGTCACAGGGGCCAAAAAGGTCAAAATCTTTTTAAACGACTTCTTCTGAATAACCAAAAGGCCCAGAGACCTAATATTGGGCCTGTGGCATGCTGGGATAAAGGGCTACCAAGTTTGTTCAAACAAATGACCTTGACTTTCATTCAAGGTCACAGGGGCCAAAAAGGTCAAAATCTTTGAACGACTTCTTCTGAATAACCAAAAGGCCCAGAGACCTGATATTGGGCCTGTGTTATGCTGGGATAAAGGGGTACCAAGTTTGTTCAAACAAATGACCTTGACCTTCATTCAAGGTCACAGGGGCCGAAAAGGTCAAAATCTTTTTAAACGACTTCTTCTGAATAACCAAAAGGCCCAGAGACCTGATATTGGTCCTGTGTTATGCTGAGATAAAGGGCTACCAAGTTTGTTCAAAGAAATGACCTTGACCTTCATTCAAGGTCACAGGGGACAAAACGGTCATAATTTTTAAACGACTTCTTCTGAATAACCAAAAGGCCCAGAGACCTAATATTGGGCCTGTGGCATGCTGGGATAAAGGGCTACCAAGTTTGTTCGAACAAATGACCTTGACTTTCATTCAAGGTCACAGGGGCCAAAACGGTCATAATCTTTAAACAACTTCTTCTGAATAACCAAAAGGCCAAGAGACCTGATATTGGGCCTGTGGCATGCTGGGATAAAGGGCTACCAAGTATGTTCAAACAAATGACCTTGACCTTCATTCAAGGTCACAGGGGCCAAAACGGTCATAATCTTTAAACATTTTCTTCTGAATAACCAAAAGGCCCAGAGATCTAATATTGGGCCTGTGGCATGCTGGGATAAAGGGCTACCAAGTTTGTTCAAACAAATGACCTTGACTTTCATTCAAGGTCACAGGGGCCAAAACGGTCATAATCTTTAAACATTTTCTTCTGAATAACCAAAAGGCCCAGATACCTAATATTGGGCCTGTGGCATGCTGGGATAAAGGGCTACCAAGTTTATTCAAAGAAATGACCTTGACTTTCATTCAAGGTCACAGGGGCCAAAACGGTCATAATCTTTAAACAACTTCTTCTGAATAACCAAAAGGCCAAGAGACCTGATATTGGGCCTGTGGCATGCCGGGATAAAGGGCTACCAAGTTTGTTCAAACAAATGACCTTGACTTTCATTCAAGGTCACAGGGGCCAAAACGGTCATAATCTTTAAACATTTTCTTCTGAATAACCAAAAGGCCCAGAGATCTAATATTGGGCCTGTGGCATGCTGGGATAAAGGGCTACCAAGTTTGTTCAAAGAAATGACCTTGACTTTCATTCAAGGTCACTGGGGCCAAAACGGTCATAATCTTTAAACATTTTCTTCTGAATAACCAAAAGGCCCAGATACCTAATATTGGGCCTGTGGCATGCTGGGATAAAGGGCTACCAAGTTTATTCAAAGAAATGACCTTGACTTTCATTCAAGGTCACAGGGGACAAAACGGTCATAATCTTTAAACAACTTCTTCTGAATAACCAAAAGGCCAAGAGACCTGATATTGGGTCTGTGGCATGCTGGGATAAAGGGCTACCAAGTTTGTTCAAACAAATGACCTTGACCTTCATTCAAGGTCACATGGGCCAAAAAGGTCAAAATCTTTGAACGACTTCTTCTGAATAACCAAAAGGCCCAGAGACCTGATATTGGGCCTGTGTTATGCTGGGATAAAGGGGTACCAAGTTTGTTCAAACAAATGACCTTGACCTTCATTCAAGGTCACAGGGGCCGAAAAGGTCAAAATCTTTTTAAACAACTTCTTCTGAATAACCAAAAGGCCCAGAGACCTGATATTGGTCCTGTTTTATGCTGAGATAAAGGGCTACCAAGTTTGTTCAAAGAAATGACCTTGACCTTCATTCAAGGTCACAGGGGACAAAACGGTCATAATTTTTAAACGACTTCTTCTGAATAACCAAAAGGCCCAGAGACCTAATATTGGGCCTGTGGCATGCTGGGATAAAGGAGTACCAAGTTTGTTCAAACAAATGACCTTGACCTTCATTCAAGGTCACAGGGGCCAAAAAGGTCAAAATCTTTGAACGACTTCTTCTGAATAACCAAAAGGCCCAGAGACCTGATATTGGTCCTGTGTTATGCTGAGATAAAGGGCTACCAAGTTTGTTCAAAGAAATGACCTTGACCTTCATTCAAGGTCACAGGGGACAAAACGGTCATAATTTTTAAACGACTTCTTCTGAATAACCAAAAGGCCCAGAGACCTGATATTGGGCCTGTGGCATGCTGGGTTAAGGGCTACCAAGTTTGTTCAAACAAATGACCTTGACTTTCATTCAAGGTCACTGGGGCCAAAACGGTCATAATCTTTAAACATTTTCTGCTGAATAACCAAAAGGCCCAGATACCTAATATTGGGCCTGTGGCATGCTGGGATAAAGGGCTACCAAGTTTATTCAAAGAAATGACCTTGACTTTCATTCAAGGTCACAGGGGCCAAAACGGTCATAATCTTTAAACAACTTCTTCTGAATAACCAAAAGGCCAAGAGACCTGATATTGGGCCTGTGGCATGCTGGGATAAAGGGCTACCAAGTTTGTTCAAACAAATGACCTTGACTTTCATTCAAGGTCACTGGGGCCAAAACGGTCATAATCTTTAAACATTTTCTTCTGAATAACCAAAAGGCCCAGAGATCTAATATTGGGCCTGTGGCATGCTGGGATAAAGGGCTACCAAGTTTGTTCAAACAAATGACCTTGACTTTCATTCAAGGTCACTGAGCCAAAACGGTCATAATCTTTAAACATTTTCTTCTGAATAACCAAAAGGCCCAGATACCTAATATTGGGCCTGTGGCATGCTGGGATAAAGGGCTACCAAGTTTGTTCAAACAAATGACCTTGACTTTCATTCAAGGTCACAGGGGCCAAACCGGTCATAATCTTTAAACAACTTCTTCTGAATAACCAAAAGGCCCAGAGACCTGATATTGGGCCTGTGGCATGCTGGGATAAAGGGCTACCAAGTTTGTTCAAAGAAATGATCTTGACTTTCATTCAAGGTCACTGGGACCAAAACGGTCATAATCTTTAAACAACTTCTTCTGAATAACCAAAAGGCCCAGAGACCTGATATTGGGTCTGTGGCATGCTGGGATAAAGGGCTACCAAGTTTGTTCAAAGAAATGACCTTGACTTTCATTCAAGGTCACTGGGGCCAAAACGGTCATAATATTTAAACATTTTCTTCTGAATAACCAAAAGGCCCAGAGACCTGATATTGGGCCTGTGGCATGCTGGGATAAAGGGCTACCAAGTTTGTTCAAACAAATGACCTTGACCTTCATTCAAGGTCACAGAGGCCAAAACGGTCATAATCTTTAAACAACTTCTTCTGAATAACTAAAAGGCTCAGAGACCTGATATTAGGCCTGTGGCATGCTGGGATAAAGGTCTACCAAGTTTGTTCAAATAAATGACCTTGAACTTCATTCAAGGTCACAGGGGCCAAAAGGGTCAAAATCTTTAAAACAACTTTTTCTGAATAACCAAAAGGCACAGAGATGTGATATTGGGCTTGTGGCATGCTGGGATAAAGGTGTGTCAAGTTTGTTTAAAGAAATGACCCTGACATTCATTCAAGGTCACAGGGGCCAAAAGGGTTTGTTGTCAAGTTTACTCACTAGGAATAAGCTGAAACTTGCCAGAAATGATATCCTGAGATGGTCCCAACAAAGTGTTGTTATTTTTCAAGCCCATCAGAAATCCAAGAAGGCCACTATCTTGAACTTGGCAATCTATACAGGCATATTATAACTTGATTTAATGACTACACTTATTTTCATAGTGATTTTACAATTGGTATAGTCAGATGACCGTTAAGGCCCGTTGGGCCTCTTGTTGATAATATTACTTGATACTGAAGATTTTGCAAATTTCTTGAATTTCAAGTAAAAACAGAGTTTTATAACTCATACAGCTGTTGTTTGAAGTTTTAAACTGTCAACATGCATAAAATTTTGATGGATTTTCCCATAGTTTTTTTTCTCCAAAACATTAATATCTAGATTAAATATTCAAAGTTTCTATTATATGTGTTTTACCTGATGTATGTGGTTGTAATATTTAGAGAGACTATAATACATAGGTACGCTGGGGCCATGGGAAAGGTGCTTACACTTAGATATTCTCACCAACTACACTTCACACTTCAGATGCTGGATAAACGCCAGATTTATAAATCACTGCTAAAATTTAACTTCGACACCTATTTACAGGGTAACATCAGTTTTATGTTTTATTCTTATATTACCAGATAAATGTATAAATTGTTGTTAAATGATCTGTGATTATATGTACATCTGTGTGTGTGATCTAATTCCTCAAGTCATAAGCACAAAACACTATTCCAATCACACATGTCCTTACCTCATAATTATGATGAGATGTCTGGTACTGTTTCTATATAAGGACATTTTGTCTTTGTTTTTCAAGGCTAATTCTCAAGGATAAAAGGTAATAGATTTATAGGATTTGGAGCGTGTATAAACGGGTCTTTACAGTAATCAGCCTTGTGTTGGAATAACAATCGTCAGACAAATTAGTGCTACGACAACTTTGTAAAAATATACCTGTATATAAGAAATGGTATTTGTCAAAGAATGTTTGTTATAAGGACAGAAACGGCACTACCTGTAGGAAATCTTGTTTACCTTGATGGATTTTGTTGACGATATTACAGGGACATGTTAGCAGGGATCAGGAAGATCAAGGCTTATTCTTGTGACTAACAACATATATATGCTAGGCCCAAGGTTTAACTACCAACCTTCACCCTGTCACTTCATTAATACATGCCACAGACGAAACATAATGAAGTATTTTGATCATTCAGATTAGTATAAAGTAATAAGCCATTTTAATGTTCATGAATCTTCCATTTTTTTTCTTCTTCATTAAAGGATCGAGCCACTTTGTTTTATCTTTCCCATCCAAAAATGTTAATTTAGAAAGTAATAGTCACCTTATGAATTTTTCGGCGTTATAGACTTGATAGTCTAATGTCTGTGTGACTAAGCTTGAATTATGTGGCTAATATGAATGTATTTTGGGGTAAAAATTCACCTGAGTTAATAGAACAGTGAATCAGAGTGACTGGCTATATTTTCAGTATGTTCTTATATTAGTTAATGTTGTACCTGTATAGCTCACTTATGTTTGCTGCATACTTTCATTAATCTGTCCCTCATTTAGTCAATTTTTTCCTCAAAATATGCTACTCTAGTCTTTAATATTACTTAATATTTTAGATGTTGCAACTTGAATTTCAAGTAAAGGCAGAGTTTAAAAATTCATACAGCTGTGATTTGAAGTTTTTAAAGATAAAACCAACTTTCTTAATATTTTCTGTCAAAATTTTAAAAATGCATGCATTTTCCTTTAGATCTTTATCTCCAAAACATTAATTTCTCGATTAAATATTCAAAGTTTCTATTATATATGTTTCAGCTGATGTATATAGCTATAATACATAGGTATACTGGGGCCATGGGAAAGGTGCTCATTCTTACTGTTTTCACCTGTAGCTCAAATACGTTTTTCTACAGAAATGTGCTTTCATTAACTCACGTGCCAATCACCTTGGTGAGGCAGCATGTTGTGTATCAAAAGAAGATCACTGGGACCTACATTTTGACCTTTGACCTACATTGAAGAAAAAGTTTGGGCGCTATTTCTTACACTACTTGTCACCAGAACTTCATACTTGGGGTCTGGATTCACCTTGGTAAGACGCTGGTTCATGTATCAAATGTAGGTCACTGTGACCTACATTTAGACCTTTGACCTACATCAAAGAAAAAGTTTGACCAAGCTCTATTTTCTTACTCACTAAAACTTCATACTGGGATTATAGGTCAGCTTTGGTGAGGCAGTCGCCTTCAATGGGGGACTGAAATTCATCAAAATGTTATTCATTTACTGATGAGGAAACAATGTTGGGTGGGTGCATGCAATATGATATCTATAAACCATCAGCAATAATCTTAAGAATTTACCCAAAAATGTCAAAATAATTGAAATACATATTTCAGAAGAAAAAAATATTGTAGATAACTAGATGTATTTGTGCCCAAGGTGACATTGTTTAGAGGCTTGGGACATGGAATGTTGCCACATTGTAAATCAGGTCACTAGCTTACTATATCATGTGTTTAGGTAGTGAAAGATACTGATGATTTTACTTCTATTGGAGGTAAAATTTAACTTGATAAATTGATCCAAAGTTTGTGAGTGATTTCTTCCAATAGAAAATGACAACTATTTACCTACAAATACAACAATTTTCCTGCAAATAGAAAATCATTCGAAAACCTTTTTACTTGCAATTAGAAAATAATTCTACAGCTATTTAACAATCCATAGAAAATCATTCTACAACTATCTAACTATCCATAGAAAACCATTCTACAACTATTTACTTACCCATAGAAAATCATTCTACAGCTATATACTTACCCATACAGTGATCAATCTATGTGCGAGTCCCGAGTCCAGTACTCATAAAATTATGAAAGGACTCCTAGAAATTCTGGAAATACTTCAATTTAACATTGTGGGACCCATAGTTTTTGGCAATGTTTAAAAAAGGACCCATGAAAATAAATTGTAAATTGATCACTGCCCATAGAAAATTATTCTACAACTATTTACCTGCAAAAAGAAAATCACTCTACAACTATTTACCTTCCCATAGAAAATTATTCTACAACTATTTACTTATCCATAGAAAATCATTATACAGCTATTTACCTACCCATAGAAAATCATTATACAGCTATTTAGCTACCCATAGAAAATCATTATACAGCTATTTACCTACCCATAGAAAATCATTATACAGCTATTTACCTACCCATAGAAAATCATTCTACAACTATTTACCTACAAATAGAAAATCATTCTACAACTATTTACCTACAAATAAAAAATCATTCTACAACTATTTACCTACAAATAGAAGATCATTCTACAACTATTTTCTTATCCATAGAAAATAACTTTACAACTACTCCAATTGTACAACTGACTTCTCTCTAAATGTCATTGTGGAAATTTCACATGATTTTAGAGTCTGGTCTGTTCAGTACATGTGTCCTTGGTGCAGTATGTGTATTGCTATTCAGTCAAGTGTAAAGGTCAGGCTTCCATTCTGGCCAAACTGACCAGACACAGACGGGAAAGAGGAACAAAGGTTTTGTTCGTTTCTTGAATTGAGTTAATATATAGTAGCTGTTTGTTTACTGAATTTCCAGGAAAGCAAGTCAAGTATGATGAAATATGCAATAAATTTACAGTAGACTTTTAATTTAAAAATCAAAATAAATGTGACATGAAAGAATTCGCGATGATTTTAACAAAACATACCGAGGCTGCATGTTTGTCATGTGAGAGGGCCAAGGCACTAGGAATTAATTAAATATTCATTAGATGGACAGGTGAGAATGCCGGGCTGGCGACAGGTAAATTGTTGCACTCCGGGGTCCCCTGTTACGGAAACTGAGGATGAAACATGATGATGTACTTTTGCAGTTATTGAAGTTATTCCAAAACAGTTTATCATAGAAATTAGAAAAGGATAGATACCCAATTAATGCTTCATGGGGCGAGGAGGGGGTCATAAAAACTAAGATTGGGTTTTTTTTGGAAGAAATGACATATAAGAAAACATTTTCCAATTCTCTGAATTTAAATTCCAGTCAGCAACTTACAGTCCCTATCCCCAGGAAACTGGGAGGCTCGATTGTTTCCAGTGAGGCAATGTAACTGAATTATCTAATGGGAGACAAGGTAGCTAGATTATCTACTGGGATTAAAGGTAGCTGGATTATCTACTGGGTTAAAAGGTAACTGGATTATCTACTGGGAGTCAAGGTAGCTGGATTATCTACTGGGAGTCAAGGTAGCTGGATTATCTACTGGGAGTCAAGGTAGCTGGATTATCTACTGGGGGCCAATGTAGCTGGATTATCTACTTGGAGACAATGTAGCTAGATTATCTACTGGGATTAAAGGTAGCTGGATTATCTACTGGGAGTCAAGGTAGCTGGATTATCTACTGGGAGTCAAGGTAGCTGGATTATCATCTGGGATTAAAGGTAGCTGGATTATCTACTTGGAGACAATGTAGCTAGATTTTCTACTTGGATAAAAGGTAGCTGGATTATCTACTGGGATGAAAGGTAGCTGGATTATCTACTGGGATTAAAGGTAGCTGGATTATCTACTTGGAGACAATGTAGCTAGATTTTCTACTTGGATAAAAGGTAGCTGGATTATCTACTGGGATGAAAGGTAGCTGGATTATCTACTGGGATTAAAGGTAGCTGGATTATCTACTTGGAGACAATGTAGCTAGATTTTCTACTTGGATAAAAGGTAGCTGGATTATCTATTTGGAGACAAGGTATCTGGATTATCTACTTGGAGTCCAAGTAGCTGGATTATCTACTGGGATAAAAGGTAGATGGATTGTCCACTTGAAAAGAAAGTGACTGTATTATCTACTGAGAACCAAAATGACTGGATAATCTACCAAAATTTGTCAACTTTATCAACTTTAAGGATGTTTTACGTTTAAAAAGAAACTCTTTTGTTTCCTTTTTGATAAATAGGCATGGTACCAAGTCTGCTACCATCACACCCACCTGACCTTCCAATCCAAAACAAGCTCTACTAGGGCTGGAGATGACATCATTTTATGTGACAATTGGATGGCAGGAAGCCAATACTGGAGTGGTTTATAGACCAGTAATGACTGTGCTAGAAATTCATCTCTCTAAGCATTCTCTTTTTATAGAAATAAATGTACATTTCATCAGACCTGATGCACCTATGGTGCTATATTGGGAAATGATCTCTGTAACCACCCGATTAGACTTGCCACCAGCCCCTAAATTGTTTGTGGAGAGAATTCTTGTCTGGGTTTTATTACTAGCTTATCTCCCCCTAGTTTCAGTATTAGAATTTTTATTTAAATAATTCAATATCTATCCAGTCTGGGTCCTACTGGCCTCTGTAACCATCCAATACCTGCTGGGTCCTACTGGCCCCTGTAACCACCCAATACCTGCTGGGTCCTACTGGCCCCTGTAACCACCCAATACCTGCTGTGCCCTACTGGCCCTGTAACCACCCAATACCTGCTGGGTCCTACTGGCCCCTGTAACCACCCAATACCTGCTGGGTCCTACTTGCCCCTGTAACCACCCAATACCTGCTGGGTCCTACTTGCCCCTGTAACCATCCAATACCTGCTGGGTCCTACTGGCCCCTGTAACCACCCAATACCTGCTGGGTCCTACTGGCCGTTGTAACCACCCAATACCTGCTGTGTCCTACTGGCCCCTGTAACCACCCAATACCTCCTGTGTCCTACTGGCCCCTGTAACCACCCAATACCTGCTGGGTCCTACTGGCCTCTGTAACCACCCAATACCTGCTGGGTCCTACCTACTGGCCTCTGTAACCATCCAATACCTGCTGGGTCCTTCATACTGGCCTCCATAACCACCCAATACCTGCTGGGTCCTACTGGCCTCTGTAACCATCCAATACCTGCTGGGTCCTACCTACTGGCCTTTGTAACCACCCAATACCTGCTGGGTCCTACTGGCCTCTGTAACCACCCAATACCTGCTGGGTCCTACTGGCCTCTGTAACCATCCAAGACCTGCTGGGTCCTACTGGCCCCTGTAACCACCCAATACCTGTTGGGTCCTACTGGCCCCTGTAACCACCCAATACCTGCTGGGTCCTACTGGCCTCTGTAACCACCAAATACCTGCTGGGTCCTACTGGCCTCTGTAACCACCCAATACCTGCTGGGTCCTACTGGCCCCTGTAACACCCAATACCTGCTGGGTCCTACTGGCCCCTGTAACCACCCAATACCTGCTGGGTCCTACTGGCCTCTGTAACCACCCAATACCTGCTGGGTCCTACTGGCCCCTGTAACCACCCAATACCTGCTGGGTCCTACTGGCCCCTGTAACCACCCAATACCTGCTGGGTCCTACTGGCCTCTGTAACCACCCAATACCTGCTGGGTCCTACTGGCCTCTGTAACCACCCAATACCTGCTGGGTCCTACTGGCCCCTGTAACCACCCAATGCCTGCTGGGTCCTACTGGCCCCTGTAACCACCCAATACCTGCTGGGTCCTACTGGCCTTTGTAACCACCCAATACCTGCTGGGTCCTACTGGCCTTTGTAACCACCCAATACCTGCTGGGTCCTACTGGCCCCTGTAACCACCCAATACCTGCTGGGTCCTACTGGCCTTTGTAACCACCCAATACCTGCTGGGTCCTACTGGCCCCTGTAACCACCCAATACCTGCTGGGTCCTACTGGCCTTTGTAACCATCCAATACCTGCTGGGTCCTACTGGCCCCTGTAACCATCCAATACCTGCTGGGTCCTACCTACTGGCCTCTGTAACCATCCAATACCTGCTGGGTCCTACTGGCCTCTGTAACCATCCAATACCTGCTGGGTCCTACCTACTGGCCTCTGTAACCATCCAATACCTGCTGGGTCCTTCATACTGGCCTCTGTAACCATCCAATACCTGCTGGGTCCTACCTACTGGCCTCTGTAACCATCCAATACCTGCTGGGTCCTACCTACTGGCCTCTGTAACCATCCAATACCTGCTGGGTCCTACCTACTGGCCTCTGTAACCATCCAATACCTGCTGGGTCCTACCTACTGGCCTCTGTAACCATCCAATACCTGCTGGGTCCTACCTACTGGCCTCTGTAACCACCCAATACCTGCTGGGTCCTACCTACTGGCCTCTGTAACCACCCAATACCTGCTGGGTCCTACTGGCCGTTGTAACCACCCAACACCTGCTGGGTCCTACTTGCCCCTGTAACCACCCAATACCTGCTGGGTCCTACTTGCCCCTGTAATCACCCAACACCTGCTGGGTCCAACTTGCCCCTGTAACCACCCAATACCTGCTGGGTCCTACTGGCCCCTGTAACCACCCAATACCTAGAGGTTCTGCTCTAACTCCTAGTAAACAGTATCTAAGGTGGAATGACCAGATATGTAAAGTTTCTTATCTATACTGCTGACCACATGTCCATCATCAGGTGGACAGGACAAAGCATTTTATGCTAATTACAGAATTTATATGGTCATCTGTCAGAGTTTAAAAACTGTATGTGTTTTATCGTAAACAAAATGATAAAACAAACATTATTTATGTGGATTTGAGGTGCCCCTACTGTCAAGTGTGGCTGTGTATTACAAAACTGACTTTTATGTTTTGTTTTTTTTCTTCCCTGGTATGTCGTCCTCCACTTTAGATGCTATACATTACCTGTAAGTGAAATGATTAACATTTACCACATTACCTGATGTCATAGTTCTTTTTCATTTTTATTATTTATATAATATATGACTGCAACTTTCATCTTCTGAATCTGATGTCATATTTCATACCTTTATATTATGTGAGGTTATTTGTTGTCATAATACTTAGCTGGTGTCATATCTAATGTCAGATCTGCTGGATTAGCAAAGATACTACATGTATATACTAAACATTGTAATACCAATCCCCTGAATTAGCAAGAGAACTAATTCCCTTGATTAGCTAGAGAACTAAATCCCTGGATTAGCAAGAGAACTAATTCCCTTGATTAATTAGCAAGAGAACTAATTCCCTGGATTAGCAAGCAACGGTACTAATCTGGCTTGTTTGAAAGATCTGTTGAACTTTCAAAGTACAAGTTTGCTCAGTTGACAAATGATGATTACATGTTCTGTTACTATACCTCCATTTAATGTGTTGCCTTTTTATTATAATTTGGTGAACTTTCCTTTGAACATATTTCATCATACAGTAGCCTGGCTAAGACACTGGGTCACATGAGAGTTGTAACATCCTGAACATTATTGGCTGGTCACATTCCCACACATGAAAACCTTTCTGGGTAGTGTTGCCAGGCAGATGTGTGTATAAAGCATACTTGCTCCCTTCCATGTCTGCTGAACATACCCTTCTATGACCTTGTGAACATATTGCAAACAAGCAGGTATGCAGTTAGCTGCCAATTCAGAGATATCATATTGACAGACAGCAGAGGTCACAGCCATTCAATTGCATTTTTTATTATCAAGTTATGTGGTTTTCTTTATGGGCGGGGTATTGGTTGAATTCAATTCAAGTATCATTTATCCTTTATATATAGATATGAAATTTCTCTTGGCCATGTCTTTGTTTGTTGGGATAATTCCATTTCATCTCAAACAAGTGATGGATCCTCGGCAAGTCTTCTGCAGGTTCATTGTTTGATATAAAGATGAAGTGATGTAATTTTGGTGGGTGATGTATTTATTATATACCAGCTCGCCTACACCCTAAAAGTTGGACAGAGGTAAACAGGATGTGGTCCACCACAATCAGCATTCTAAGAACACTTCTCACTAATATCAGTTTCGTTTTCAAATTGAAGGCTCAAGGATTTAACTTACCTCTGTAATAGAAAGCATGCAAAGAGATATCAGATATAAGTGTTTTCATTGCCTTTCAATTCATAAAACATGCAACATACTTATATTATTATTTATCACTGAAATAAGTCCTGAATTTTATCCCTTTCTCCATAAATCTCCCTGACTTTAGAGTGTCCTTTATTTAGCCTATTAAACCAGACCTACACTGAACTCTGTCACTATTGACTTATAAAAGTGTGGAATCCTAGCCTTATTGTGAAAATACAGCCCATTCATTACTTCTTCTCTGACTAATACCATAGGTATATCTGTATTTATATAGAAACTGGTTTTCCCAGGTCACCAGTGGCCAAGGAATCTGCTGATATAAGACATAATTTAGGTAAGGATGGGTCCCTGGTATGGGCAGGTCTTACCGCTAATGTAATTAATTCAATTCTGATGTAGTGGTTATTTATATGTACAGGGAATTAAAATGAAGTGATCAAGATACAAGTGTTGAACTGACAACAAGATTTTTGCACTCACTAAGGAAAGATACAGGTGACAGTTGAAGAGACTAACCTATAGCTTATGGCAGAAGATACAGGTGTTAGTTTGAAAGACAAATATAGTACTGTTAATAAATATATTTTAGTGGTAGTCTTTTTTTTAGTGCTTTTCATGCTTCAAGTATTGCATTCAATTATCAATGCACTAATTGAAGTTGTCTGCTATTGCATATTATATGGGTAACATCAATTCAACCATGCACTGAAGTGTTAGTGCACTGTGATAATTAGTATGTACAGAGATGAAAATGTTCAGCCAATTGGCTGGTTTAAGCCTTTTTGAGAATTCCAGTGTAATGTAAACTTCTTATTTTTCCCATTTAAAAGAGTGATTAATCTAATTTTCAGCCTTTTTGCCCAAAGTCCATTTTCATCTCTGTATGTACTAGTAGTAGTTTAGTACAGTAAATTATTATTTAATTTCTGATACAAATACTCCAACCTCTTGATCACATATACTAGAAAATATGTGTTACCCTATGTTGTGTATGTAGTACACACTTGGTACAGTACAGTGCACAGGGTCCTTTTTTGGTCCAAAACTTGAAGAAAAAAAATATAAATGTAGGAGGGGGGGGGGGGGTCTAGAAAAAGTATTTATCAGTGAACACGAACTTGTAAAAAGTCATGAAAATTGATGACATGACCTCATTAGTTCTTCGCTCTGTTATCTGAGTAAAGTGTGGGAGGCAGGATGAAACCCTCCCTCCCATATGGCAGAAGATAAAACGTATATTGACGTAATTACTGTAAGAATTTCTTCAAGTTTTTGCAAATGATCCTTTATTTATACATTCAAATGCTATCATATATCTAGCCACTGATTAGTAAACAAGGTGCTTAGTAGAGAAGGCAGTTCATAACTGTAAGGGGCTTTAGATTGGAAAGCTCATGAGTTCATCTAAGATTATTTGAGAACAAGTTCAGTGTCAGTGTTTGAATTTAACACTCGCGCACTCGCCAAATGCGAGTTGATTTCTGAAATTGCGATTAGAGAGTTATTGTACTTGCATTTCCGATGAGTGGTTAAAATACTTGTTGAAAGGTACATATATATATATTCAAACCTGTAGACATGTCAGAAAACGTTGTTGAAAATGTAAAATGATTCATGAAACGGAACCATACACAAATAGTGCAATGTCTTGTTGACACTTGTCTAAATTGTAAATTAGACTGATTCAGAATGCATCATAGTGCTTTCATTATCAACTCCAAAATTGTGAGTGAGTTGCTAATTAAGTTAAATTCTACCCCTGTAGTATGTGGAAATCAAGGATGCTAATAACCAGGAAGTAAAAAGCAATTTTGGGGGGTAATAGTTTAGTTATTATTGAGTAACCCCTGCTGTAATATGATCTGCTTGTGTTAAGCGAACATTGAATTTGTCAGGAAATGACACTCCGGGTAAATGTCAAAGGTGAACATATCAATACATACATATCTAGGGCTGAAGCTTAGCATACTAGATTGACATCCTTGCAGCAGTAGCTAAGGTGATGGTCAAAGGACTTATTGATCAATGCCTATTTTAAAGTGTTGTCTCACCGAAATGTCCTACCTGGACATACCGCGGGTCCCTTTTTTGTGGACGCTTTGTGCTCAACCTAGTACTGTATTCTGCAGAATTCAATTCGGTTCAGTTTTATTGCATTTACATCAAAATAACATTGTGTGGATCGATCTGCAAATAATATAACCAAACATACTGTAAAAAAGACATATACATATATAGTATTGAAGAAAATTTAGTACCTTGCAAGCCTACCTTCCTCAGTTCACAGTTCAAAAGACTATATACAGTACCACCAGATCAAGTCATCTACGGTGTCCCATTTGGAGGAACAGAACAGTTTAATAAAAATTTGATGCTATTTGAGGATCATTTGTTTGTTTGGGTTTAAAGGCCTATCGACAACTATGGTATTTATGATTCAAAATAAAAGAAGTAAATTGTCACGTTTAGTAATTGATTTATCCGTGGACATCAATGGTTAATACAGTTGATGCCTTGGTTGTTGTATTTGTGTCCCATTAACATATATTTTACAGATAAAAGGAAATGTTCACTAGAATATTTTCTTGATATTTTCATCTACAAAAAGTTTGAAATGTAACCTATTACCTGTTCTCTTTTTTTTTAAAGAATAAATAAACAAAAAAATGAAGCTTAAACAGTGTTTATCCCTTGATGAGGAGATTAAAGAAGCCAGTTTCTTTTGTGGGAATATTAGTGTTACACCTGCATCCTGGACCCCAGGCATCTCACTATAGGCCGTCTCACCGGGCCACGGCATATCTAGCTTACTTTTACAAGTCCTCCATATTGTAGCTTTAAAATTTACATTGATAGTTACGGCTTTATGGCCAAGTTAAGTGTTTTTAACTTTAATATTGTTTATTTTGGTTAAAGGTGAATTTATTTTTTGAAGATTTTATTACATATGATAAGGTATTTGAAGTGACAAAAGGGCTCCATGCTAACCAGACAGTGATGAGTTGAGATGTTCTATATGTGATGTAAGATGTAGGTTAATTGTGTGTAAATATTACTGTATTAACCAACATAACTCACCAAACCTTACCCAAGCTGTTCCTTGTATGCAACAGCTTGTAAGTCTTTTGTTTCAGTATTACCTCTCCAGAAGTGATCCTTTGAAAATTTGGCGTGATAAATTTCTCTTCACTCCCTAAATAATTGGGCTGTAACCTTTCAATAAGAAATTAAATGTTTTTATGTGCTGTTTTATTTCCTGAAGTTCAAACAAATATAGAGCGGCTTCAAATGCCACTATATACATCAAGGTGAGACTATAAGTTTTAGGTGACATTGAAAGATACAAGGTGGAGAATAAAATACACATAATTTTAAAGAATTGAATGTGTTAAATTTGCTGAATTAAATGGGCTGATCAATATTAAGTGTATTATGTATTAGGAAGATGTAACTAATATTGATGGGCCACTTTAACTTGGAACTGTTATACAGTATTTGTTTTGCAATTGCATTATTGAATTGAATCTGTTTCAAGCGATCTGTTCGTTGTTTTAGAGGGAAATCCTCAAACTTTGTAACAGGCAAGAATTGATATTTGTAATGTTCTTTATATATTAGAATATAGATTAGTTAACCTTTGATATAAGCTATAAAAATAACTAATTGTGGACAAAATGTTTTCATTAGAAATGTATAACTCGTGTTTTACATGTTATATTTTAAAAACATAGTCTGTCAAACAATATCCTGAATGATAATGATCTTGAAATATATGTCAATGTCTATCATGATTATTGAAATATAGGTCAATGTTTATCATGATTATTGAAATATATGTCAATGTCTATCATGATTATTGAAATATAGGTCAATGTTTATCATGATTATTGAAATATAGGTCAATGTCTATCATGATTATTGAAATATATGTCAATGTCTATCATGATTATTGAAATATAGGTCAATGTTTATCATGATTATTGAAATATAGGTCAATGTTTATCATGATTATTGAAATATATGTCAATGTTTATCATGATTATTGGAATATAGGTCAATGTCTATCATGATTTTTGAAAACTAGGTCAATGTTTATCATGATTATTGAAATATAGGTCAATGTCTATCATGATTATTGAAAACTAGGTCAATGTCTATCATGATTATTGAAATATAAGTCAGTGTCTATCATGATTATTAAAATATAGGTCGGTGCCTATCATGATTATTGAAAACTAGGTCAATGTCATTTTGATTATTGAAATCTAGGTCAGTGTCTATCATGATTATTGAAATAGGTCAAAGTCTATCATGATTATAAGGATAGCATTGATTGAGTTGCTTCTGATAGTCCTCCTTGTGTTGATCTAGATAACGGTAGGTCATTGTGGGGATCATCTAGGACAGATGTTGAATACCTCTAAAATATTTCCTTTCATTCACTCCTTCTAAAATATTGTTCCTTAACTGTTGAACTTTCATAAATCTTTTTAATCTGTGTTGATTTGATCGGTTTAGTGGCCTTGCGCTGTGTTTATCATGACGGATGTGTGATGGAACTCTACGTTTATTAGGCCCCTTTAAACACAACCATATGGTTTTAGACCTTCCGGCTTTTACCTTGTCTAATGATAATGTTTGCTTTGTCCAAAAGTTCATTGATAAAAATGAAGAACATCTATTCTTGTATGAGGGATAAAGGGATTGAAGGTCAACGGTGACTCACATCTGACACCAGGTAAGGACCTCTAAGTAGAACCCTACCACACTTCAAAGGGATACCTTTTGTTATAAATTCATCTAGCAAGTGCCCTGTGACTGGCAGGTGGAGTTATGATATCTCCTGTCCTAGCACCTCCCACACTTTACATACCAGTGATACCTGTGGTTTTTACCTGCTGATCGGGCACATATCTCTGGCCGCTCAGGTATACAAACATCACTTTGTATGTATACATACACATACAAAGTAAAAACAAACCTCACAGCCTCCCTAGCTTCTCTATGTGGCATGGAAGGTTCTCCTCAAGGTTTATATTAAGTCTCTGTCTCTCATGGTCTTTATAACAGGTATACACTGCCTACAAAGTATAGTCTTTATAACAGGTATACACTACCTACAAAGTATAGTCTTTATAACAGGTATACACTGCCTACAAAGTATAGTCTTTATAACAGGTATACACTACCTACAAAGTATAGTCTTTATAACAGGTATACACTGCCTACAAAGTATAGTCTTTATAACAGGTATACACTACCTACAAAGTATAGTCTATATAACAGGTATACACTACCTACAAAGTATAGTCTTTATAACAGGTATACACTATCTACAAAGTATAGTCTATATAACAGGTATACACTACCTACAAAGTATAGTCTTTATAACAGGTATACACTATCTACAAAGTATAGTCTTTATAACAGGTATACACTGCCTACAAAGTATAGTCTTTATAACAGGTATACACTACCTACAAAGTATAGTCTTTATAACAGGTATACACTGCCTACAAAGTATAGTCTTTATAACAGGTATACACTACCTACAAAGTATAGTCTTTATAACAGGTATACACTGCCTACAAAGTATAGTCTTTATAACAGGTATACACTACCTACAAAGTATAGTCTATATAACAGGTATACACTACCTACAAAGTATAGTCTTTATAACAGGTATACACTATCTACAAAGTATAGTCTTTATAACAGGTATACACTACCTACAAAGTATAGTCTTTATAACAGGTATACACTACCTACAGAGTATAGTCTTTATAACAGGTATACACTATCTACAAAGTATAGTCTTTATAACAGGTATACACTACCTACAGAGTATAGTCTTTATAACTGGTATACACTACCTACAGAGTATAGTCTTTATAACAGGTATACACTACCTACAAAGTATAGTCTTTATAACAGGTATACACTACCTACAAAGTATAGTCTTTATACCAGGTATACACTATCTACAAAGTATAGTCTTTATAACAGGTATACACTATCTACAGAGTATAGTCTTTATAACAGGTATACACTACCTACAGAGTATAGTCTTTATAACAGGTATACTCTATCTACAAAGTATAGTCTTTATAACAGGTATACACTACCTACAAAGTATAGTCTTTATAACTGGTATACACTATCTACAAAGTATAGTCTTTATAACAGGTATACACTACCTACAGAGTATAGTCTTTATAACTGGTATACACTATCTACAAAGTATAGTCTTTATAACAGGTATACTCTACCTACAGAGTATAGTCGTTATAACAGGTATACACTACCTACAAAGTATAGTCTTTATAACAGGTATACACTACCTACAGAGTATAGTCGTTATAACAGGTATACACTACCTACAAAGTATAGTCTTTATAACAGGTATACACTATCTACAGAGTATAGTCTATATAACAGGTATACACTACCTACAAAGTATAGTCTTTATAACAGGTATACACTACCTACAAAGTATAGTCTTTATAACAGGTATACACTATCTACAGAGTGTATTCTTTATAACAGGTATACACTACCTACAAAGTATAGTCTTTATAACAGGTATACACTACCTACAAAGTATATTCTTTATAACAGGTATACACTATCTACAAAGTATAGTCTTTATAACAGGTATACACTACCTACAAAGTATAATCTTTATAACAGGTATACACTATCTACAAAGTATAGTCTTTATAACAGGTATACACTACCTACAAAGTATAGTCTTTATAACAGGTATACACTATCTACAAAGTATAGTCTATATAACAGGTATACACTACCTACAAAGTATAGTCTATATAACAGGTATACACTACCTACAAAGTATATTCTTTATAACAGGTATACACTATCTACAAAGTATAGTCTATATAACAGGTATACACTACCTACAAAGTATAGTCTTTATAACAGGTATACACTATCTACAAAGTATAGTCTATATAACAGGTATACACTACCTACAAAGTATAGTCTATATAACAGGTATACACTATCTACAAAGTATAGTCTTTATAACAGGTATACACTATCTACAGAGTATAGTCTTTATAACAGGTATACACTACCTACAAAGTATAGTCTTTATAACAGGTATACACTGCCTACAAAGTATAGTCTTTATAACAGGTATACACTATCTACAAAGTATAGTCTTTATAACAGGTATACACTACCTACAAAGTATAGTCTATATAACAGGTATACACTACCTACAAAGTATAGTCTTTATAACAGGTATACACTGCCTACAAAGTATAGTCTTTATAACAGGTATACACTATCTACAAAGTATAGTCTTTATAACAGGTATACACTACCTACAGAGTATAGTCTATATAACAGGTATACACTACCTACAAAGTATAGTCTTTATAACAGGTATACACTACCTACAAAGTATAGTCTTTATAACAGGTATACACTATCTACAAAGTATAGTCTTTATAACAGGTATACACTATCTACAGAGTGTATTCTTTATAACAGAACCTTTGTAATAAGAAGAGAATTACACAAATCACAATATTTCTGCAACAAAAATAGGGGAAGGGGGGGGGGGGGTACTGGAATACTGGTATTACCCTGTCAGTATATTCCGTCTGTCAATATAAGGTTTTGGAACAAGTTTCTAAAGAGGCTTGCAAACAGTCAATATTTGTACTATGGTGCTGATTTTGGCAATGAGTAGTGTTATTGGGGTTCAATAGTCATATGGAGTAAAATTTGGTGTGATTTAAAGGGGGAAATTCTTATTTTGCTATGTTTTGGATTTAGACTTTTTCAGCCAAAAAATATCAGGTTATATATATGTGGTGTATACCGTAAAGTTTATTTAGAGGCTTCTCAAACATTTAGTATATTTATATATATTGGTGCTGATTTTTTCAGTGACATTTGTTAGCTGTTCAGTATTCGTTTAATGGCATTAAGTTAGGAATTTTCCTGTGTTTTGGAGTTTTTGTGACTCAAAACCATGCAATTTGCAGTCACAACTCTTATGGGGTTCATTCACCCTCTGTAAAATGCAGTAAGATTTGGCATTCATCTTATTTAAGTTTTGGATTTAATTATTTTCATCCAAAATCAAAGATACATATTATGCCATCCTTGTTTTTACTCTCCATTCGTTATAGAAAAGCAGGAGTATATTAGTTCGCTCAACAACAACCATAGTTTAAACAGGAAGATGTAAGTTCTCACGACAACTCAAATATAATAAAGTGTAAATCAAGTTGAATTGAATTATAAATTTTGGTGAAATATTTTTTTGATATCTTGCATCAAACTAGTAATGCTTTAAAACCTATTATAGTTCTTACACATCCTGTATAAATTGATAGAAGTTTCCTTTGAAATGTATTGAATTGACACCAGTTTATGTCAGTGTTGATGGTTATCTCCTCCAATGAATATATTAATACAGTATATATAGGTATAATCTTATAGCTGTGGTTTCTATCACCTGTACTCATCAAATCATTTCTTCTCATACCTGTCTCTGACAGCTTTTAGAAATCGTTCTAATTTTATTCTTAATAGGTTTCAGAGAGTTTACACACATTACTGCTTTTGTATGTTAGATGGTTTGCCTAGCTTTATTAAGTTAGACATATTTTCTGGATTTATAAAATGTTTTATCAGCCAACAAATGTGTATTGGCCATAACCAATTATTGGTGTAATCAGGAACAATTTTTTAACAGTGATGGGAATTATTGTGATCTCGTCTCGGATATAACCGGTTGAGAATATTTGATAGGTTTGTTGGGAATGTAAATTACCTACTCAATAATACCTTTACAGAAATATATAGAATTTGCATGAACATTTTTTAGGAATAAATGATCAAATGTCAAATCAAATATAATAGTTTCTGAATATCCAGTGCAATTTTGCAAGTTAAGACCAAGTCTTTAAAACCTACAGCTATCTATTTTGCACTCAGAAAAACTATGAATGAACATATTTATAAAAAAATTGCTTTTACCATGTTGATGGGGTCCGGATTCATAATCTTCAGGAAGTTAGTGTAATTGTATAAATTGATTATCTCCCCTTGTCCATATGACACTACTGAAATAAGGTGTTGACAGTAGATATAAAGGCATTGGATCTTAATAGATAATATGGATTAAAGTTGAACTTGTTTATATTTATGCTGAAATTGAGTTGTGGATATATGGAAACACAATCATTTTATGCATGGCAAGTTTGCACTTGTGGTATAAAACAGAAAATAACAAGGTTTATAGTGGAGTTTTCAAGGTAAAATGTCACACTATAGTCAGGTCTTTAGAAATGTTGTTTTCAGTCATACATAGAACATTATAGGTTTTGAGCCTTTTGAGGAGTTCAAACATTTTGAATTATGTGTTAAACAAAGAATAAAGGTGGAATATTTACCTGGTATTAGAGTACATAGTATGTAACAACATAGTGGATTAGTGGGATAGGACACTGATTGTTCTGAGTGGGAGAAAAATATCTTAATTTTACATGTATGTGATTTACCAAGCAGCTTAACATGTGTATCATCTTGTTATATTTCCAAGAAAAAGATTCCATTCTGGATCATCTAGGGTAAGGGAGGGTAAGGTTTGGTTGTAACCAGGAGTGTCAGTTATCCTACAGAAAACGTTGCGTTGTTCTTCATAAATTTACAAAAACAATGGTAAGATGGCGAACACTGGTTTACAGTTTAATATGATGTAGTTGGATTAAGTCAGAAGTTGGTTTACAGTTTAATATGATGTAGTTGGATTTAGTCATAAGATGCAATCTCATTTTGTGTTCCAAACTTCGAAGATGTTGCAATTTATTATTCACAATTCTTATTCATAATTCATTTTCTAGGAAATCTGCACAACAAAGTCTCTCAAAGGTCACATGTCACACACAGCTGCTGTAATAATAGCAAGGTCACAGGTCATAGGTCATGTCATGCCAAAATCACAAAACAATATGAGACAACAAAAGCTGGCAGCAGTTTATGAGACTTGCAGCAATTGTTTGTCAGGGTGCTACACTATAGGATACAGCAATACTATCAGAATGTTGTTGGAGGCAGTAGATCCTAACTCAGATGCTAGCCCTCCTGGTTGGAATAAAATGCAGATTTTAGTTGATAAAATCAGGTAACCATCTCTCCTGAGTTAAAGCATTGTTCACTGAACTGCCAAATAGATGCAAATTACTCGCTTAATTTCTACGGCAACAAGAACGGTTTAAGTAATTAATTATTCAGTAACTCTTTAAGTTTTTCCTACCAGCCATCTTGTGCTTGTAATAGAAGAAAAGGCTGTTCTTTTGTTGATGTCATAAAACGCTCAATATTTCATTCTCTCCATCATGTGGAACGAGCTTCTAATTCACCGTTTATTGGTGTTTGGCAGCTTTTATAGGGCCAAAAAATAAAGAAAAAAACCTTCATCCTTTATTAGTTGTTTAATGTTCAGGCATTTAGCCATGATGCCAATATCTTATTCAGTGAATCGACATTAAACAAAGTGCAGGTATGTTACATTGACTGATCAACCCTTTCTGGTCTGTTAGACACGCACTATTGACTACATTAAATTTCAGATACCTCGTCAGATAGCATATTAAAAAAAAATCATTCACACATAAAATTTCATTGTAATTACTTCATTTCTAATGCTTTGTTATTTTAAAGAAATATTTAAGTTTTATGTCTTAAAATGTTTCAAATTCATTGGGAGTATGGTAGCTTTGTATCAGAGAAGTGCACCTGGTTTCATGGCTTGTCTTTTATGCATTTTTTTTCCTCCACTGCATAAAAGTGAACAAGAGACCTTTGCTTTAGTAAGGAGGATTGATTTTAACTGTTAATGTTATATTGGCACATATATCAACTGATTGTGTGTTCCATGTGTTTGTCTCCCTCCAAGTTTTGATTGTATGTAGAATACATGTACCTGATGTTCTCCCTTTCTTCTGTTTAGTTCTGTGTATGATTATCTCCCTTGATTTATAACACTATGTAAACATGGGATTCATGCAAATATTATTTTATCTCTTTATATTTGCTAATATGTTTGTGCTGGTCATATATTTACAGATGAGGATGAGGAGAATGTGACGTTGACAGAGGTGACGGGAGACCAACTTCAGGGTAATTTAGACGTGTCCCACATCTCTGTGTCCCAGGGCCAGGTGATCACGGGCGAGGAGTTAGACGGGGACTACATTGAGGGGGTAGAGGAAATCTCGAGGGAGGGGGAGGAGGAGGAGATCCCACCGGAAGGAGAGGAGGAGGAAATTACTATTGAGGAGTTGAGGGTGGGGGCCATCACTGTAGATGGAGGACAAGTCATTGAAGCCCATGAGGTAGAGAGACTTGTGGAAAGTGAACTGGAGCAAACGGCCATGGATATTTCACAGGAAGAAGAAGAGGACGAGGAGGAGGTGGAAGAACTATCTATCGCTATGGTGTAACTTTTTCTGTCTAATTAATTAATGTTCCATCTAAATAACGAATGCTTATGGCAACATGAAGTGGACTCTGGCCCCAGTTTCAGAAACATTCCTTAACTCAAGGCACTTCCTTAAGATTTTCCATAGAAAGACAAAGGCATGACAGAAGTGAAGGAAAATTCATTAATTTGGAAGTTTCCGAAAATGTTCAAGTTAAAAACTTCCTTGTGTTAAGGGAGTGTTTGTGCAGGACCAGGCAGTCCTAGTGACACTGTGAAGAAGTTCTCCGACTCAGGTGTCGACAGCTGTGTATGGGGAAGGTACAATGTCATGAAGATCACACTGAGCAAATGTCAGCAGTGTTAATGACTATAAAACAATTTGAAATAAACATTTCCTTGTCTAGGATTCCTCCAGATTTCCATTTTACAAGAACTATTGGTAGCTACTATGCTACTGGAACAGTATTTTCTGTATCTTATGAAGGTGTTAAGCACTAGGATAATGGCTCACTGTTTACAGTGGGTTCCTGTGAACAAGTTTATGACAATCCCAAGAGCAGTACAGTGGTTTTTGAAATAGGGCTTTGTAGGAAGACTATAACCTATGTTATGATATATCATGACATTTGAAATAGGGCTCTGTAGGAAGACTATAACCTATGTTATGATATATCGTGACATTTGAAAGGCAGTAATATTTACTGTTATATAGGCCACGGATGTTCTTGTAGAACCAGTGGATAGTGGATAGGTGCTACATTGTGTCTGATACCATGGTAATACTAATGTATCATGTTTAGTCAAGACACAGCATATTAATATGTGGAAAACTGAACATTATTAGAAGAGCATCTCAATCATTTAAACTTTTAACAAAAAAACAAGTTAAAATTGTATACCAAAATTAATTCATAATAATAACAGTGAAAAGTGTATTTTTGAAATCATACCTGCATATGGTGACAAAATGTTTATTTTGAAGATTTTCATGTTTGTGTTAATTATGCTGTATTTTTTCATTTTCAATCACTAATCATTAAATAGATAGCACAATGCTGCAATACATTAGTGGCTCAAAGATACATATTTCTCCAACCATTCACAGATGTCACATGGGTAGGCCAATCCAGGAGATGTTTCTACAACCTTGAAGAAAAGGGAAATAAGAAAATAGGTCAGTTCATGTAGAAAGAACACCAAAATATCCCATGCAAATTCACTATGGAAGCATACGTATCACAAAATAGGTTGTTCCATTCTGTTTTCTCTTTCTGAAGAATTAAATGTTTGTATATTTGCGGCAATATATTTTCTTTTAAAAAGCAATGTGGGCGTAGCAACATCAATGAAATAGTTGAATTGTTTAAATGTTTGAATTTATTTTGAGAACAAACTTGCAGATGAAAGCTTTTACCAGAATCATTTGATTCCTTGATTAAATGTAAATGACTTTTTTTCCCAGTAGAATTTCTCCATTCCATTAATTATCTAGTGAGTGTTTTCTGTAAGTCCCGGAGGGCCAAATGATTCCATAGTTATTACTTTTGATTTTTTTCATTAATTCTAATTTGAAATTGCATGCTTTCTTTTAACAATTGAACTTCACCTCAACATTGGAGGAAACGAAATTGGAAATGTTGCTGTACCTGTACATATGTTGGTAATTAAAGTACAATCTGCTGAAAGGATGTGTTGGTGAAATTCCCGCTGGCATGATCATTACTGTTAAATCTATACCGTATAGTTACAGTGAAGAGCACTTACCTTGGCCTGCAGCAAAATTCTCAATGCCAGGAAATTACAAAAAAAAAAAAGATATTTAAAGTCCTGAAATAAGTCTGAAAAGTCACGCTGATAACAGATTGAAAAGAGCTCATCTTGTTGTGATGAAGCATTTGACCTGTTCTTATAATAATAATTGTCTTAAAATGGGAGTTCAAAAGTTTATGAGGGAAGTATGTTATAAACCTGTTCTGAGAAAGTTAATGTTGATTAGTTCTTACATTCTCTCCCTAGTGACACATCTAGGTCTGAACATTGTGTGACATATCTAGGTCTGAACATTGTGTGACATATCTAGGTCTGAACATTGTGTGACATATCTAGGTCTGAACATTGTGTGACATATCTAGGTCTGAACATTGAGTGACACATCAAGGTCTGAACATTGAGTGACACATCTAGGTCTGAACATTGTGTGACATATCTAGGTCTGAACATTGTGTGATACATCTAGGGCTGAACATTGTGTGATACATCTAGGTCTGAACATTGTGTGATACATCTAGGGCTGAACATTGTGTGATACATCTAGGTCTGAACATTGTGTGATACATCTAGGTCTGAACATTGTGTGATACATCTAGGTCTGAACATTGTGTGACATATCTAGGTCTGAACATTGTGTGACATATCTAGGGCTGAACATTGTGTGATACATCTAGGTCTAAACATTGTGTGATACATCTAGGTCTGAACATTGTGTGACATATCTAGGTCTGAACATTGTGTGACATATCTAGGGCTGAACATTGTGTGATACATCTAGGTCTGAACATTGTGTGATACATCTAGGTCTGAACATTGTGTGATACATCTAGGTCTGAACATTGTGTGACATATCTAGGTCTGAACATTGTGTGACATATCTAGGGCTGAACATTGTGTGACACGTCAAGGTCTGAACATTGTGTGACACGTCTAGGTCTGAACATTGTGTGACATATCTAGGTCTGAACATTGTGTGACATATCTAGGTCTGAACATTGTGTGACATATCTAGGTCTGAACATTGTGTGATACATCTAGGTCTGAACATTGTGTGACATATCTAGGTCTGAACATTGTGTGATACATCTAGGTCTGAACATTGTGTGACACATCTAGGGCTGAACATTGTGTGACACGTCAAGGTCTGAACATTGTGTGACACGTCTAGGTCTGAACATTGTGTGACACATCTAGGGCTGAACATTTTGTGACACGTCTAGGTCTGAACATTTTGTGACATGTCTAGGTCTGAACATTGTGTGACATATCTAGGTCTGAACATTGTGTGACATATCTAGGTCTGAACATTGTGTGACATATCTAGGTCTGAACATTGTGTGACATATCTAGGTCTGAACATTGTGTGACATATCTAGGTCTGAACATTGTATGATACATCTAGGTCTGAACACTGTGTGACATATCTAGGTCTGAACATTGTGTGACACGTCTAGGTCTGAACATTGTGTGACATATCTAGGGCTGAACATTGTGTGACATATCTAGGGCTGAACATTGTGTGATACATCTAGGTCTGAACATTGTGTGACATATCTAGGTCTGAACATTGTGTGACATATCTAGGTCTGAACATTGTGTGATACATCTAGGTCTGAACATTGTGTGACATATCTAGGTCTGAACATTGTGTGACATATCTAGGTCTGAACATTGTGTGACATATCTAGGTCTGAACATTGTGTGACAAATCTAGGTCTGAACATTGTGTGACACATCTAGGTCTGAACATTGTGTAATGCTACGTTTGGTTCTGCACAGTTTGGTTTGTTCATCGTAGAAATGCTTCTCTCTGTTCATCACAGCTTGGTCTGATAACCCTTATTCTATAGCTAGGTCTGATAACCCTTATTCTATAGCTAGGTCTGATAACCCTAATTCTATACTTAGGTCTGATCACCCTTATTAATTATATAATTAGAGCAGCAAACGTTTAGATCAATGTTAATGTTTACAATGATTCAGTTGCATTTTCACTCAGTGATGATAATTAATGCCTTCAGAAATAGAAATATTAAATCTACATGTTCCTAGTCAATTGAAAAGTCAGTGTTTGTGATAAGATAAGTTATAAATAGGCTTTAAAAATACACTTTCTTTGAAATTAACTTAACCTAGATATTTTGAGCAGTTCTAAAATGTTTGAAATGGTTATGGTGACCTTCCACTATAACTAGATCTCCAGAGCTAGGTCTGGATTCAAGACTGATGTGGAAGTCACTAGGAACTGACAGTAGGTTGGTGGACTTTTCCAACATCAAAACCTGCGACCTTAAATGACCAAAATAGGGCATAAAACACAAACAAAAAACAATCAGGAATGTGAAATATTCTGACTTGATTACATCAGCATAGCTCCAGGTTATCCTTATACAACCCCTGTATAGGTTTGTGTGTATAGTATCTATTTCACTGCACATATATTTGTTGTTTCCTTTTTTTTGGGCCTTAAAATTTAATTTGAGATGTTCACTAAACAAAAAAATGCTGAGACACAATTACGAAAGTGATTAAGTGTAATTTAATAAATATTTCACCTTAATTTATTGGCTGTACTGTGTATAATTGATGTTTCAGCTATATTTAGCAGTGTGGGTTATGTATGAATTTGTATGCCAGTGTGAATGATGAATGTCTATTTTTCAAAATTGATCGAGATAAAAAAAAAGAAAAAGACAAAAATAAATTTGTTATGCAAAGTAAACTATGACTTTCTTGTTATTTGATTTGTGTGAGGAGATATTTCAATTCTTAACATATGCAGCCTTGTCAAAATAAGGTGTGGTCAGTGATGAAGGTTTCATCAGTTGTTGCTCTGAATTGTGCTTGAGCTAAGTATTTACTGGGAAGGAGGAGAGGGGTTTCAGACAAACTGGTTAGGTTTTGTTACTACTTCCTAGAAAACATGTAAACAAGCTTTCACATTCCATAATGTCCCGAAATTAGAAGTAATGGTGAAACATTAGATTTGTTATCTGATAAAGTCATCCATTACATAATGATTCTATCATATAAACTATTCTGATACAGGTCCCTATGCAGTATTCAGTGACAACTTTACACAAGTTGCTCTAGCAAAATAAAGGAGGGATCATGGGTTGTTGAACCAGGATATGGGATCAAGGACATGGTAGTTTAGAGAAACATTGAGAGAGAAAAAAGCAACTTGCATGCCGAGGAATATTTATCATAGTGAAGTTTCCAGGAAAAGCAATTACAATGTTTTAGTAGCTCTTGTGTGGTGCAAAATCCTGAACAAAAACTATCAGGGTGTGATCCTAAACCATATACATTCCTTTATTTGTTGGGTTTAATCTAGTCACTTAGCCCCTTTATTATTGTAGAAAATTTATAGTGCATTCAACCAAAATGAATGTGATCATAAGATATAGGTAATGCATAAAATATTACATGAAAATCCTTTATCTTGCTGTATGAGTTTTAGTCTATCAAACATTTTAATGAATCTATGAATAGTATGTTCCGTTCGTTTCGTCTGGAGGAAAGTGAAGAGGGTCGCTTTTTACTGATTACCTGTAGGGGTGTCCCATCTTTATAATACGGAATTCGATACCTGATACTCTGAGTTTCTATGGAGTTAGACATACTAGGCTTACTCCAAATAGTAATATGTTGAGAATAAGAATCAAGGTTGATTTCGTTTTGAAGTGTGATAATAAACATTTGTGATTTTTTACGAATGTTTAAAAAATATCAAGATATTTTTATCCGCTGATTTTTTTATGAAAGTTCAGGTAAAGCTCTTTTTGTTCGCTTTGTCGCTTGCATTTCTGGAGCAAGCCTTAATCTACATAGAGAACTGTGGTCACGGTTGGGTGAGGACCAGCATCTTTGTCCTGCTCTGGTACACTAGGGTAACAGGACTCCTCCTGATCCGTATCTATAGAAAGGGAATCCTGTCTTTACTTACAAGATGTAGGGATAAGCCTACCCGAGAAGAAGTAGGGGTCGGAAGGTAACCCTTGTCTGCATCTTTGTGATCCTTAAAAAGAAAGTTAAATTCGTGAATAGGGGGTCGGTGGATATATCCAATACCTGCCAAGGTCGCGCTCCACACCGTACCACAATGGAGCAGTTTTGTCGGGAAGGTCAAGAGCTATCTTGTCTCCTGATCTGATGACTGGTGATTAATTCGCCGTGTCTGTGGTGGTGTGACGGGGCTGGAATCTGCCTTTGTTACAGATACCGTGTAGTACTGTATATAGGAATCTGCCGTATTATCTCGGATCTATCCTGTGTATTTACAAATGGCTTCTTTGTGTGTCCTAATGACTTATACAGCTATGAAATTCTACCAAACTTTCACATCATGAAGAATGCCTTATATTTCATCCTTCCTCATGAATGAAGAACGTAAACCTGGCGTGTCCAGGGGACAAAACTTGGCAAACCGATTAATGAAACAACATTGGTATTATCTGAACGTGAGAATTCGTAATGAAAATATTGCGAAATTAACATAATTATTAACTCATTCGACCATGAAGACACATTTGAATTAAAACTCAAAGGTTGAAAAAACTCATGGAATGTCGGGGGTGAATGAGTTTTGAACTCCACAAATCCAATGGTTGGAATAGCTCGTTACGAAATACCAGGGTGAATGCAGTTAATACAAAGTAATGTATCACTACATGGAGCCTTGACGATGATTTATATTTCCACCTTTTGGCCCTTAGCATCACTGAAGAGTCCTAGGAGGACGAAACAGCTGTATGGTGCAGTTTAATTCATTTTTTGGCATGCTGCATCTATTTCTAAATTTAAAAAGTGCAACACATGTGTGTGTTGCGTCATCTTTAGTAACACTGATTCGAATGCAACGGGTTTTTTTTAACATCTTGTAATTTTGATATCAATTGGTTAATTACCATAAACTGTAATGTATATATTCTCTTGATAGCATTCATTTGTTTTCGAATATACATTATTCTAATAATATCAATATAATAATCATAGGGTATCAAATGCTAAAAATACCAGATCTTAGGAAAATTATCCATATTTCGTTCCATTTGTGTATGTTAAAACATATTTTTGTGGTATAAATACTGTCTGTTCTGTATGTAGTGTTCGTACTGTCCTGAAAATGCGAGCAGAACGGTCCGAAAATTCGACCAAAAACTTTCAGAGAAGTCAGCTTTTCCCATTCCATTCGGTGCACTCCGGATATGAGGCTGGCGGTTAAGAACGGAAGCCCGCGAAATGTATACTTCCGCGAGAGTAGAACTACATATCATAGGGGAAAATTCAATCTCCTCGGGGTGCAATAATCAATATATTTCTTATTATGTTGCAAGTTAACATATTCAGAGATAGAAAAGTCAATTCGTGAAAATTCATAGATTATTTGAAAAGCGAGGTTTTGATGTTTATTTACGCTGTAATAGATAACCAATCGGGTACATTGTATCTATGATGAGTAAATTGTGGAAATTTTTGGTGGCTTTGGTGACGGTTTTAAACTTCCGGTTCCGGTTTATTACGGGAAGATTATTTTTATACCGTAAATGAATGTATTGTCATTGAAACTGTCGTAGAACTGGTCTATAATTATTTTAAGAATAACGCCATGTCCAGGAAAAATCTTTGGATGATAAGTATGGCAGGGTATGGGTTAGGTTACTTCCTGGAGCTTACGAAAGGGATAGTGAGATTGAATGGAATAAAGAAAGGATGTTATGAAGGGTTTTCTAATCGCCGTTTTTTGTATTTTGTTTTTGTTTTTGTTTTATTTGAATTATTATTATTAGGTTAAATGTTTCAACTTGTCCTTTCTTTTTTTTAAAAAAGACTATAAAGTGAGTTTGAGCTTACAAAGTCCCATCCTATGTGTCCTACAGTTATCAAAATCATTTCTAATACAATGCAATTAGAACAATTTACATTTGTTTTAATTGGTGAAATTGACATTTGACCTAGTTGACATAAAAATACGGTGTAATTTAAATCACTGGAATTCACTGAAATTGACATCTTTGGAATTCGGTAAATCTGGCAACGTACAATTCGTTGTCATCGACATCTTTGGAATTTGGTAAAACTGGCAACGTAAAATTCGTTGTAATTGACATCTTTGGAATTTGGTAAAACTGGCATCGTAACATTCGTTGTAATTGACATTTTTGGAATTTGGTAAAACTGGCATCGTAACATTCGTTGTAATTGACATCTTTGGAATTTGGTAAAACTGGCATCGTAACATTCGTTGTAATTGACATCTTTGGAATTTGGTAAAACTGGCATCGTAACATTCGTTGTAATTGACATCTTTGGAATTTGGTAAAACTGGCATCGTAACATTCGTTGTAATTGACATCTTTGGAATTTGGTAAAACTGGCATCGTAACATTCGTTGTAATTGACATCTTTGGAATTTGGTTAAAATGGCATCATAACATTCGTTGTAGTTGATCTCTTTTGGAATTTGATAAAACTGGCATCGTAACATTCGTTGTAATTGATCTCTTTTGGCATTTGATAAAACTGGCATCGTAACATTCGTTGTAATTGATCTCTTTTGGAATTTGATAAAACTGGCATAATACATTCGTTTTCATTGACATCTTTGGAATTTGGTAAAAATGGCTTCGTAACATTTGTGTTCATTGACATCTTTGAAATTGGTCGAGACTTATAGGTAAATATAATTTGATACTGACATTAATTGATATTAGTATAACTGGCATGGTAAAATTTGGTGTAATCGACGCAAAGGAGTTTGGTGTAACATTACAAAAAAGTGATCTTACTGGCATCAATTGAATTTTGTGTAATTGACATTTTTGGAATTTGGTAAAATTGACATCTTAGAATTTAATGGAATTTACATCGATGTCATTTAGTGTAATCGACATAGAATGTAGTGTCATTTGATATAATTATAATAGAATGAGTGGTTTTTTTATATTAGAATTTAACATAGTGTTATGTGATATCATTAGAATTTAGCGTTATGTGATATCATTAGAATTTAGTGTTATGTGATATCAATCGAATTCAGCGTTATGTGATATCATTATAATTTAGTGGTATGTGATATTATAATTTAGTGTTATGTGATATCATTAGAATTCAGCGTTTTGTGATATCATTAGAATTTAGTGTTATGTGATATCAATCGAATTCAGCGTTTTGTGATATCATTATAATTTAGTGTTATGTGATATCATTAGAATTGAGTGTTGTGTGATATCATTATAATTTAGTGTTAGGTGATATCATTATAATTTAGTGTTATGTGATATCATTAGAATTGAGTGTTGTGTGATATCATTATAATTTATTGTTATGTGCTATTATTAGAATTAAGTGTTATGTGATATCATTAGTATTTAGTGTTATGTGATATCATTAGAATTTAGTGTTGTGTGATATCGTTATAATTTAGTGTTATGTGATATCATTAGAATTGAGTGTTATGTGATATCATTAGAATTAAGTGTTGTGTGATATCATTAGAATTTAGTGTTATGTGATATCATTATAATTTAGTGTTATGTGATATCATTATAATTTAGTGTTATGTGATATCGTTAGAATTAAGTGTTATGTGATATCATTAGAATTTAGTGTTATGAGATATCATTTGAATGAAGTGTTGTGTGTTATCATTAGAATTAAGTGTTAAGTGATATCATTAGAATTTAGTGTTATGAGATATCATTTGAATGAAGTGTTGTGTGTTATCATTAAAATTAAGTGTTAAGTGATATCATTAGAATTTAGTGTTATGTGATATCAATGGAATTTAGTGTTATGTGATATCAATATAATTTAGTGTTGTGTGATATCGTTATAATTTATTGTTATGTGATATCATTATAATTTATTGTTATGTGATATCATTATAATTTATTGTTATGTGATATCATTATAATTTATTGTTATGTAATATCAATGGAATTTAGTGTTATGTGATATCATTATAATTTATTGTTATGTGATATCAATGGAATTTAGTGTTATGTGATATCATTATAATTTATTGTTATGTGATATCATTAGAATTTAGCGTTATGTGATATCATTAGAATTTAGCGTTATGTGATATCATTAGAATTAGTGTTGTGTGATATGATTATAATTTATTGTTATGTGATATCATTATAATTTATTGTTATGTGATATCATTATAATTTATTGTTATGTGCTATTATTAGAATTAAGTGTTATGTGATATCATTAGAATTTAGTGTTATGTGATATCATTAGAATTTAGTGTTATGTGATATCATTAGAATTTAGTGTTATGTGATATCATTAGAATTAAGTGTTATGTGATATCATTAGAATTTAGTGTTGTGTGATATCATTAGAATTTAGTGTTATGTGATATCATTATATTTTAGTGTTATGTGATATCATTATAATTTAGTGTTATGTGATATTAGAATTTAGTGTTATGTGATATCATTAGAATTCGCAGTATTTAACATGTTTGATTCCTATAACGACTTGCTGACTAAAAAATACGCATTAAGTTGTTGTTATTGTGGGAAGTCACGAAAAAAACGTGTTGATCTCCCTAAGAACAATTACGTAACTCTAGACAACCGTTAGTGATTATAACGCCTGGTAGCATAGGAAACAAAACAATTGATGAATCAGATGGCTATTTACAGCCAGTTAGTTTGTCAAATACCTCGATACTCGTGTGAAGGAGAGTAGCTCATAAACAGACCGCCTTTATTCCGACATCAAGGACGATGGGGGAGGGGGGCTGCCGGTCGGCAGGTGAATTGACGGAAAGATACGGATCGTCTCCGTGACATATTTTGTATATACCCCTCTTTATCGTGTATCAAATAAAAACATGGCGAAGAATGCGAACACACGAGATCAAATTCGGTGAGTATGGGTATGAAATGGCGGAATGAAAGACAAGTGTACACGTCTGAATACAATCCAACCACCCGTGTAGGCTCGGATAAAAACGTCAGCAAGATGATCCGACTCAAAACGTACCCTGTAGCACCCAAAGGGCCCACCACGACGGTGTAGGGCCCAGAGGAGCTGGTAACTTGTAGGGGAGGGAGGGTTAGGGGAATCATGCGCCATTGACAAAACAGTTATCTACGATCTGTTCACAGATGATAAGTGTGAAAAATCACAAAAGATACATTCTTTTTCAGCAGTTGAATTCATTGACATTCATTATCCGGCTTTGACTGCGACTCTAACGACTTGTCAGATAGTGCCCAGATATCGAGCCGAGTTCTATAGACAAACGGTTATGTCAGGCCCTGGCTAAATACTTATCTCGCTTATTAGTGAATCAAAACACATTTCTGGTTTTGTTTTTTTACCCATTTTCGATCATTATTAGGTTTAACATTCTTACACCGTGAGTGTACGTCCTACTAGGCATTGTATGTCGGTAGTGACGGGGAAATAGGACTGACACCCGTAATCATACGGGTGTGATGATGTCTACATAATGACGTATTTGAATTGTACCAAACAACTTTGGTGGAAAACGGAATGCTCCAATATCCTTTATGAATATATAGGAATATTAATCACTACAGGAAATATCTCTATCGCTATGGAAATGATACGTTGAAAACTTTCGTGACTTTTCAGAAACTTGTCAGTTAAATCATTTAGACACTGAAATCTGTTTGTTATTGTGTAACGTTGCGGTGTGATTTTTGAAACTGGTCTTAAGGTGATATGCTCGTGACATGCTCGTGACATGCAAACTATTGAAAGGATGTTTTTTGTAGGGGGTGTTTTGTTCTAGTTTGAACACGTAAACCAACATACAGCTGTCGGATAAATTTACTCACGCAAAAAACGAAAATGTAGAAACATCTGTCGGTCATTTTGAACATATTAAATTCTTGCAAGTTTTAAACCTGTAGCTCTATATTCAGA
Organism: Mimachlamys varia; assembly: GCA_947623455.1. Taxonomy (NCBI): domain Eukaryota; kingdom Metazoa; phylum Mollusca; class Bivalvia; order Pectinida; family Pectinidae; genus Mimachlamys; species Mimachlamys varia. The sequence goes on along the minus strand of OX392531.1, from coordinate 35,573,675 downwards.
AGCGACAATTCATTACTTCCGCCATGCATCTGAATCAGGTTAAAATTTAGTGTGATGGAAAAGACCAATATGTGACGAATTCAGTTATTTACTATGTTTATATGGCAAAGCAATATCTGAATATCGTTTAGTGGTTTTACGTGTTTTGTGTATCAGTGTATAAGTACTATCAGTTGTATAAATAGGTAGCGGCATTATCGGGGAAGTAGTAGAATGATGGGATGCTTGTCGCGTAACCCGTGATGTCGACGAAGTGGGAACATTACTGCTTCGGAAAAAATAGAAATATACCGTTATGTTTGAAGTAGTCTTACTAGACTAACCAATAGGCTAATCACGTGTCACTGCCAAACATGGACCACAGGAAATGCTGTAGGTACCGTTGTGTTGTCTACGGCCAATGGCAGTATACCAACAGGAAATCGGGAGACAGCCAATCAACAACAACGTTCACTGTCCACTAACTGACCACTACGGGGGAATCATCACTTCGGACACTAGTGTCAACACACATTACGTATGTCCAGCTAATTTGTCTAATACCCCGTCATTTGTCCTCTGCTGGTCACCTCTTTCCGGTCATCGCTGTCAGGTACAGTAATAAGCCAAATAAACATGGCTCCTGCTTCAGTAGATGTGTGGTCAGCCCAATTAAGGCCAGTGGTCAATTGTCCAGTGATAAGGCGTTACACCACATGATTTAATAAACCAGTGTCCCTAACTGATTTGTATACCAACTGGACAATTGTTATACTTCTCTGACATCTCACCTGGCCTCCAGGTATGTTATATGGTCAGCCTGTCCAAAATTGAGCCATTATTACTGACCGCACTGGTCATTGCTCACCCCCGGGTGCAACTCATGGTGACTTGTTAAATTATGGTATCCAATTATGACCAAGAGGTAGAAAGAACATGGAAATGAGCAATATGTCAAATGTACGTAATGGGGGTAATTCACTTTAATATGACTGGTAGCGCCACCAGGCGGCCACGACGACAGAGCAGGACCTCTGTCTACTACAAACACGATTAACTTCAACTACAGTTGATTAATTCAAACTGACAACGAAAAACTAACGAAGATGAACGAGATCAGAAAGTACAAATAACTTAGGTCTAAGTCACAAAGATAAGTACAGTGTGCCCCTGTTATATAGCATTCCTTGTTTGGACGATAGTTTACATATATTATTTTTGAAGTACTATCACATTTGTCATTTTTGATTTGAGGTGATGATTTCAAATTAAATCTGACGAGAAGCATGTGTGAGGTCTTCTTAATGACACTTCTTCTCTTATCTCTCCTACGAAATCGACAACAATGAGCTCTCCCCTAACTAGTTATGGTAATAACGTAATTACAAAAAGTAGTTTCGCGTGTAGAAACGCTCGAAGAATGCTTTTTCAATTATAATAATTCGCAAAAAATACCCAAAGTAACCGAGAAAGTTAATTCAAGGAATTTTGAGAGAAAAAAATATTAAACTTGCTTAATACCTTAATACCTTAATACCTGGGCAATCAGCAAATTAATATAAATTGGTAACGCAAAATATCTTCCGGAGAACCAAGTCCGGATTAAATTCTGAAGGTTAGTTACACAATTGATGCTGAAGGCAGATTGTGTCACGCACAGAATGTCGTAATATTGACCAATTAATGGTTTTATCGCCTAATCAATAATTAATTTTCTGTGTCCGATTCATTGTCCACTAGTTGTACAATCGCTGCTAATAAATTGTGTAAGTTCCTTATTTATTGGTAAACACTTATTTGATGGGCCATTATCGGGAGCTGCCCGAGGACACGTGTTCTCGGGCGTGTAGAACATGTAGCTAACTCCTAGACGTCTGGTAGTGGGGGGGGGGGATACATCTGTTACCGAATCTTTTCTGAAATAAATTTTTAGATTCTCTTAGAAAAGTCAGTACCCTTTGATGAATCAATTAATACCCTTTGGTTAATTAGTACCCTTAAATAAATTAGGGGAAATGCTTTGGTCGAGTAGTCGCTGATGTCACAATATATTTCAACATTACACGCCACATCCGTTTAATCATTAGGTCTGGTCCTGATGTGACACACGATGCTTACCTTGTCATTTAATCAACTTTTCGGGAAATAGTGACACGTAAAAAGAAGAACAATGAGACGACACTGACCGAGGAAGGGTATCGTGACGACACTGGCCGAGGAGGGGTACCATGACGACACTGGCCGAGGAGGGGTACCATGACGACACTGGCCGAGGAGGGGTACCATGACGACACTGGCCGAGGAGGGGTACCATGACGACACTGGCCGAGGAGGGGTACCATGACGACACTGGCCGAGGAGGGGTACCATGACGACACTGACCGAGGAGGGGTATCGTGACGACACTGACCGAGGAGGGGTATCGTGACGACATTGACCGAGGAGGGGTATCGTGACGACTTTGACCGAGGAGGGGTATCGTGACGACATTGACCGAGGAGGGTATCGTGACGACATTGACCGAGGAGGGGTATCGTGACGACACTGACCGAGGAGGGGTATCGTGACGACACTGACCGAGGAGGGGTATCGTGACGACACTGACCGAGGAGGGGTATCGTGACGACACTGACCGAGGAGAGGTATCGTGACGACACTGACCGAGGAGGGTTATCGTGACGACATTGACCGAGGAGAGGTATCGTGACGACACTGACCGAGGAGGGGTACCATGACGACACTGACCGAGGAGGGGTATCGTGACGACATTGACCGAGGAGGGGTATCGTGACGACATTGACCGAGGAGGGTATCGTGACGACATTGACCGAGGAGGGGTATCGTGACGACATTGACCGAGGAGGGTATCGTGACGACATTGACCGAGGAGGGGTATCGTGACGACACTGACCGAGGAGGGGTATCGTGACGACACTGACCGAGGAGGGGTATATCGTGACGACACTGACCGAGGAGGGGTATCGTGACGACACTGACCGAGGAGAGGTATCGTGACGACACTGACCGAGGAGGGTTATCGTGACGACATTGACCGAGGAGAGGTATCGTGACGACACTGACCGAGGAGGGTTATCGTGACGACACTGACCGAGGAGAGGTATCGTAACGACACTGACCGAGGAGAGTATCGTGACGACACTGACCGAGGAGGGTTATCGTGACGACACTGACGGAGGAGGGGTATCGGGACGACATTGACCGAGGAGGGGCATCGTGATGACACTGGCCGAGGAGGGGTACCATGACGACACTGGCCGAGGGGGGTATCGGTACGACATTGGCCGAGGAGGGGTATCACGACGACACTGACCGAGGAGGGGTATCGTGACGACATTGACCGAGGAGGGGTATCGTGACGACATTGACCGAGGAGGGGTATCGTGACGACACTGACCGAGGAGGGGTATCGTGACGACATTGACCGAGGAGGGGTATCAGGACGACATTGACCGAGGAGAGGTATCGGTACGGCATTGACCGAGGAGGGGCATCGTGATGACACTGACCGAGGAGGGGTATCGGTACGACATTGACCGAGGGGGGTATCGGTACGACATTGGCCGAGGAGGGGTATCGTGACGACACTGACCGAGGAGGGGTATCGTGACGACACTGACCGAGGAGGGGTATCGGTACGACATTGACCGAGGAGGGGTATCGTGATGACACTGACCGAGGAGGGGTATCGTGACGACGCTCACCGAGGAGAGGTATCGTGACGACATTGAACGAGGTTGGGTATCGTGACGACATTGACCGAGGAGGTGTATCGTGACGACACTGACCGAGGAGGGCTATCGTGACGACACTGACCGAGGAGGAGTATCGTGACTACACTGACCGAGGGAGGTATCGTGACTACACTGACCGAGGAGGGTTATCATCCCGTGTTTGGTTTATCACCAATGATGTTTGTGTGTAGGTGCCCACTAAGTCAAGTCAACAAGACTTGAAACGTTACTCCTGTTCGTGTCAGCCACACAAATCCTGTTGTTTGTGGCAGACAGATACCCAAGTTTACTGTATGTACCCTATATTGTCACAGTTCTGTAACCTGGAGTAAACATCATGGTCTCCGTCACATGGTATTGACATTACAGTGTCTATAC